>OX578276.1:111141399-111793899 GCA_951217055.1 Gerris lacustris
TTATTATTTTTAAGATTTTTTTTTTTTTTTTTTTGATTTTTAAGATTTCAGATTTTTTTTTTTTTAAGACTTTTTTTTTCAGATTTTTTTTTTTTTTTTTTTTTTTTTTCATTTATTATTTTTTAGATTTTTAAGATTTCAGATTTTTTTTTTTTTGTTTTAAGATTTTTTTTTTTTTTTTTAAGATTTTTTTTTTTTATTTTTAAGATTTTTTTTTTTTATTTTTAAGATTTTTTTTTTTTATTTTTTTTTCATTTATTATTTTTAAGATTTTTAAGATTTCAGATTTTTTTTTTTTTTTTTTTTTATTTATTATTTTTAAGATTTTTTTTATTTTTTATTTTTGGGATTTTTTTTTTTTTTTTTTTTTTTCATTTATTATTTTTAAGATTATTTTTTTTGGGGATTTTTTTTTTTTTTTTTTTTTTAAGATTTTTTATTTTTTATTTTTGGGATTTTTTTTTTTTATTTCTAAGATTTTTTTTTTTTATTTTTAAGATTTTTTTTTTTATTTTTTTTTCATTTATTATTTTTAAGATTTTTAAGATTTCAGATTTTTTTTTTTTTATTTTTGGGTTTTTTTTTTTAAGATGTTTTTTTTTTTTTTTAAGATTTTTTTTTTCAGATTTTTTTTTTTTTTTTTTCATTTATTATTTTTAAGATTTTTTTTTTCAGATTTTTTTTTTTTTTTAAGATTTTTTTTTTTTTTTTTTTTCATTTATTTTTTTTAAGATTTTTTTTTTTTTATTTTTAAGATTTTTTTTTTTTCAGATTTTTTTTTTATTTATTATTTTTAAGATTTTTTTTTTTTTAAGATTTTTTTTTTTTTATTTTTCAGATTTTTTTTTTCAGATTTTTTTTTTTTTTTAAGATTTTTTTTTTTTTTTTTTTTCATTTATTTTTTTTAAGATTTTTTTTTTTTTATTTTTAAGATTTTTTTTTTTTCAGATTTTTTTTTTATTTATTATTTTTAAGATTTTTTTTTTTTTTTAAGATTTTTTTTTTTTTATTTTTCAGATTTTTTTTTTTTATTTTTCAGATTTTTTTTTTTTTTTTTTAATTTATTATTTTTAAGATTTTTTTTTTTTTAGATTTTTTTTTTTTTTTTTTTCAGATTTTTTTTTTTTTTTCATTTATTATTTTTAAGATTTTTTTTTTTTCAGATTTTTTTTTTTTTTTTTTTCAGATTTTTTTTTTTTTTTCATTTATTATTTTTAAGATTTTTTTTTTTTCAGATTTTTTTTTTTTTTTTTTTCAGATTTTTTTTTTTTTTTTTTTTCATTTATTATTTTTAAGATTTTTTTTTTTTTAGATTTTTTTTTTTTTTTTTTTCAGATTTTTTTTTTTTTTTTTTTAATTTATTATTTTTAAGATTTTTTTTTTTTCAGATTTTTTTTTTTTTTTTTTTTCATTTATTATTTTTCAGATTTTTTTTTTTTTTTTTTTTCAGATTTTTTTTTTTTTAGATTTTTTTTTTTTTTTTTTTTCATTTATTATTTTTAAGATTTTTTTTTTTTCAGATTTTTTTTTTTTTTTTCATTTATTATTTTTAAGATTTTTTTTTTTCAGATTTTTTTTTTTTTTTTTTCATTTATTATTTTTAAGATTTTTTTTTTTTTTTTTCATTTATTATTTTTAAGATTTTTTTTTTTCAGATTTTTTTTTTTTTTTTTCAGATTTTTTTTTTTTTTTTTTTCAGATTTTTTTTTTTTTTTTTTTTCATTTATTATTTTTAAGATTTTTTTTTTTTTAGATTTTTTTTTTTTTTTTTTTCAGATTTTTTTTTTTTTTTTTTTTTAATTTATTATTTTTAAGATTTTTTTTTTTTCAGATTTTTTTTTTTTTTTTTTTCAGATTTTTTTTTTTTTTTTTTTCATTTATTATTTTTAAGATTTTTTTTTTTTAGATTTTTTTTTTTTTTTTTTTTCATTTATTATTTTTAAGATTTTTTTTTTTTATTTTTATTTTTTTATTTTTTTTAGTTATTATTTTTAAGATTTTTTTTTTTCAGATTTTTTTTTTTTTTTTCATTTATTATTTTTAAGATTTTTTTTTTTTCAGATTTTTTTTTTTTTTTTTTAATTTATTATTTTTTTTAGTTATTATTTTTAAGATTTTTTTTTTTTTAGATTTTTTTTTTTTTTTTTTTCAGATTTTTTTTTTTTTTTTTTAATTTATTATTTTTTTTAGTTATTATTTTTAAGATTTTTTTTTTTTTTTTTTTTTTTTTTTTTTTAACATTTTTAAGATTTTTTTTTTTTTTTTTCAGATTTTTTTTTTTTTTTTTTTTTTTTTTTTTTTCATTTATTATTTTTAAGATTTTTTTTTTTCAGATTTTTTTTTTTATATTTTAAGATTTTTTTTTTTTAGTTATTATTTTTAAGATTTTTTTTTTTTTTTTAAGATTTTTTTTTTTTTTTTTCATTTATTATTTTTAAGATTTTTTTTTTTTTTTTTTTGATTTTTAAGATTTCAGATTTTTTTTTTTTTAAGACTTTTTTTTTCAGATTTTTTTTTTTTTTTTTTTTTTTTTTCATTTATTATTTTTTAGATTTTTAAGATTTCAGATTTTTTTTTTTTTGTTTTAAGATTTTTTTTTTTTTTTTTAAGATTTTTTTTTTTTATTTTTAAGATTTTTTTTTTTTATTTTTAAGATTTTTTTTTTTTATTTTTTTTTCATTTATTATTTTTAAGATTTTTAAGATTTCAGATTTTTTTTTTTTTTTTTTTTTATTTATTATTTTTAAGATTTTTTTTATTTTTTATTTTTGGGATTTTTTTTTTTTTTTTTTTTTTTCATTTATTATTTTTAAGATTATTTTTTTTGGGGATTTTTTTTTTTTTTTTTTTTTTAAGATTTTTTTTTTTTTATTTTTGGGATTTTTTTTTTTTATTTCTAAGATTTTTTTTTTTTATTTTTAAGATTTTTTTTTTTATTTTTTTTTCATTTATTATTTTTAAGATTTTTAAGATTTCAGATTTTTTTTTTTTTATTTTTGGGTTTTTTTTTTTAAGATGTTTTTTTTTTTTTTTAAGATTTTTTTTTTCAGATTTTTTTTTTTTTTTTTTCATTTATTATTTTTAAGATTTTTTTTTTCAGATTTTTTTTTTTTTTTAAGATTTTTTTTTTTTTTTTTTTTCATTTATTTTTTTTAAGATTTTTTTTTTTTTATTTTTAAGATTTTTTTTTTTTCAGATTTTTTTTTTATTTATTATTTTTAAGATTTTTTTTTTTTTAAGATTTTTTTTTTTTTATTTTTCAGATTTTTTTTTTCAGATTTTTTTTTTTTTTTAAGATTTTTTTTTTTTTTTTTTTTCATTTATTTTTTTTAAGATTTTTTTTTTTTTATTTTTAAGATTTTTTTTTTTTCAGATTTTTTTTTTATTTATTATTTTTAAGATTTTTTTTTTTTTTTAAGATTTTTTTTTTTTTATTTTTCAGATTTTTTTTTTTTATTTTTCAGATTTTTTTTTTCATTTATTATTAAGATTTTTTTTTTGAAGTAAAATATTTTTATTTTTTGCAGTAGAATCTAAATTTGATATCAAAAATATTCACTCCAGGTTAAAATTTTGAAGTTAGGTGGCCTGGGCGGTTGATCATTTTCTAGACAAAATGGGTGGTTGCCCCTAACTTCCCTTTCCCATAAGTTTCATCAATTTTTCTTTAACCGTTTAGATTTTACAACTTGCTGTCTTTGCCCCCCTGTAGGGAGCAAAATATTGGAAATAGAGAAAAAAAAATTCAAGTAACAGTTTATTATTTTCCACCGGCCTTTGCTCCTGGACGGATAAATATAAATTGTTACCTGAATCTCAATCGGGATTTCGAAAGGGTCGGAGCTGTTCCGATAATGTTTTCATTTTGAATTTCCTTATACAAAATCATATTAGACTTCCGAAAAGAAAATTGCACATAGCTTTTATCGACTTCAAAAAAGCCTTCGACAGTTTATATCATACTTTACTGAAACAGAAACTAATACAATTGAAGTTAAGCTCAAAATTTATCAATATTTTATCAAGTATATACGGGCAAGCGACAACTAAGATATGTTACAATGGGGAAATATCCGAGGAGATACCTATCTCAAAAGGCGTATTGCAAGGCGAAATTTTATCGCCCTCATTATTTAACCTGTTTATTAGCGACATTGACATTTTCTTTAAAAATAGGGGGTTTGAAGGGATGAGTGTAGACGGAAATACCAACGTAGCTATCTTGGCCTACGCGGACGACCTTACTATTATTGCTGACTCTGTAGTTCAACTAAATAAGGCTCTAAACATTCTTGATGAGTACTGTCAGGTAAACGAATTGTCTGTTAATATTAACAAAACAAAAATTTTGACAGTCTCAAAGGGAAAATTGTCTGAAAAACGACCGAGGTGCTATTATAAAAAGCAGGTGATAGAAGAAGTCGGAAGCTTTAATTATTTAGGAGTGTGCTTCAGTAGACGAGGAGTATTCGAGGAAGCTGCAAATCAGGCAGTAGCACGAAGCAGAGCTGCTTCTGGAGCTGTTAGACAGACCCTGGCTAGAGCAGCTAACAAATCATTTCAAGCTACTAAACAAGTATATAACGCAAGCGTCCTGGGTACTCTCCTCTACGCCTCGCCCATATGGTCACTAAGATACATGGATAAAATAGAATCCGCTCAAAACCATTTTTTTAAGACCTATTTTTCATTGAAAATTAACACGCCACATTATATTGTTAGGAAAGAGTTCGACTTAAAACATGTAGCCACTAAAGTCATGAGACAAACTCTAAATTTTATCAATAAAATTCACGGCTTAGAAAGCGGAAGCTTACTGAAATCTTGCCTTAACCGTTTAATATATTTAGATTCATTAGGAACAAATAGTATAAAATATAATTGGGTATCTCAGGTAAAAAGCCTCTTAGAAAAAACTAATGTAGATTCTCAAATAATATTCTCCTCCCCACTTAGTAACGCTGCAATAGACAACATCATTTCCAATTATTCAACCACTTTAGAAAATCAAGACTTACTAAATATACAGAAAACATCCTACTCCAGTTTATACCCAGTACTTAATAGTTATAATGACACCGAGACAAACTACTTAAACACAGACAACCACAACACATACGCTACACAACGAGTCCTTGCACAACTAAGAACATCCGGACGTGACAGTATAAAAATAATAGTTAGAGGCATTCTTTATATAATAAATACTAAAGAAATGTGTATGGTTTGCAATATGAAGGAACCGGAAACTCTTGCTCATATATTTTTAAGATGCCCGATTTATCAGCCACAAAGAAAAGCATTTTTGCCGATGCATCTGGTTGGTGACGAGTGGTTAGATGAAACCAATGTAGCTTCGATATTAGGTGCGGGATCTCTCACTAGGCAAGCAGCATCAAAAATATTTTACTTCATTGTAAATACTCTTAAGATAAGGAGTTTTATGCTCAATGAGTAGTAAACATCTTTCTACTATTTATTTTTCTACTGCTGTATTATTTTATTATTACTGTTTTGTTATTATTATTCATCTATTGTTAAAAAAACTAAAAACCCCTTTGTAAAAAAGCTAAAAGCTTTATAAAACAAATAAACTATATATATATATATATATTATTTTCCACCGTAGAATCCAAAAATATACACTCCAATTTGAAATTTTGAAGTTGGGTGGCCTGGGGGTAAAGTGGGTGGTTGCCCCTAGTGGGCGTTTCATTAATTTATCTTATCGTTCAAAACTTAAGAGGGGGGGGGGGAATTTTGGACCACCCTGTATATATATTAATGTTGTTTTTCTTCATAATTCGCTAACACTTTATGAAAATATTTTACTAATTGAAATTATGTTTCTTTGAGAAGTTATTTGACTAAGGGGCCTTGTATACTCTTGTTTATAAATATGTATGTTGCGTATTTAATAAATTATTTATATAATATGCATTACTTAATTAAGAGTTATTGTGCTATTTCATGAAGAAAAAATAGAACCATTTGTTACATCAGGCCAGTAATCAGGGTCTTATCGGAATTTAAGATCACTTTATAGCTGATATCCCGGGCGTCTTCTTCATCAATGAATTGTTACACCTGACTGTTAAATAAGTTTATTTTTTGGTACATTTATTCTAATTTAGACTACCCAAGATATCATAGGTCAGTTGTTAACTATATATCTAAACCAATCAGAGTTGTTGTTGTTAGTCCCGTTCAACAGCCTAATAAGTCATTACAGGAAGGGGGTTATCCGGCCACTTTACTCATCTACTCGATAAGATCATTAGAGTGAAACATGTCTCCACTCTCTGGGATTCGAACTCACAGTCGGGGTTTAGACCTTGGCTTCAGAGTCGAGTATGCTAACCACTAGGGGCATTATTATTAATTATTTTATACATCAATGTAATATTAAAATTAAATATGCCATAATATACTTTTTATGGCATTTTAGGAGGGGGGGGGGGATTTTTTGAAGTGAAACTTCTTTGGCGGCGGTAGAGTGAATTTTTTCATATAGTGAAATAGTGTAACGAAGTTTACGATTCGAGACTCGTCCAAGTGTAACATTTTTACAGATAAATTGTATTATATCTATTTAAAGACCAGCAAACAAAACAAACATTTATTTTTATTGGAATAAATGTGGTTGCCTTAGCGTAGCAATATTTTTTTTCAATTTTATTTCCCATAACCATTTCATAATCCTGAAATTATAAATTCGTCAAAAAATTTAAGAGAGCAATGCATTCTAGAACTTAAGTTTCACTTCTAATGCGTGAGAGCCTCACACATATTTTTTTCTACAAAATATTAACGCATGAAACATTTCTACAACTTTTGGTTTTTTTTTGACAGAGAATAAATGTGAAGGTCGATTTTTTTTTGTTGATTTGACACGACATGCAAAAATATGAATGGGAATCAAAGACCACCATTTATTTAACAACCCCCCCCCCCATGACGCATTTTCGTTATAAAATAATTTTAACCCCTTCTCTTTGAGAGATGATGAATGTGATTGACGGATTTCCAGATATTCTGAAATCCGAGCTTCAATCATGTGGGGTGGTGGGGGATTCTGATGAGCTTGCAATTACGTCTGAGCACCAGCAAACGGACTGATCCACCACGCTTTCTTTGAGAGGCCGGTTGGCTCTAGTTCACTAACAATTAACAGGCAAAATAATGTAGAGAACTTTCTCTGAGTCCTCACTGTCCAGAATTGGATTTCAGAGGCACATCTTTTAGGCTTGTTAAGGCACAATGTTATCATGGCAAAGACCCATCCAAGGTTGTATTCTCCAAACAAGAAGAAGTTACTTTGAATGTGATTACATTCAATCAAATGTTTTAAAATCAATTTCACCTAACTAGAGGGCTTTACTCCAGGTTGAACATTTTTCTAGTTTTACATTTTAAAACAATGTAAACTAGAGGATCGAGTTATTTGTATACAAAGGCTCTTTTTCCTTTTTAGTATTAAGCAATTTTTAAACCAGAAATTCCTAGGTGGAACTTACTGCAATAATGCAATAGAAGCTATAAGGGCAATTTTAGGGGTATGAGACAAACAAGTCTTAATTTTATTAAAATATTTTTAATTCAATAATAAAAATATTGTAATTTCATCTTAACTGCCATATTTAAAAATAATAATTATAAAATATTAATATTGCTTTGTGCCAAGTCAAACACTTTTATAAATATCACTTAACCTATCTAAATACAGAGTTAATTTAAATTAATGAACACATAACACCAATTTAAATTATCTAACTACAGCACATAAAAAAATTTGTACATAAAAATACTTAAGCTAAATTAAATAAAGTTCAATACAGTACAAGTTAATTACAAGTCTAATACTATTTACACTTATTTATAATAATTATTTCTTTTTTGAATCCAACTCATGCTTCAATTCATTTATGACCGTTGCACGTTTTTCACAGAGTTTCTTTAAGAATTCTCTATCTTTTTCCAGTTTGGCGATGCGAGATTCAAGTTTTGAAATTTTGGACGACTAAAAAATAAAAATATAACTTTAATATGCAAGATGTTACTTAATACAACAAATATAAATAGATATATAAATATGGCAGTAAATTACCTGAAGATCCGCAGGTTGTTGGTTATTTATGTCCTTTAAGAGTGAAACAGATGGATGCTCAGTTTTGACTTGAGCTGTCAATCTAACTTTTTCTTTTTCAAGCTCATCAATCTAAAAGCAAAAACAATAAATATAATTTATGACAATCCAAGCAAGTTTAAATACCTCTATTTCTAAAAGTAATACTAATACATCACATATCTTATAACAAGTAAATTGAATACACATTAATAAGATACAAATGAACACCCCTCCTCCAAAGAACATATCATAATTATGCCATCCTCTTGAGCACCTTAACCATTTATTCAAAAAGTGAAATTCATTTCAATGATTAGTACATTATAGGTCTGATAAATGGTGTCCTTTGAGATATCATAGTGTGCCACAATGCACACATTAGGACGAGTTACTTGGAAACATAAGTGCCAACATATTTTAAGTGTAATTTTCTTTTTTTAATTTGATGAATTATTATCTATGGCTGGAAACTGCAGCCATTGAAGCCTGTGAAAGTGGTAGGCTCTAAATGTTAATAGTTAAAAAAAAAAAAAAATCATTCCATAGAAGTTATCCACAACTTTGAGTTGTATCGATACTTAATGATGGCTGTATGCAGATTCCATTTTAAAGATAGCCATTTTAGTATGAAAAACAATTTTAACATAACTATAAAAACAAACTGCCTGCAAAATTTCAACAATTTTGAATTGCCATTCTCTCTTGAATCTATACATATATATGTATATTAAATTCTACAATCCAAAAGGTGCCCATTATATGTTAAAATTCAACGTTGCAAGAACTTAGATAAAAAATAAATAAAAGAAAAATTACCTTATCCATATATGTTTTCAAGGTTGCATCATTTTCTTTTAAACTTTCTTTCTTCTGATTATCCATATCCATTATTTTACTAGTAAGTTCAGCAATTTTAACTTCTTTTACTGAGAGTTTGGCTTTGAAATGTATAATTTGATCCATGATTTGTTTACATTCTTTGCAACCTAAAACAGTAAATTATATAAATATTTTACATCTTTTAAAGTGTTATAAATATTCTGAATGTAATCAACTTTAAAGATTACAATTGTGAGAAATATTTTTTATTTATCTTTTAGACATCTTAACTGATACAATTAAAGCACAAAGCATAGTTAAAAAAAAATGTACAGTGGAACCTCGATATCTTGAAATTCTCGGTAAGTCTAAGTGATTTCAGTTTACCTTGCAAATTCAAGATTGCACTTGGTCAAATTAGGAAATTCTTTTCCAATATCTATTCATTTTATCATTTAAAACATTAACTTTAATTAGGTGAGCCTTTTCTTTTAGCACTGGACTATTTTCAGTTACCTCAACTTTCTTTTTTACTTCTTCAACTAAACATTTCTAATCTAGCCTTAAAAGTAAAAAGATGTTCTCTTGAATTTGAGTTACATATTTGGGTTTCGCTGTACCTCTATTTTTTTGTATATCACTCTAAAAGTTATCTTGTATACACACAGAATCTCATAGTAAAACAAAAAATAATTTAGAAACTTGAATTAATTACCTGGTGGTTTTTGTGAAATCTGTTTCCTCAGAACATGATTTTCTTCAGTCAAATTAGCGATGCTAACTTCAGTTTCTTTCAACCTGCTTTTCAAAATATTATAATTTTGTTCAAGTGTTGTTATAATATCTTCTTTCACTTTAATTTTATTCCGTTCGACATCTGATTGTTTGGAAACTTGGCTTTGAAGTTTTTCAATTTCAGCATCTTTCTCACTAAGTAGAGATTTGTATTTGGTTTCATCTTCAAACTGAGCTCTACAAACTTCACCTATTCTCCTCTGCAATTCCTTCACATTTATTATCATTTGGTCACAATCCTCTTCTAAATAACGACACTCTGAGTTCTTATCTTCCAATTCTTCTTTCAGAGCAGTGATTTCAGCCAGTTTAGATTTAATATGAGATAATAGTTCGTTGGAACACGATGAAAATTCTGGGAATAATTTCAACAAATCTACATTAAACCCTTTTTCACTTTCCTTGCTGTCACTTAAACATTTGTCAAAATGGGAAATTCTTTCCAAATATCCATTCATTTTATCATTTAAATCATTAACTTCAATTATATGAGCCTTTTCTTTTTGCATAAGATTATTTTCAGTTAGCTCAATTTTCTTTTTCAGGTTTTCAACTAAGCATTCCATCTCCTGTACCCTCTCCTTATAATTAATTTCTTTTTGATTAAAATCACTCATTAGCAAGTTACACATTTTATCTAATTCCGACAATTTGTTCTCAAGTTCTAAAATTTCTTTCCTGCTGTCAGTTGCAAATTCTTCTAAAGTTTTTATTTTTTCCATGTTATTCTCTCTTTCTCTCATTAGATTGGCAACACTATCTCGATAAAGCGCTTCTTTCTCAGATAGCTCAGATTCTAACACAGATATTTTGGAAATTAAATTTTCATTTGTATTTTTCAATGAAGAATTTATATTAATATTATCGTTCAATGAAGATTTTAGGAATTTTATTTCATGCTCGTGTTCCTCCTTTAAAAGTGACAACTCTTTCAGCTTCATATTAATTTCATTTTTTAAAGTTTTATTTTCATTTTCGAGATCAATTATCTGAGAACTATATTCCTGTTTTAAATCATTTAATTTTCTGTTGGCTTGAAATAATTCAGATTCAATTGATCCTTTCTCTTCTTCAGTTCTACGGGAAAGTTTCAATCCACACTCTAAGTCAGTAATGACTTTCATTAAACTGCTTATTTCTTTTTCATGTTTAGAAATAGTAGATCTAATAGTCTCTTTGGCATCATTTAATTCTATATTAATTTTATGCAAATGCTGAATATGCTCTTCAAGCTGTTTTTTACTGTATTTGTTCTCTTCCAAAGTTTTTAATGAGAAAGCCTTTTCTCTTTGAAGCTGCTCCTGTTCTTGTTTAGCTTTTTCCTCAGCAAAGTTTAGTTTCTCTTTCACAACACATAGGGTATTTTCCAAAGTCCTCAAACTTATATTTAAATGATCAATCTCTTTCTTGTGTGATTCATTTTTATCAGTCAGAGTACTTTTTAATTCAATAATTTCTTTATTTGAATCCACATGATGTTGTTCAAGCTCAATCACTTGATTTTGTAAATCAAGACACTTACGTTCTAAGGTCTTAATGATTGTCTTGGACTTATCTATGTTATAGCAAGCTGATTCATCAGAAGGCAAGTAATTTTTGACAATTTTCTGTAGTTTGACAAGGATTTCACCGGTTACTTCGCTCTTTTTTAGAGTATCCAAGTCTACCTCTTGAGAAGACATTTGACTATCTTCTGCTAAGTCATCATTCATCTTTTGCTCTAGCTTTTTTAATTCTATTAAAATGTGATTTTCACACAATATTTTACTTTCCAGCTTTTCAGTTGCAGAAAAAATATTTTCTTTTAACTTTTTGGTCATACTATTAAGTTGATCATTATCACTTTCTACTTCTGAGACCCATTCCATCCTCCGTTTATCTTTCTCTATTAATTGATGAAGTTCATCTTTCAAGGACATAATTTTGTTTTCATATTCACTCTTTAAGTTTGATATTATGCTATTTTCTCGAGACATAATTTCAGTGATCATTAGAGTATGTAGCTCATTAAGAGGCCTTTTCAAGAGATCATTTAATTTAAGTTCAGGTTTAAGACTCCGCAGCTCTTTGGTAAAACTCAATTTAAAACTGCTAGCATCATATAAATCTGACTCCAATGACCTGATCTTCTGGTTCAATTCATTGATTTCATGGCTTGATGATGCAACTACCACATCACTATTATGTTCCAGCAATAAACTAATTCTTCTTTGAATTTTAGATAATGTATGGGCAATGTTGTCTCTGAGATCAAAATCATCATCAAAATCTAATGCTCTTAAAATATTTCGTAAACCTTCAACAACATCATTATTGTTTAAGAGTGATTTATGCTCTCCTTTATCAATAGATTCAACAATCTTTTGTGCATCGCAAAATTTATTCAGTAAATCGTCGTGATTGGTTTTTAATAAATTATAAGCAACTTCCAAACTAGACAACTCAGAACTTTGTTTTTCAAACTTTAGATTCAAATCACTGGCATATTCTATTTGACCCTTTAATGAAACAACTTCTGATAGGAGATTAGTATTCTCCAAAAGTATTAGTTTTAACTTGTTATCTATGTCATTCATATGTTTTTCTGATAAAGCTATATTTGACTGTAAATTCATAATTTCATTATTAAGAGAAATAGTCTCATTATTTTTGGATTCTAAATTATCTTTTAGTTCTTTAGCATTTTCCCTTACATTAATATAATCTCTGTTTAACTTTTCAAATTCCATCTTTAAGCAATTTTGTTCAGTAATCAGTTCCTCACACTTCGAAGAAGAATCCTGAAAAAGTTCTTTGTATTCCTCTAGGGATTTTTCAAGGTCGTTGTTTGTTTTCAGGGCACATTGAAGTTCATTTAAGCAGGCATCGTAAGAGTTTTTCAATGTTTCCTGATCTCTCCTTAAACATTCAATATCTGAAGTTGTGATTTTATCCTGAGCAAGAATAATATCATGACTTCTTTCCAGATGTTTAGAAATAACAGAAGTTTGATTGAACACATGTTTTTGTGTTTTTTCTAAATCAGAAGAAATTAAATGTTTAATTTTTTTCAGTTCTTCTATAGATTTCTGAGCAGAAGAAAGGGACAAGTAGAGATTTTGATATTTTTCATAGATGGAGAGTTTATCCTTTTCCAATAATGAAATTTTATCTAGTAACACCCTAACAATACTATCAACCTTCTCTTCAGATATATCTGGATAATTCTCCTGGATACAAGTTTTTACAGATTCAATGCTAGCGATGATTGCTTTGACTTCAACTAGTATTTCCATATCGTCAACACTTTGAATACGTAATATTTTTTTCAGATCAGATGTAATATTGGTAAGCAAGTTTTCTTCAACTTCATTGGGAACAGGATCGATTTCCTCAGCTGAATCTTGGGCATCATGGAATTCAGCACCTGATTCATCCAGATAATCTCTGTTGAACTTATTGTCAAAATGTAGCCAGGCATTTGTATAACCAGAACCAATAGTCTTATCAATGACTTTTAGAGGGTCGACATCAGAAGAAGATGTATTCCCAACCCTATTTGGAAGATACAGTGTTTTTTCTAGTTGCACATCTGAAGTATTGATATGACCTTCTGGTAGAATGTACTGAGTTTTTTCAGGACAAGGTGAGGCAAAGCTTCCACTTAAGGTATCGTTTTTATCAACAGACATAACAGAAGAATCTACATTTTCTAGTACCGTCTCATCCACAACTGACATTAATAGACTCACATCTGCATTTCCTCCAACATTCATATTATATGGTAGATTATTTTTTGTGTGTTGAAAATGTTGCTTGTTCACTCTATTTTTAATAAGCTCAATATTTTCTAGCAACAACTGTTTTTGGGATGAATGAGCCAAGTCGAGCATTTTGTTTTCTATTGAAATAGAATCAATTAGTTCAAACAAATTTTCGCAATGAGTGAGTTCTTCAAATTCTGTGTCACATGGTCGAATCAAACTCACAAAACTACATGGCTCTAATTTAAAACTTTCTAAATCACAAACGACAGAACTGGTCAAATCACACTCATCGGCAATATTTTCATGTTCCACTTTTAAACTTTTAATATTATTAATGAAGTCTAAGCATAATTTGTCAATAACTTCAGTGAATTCATCTGAAAAATTAAGTATTAAAGTTTCATAATATGAGAATACATCCCTTTTTAAAACAAAGAGTGGAGTGGAGAGATAGTTAGAATTCATTAATTCATGAATGGCAGCCAAAAGATCTTGGGCAATGCTAACATATTCATTTAACAAATCATTATCAGATTCATACAAGCTTTTTACTGATGTTTTGCAGTTATCAATTAATGATTCATAATCTGTTTGTAAATTCAAGTATGCATTGGTCAAACATAAAATATCATTATTTTGCTTCTCACTTACTGCAACAAGTTCTTTCACATCCATCAAGCTGAGACCTACTTCCTTCTGAAGACTTTCAATTTCTGAATCTTTGAGAGCGATTTTTTCATCAAACTGTACTTTATACATTGAAACATCCAAACACAAATCCTTTATAATTTGATTTGTCGATTGAATTCTAGTAAAAATATCAGAATTGATTTTTTCAACGAAATCTATATTAACAGAATTATTTAATACTTGATTTTCAAGTTCTTTCTCCAAACATTGACTTTTAATAAACAATTCATTAATGAAGCCATTCATTTGATTGATTTTGTCTTTAGTAGAAAGTGAAGAGAAATCCATTTCTGGCTGATTTGAGCTCAAGATAGCCAACATATCAGAAACAATTAAATCACACTCACGTATGGAGTAAACTAATTCACAAGGATTTTCTGCCTTATATTCCTCAAATTCAATAATAGCTCTTTCATATTCTTTCTTCAAGGAATTAAATTCATTTCTAAGTGTCTCCAGCTGGCCTGTAAGTTCATCACTAGAATTAACATTGTTTGACACATCATTTTTTAAAGCCGTTAACTCAAAGTAATTGGATTTGACAATTTCCAATACATCATCAAAAGTTTTAAAATTGGTAAATGAAATAAGAATTTTTAATTTGTCAAAAAATGATTCTTTATCTTGTATAAGCTCAACAATATTTTGTGAAAGCCTATCCATATTCTCATTATGGTTATGAATTTCTTTTGTTTTAGAAGCCAGTGAACTGCTTAACTCGCTAACCTGTAGCTCAAGCTTTATAATGTCATTGTCTTTATTCACTTCATTAGTTTTATAACTATCAAGCTCTTTAAAGGCTTCTGACAACTGTTTCTCCAAAGAAGAGACGTCTTCATTTAAATTAGATTTATTTTTTTCTTCGAATGAACAAGATAAATGTTCTAGTTTACTAATAACATCTTTACACTCATTGCTCTTTAAGTCTACCTCTTCTTCAAGCTTAACTATTTGATTTTCTAAATTAGAAATACGTTCACACAAATGCTTTTCTGAGGCTTTTAAAACTTCAATCTCATTAATTTTGAATGATAAGTCTTCTGCAAATCTTTTCTCATTGGATAAACCTGTTTCTTTAAGAAATTGATATTCTTGATTCACTTTAATAAGTTTTTCACTCTTAGACTGAAGTTTATTTTCTAGATGTTCTTTTAAGTCTTCCAATTCAGAAATCTTTGACCCCATGCATTGTTCATAGCAAGAGAAATTATTTGAACTTAGTTCTAGTTTTAAATCCAATTGTCTGATTTGTTCCAGTAGTTGTTCTATACGTGACTCCTTTTCCTCTTCTCTTTGTTTTGACAAGCAAAGCTCATTTTCAAAGTAACACTGTTTAGTCTGTAACTCACTCAGTTCTTTGTGAGCTTCATCAAGTTCACTTTTTAGAACATTGAAATTATTTAGAATCTCTTTTAATTTTTCTTCTTTAGATTTAATCTTGTTTCTTAGATGCTCATTCAAATCATTGTAAGCAGAGAATTTGTATTTTAAATAACAGACAATATCATTATAAGTGTTTAATGGAGACATATCACTGTCAATGCTAGAGAAATAATCTCTTAATGTGCCAATGAAGGAATTTAGTTCGTTTATCATTACATTACAAGAACACGAGCCAAGTTTTTCTTGCAACTCCTTAATTTTGCTATCAGCAGTGGTAATTTGCTCTTTCATACAATCACAAGTGTTTGAAATCTCTTTGACCTGGTCTTCTTTTGATTCAATTTTATTTCTGAGATGTTCATTTAAATCACAAATCGAAGACAATTTATTTTTAAAGACTGATATGATATCATCATGATTGTTAATCAGATATATATCAGTGTCAATACTGGATAGATAGTCTCTTATCGAATTAAATAATAGTTGTTGTTCTTTTATAACTACCTCACAACGGCACACATCAAGTTTTTCTAGTAATTCTTTGATTACTTCATTTTTACATTCGATAGTTGTCACATTTTCTCTTAGATTAAGCTCCAATGCTCTAATTTGACTCTCATATTCAATATCATGACTAACAATTTTACACTCATTATTCTTTAAGTTCAAATCTTCTTCTAACTGAGATATTTTTTGCTCTAAATTATAAATGCATTCTGTTAGTTGCTTCTCTGAAGCTTTCAATGATTGAATTTCATTATCTTTAAAAGACAATTCTTCAATAAACCTTTTCTCCTCAGACAATCCTTTCTCTTTAAACAATTTTAATTCTTGAGTAATCTTTAAGATTTTATCACTTTTAGACTGGAGTTTATTATCCAAATGTTCTTTTAAGTCTTCTAATTCAGATATCTTTAATACCATGTTTTGTTTGTATTGAGAGAAATTGTCTAAGCCAAGTTTTAAATCGTCATTTAATTGCCTGATCTCATCTTGAACATGTTTAATACCCATTTCTTTCTCCTCATTTTGACTCTGCCTTAATAAGAAAAGTTCCTCTTCTGTTTTATGTAATAGAGACTCTAACTCACTTACTTCTTTGCGAGAATCTTCCAGTTCATGTTTTTGAACACTAAAACTGAGTACAATTTCATTCAATTGATCTTCTTTGGATTTAATTTTGTTTCTAAGATGTTCATTTAAATCAATAATATAATGTATTTTATTTTTCAAACAATTGATAACATCTTCATACTTGTTTATTGAACAATGGCAACAGTCTATATTTGACAAATGGTTTTTGATCTCAGTAAAAAACAACTGTTGCTCATTAGTTATTTGGCTGCAACAGCACATATCAAGTCTTTTTTGCAAATCTTTATGTTTGTTTTCTGTCTCAATAAGTTGTACTTTCATGATGTCAAAACTGTTAGTAATTTCCTTTAACTGGTCATCTTTTGATTCAATTTTGTCTCTGAGAAGTTCATTTAAATCATAATTAGAAGAGAATCTATTACTTAAAATACTTATAATATCGTCGTAATTGCTTATTGAATACTCATCAGCCTCAAAACTAGAGAAGAAATCTTTCACAGTTTTGAAAAATGCCTGCTGTTCATTCTTAATTAAATCACAACAACACATTTCAAGTTTGTCTTGCAATTTCTTAATTAATTCATTTTTAATTTCAGTATTTGTCACAGTTTCAGTTAAATTCAGCTCCAATGATTTGATTTTACTCACATATTCATTAGTATCACAAGCAACTTTTAACTCACAATTCTTTGAGCCCAACGCTTCTTCTAATTCAGAAATTTTATTTTTTAAGTTTGATATGCATTCAGTAAGATGTTTTTCTGAGACTTTTAAAGTTTCAGTCTCAGTAATTTTCATAGATAATTCCTCACTGAGCCTATTCTCATTGAGCAGACTTGTTTCCTTAAGATGTTGGTATTCCTGGCTTATTTTTATAATTTGATCACTTTTTGACTGTAGTTTATTGCCTAAATGATCTTTTAAATCTTCCAATTCAGACATTTTGGATTCCACATTTTGTTTGTAGCTGAAGAAATTGTCAGAGCAAAGACTTAATTTACAATTCAAATTAGTAATAGTTTCTTTAAATTGCTCAATTAATACCTTGTCCCCTTCTTCTTTCTGCTTTAATAAAGAAACTTTTTCTTCAGATTCCTGAAATTTAGTTTGCAACTGACGTAGCTCGTCACGAGAATCTACCAGTTCACTCTTCAATACAATGTAACTGCTCAAAATCTCTTCTAATTGATCTTCTTTGGATTTAATTTTGTTGTTCATATGTTCATTTAAATCACTAGAAGAGGAGAATTTATTTTGTAAATAACAAATTATTTCATCGTAATTGTTTATTGAAGAAATATCACGGTCAAAAGTAGAAAGGTAGTTTGACAATGAGTTGAAGAATGTCTGCTTTTCATGTATCACTAAATCGCATTGACAATTATCAAGTTTTCTTTGTAACTCTTTGAGTTCATAATTTTTAGTTTCAACAGCTGCCATAGCTTCTGTTAAAGTTAGCTCCAATGCTTTAATTCTGTCACATTCAGTTCTATCACACTCATCCTTCACCGCAACCTCTTCCTTAATTCGAGCTAGTTGATCCTCAAAGTGAGAATTGCATTCAATAAGATGCTTTTCTGAAGCTTTTAATTTTTCAATTTCAGAATTTTTAAAAGACAACTCTTCTGCATAGCTTTCCTCTTCAGATATACATTTGCTTTTAAGCAGTTTTAATTCTTGGGTAATCTTGATAATTTTATCACTTTTTGACTGGAGTTTATTCTCTAAATGTTCTTTTAAGTCTAGTATTTCAGACATTTGGGATTCCATACTATGTTTGAAGTGAGAGAAATTGTCTGAGCAATGTTCTAATTCATATTTTAGTTCACTGATATTTACAAGGAGGTTCCCAATCGTAGTCTTGTTTTCCTCTTCTCTTTGGTTTAATCTACTAATCTCTTCGGCAGTAGTGAGCAGATTAGTTTCTAACTCACCTAGTCCTTTGTAAGAATTTTGTAACTCATTTTTTAAAGAGTTACAAATGTCAACAATCACCTGCAATTGATCTTCTTTAGATTGTATTGTATTTTTAAGCTCTTCAGCTTGTGCGTCTGATTTTGCAATCTGCTTTTTCATGGCATTGCAGATGTTAGTCATTTCTTTTAACTTGTTTTCTTTTGATTCTATTTTATTTCTTAGATGTTCATTCAAATCATAATTAGAAGAAAATGCAGTTTCTAAATAAGTCATTATATCACTGTAATTATTAATAGGATATATATCACTGCTAATGCAGGACAGATATTCCTTTACATTATTAAAGAATGACAGTTGTTCTTTTGCCAGCAAGCTACATTGGCACAGGTTAAGTTTTTCTTGTAAGTCCTTAATTTTCTTATCAGCTTCTAATATTTGCTCTTTCATGACATCACAACTATTTGTAACCTCTTTCAACTGATCTTCTTTGGATTCAATTTTGTCTCTTAGATGTTCAATTAAATCATAATTAGAAGAAAATTTATTACGTAAACAACAGATAATATCATTGTAATTCTTAATTGGATATACATCACTGTCAATGCTAGATAGATAATTACTTATAGTGTTAAAGAATGACTGTTGATCTTTCGCCAATAAGGAACATTGGCACAGGTCAAGTTTTTCTTGTAATTCCTTAATTTTATTATCAGCTTCTATTATTTGTTCTTTCATAACATCACAACTATTTGTAACCTCTTTCAACTGATCTTCTTTGGATTCAATTTTGTCTCTTAGGTGTTCATTTAAATCATAATTAGAAGAAAATTTATTTCGTAAACAACAGATGATATCATTGTAATTGTTTATTGGACATGTATCACTGTCAATGCTAGATAGATAATTACTTATAGTGCTAAAGAATGACTGCTGCTCGTTCATCAATTGTACCAATTCCTTAGTTTTATTATCTGCATTTGACATTTGTTCTTTCAATACATCATAACGGTTTGTAATCTCTTTTAACTGATCTTCTTTAAATAGAATTTCATTCTTAAGTTGTTCATTAAAATTATTGAAAAAAGAGAATTTAGTTGTTAAACAAGGGATGATATCATCATAAGAGTTTACAATAACATCATGGTGGGCAGGAGACATTTCACTGCCCAAGCTAGATAAATATTCTCTGATGGTGTTAATATGCAATATCTTTTCATTAATCACTACATCACAGTTGCACAAATCAAGTGTTTCTTTCAACTCTTTGATATATTCATTTTTTGATTCAATAGTCTCAGCTATTTTAGATAAATTTAGTTCCAATGTTTTAATTTTACTCTCGTATTCTTTTCTTTGTGCTTCATACGTATTACATTCATTTGTGATTTTAATGATTATCTCATCTTTTAACTGTAAATCTCTTGCATTGGTTTCAATAACAGAACTAGCGGCCTTAAGTTCTTCTTTATATTTTTGTTCACATTCCTTGATAATTTGTTCAAATTTTGTTTTTGCTTTTTCAACAAGGGAAGTAATTTGTAAATTCTTGTTATCTAGTTCCGAAACAAATGACAACTGAGTGGAAGCAATGTCACTTTGTAAACTATTAAGAATATTGATTTTCTCTTTAAGAGTATCCTGAAGAAGATTGTATTTTTCAATGTCACAGGTGAAAGGTTTATCAGAACTATTTATAGAATCCTTATTTACACCATAATTTTCCAGCAAATTCCAGGCTTCCTGAAAAATAAGAGATAATTCAATATACATAATTGCTCGCTTAAAGACAAATTGCACAAATTGAACAGAGGAAAGCCTAATCTAAAGTTGAATGATACAAATAAAAAATACATCATGAATATTAATATATTGAAAAAAATAAGCCTAGAAGAGAGGCATGACATGCCCTTAAGGGATATAGGAATTGTTACTTCTACCTGAGGGTTCTCTCCCTTTCCATAAAAAATGGTGGTCTTAATGTTCAGAGTTATAAGCTTAGTTAAAATCCATAAATAATAATAATATAATAAATTAAAGGTTTAGGTAAGAAATTAATTACCTTTTCCTTTACCACATTATGTTTTTAAACACAAACATAAATGGGAGTTGTTATTGCAGTTTAGACTGATAATAACTTATGCTCTGTCTAAACTCACAATTATGCAATACTACTATAAGAGACAATATAAAATACAAGTAATCTTGTAATGTTAAATGTTTAGTATACAAATCACAAGACTGGAACTCAAACAATTAAAAAGTATATTCCTTATTACTCATTTTATTCAATCAAACAGTTTTGTCTTTCCAGAACTCTGTTGAGAAGAACAAGCTTTTCCCACACTCAATGAAACTAGAAAAATAGAATTCGGCAGAGTCAACCAAAATAAATAAGTATAATGATTAACCTGTAAGCTTTTAGTAAGTTCCTCCTCTCGGCGACTCCATTGAGATTCTTTTGCTTCACTAACCATTTCTAGGTCAATTAACTTGTGGTTTGTCAATTCGAATTTTGCATTGAGTTTTTTCTAAAAATTAAAATAAATAAGCCATTACATTTAAAAGTGGAAATACACACATAAAATAAAAGTAAATTGTTCAAGAGTATAAAAAATACATGATTAGTGATGAAAGATTAAAATAATATAACAATTGATTAACTCTTTTATACAGCAAAGAAACTCTTTATAAAGTTTATAAAATTAAAAACTTTTAGACTAGCTTAACATTTATACATACTCATATATTATATTTACACATTTAATATAAATTCACATACTTAAATGAGTCATAATCACTTAAATTGACTGTTTTGAGTTTTAGAAAAAAAGTCTTCCAAATATTTAGTGTATGCATTTCTTTACAACTCATAAACTGCCCCCTTTCCCATCTTGATTTTTAATTAATTTTATTAATTCAAAATTGCCTCTGGACAATTAACACATTGGATATTGTGAAAACTTTGTTTGTTTTTTTTTGCAGAAAATTCTATACACCAAAAATGCGTTTCAAAATGCTTAAAGTATATTCCTCAACCTGAACAAATTGGGCTGAGCAAATTACATTCAAAGAGCCCGGTCAAGCAAATTCTATTTAAATGATGATGTATAACTAATATGTAAATACATCAAAATATGTTTTTACTTTTCCTTACCTAAAGGAAAGTATTGTTTTCATCCAAAAAATCCAAAACCAAGATTTTAACAGAATTATCCGTTCTGGACTTTTTCAAGCTGATTTGAGTGGTTTTTAGCTGGATGTGTGTGTGTGTGCATGACTATGACACCCGTAACTCCCACAGTCTTTAAGCTAGAGAATTGAAACTTATACAAAAATAAGTCCTTACTTGTAGTTAGGCTGACCAAAAAAAATCATAAATTTGTCATTAAACTATTTTGCTGGGTCAGCAAAAATTTCAAATATTCGCAACAAAACAAAAATGATTGACTTTTGAACTTTGAAAATTTAACACTAAATAATTTTGGAACTATATAGCTGAAATTCGCACTAATTATTTTCTTTTTATAACCTTCGTGCTTATATATGTATATAAAAAAAAGGTTCAAACATGAATAGAAAAATGAGGGATGTAATAATAATAATTGTTAACTTACATTTTCTGATGTGATTTCTTGCAGCTTCTCTTTAAGAGAAGTACCTTCATCAGTGAGTGAATGCACTTGATTTTTTAACATAGCAACCTCTGCTTCAAGTTCTGCAACATTCTACATTTAAAAAAATAAAATAAAAGTTAGTAAATTAGTATTCAAACCTAATTAAATTATATTAGGATACTATAAATAGGCAACCATAAATACATACTAAAGAAATTAGTAGGATTTACTGAGACGATGTTCTAAATTAAATGCTGCTTAAATTTAAATGAATATATAATTAAATGCAGTGAAAGATGGCTGCAAGGTGTAAGAAATAATAAAACTTCATTTTTCCATAGGAAACGTTTCAACCCTTATTAAGGTCATCTTCAATCCTTTATTAACTGTAACAAATAATTTGGATTTCACAAATTAATCCTAATTTATTCAAAACTTATTTGTTACAGTTAATAAAGGATTGAAGATGACCTTAATAAGGGTCGAAATGTTTCCTATGGAAAAATGAAGTTTTATTATTTCTTACACCTTGCAGCCATCTTTCACTGCATTTAATTGAATTAGAAGGGTGTATAATTTTAAATTATATCTAATAATTCAAGAAATTAAGATATTTTAATGAATATATAAGCATTTAATATAAAAACATAAATATTGGATATTTATATTGTATAACTAACTAACAGGTTAAAATTCGCACCATTTTTTTTTTTTATATATATATATATATAATCTTGGTGCTTATATAAAGACAATATGATTCAAACATGAGTAGAAAAATGAGGGATGTGATAATAATTGTTAACTTACATTTTCTGATGTGATTTCTTGCAGCTTCCCTTTAAGAGAAGTAGCTTCAAGGGTAAGTGAATGCACTTGATTTTTTAACATTGCAACCTCTGCTTCAAGTTCTGCAACATTCTACATAGAAAAAAAAATAAAAATAAAAGTTAATAAATTACAAAAAATTAAAAATTTATTCAAACCTAATTCAATTATATTGTATTATAGGCTACCATAAATACATTCCTAAAGAAATTAGTAGGAGTTATTGAGATGATATTGTAGATTAAAAACTTCTTCAATTTAAATTAATATAAAAGCATTTATATTGAATAATTATATTATTGTACAACTAACTGAGAGGTTAACAAAATAAAATAAATCATAACAAATTACAAAGATATATATTTATATTTGGAGTCTGTGTGTAGATCATACATACTTTGACAATATAAAATATCTATTAATATAAATACTTTGAACAATGTGTCTTTGGACATAACCAATTCTTTTATTTACACTACTTATACACCTACAGCAAATAAGAAACAGTGGAGTCCGATTGGATTGTGAAGTAGAATTGGTTCCTCTGATTCTATCTTCTGTTTATACCAGAGATTCTATTCTAGCCCACTTAAAATACCTCTCCACTCTACAATATGATTTATTATAAAATCTAATACCTTATTATTTATTATTTATTAGAGGTGGATAGAGAGACAAGCATTCACAAGTTACTTTGGAGTAACTTGTGAATGCTTATATTGGTTAGTTGCTCCTTTTTATATGATACATATTATATAAATAGGATACAAATATACATAGGAGATGACTCACTTCACACTTAATACTTAGATAAATGATGCCTCATGATGTCCAGGTAAGGGAGAAAATTTAAAGAATAATAAATAAAGAGTTAAAAAAAAGTAATGTGTTTTTATCATCATTATTCCTGTAGACTAGGATAAGAAAAAATGGAAAATTAAGGGATTAATTGAAGAATAAGTAAAAAAAATAAAAAAAAAAAATATATATATATATATACATATATATATTTTCTATACGAGGTTTAATTAATAATCGTACACTAATGGGTGCTCATTAAATTTCAAATACTGCTAAACCACAAGTGACCTTGTTATTTGTAAAACAGCTGATTTTTGGATTAAAATAATTTGATCGAAAAATTCAAAATAGCCTCCAGACAATATATTGGATATTTTTGATAACATTTTATTTTTGCAGAAGATTTTATGCACCCAAAAAGCGTTTTGAAGTGTCGGACAAGCAAACAGCCAATTTAAATACCGTACGGCATCAAATATAAGACACATCCCGATTTACAAACCAAAAATTTGGAAAAAACATTAATCCATCGAATATAAGACGTAGCCTGTTTTAAATGGACCATCTGAGGGAAGAACAGAAAGATGAAGCAAGATTTCGTCATGTAGAGTTCGTAGACCCCTGTTATGACCCCTAACCTCCAGTCTTAGGCGTTTTTCCCCCTTTTTTTTAGAATCCCTTAGCCAAAACAAAAACCCTTTTCTACCTGCTTTACAATAATATAATTTACACTCTACCAGCATTAATAAATAAATTTTAAGTTAGCAACCGTTAAAGTGTAGATATGAGTGTGAAGAAAAAAACTAAGTTTTTACCAACTAGTTTCGTAAAATATATTTACATCATCAGGGTAACTTACATATGGGCTTTTAACTTACAATTTTTTTATTTTATTAATATAAACTCATTTCAGACATTGAAGTTGCCCTTATAACTAAAGACGATGATCCTGATTTAAACAATATTGATAATAAAAGAGCTCAATGCGTTAACGCTATAACTAATCACCTTATTAATACTAAGAACAATAGTTACAACAGTATTTCAGAAATTGACACAAACCTAAATAAAAATTTTATTGCTGCCAAAAACTTCTTAAAAGACAACCCCAATATATTAATTATTTCTTCCGATAAATTTAAGCAAACAGTTGCAATGGACAAACATGAGTATGATCATAAAATGGATTTATTAGTCTCCGATGTCACAACGTACAAAAAACTTAAACATAATCCAACCAATATTATCAACAAAAAAACTAAAACCCTCGTAACGTCCCTCCTCAAAAGTAAATATATTGATAATAAGACCAAATATAAACTTATTAATAATGCCCCTTCCCCTCCAAAAATTTATGGACTAGTCAAAACTCACAAACCAAATAATCCCCTTAGACCTATCATCTCATACGTCAACTCTCCCACATATAACCTATCTAAATTTATTACTAATTTATTACAAAATCTTTCAGATCCAACGTACAACCTAAAAGATTCTTTTGAGTTCAAATCTAAAATCACTTCAATTATAGTTCCTGACCAACATATTCTTGTTTCACTTGATGTATCTTCTCTTTTTACAAACATCCCAGTTGATATTGTTATTGATATTGTCAATGAAAAATGGAACAACCTTCAAAACCTCACCACTATACCCAAAATCAAATTTATTGAATGTCTTACATTTTGTTTCAATAATGGTTATTTCTCATATAAAAATGAATTTTACTCGCAAATATTTGGTACTGCTATGGGTTCTAGCTTAGGACCTATACTTGCCGACCTTGTCCTCACCAAACTCATCCAAGTTTCTTTACCAAAATTACCATTCAATTTACCATTTATTTTTAAATATGTAGATGACATGATTACAGCCATCCCTGAAAATTTAATTCCTACTGTTATAGACACTTTCAATTCATTTCATCCTCGACTTAAATTTACTTCTGAAACCGAAATTAATAACCAGATACCTTTTCTAGATATGCTAGTTATTCGTAAACATGATAATTCTATTATTACTGATTGGTACCGAAAACCCCAAAATTCCGGAAGACTTTTAAATTATTTCTCACACCATCCCTATTCTCAAAAATTTAACTTTGCCAAATCCTTCCTTAATCGCATTCTCTCTCTTAGTGATATCTCATTTCATGATAAAAATATTCGCCTATTCAAACAAAGCCTTAAAGATAATAACTACCCTCAAAACATAATCAACTTAATAATTAATACTAGAAATAATAATAATAACGCAGCTCCAAACATCCCACTTGATAGTAGTAATGCTAAATTTTGTTCACTGTCTTATGTAAAAGGTCTATCTGAAAAAGTCAAAAAAATACTTCAATCCCCCACCACTAAAATTTCTTTCAAACCTATTAACACTGTCAAAAGACTATACTTCACGCTCAAAGACCCAACTTCTCTCACTAACAAATCCAATGTAATTTACAAAATTAATTGTTCTGAATGTGATTCATCTTATATTGGCCAAACCTCCCAGTACCTGCACAAGCGTCTATACCAGCATGAATTCAGCCTCAAACCCAACTGCCCCAACCCCACGGCCCTTACTCAACACTTCTACTCCACTAACCATAAATTTGATTTCTCGAATCCCATAGTCCTTGCTCAAGAACCCAATTTTTATAGAAGAAATATCCTTGAAATGTACCATATATCTAAAACTAATAACACCGTGAATTTTAGAACTGACACCAATAACCTCAGTATCTGTTATCACAATATTATATCCAATTTTTAAATTTGTTATTCATCTCTCTTCTTATGTAGAAACAAGACAAGATTCTTTAACAGACATTAATTGTCAATAATGTCAATTTATAAAACAGGTTTGTTCATATTAATAAAATAAAAAAATTGTAAGTTAAAAGCCCATATGTAAGTTACCCTGATGATGTAAATATATTTTACGAAACTAGTTGGTAAAAACTTAGTTTTTTTTCTTTAGACCGTATCTCACTAACACTCTCATATCTATTAATAAATAATTTTTTTTTTTAACAATTACGTAAACCTAGACAGAAATGATTATGTAAATATTCATTTAGCGACAATCATTTTCAATAAATTCCATTTTTATAAACGTATAAATATTAAATAAGGTTTATATATTGTTTTTGTGTAAAAATATATTATAAATATAAGCAGAGGAAAAAAAACGACTTAAACAAAAAAAAGTGTGGTAGATTTAGGGTGTGAGGTAGAAAAGCCTCAGGCCAGGGTGGAACATTCCTGTTTTGGACCTCAGGCCTGGGGAACAACCTTGCAATATATACCTCAGTACTCAAAGGGTTAATTAAATAGCCTGATATTGATATCCCGGCAAAATTCCATGAATTGGAAATAAGAAGTAAAACAAGATCTCAGCAGTATTCTTGAAAGAGAAGTTCGAAGAAAAAAAGTTGTTAGATATGTTACACTTAAATAATAGATTATAAGACGTACCTCGAATATAAGGCGCATCCCGATTTTGGAGATGCAAATGCGTGCGTATTCGAAGCAATACGGTACTAATGACCAAATATAAATGTGAAACAACTAACATGTTCATACATCAAAATATATATATTATATATATTTTAAATAATCCTCGTGCGTATATAAAAATAATTTAATTCAAACACCAATAAAAAAAAGAGTGATGTAATAGTAATTGTTAACTTACATTTTCTGATGTGATTTCTTCCTGCTTTCCTTTAAGAGAAGTAGCTTCAAGGGTAAGTGAATGCACTTGATTTTTTAACATAGCAACCTCTGCTTCAAGTTCTGCAACATTCTACATTAAAAAATAAAAAAAAGTTAGTAAATTACATGAAATTAAAAATGTATATAAACCAAATCAAATTATAAGGGATACTATAGGCAACCAGAAATACATTACTAAAGAAATTAGTAGGATTTACTGAGACAATGTTGTAGATTAAATGCTACTTCAATTTAAATGAATATAAAAGCTTTTAATATTAAAACAAATATTGGATAATTATAATGTATAACTAAATAACAGGTTAAAATTCACACCTTTTTTTTTTTTTTTTTTTTTTTAATAATCTTGGTGCTTATATAAAAACAAATATGATTCAAACATGAATAGAAGAATGAGGGATTTAACCCTTTCGGTACGGAGGTAGAAATCAAAAGTTGACTTCCACAGACAGGGCCGTATTTTCAGACCGGCCTTCCCCAGCCTGAGTCATTTCAACCCTCACACAAAACTATCCATTCTTCAACACTTTCACACTATTTATTTTATATCTCCTACATTTTTTATCATATAAGGATAATTCTTGTTATATTACTTTTTTACATTCATCTATAATTATTTTTTTATTTTTAATTAATTTTAGATGTTAATTTAATAATTTGTAATTCTATATATACATATAAAAATTAAAAGTATTGTACATTTTATGAATAACTGGTATTTTTTTTTATATATAAATAACTTTTTATCATTTTTTATTATTTTTGACATATTTGATATTATACAATACATTGATAATTTTTCTTAAACATGACGAAAAAAAAAAATAATAAAACACTATTAAACATAAATCGTAAAAAGTTTGTAGGGTGTGTACAGGGTAAGTGACAGATGCAGACTGAAGTCTGAAAGGAAAATAAAAAGGAATAGTACAAGTGAGAGGTAAAAGAATTTTCTATATGAAACCTCTTTCTAAAAATAAATTAAGAAATATTGTATAAAAATTAAGCTAAGTTTTTAAAAGATATAAATATTATTTCGGAGAAAAAGAAAAAAAAAAAAGGCTTTATAAAAAGGGAAAACACTCCAAGGATGAACGTAAGAAGGTACAATAAACTTTGACCTTCGCTGACCTCATTTGGCCTTAAAAAAAATATTACGGGGTGCCGGCTCAAGTAATATGAGGTACCCGCCCTGCTAGAGTTGCAACCCCTTTCATTTTATTCTACCACTGAGAAATAGCGACACCTAGTGAGCCTATTATTTACCATTGTACATCATTCTAGTTCCGATAGATGACGTTAGGAGTCACGAGCGATGTCTAGTAAGGCTTCTATTTGAAAACATACATAAGAAAACCTCAAAACGTCTATAGACGTATGTAGGCTGTGGAAGGCACTTTTTGATTACGTCCATAGACGTTTACAGTACTGAAAGGGTTAATTGTTAACTTACATTTTCTGATGTGATTTCTTGCAGCTTCCCTTTAAGAGAAGTAGCTTCATCAGTGAGTGAATGCACATGATTTTTTAACATAGCAACCTCTTCTTCAAGTTCTGCAACATTCTACATTAAAAAAATAAAAATAAGTTAGCAAATTTCATAAAATTTAAAATGTATTTAAACCTAATCAAACTATATTAGGGTAGTATAGGCTACCATAAATATATTACTTAAGAATTTAGTAGGATTTACTGAAAAAGCTTTTTATACTAAACATAAATATTAGATAAATATATTGTATAACTAAATCACAGGTTAACAAAATAAAATAAATCAAAACTTAGTGAACATTTTTAATTAAAAATATATATATGCATTAAAACCTGTCTAAGATGGAACCCGTGTAAGCTAGAAACCTGCTAAGGTGGAAAAGTCTTCCCTTCTCTGTCTCCTACTGATGTCTAGTGCTAATAAACTTAACTTCTTTGGCACGTCTTCCTCCACCTTATTACCATTCTTTATTTAGTCGTATCCTCTCAGTTCCTGCCATTTTACTCAAGTACATGCCCAAAAATTAATCTGGTTATATCAGGGCCAATTTTGCACGTGTAAGGAATGAAAATAGCCTGAGAATTAGTAATAACATCGTTTTCAAACAGATTTGTTGAGGCCAATGACGTCAACACCACTTCTGTTGCAGAGTGGAAAGTTACCTAGGATCACCGATGGAAACGACTTAAAATACAACTACAATTGCTTTGGTATTAGAATGTTACTACTATGTAAAAAAGGAGATCATTGTGTTAGAAATCAAATTTTGAAAGAAAGCTTGACTATTCGGAACTTCTTTAGATTGTTACTCCTCTTCTATAAAAACAGAAGTGTGATGCTCCTTTGTCCCAAAGTACATTGGACTAAACATCTCTTTGTCTTAATAGTTATTTAGTCAAAGTCATTTATATTCTAAAAAAAAAAAAAAAAAAGGAATTAACAATCTAAAGAAGAACTGACTATTCTCTTGTATGACAAAATGGAAAGAGAATTTGAAAAACCTCAAGTAATTGGAAAAGCAGTTCGAATAAGACCATGTAAATCTCTAGCTCTGCTTTCTCTGCCTGTGAAATGGAGGCACAAAAAGAAGGCTTGAATGACTACTTTCTAGTTTTATCATAGAGGAGTGGTTGCATTCATTCAAAAATAAGATGTGACGGCAGAAGGGGAAAGTCCTTCTACTTTTAGATAATGCTCCATGACATCCATACGTCAAAATCTGACTGCATGGCAGTGTGTAAGGCCAAGTTCCAGTAAGCATACAGTGAATCATTACTTGCGTCAATTCACCTGGTTTTTCTCACCCTGATATCTCTTGCTTACTCTTAAGATGAGCTTATGAAATTTGAAACATTGATCAAGCTTAAGTAGCTTAGGATACTGTAATAAATTGAGCCCTTAATATTAAGCACTGATTAATCATCAAAATTATAAGTGACTTCCAGAATAGCTAGAAACTTAAAATTTGGCACACTTTTACCTATACCGTAACTGACAGGAAAATTTAAAAGAGGCGAAATGTTAACACATAGAGATAATGCTTTTGAAAGATCTAGAAGTTTGATTCCGATTTTTTTTTTTTCGTACCTCCGTTGGTTGTACCTCTGTTGGAGCTAAATTTGATTAATATTTTTTAATTTTTGACTTTGATCTCTCACAGCTTCCGAAATTATTGACTGATTTTATTTCTGATTGGATGGCTCACATCTCACACAAATGCTTCATTATTTTATAAATTTGTCCTATTTCGTTTGAGTTGATTATTGTGTTGCATATCAAAGGCCTCAGTTTGTACTGTAAGGATGTGCCATTTTTTTTTTTAAATTTGGTACATGTACTTTTGAACCAATTTTTACCATTATATAAACATCATACATGGAAAATACTCTACACACTTTACCGTCCATTTAATGTATGCATATGAAAAAAAAACTTCAGTGCCCAATAAAAAACCCTCCAGTGCCTCGTAAAAAAACCAAGATGACGCCCACTATGCTAAAGCCGGCAAAAAAATTATACCCCCAACAAAAACCTAACCGTGAAAAAGGGCCAAGTTCTAGACCTCCTCCCACGTTAGTAAGCGTATCAAAGTATTGATAATTACATTGTGGCCAAGTCTAATCTTTCTTTAGTTCATAACCTGTTCAAAATTCATAACTACTCTTTTATTTAAATAAATGATGTATTGTCAGTAAAAATAAAAAACCATTTGTCTCAACCAACTTAAAATAAAATAAAATATTAGTTAGATAGAAAAAAATATAAAATATTATTTGATTTACCATCTTGAAAAACTTACTGAATTATTTTCTAGAAAAGCAATTTTTTCTTTCAGGGTCTTGGCTTCTTCTAAAAGGTGGTAAGCATCAACTTTAAGTTTAGTGTTCTCATTCTGCAATTCATTCATACCCTAAACATACACAAAAATTATATTGACAATACATTTTTTATTTTAAATTCTTTACTGAAGTAATAGTTTTTCTTGTTGGTGCATAGGAAAGAATTAAGTTAAATAAAAACAGTTCTGGGGTTTTTCAAATAAATTTTTTGCCCAAAAAATCATTGCTATTCATCCAAATTAACTATATGTCATATCATGAAAGAGGTGTAGTTCAATAACCAAACAACGTCTTTACACAAAAAACATGTACATTTTTGTGTGAAGACGTTGTTTGGTTATTGAACTACACCTCTTTCACGATGAGTCGCTATCACACATTGGAGAAAAACACAGTCGAGGATCTATATGTCATATGTACTTGATAGGGTAAAAACTACATAAACTTGTGATTGTGCCCAATTTATGTTTGGTATTTGCTCCCTCCTATGTTTCCGGTTCTTACTTTTTTCCACTAATTGAGTCTTAGCATTTCTAATCATTTTCTATAGTATTTCTATTATTTTTTCAGGAGCCCCCTCCCCTTACATTAGTTATTTTCCTGTAGCGTATCAGTCAAAATCAGAAAAAAATCACACAAGATTTGTTATAATAAATTAATAGAAATACAAGTACAAAGACTCAATAAGTAGTCATTTTTTATACAAATTTTTTATGGGTGAAAACCCCAAAATTTTGCTGATTTTTAGGCACATTTTCAGGATAAAATGTATACATAGGAGATATTTGGGTTTTAGAGATTAGGATTCAGCGCAAAAGAATACTTTATAAAAGGATATTTTCATTCTAGTGTTGTTTTATTTCAGAAATGTGTAAGGGCGAGGATACACATGAGCACTCGCCCCGAATGAGCATGCGTTTCCATTTGGCTCGCCCTGTCCATATCTAAGCAAAATAGGGCGAAAGCATGCTCATTCAGGGCGAATTAGTTGCTCATTCTGGGCGAATGCTCTAGTGTATCCCCACCTTAATCAAAAGAATAAGTAAAGAATAATACAATATAAGTGATTTATGAAGTTATTTGGAATGGTAAATATCAATCATAACCTCATAAGTAGATAATGGATCTTTTTCAGGGTAAGCTTTAGAATGCAGTTGCTAAGCCCACAACACATGGTCTAGAGATTACACTTCGAAATTTAGATATATTAAAGTGATTGTGCCCCTTTGTCTTTCAGGGCGCATAGAGGATTTCCGGTCCCCTCGGCAAGAAGGCATCTGGGCCCCTTTGTCCGGGGTTCCTCCCCCCGAGAATTTTTTAAAATTTAAATGCAAAAAGATGAGTTTTAAGGGTTTCTGAGGGCAAGTTTGTCCTTACACGAAAAGATGTTTGGTGGGGACGAATTTTAAAGTTTTAATAATATAATGGGCTAAAAAAAACCAAATAATTGACTTGTTTTGTAGCTGGTAAGTTTCATTAAAAAACCTTCTTTTACACTTTGTGTAATACATAATAAAAAATAAAACATGATATAAATTGTTTGCTAAAATATTGAGTTTAGTTTGAGCGTAAGCAAATCAAAATAGGTGAGTGACACATTTTATTTTTTTAAAAAAATTGCATTACAAGAAGTAACAATGTAACAGTTATTAATATCAGTTTAATGATTTTTCTGTCAGTTTCTCTCCTGTAAATTAACATTGACCATATGTAGAATAAGATGAAAACATCACAAAAACCTAAGTAACTAAATGAAACATAAGAATTCAAACTTCCACACTCATGACACATTAGGAATAATTTTAAGTTCATTACAATCAGTGGCATAGCAGAGCATTGGGTGCCCCTCGCCAAAAACAAAAATTGATGAGCAAAAATAAAAAAAAACATTTGCATTCAGAACTGAATGGGGCCCCAATGCCCCCCCCCCCCCGACAATTCTGTAAAGGGACATGACATTGGTACAAAGATAGTAGTTTCATTTTTTTTCTGGATGTGGGGGCCCCCTGGCACCGGGGGCTCACCCGCAATTCAGGCCCATAGTCACTCCACTGATAATAATATCCTTCTTCCATTCTTGGTTGAAAAAAAAAACCAGAGCCACCCCCGGAGACCCGGGCAATGGCCATCCTTGGGGGGGGGGGGGGGGGGCCCTTCAGCGGCCCTGTTAATTTAAAACTAAAACTTTGACTGAAATTATGTATTGCGGGCTTGATAACCGTATTCTATAGCTGTTCCCTTTTTAATAATTATAAAACGGCAATTGACAATGATAACGGTGTTCTAAAAAATAAAATCTAGAAGAAATTATGAGATTTTATAATTATACATACTACACCCGCATAACACAACGTTTACCATATTTTTTTAGACCCGCACGACAAATACCTGTTAAAACCCAGAATCAATTATACAGTTTATGACTGCTAACGGTTTTTTGCTTCAAGTTCAAGCTTTGAAAAAGAAGAAGAAAGAAGAATATCAGATATCAGCTGCTTTGGTGAAAAAAATAGTGGTATCGAAAAATTTGTCAGGTGTTAAAGTAAAATTGAAGAAATATTTTAGTCCATAACTGTAACTTTACTCAAGTGCGCTTCTACCATATATATATATAATTGTGATAGTTATAAAAATATGGCGGTCCAAATACCAATGAGACAACTGACGCATAAACAAAAAGTCTTAAGCCTGTATAAAAAGTCCATCAGATTTCTAGAATGCTACTACCACGAAAGGTTGGTGTTTAGATACAATGCAGTTCTTATGAGGCAGCAGTTCGACGATAATAAATGCCTTAAAGATTTGGACGCAGCGCAAAAGTTGATAGCCGATGGAGAGGAACAGCTATTCAAATACCAGCACCCTCAACCCAAGAAGTTCGCTAACAGCGTTGGAGGTAATACTTATTTACGAGCTCATGTAACACCCGACTGGGTATTAGATCATTGGCATCCTTTGGAAAAAGCTCAGTATCCTGAGTATTTCGCCACACGAGAGATCCGTAAAAAGGAATACATAAGGAACTGGGAGAAGGAATTCGGCAAGGATACACCAATGGATCATCACTAACTCATAACTTTTTCAATCTATAGAAATCTGTTGCAAATGAAAGTTTAGTTATCTGATCTTGATAATTTATATTTATTGTCAAACCACTAAGTGAATCTAAACTATAACCTGTTTCAAACGTGTAAACCCTTATTAAACAATAGATGTTATGTTTATTTTTCAACTAGTATTTAACTTATTCCTTCCTTATGAAATATTCCTACTCATACGGTTTCGTCTAATTAGGAAAGCAGGCGGTAAGTTTACTCCAACATCCCACTAGTATCCTCTAAAATTCTGACTTGATATATCTACTGAAAACTCTGATTACACATATTAATGTAATTTTCAGCTGCATCTAGCTCCTAAAACATTGCACCACTCTGTTCACATCGATAAAGGTACGTGTTTCACAAAAACTTAACATTAAAAAAGAACGAGAGACAAAAAACACGTATTAACTTAAAGTTGTCCACCATAGACGGTAATATTATAGTTAACTAACCAGACTAATCGTATTCTGGATTCTGTTAAAGAGGTCGCAACCGCTATGGTCGACCGGTAAAACCACGTAAGCTTTACGAACTTGGTTGGTTGTTTAGGTTGGTCTTTCCGGATTCAACTGTTACTTAGTTAATTCTCAGTGGATCTGGTCAGTGATTGCAAACGCACGCTTAATTATCCATCCTAATGTGACCAACAACTTAATAATACTCAATTTTTGTAATTGAACCTGTATATATACTGCTGTTAATGTATGAATTATAAGGCCAAAAATATTATCAACTGTGTATTTAAACAATTTCAACAAATTTGATAACCATCCCTCTAACTTGAAATGGGGGGGGGGGGGCTCGGATATTGGTTCTGAGTCATACAAAAACATTTTACTGTCGGAAGTTACAATGAAAACACAGGGCGGGGCTTGTTGGAATCCGACGTTCACGGGAATCCGACTTTACCTTGTCGTACGACATGTTGCCAACTACCCCACTCACAGTCCAACTGTCGTGTCACATTGGCTCGTTGGAGTGAGTGTCCAACAAGCCAAAGTGAACACGGTGTGTTGGACCGTGAATGGCTGGTCCATTTAATCAGTGAACATGTTTGGAAAACCTCCTGCAGTTAAGCTACTAACTTCCACTATTCAAATTTTAGATCGGTTTAGACCTCTTAATAATGATAACTCTTAGACAAAGTCAAGATTTTCAATTGTGGTGCCCTCTAGCCCTTTGAGGACTGAGGTATATTGTAAGGTTGTTGCCCAAGCCTGGGGTTCAAATCCCGGCGCTGGAGTGTATTTTTCACTGTCTGTTTCCCGTAGTTAATAATAATTATAATTTGATTTAAAAAAAAAAATAACGACAATATATAAACCAAATTTAATTGTATTACCTTTATAAAAATGTAATTTGTTTAATATTATAGTTGCTACATGAGTATATATAAAAATTACTGTCAAGGATAGGTAAATGAGGTACATAATTGTAAGTACAATTATTATTTTGCTTCCGAGCTTACCAAAGGTAACGGAAGCTAGGGATGGGCTAAAGTCCAGGGGTTCTCAGACTTTTTCTTCCATAGACCCCCTGTAGGAATTTTATTTTTTCATAGACCCCCTACCTAAGGAATATATATATACACATCTAATTGTATGTGTGTGTGCAATGGCTACCACAGACGACTCATTTTAAAACACATAAGGTTTGTTCCAACAGCCAATTCGAGGACGGTTCTAGAACCAGTTCAGGATTTTTTAATGACGCGTCTATGAGGACTGGTTCAGAACTGATTCAAAAAGAGGAGCCTGTTGGAACGATTTTAGAACTCTTTCAGAACTGCAACCTTCATGTTACCTCTCTTTATCTTGTTTTTATTTTCCTCTTCGTATCTCTTATCTCTCCACTTGTTTTGTTTATGTTCACTCAGAAATGGATTACTTACGTGAACATATTCTATTGTTAAACTCAACAAAGTTTATAAGAATGCACATTAGGGCAAATCGTTTTTAAAGTTACAAATTTATCTAAAATATATTACGCTCTCACATTTGGAATTCGTCAGGCTCGTAACAATCCTGTCTTTTAGTTTCAGTTGCCTATTAAAAATTTGTTTGTATAAATTGTAATTTTATTAAACATTAACTGTTAAATCATATAAAAAGTACCGGTGTCGAAATCCTACACATGACTTCCATGAAATGTTGTGGAGTCAATACGACGAGAATAATAATACGAGTCAAGAGAGAACTCAGTATTTACACCCATTTTCATGGAAGTAAAAACATTAAAATGTCAATATCTCCAAAACCACTTGTGCCCAAAAAGTATAGGTACAATCTACCAAATAGGACACATAATAATATATACCCCAAACAAAATAGAAATCAAATGTCTACTGAAGTTATCGTCGACAGACCGATTTCGTGCTTAAGTGACTACAGCTCCGAAACGTCGTGAGCTACAATGTTCGGGTTTGTCGCCAACAGTTTTTCCGACAAAAGTTGCAAAAAATGCCGCAAACCGCATCTCAATACGATATCTTGAAGCGATATTATGTTATTAAAGGTTTAGTTACATACGAACGTACATACAGAAGTATATGAAACAGATTTTAATGATATCCCCGGGTTCGTAAGACCCCTCCTTCACAGAGATCTCGGAATCAAGTTTTGGATGATAAAATGTGAATTTTATCTTGGCTTATTAAAAATAAACCCTTATATAAGAAAAGGTCAATCACACATTAAGAAATATTTACAAATAAAGGGTTCAAAACTACAAAAAAGAAAATTATAAGAACAATTTATTTGCTTTTTTTTTCTCGTCTGTAAATCATCGGTGGATGTACAGACAAAAAGATCAGAAGTAATTCTTATAAAGGACTCAAAGTCGCTATGAGAAATTTTAATTATCATGAGGAATAAATAATATATAAAATATAAATTATATTTTATTATTCCAATATACTAGGTATCATGATAAAAAATAATACGTAAAGAAGGAAGAAAGAAGTAGTATAAATATTAACTGAGGAGAGAGAAACAAAACACGCTAGGAAACAGATATCAAGAAAAGAAAAACGAAAACAAATGTTAGGTTATAGTTGAACAGTAGTAGTAGTGTAACCTACATGTCTCCGTATATTAGTATTAGTAGTTCTGGTCGAGTTCCTGCTTCAGTCCGGGAACTGTTTTCACGGTTCTAGGACTGTCTCAGAACCGTTCGTCTTTCTGTTGGAACACGGGACTAAAAGTTCCAGAACCGTCCGAGAAGCGTGTAGGAACGGTTTTTCAATAGTGCGCATGCTCCCGGCAGTTCTAGAACCATCCGAGGCTCTGTTGGAACAAACCTATTGTAATAGGAAAATGAGGGGAAATTGTACAGAAGAAAGAAACTGAAATATCAATAATTATATCTATATTTTTAATGATTAAATTTAACATTCCCAAATCAGAATTCAATTTTAAGAAAATAGTAATGTGTAATACTAGTAGTTCTATGAACAGTAGACCTCGCTCATTAAAATAACAAATTGGGGTTTGAGCTTAGGTTAAAAAAAATTACAAAAAATTAACGAAAAAAAATGTTATTTGAACAAAAAAGACATGAAACGTGAGAAAGTACAATATGTTTTTATACAACTTTAGAGTACTCTTAAAGGTGTTTCCAACGATACCAAAAACGGCCGGTCACCTACTATTTTTAACATTTCTAAAACAGAGGTACAACTCTATGTACCCCTCATGCCCTCATGGACAGGGTACAGTAATAAATTTAAGGTTTACTTCTATAAAGTAGTAAGTACCATATGAGTTTCAGCCCGATCCTGTGAAAAGCAAAAACGGCACAGTAAAATAAATAAAAAGTAGATTATTTATGCGTATTTCGACAAACCGATATCAAAAGTACCCTTTTATGTACAGAAATCATTTTTTTCAGTACAACCGCATTATAAGGCCTCAGTAGGCCCACTAAATGCCTGCCTAAAGATACCTTTACAAAACACATTAAATTAAAAATTTAATGTGCACTGTACCCAGACTTTATGTACTTTTTGTACCAAAAGTACTAAAGGTACTTAAATTAAATGTACATCTTGGGTTGTACAATATTATACTACAATATTGTACTGTATTAGGTTCTAAGGACAATCTTGTCACAGAATAATCTTAGGAGCAAAGTGGTCAACAGTGGACTCACCTCGCACTTTTTGAGAGCCCGAAAAACTATTTATCGTTCAAAAGGGTCTGAAACGTGACTTTTTTTGATAAATATTTGTATTCTTTTTAAGTACGTTTTAAGGGCTTTCCAACGATATCAAACACGGCCGGCCAGCAACTATTTTACCCTTTTCTTAAACAGAGGTACACAACTTTGTACCCCTCGTGTACCCGGCATGTTAATAAATTTAATTTTTTCCTTTCATGTACACTTAACTACTATAAAGTACTAAATACCATCTGAGTTTTTGCCCGACCCTATGAAATTCAAAAACGGTAGAGTACAAAGACTAAAAAGTAGCGTTTTTCGACCGATTTTTCCAAACCGGTACAATTAGTACAAAAATAAGTAGAAATAAAAAATAAATTTCAATAAAATGGGTACAAAGGCAATAAAACCCACACACTTTTGAGTAAAAAGCAGCTATTATTTTATTTTCTATTTTTACAGTGCGCCCTACAACTACCGTGGTATTAAAAGTACCTCTGTACCCGAACCCGCAAAGGTACGGGTATGAAAAGGGTACAGTGCGTTCAAGTGTTATTTGGCGCAACTTTTGACCGAAGGAAATTTTCGAACTGATAAATCCCTTGACGCTATTAGCCCCAAAGTGGGGTAACCTACCCCCCTACACGCCACTCTAAAAGTACAAAAGGGTACTAAAGTACCAACCTAGAACCTTTTTTCAAAAAAATTTTCGCACACATTTGGTACATTTTAAGTGGCCTTTCCAATGATACCTCTGTCAAATTGGTACAACGTCCCCTTCTGGTTTCGGCTACTCAAGGAGGACGTCCTTCACATAGACGTAGCTCCCGAAGTAGGAATCAGAAATATAATAACAAACCGGATTCTTAAAGAGGAAAATATGACCTTAAGTCCGGTACCCTTTTGAACCCTGTCCGATTAAAATTGCGAACAGTACAGAAGATCAAATTCAAAATTTCGGAAAAACACGATTTTTGTTTGTATTTCGCGGAGGTACTCGACTTACCCCCTCGAAGGTACTAAAAAAAGGGGGTTGCACTTACCCCTTGAAAAACACATTTTTAGAGCATACAAAGCAGAGTAGGAGAGTACTTTTTTTTTTCTCCGTACGTACCTCCAAAGTACCATCTTATACCTCTGAATTTGAATTACCATATCTCAAAAAGTAAAAGTACCATCGAGTTTAAAAACAAAACGCCAGGAGAAGTATTTCATAGGCTTTTAAGGCTCAAAAGCCCAATAGCGTCGTATAAATGCCCTAGGAGGAGATAAGTAAACCATGTAGAAAAACGTTTGAAAACAAGTGGTAAAAAGTGTTTTTTCACATTAAAGGGCCTGAAACGTGAAAATGTTTAAAATGTTTTTGCATCACTTTTGTACTCTTCTCAAGGGCTTTCCAACGATATACGACACCCCGTACCAAATATCTATAGGGTTCTCTGATCAGTGAAAAACAAATTTCCCGATGTCGCCTCTAAGCGGGGGTGCAAGTAAAAAAAAAGTTCTTGCTACCGGCTATGGACCTCTGCGGGATCTACAAAAGCCTAGAAAAAGAAATTAAAATTTTCAATTATTTCAAAAGTTATACGTAAAAACGTGTAAAAAATGTGCCCTTTTTGACCGTAGACGATTTCCCATTGAAAATAAACCCATTTCCCGGAAAATTTCCCGACAGAAAAAAATTGTCCCTTAAAATACACTATAACCTTAACAATTTCCACAAAACTGCATGTCTCTATGACAAACACACTTATTAGTACAAAAATCTAAAAAACACCCCATTTCGCCCTTTAAGGCCAATTTTCACCCTTAAGGAGTGGTTTAAAACTGCCCATACCCAATGTTTGGTCAAGCGATTTTTAAGGTTCCTAACCAATTTTGACATTACCAACTCAACATTTTTCCGAAAATCAAGAGTCGGGGTATAATTATTTTTTTGTTTTTCGCCGTGGCACCTTAAAATAAAGTAAATTTTTACCCCCCCCCCCCCCCCCCCCCCCTCCCTCATTCGACGGACAATGAAGTTGCGTCCCCCCGCCCCACATCTCAGCTCGGTTGGCCTGCGGCCTCCCTCGCAAAGACAGTCGATTTACAACAAAATTAAGAGAGACAGACACACAGACGAAATGCCAAACGGTCAAGTTAAAACGGAGACCTCGCTTCGCTCGGTTAATTATTTTAGGTTAAAAAAGGTTTAAGTAAGTAATTCTAGAAAAAAATTAAGAAAAGTCCATGGAAACCATAATAATAATAAATAAAACAAATAATATTACCGTAAAAATAGCTGCATATTAATGCATAAAAACGATCAATCATTTTTATTTTTTTTATTATATGCAATTAATAAAAAAAAAAAAAAAAAAAAAAAAAAAAAAAAAAAAAAAACATTAATATTTTACAAAATTATAATATTAGTGTGATGGATGGGCTTGGCGTTCTTGTGCGATTTCTTTTATGTTTGGCCTAAAATTACTAAGTTTTATTCTTAAATCTCCCCTTTTTTCAATAATATTGAGTTTGTTCCTTGTTTTTCTTAATAAATTATTGATTGCACTGAAACCAGCTTCTACCAAATAAGATGACGGAAAAGTTAACAATAGGGGTTCGCTATTCATTTGCAAATGCGGGTACTTTTCACGAATCACTTTGATGGTCCAAAATTTTGCATAATCATGTGTGTTAAATAATACTTGAGCTTGGACATCCTCCTTCAACGTAATTAGTTCTTCCTGTACCGAAATATCAAACCTAGTTATATCACAGAGGAATGGCTCAATCATCCAAGCTGGGACACATAAATTTTCCATATCGCGAAAACGGACATTAAAATCCTCTTTTTTTTTTTTTAAATGGTTTGTATATAATGTTATATCTTCAGAAGAAATGTAATCTTTTTCAATTACAGATAACTGCATTAAGTTATCGAAATAACGGAATTCTTTTCGATTTAGAGTAGATATGAACAAGTCGATTTTAGATCGAAAACTGAAGATAATCGTTTTTTTATGACATTAATGTTTCTCCCTTGTAGTTTGTTTTTTGTAGCATTGAATAATCCATAAATATCAGCCAAATAAAAAATGTGAGTTTTGAAATTTAATAGTTGCATAGCCATAGTATTGTCATTTTCAAGGAAAAACTCAACAACTGAACTAAAAATATCAATAAATCGCTGCAAACAGTTGCCTTTAGAGAGCCAGCGTACTTCCGTATGAAGAAGCAAATTGTTGTACACTTCATCATTTTGGTCACACAATTGGGCAAAAAGGTGGGAATTCCGTGCTTTTGCTCTTATACTATTGATTGCTTTAATGCACAGATTTAAAACATTATGTAGTTCTTCGTGAATATTCTTAGCTACTAAGTGCTGTCTATGCAAGAAACAATGAACTGTCCAGATCACGGGTACTTCGTTTTTGAGGTATGCTAGGAATCCTCGATATTTTCCAACCATCGAAGGAGCTCCTTCAGAAGAAGCGGCAATAATGTTTTTTTATAGGAATATCATATTGTTTTAAAATATTTTCAAAACAATAAAATATATCTTCTCCTTTAGTGTACGTTTCAAGAGACTTGGCACAAAAACACTCCTTGATTATTTCTTCCTTTGAATAACTATAATAGCGTACGTATAACATTAAAATACTATTCCTGCCGAAAGTTGACTCGTCCAGCTGTATGGCAAATTTACTTGTTCTTAATTCTGTTATTAATTGCAGTTCTATATTTTCTGCCATTTCATCGATTCGTCGTTGAACTGTGCTATTTGACAGCGGCAAACTTTGCAAGACAGGTTTGTCATTTTGATTCAAAACAGTTGTTATTACTTCGCTAAAAACTGGTAATAATAAATTCTCTCCTATGGTGTGCGGTTATCCACCTTTGGCAATTAAGTAAGCAATTTTGTAGGAAGCTTCGAGGCCTCCTTCGACATTTTTTGATGTTGAAGGTTTCATAAAAGATTTGATTCCTTTATTTGAGCGTGTTAAAAAGTTGCATTTTAGATTTTTGAAGTATTGTAAATTGCTGTCTTTTTTATCAGCATGCATCCTATTCAAATGATCTTTTAGTTTGGAAGGTTTCATATATAGTCATTGCTGAAACTTTTTTCACAAATGAGGCATAAGGGCACTGATGAATTGCCCGGAGCTACCACAAACCCAAACTTTAAATATTCCTCGGAATATTGACGGATTTTTTTCTTTTCTGTTGACATGGTGTAAAAAATAAATTAAACGGCAAAAATAAATTAACTAGAATAAATTAATTAAAGGGCAAAACAAATTAATTAAATGACAAAAGCAAATTAAAGCTAAAATGAAGAAAAGAAACACTTACTTTTCTTTTAGAAGTCAACTTCAAAAACTAATCACAAAACTGATCACACACAAAAAAAAAATAAAAACTAACTGAACTAATCAAATTTAACCCTCGAGTGGTCGCGGGGGGAGCGCGGCACTCTTGTTTATGTTTAAAATGCTCCTGTGATTTAGAATTTTTTTTTATAATAGTTTTATACACTTAAATCTGAACCTCGAATGAATATTGAATATACCTGGAAGGCTCTCATCGGTCCACCATTTTTATTTTTCAATATTTTCCCGTGCTGATTTAACTCTGTAACTTATATCCATCTCTTAGGGTTTCATTGGTAAAACCAAAAAAAGAAACCCTTATACCGTAATGCTTCGAATATAAGACGCACTTTTTTTCCGTTTTTGCTTCTCCAAAAATCGGGGTGCGTCTTATATTCGAGGAGCGTTTATATACGATGCATTATTTTTTTTCCAAGATGTTTGGTTCGAAAATCGTGATGCGTCTTATATTCGGGGGGTCTTATATTCGAAGCAATACGGTAGTTTCGTTCATGTGTCTGTCTGTCTCTCTGTACTGTACGGTTCCAATAACTTTTGAATAAAAAGAGATAGAAACGTGAAACTTTCCAATATTAAAGATCGTTTTGACGCGCACACAGGAAAAATATTGCGAACTCAAAATTATCAGCTGTTCAAATCCAAAATGGCGGATAACTCACGTCATGCGAAAAAAATATTTTTTTAAAATTTTGAGTGGGGAATCAAATGAAAGGTATTCAAGAGTAGATTACAAAAATATATACCACTTAGGGAAAGTGTTCAATTTTCGGCGCCATTTTGTTAAAAAACATCGAAATTTTGCGTGTCCCCCCCCCCTTAAAATCGTATTTCCGCTCATACTAAAAATATAGAGACATATGCAAAATGTGTGGTCTGATGGGCCAAAGTAAAAATAAGAATAGCAACTTGGTCGGATTAACTGGGAATCCAAGATGGCGGCTGATTGATGTCATGGGAAAAAAATATTTTTTCAAAATTTTGAGTGAGGTATCAAATGAAAGGTATTGAAGAGTAGATTACAAAAATATATAACACTTGTGGAAAGCGTTTAATTTTCTACGCCATTTTGTCAAAAAATATCCAAATTCAAGTTCAAATCCAAATTTAAGCCTTTGGCCTGTACCCTTTTCTACTTAGCAGAAAGCCCTCTCTCTACCTGGTTTCGTTCCACGCAGTGACAAGGGATAAGATATAATAAATATTAAAGAATACTGGAACTGGAGGTTCCAATACCTATTATTTTATTATTAGGTGACAAAGTAACAAAAAGAATGTTCTAATACCCAGTCTAATACCTGCTTCGTAAAATATTAAATATGAAGTTTTGAATACTGGAACTGGAAGTTCCAATACCTATTATTTTATTAATAGGTGACAATGTAACGGAAAGAAAGCCCTGATACCTGGTTCGTTCCTTGAGGGCACCATGACCAGATCAGTTACAGTGACAAGATTTACAGTCTGTATTATGAAAGAAGACGTGCGTTGACAGCGCGGGAAATCAGATGACACTCAGATTGGCCAACCTATGTGAGGGTAAAAATAAAGCCACTAGGTCTGTGGGTGAGGGTGGGGCAGATAACTTGTTTGTAAACAAAAGAAGGTTATGTTCCTCGTACCAAATCGCGATCTTTTTAACTATTGTTGTCTATAGATTTTCACATCTTATTACGAATATATTTCAATATTTCTTCTAAGAGTTCTTTTTTCTTCATCACGATGATAACTAAACAACAAGGAGAAGGAAAATGTAGGAGGGGTGGAGGTTACGAACCCTTTTTAAACGGTTATCCCAAGTGCCGCGCCCCTCCACTAGAGATTTTTATTTTTACCTAGTTGGCTCAACCTATTGCCTGCCAAAATCTCGAGCTCTCATTGGCTCTCCCCCCAATGTGTCAAACTTTCCCGCGCTGTCAACGCACGTCTTCTTTCATAATACAGACTGTAATACTTTTTTTAACACCTGAACCTATACTCTATACCTTGAAATATCGGGCTCTCATCGGCCCACCATTTTTTGATATTTTCTCGTGCTGATTTAACTCTTATCTCTACTCGACTTGTCTGTTACTTATAGGTACTTATACTCTATTACTTTATTTATCACTCCTCTTTATAATTCACTCCAAATTGTATTGGTTAATATTACATGCATATGTCAATTAAGTGTGAATTGATTTCGAAGTATTTATTTAAAACAGGTGACCTCCACCCCTCCATTTCCTAGACGAGTATAATGTAAATTGGGTATTAAAAAAAATAATAAAAATTGTAATGAATTAAACTTTTATATCTTCACAGCATTGTAAATGTAAAAGTATGTATATTCTTATTGTTATTGGCAAAATAAATTACGAAAATAACAGAGAGTACAGTGCATATAATGATTATGTGAAATATTTTTTTAAATAGATCAAATATTTCATTGGTCTTACTTTTCGTGTTTTAATATTATTTCTTAATTAAAATGAAGTTGTATACTGCAGTGGTTCTTAACCGGGGGGCCGCGACCCCCCAGGGGGCCTCGAAAGGTAGTTAGGTACTAGGTATATTATATTTGGAGATTTTAAGGGGGCCGTGGTTACCAAAAGGTTAAGAACCACTGGTATACTGTATACCTACTTATGATATAAAATGACTTAAATTTTATAATAATCACAATATGCTGAATAGAGAGTAATGATAAATAAATTATGGTAGACGGAAAAAATGCCTTCTGAAGAAAAGTCCAAAATAATTAAACTTTAATCGTTAATGGTAGTTTTTAAATATAATAAGTTAATTTTCAATGCTAACAAATTTTAACATATTTTTAAATAGAATGGCCATTAAGGGTATCGTATTTTTGCAGTAATATAATTGTAACAGTAACGGTACCTGGGGTTACTGGACTTAAGATGCATTTTCTTTTAGAATCATAGGGTTTTTGTGGGGAGCCTTCCGAAGAGACCGATATTTTTTCTAGTTGCTTGCGGGCAAGTGGAGAGTAAGCATGTTGATTTCTGTGAACCTCTGTTAAGAAGGGTCGTCACTATCCAAGAAGAGAGAAACTCCGGATTTTCTCTCTTCTTGGATCGTGACGACACTTCTTAATAGAGGTTCATGGAAATAGACGTACTTACTCTCCACTTGCCTGCAAGCAACTGGAAAAAATATCGGTCTCTTCGGAAGGCTCCCCACTACCACGCCCAGGTGGCCCAACCGCCCTCCCCCGCTCTACAGAAATTCAGTCCTACTACTTTTTGATCCTACCCATATCTCTTTTTAATGTCCAATAATAATAGACCAGTATGTTTGGGCTCCCCTTGCCTTATAACTTGATTCCATGATGGATATGTCCTGGTAAATCGCTCACTGTGCTTGAAGAAATTTATGTAAATATACTTTTTGAACTGCCATTAATATTAGCAAAATGAATGGTTATCAAAATTTTAAATGTTTTTTATTCAAAAACTTTACCAGACACACAAATTTAGAAAGTAGCTTCAGTGGCAAAAATAAAAGGCAAAATGCTATATGAATGACTCTATTTAATCAAAGGAACACAAATGAAGAAAATGTGCTTAACACTAAATAGAGTTAAAATTAAGCGTAATTTGGACTTACCTCAACAGAAAGAACTTGCTTTTCAAGTGTAGTAAACTTCTGAAGGTGACTGTATTCTTCTTCAAGATCAGTAAAGGCACTGGATGTAATGTTAAGCCGCCGTCTTAAAACATGAGGAGGAGTTCCCATAATATCGAGTTCCCTTGAAGTTTGAAGGCTCCTGTAATAAAGAAATATTATTAAAAATTTAAGTTCAGCAGTTGATCATTTTCTCTCACTTTTTTATAATTATTGTGTGGCATAATAACCTAAATTAAAAATATAATGTTAAAAGTTTCATTTCATAATTGCTTTTAGTTTAGGAAAAAATAATAAACCCTGAATAATCAGACATGATGTCCTTAATCAAAATATTTTGTTATTTTTTTATGACTTAATTATGAATAAAAATATCTACTTTTTAAAGCCAAGTGGGCAATTTAAGGTGAATTCTGAAATCAAAGATAGCATTTTCTAGGAATTATTAATTGATAAGATTTTATGGAAAGATTTCATGGGGCAATGGGCCTAGGCTAATTGCCTTGGGCCAGAGGCCAGTGGCTGGTATCTTGGGGCCTAAAGCATTGGGTCTAGGGCCTGGTGCATTAATGTTCACTTAATTTCAGATGTATTCTGATGTTCCAACTAACTTATTTTTCATCAAAGTTCGTATATCTCATTTATAAAATGTAATAGTTTTCTGATAATAAAAGTGTAGTTTTAACCCAAAATTTTTATTTCCTATGTTAGTCGAATTGACGAAGGTTTAGTAATACCAGCCATCCAATTAGCATTAGGATTCCAGGTTAAATTGGGTATAACCATTAAAAACACTGGTGGTAGTGAAGTGAATGTCAAAGGTATGTTTTAATTTAAACACATGTTCAGAGTCCCCAATGATTTAATTCATTTACTGGGGATCCGCGGCTAAGGCGCTGAGCACACTGAAGAAACTAGTTACATGAAACGTGAAACTTTAGTATCATGAAACGTGAAACTTTAGTATCATGAAACCACTTGATTTAAACATACAGAAAGGAGCACACTATGTTTCTTGAAACTGTAGTTTCATGAAACATATTTCACGCAACCAAAAAGTCAAGTTTCGTCGAAATCAAGTTGCACGTGATTTCATGTTTATTGTTTTGCTTATCATTTCAGTTTTGATTATTGCATTTGTTTGGAGTTCAGTTGTTTGTGACGCTGTTTATTTAAAATGAGTGAATTAAGAAGCATTTAATTAATTGACTGTGATACATTGAATTAATACATCTTCGTCAGTGGACAGGATGAAGCTGTCAGAAAAAGGGTTTCCTCTTTGTGCACTGAAACGTAAAACTGGTTTTATGAAATTGGTTTCATGAAACCAGTTTCTTCAGTGTGCACAGCGCCTTACTAGAATTTGGGAACCACTGATCTAAGGAATCCTCCAACTTTATTATTTTAATTTTGAGTTTTTAAAGTATTAATAAAAATGCAGTTAATACAAAAAAAATATGCAGCAATAAAAAAATGGAGGGGGGTTTAAAAGCTAACAATGGTCTTTAACATTTTTTTAGGAGTCAATCACACTCTAATTTGCTTTAAAATGTTAATTTATTCTTTTTTACAAAAAAAATAATAAAAGGACCCAGTGTTTTGATCCATCCCTAATTTATGTGACTTCATTTTTAAGAATGTTCATAAAAGAAATTATCTTAAAATTTTAACACATAAAAACTGAGGAAAGGTTAGAAAATGTATCATTTTAAAATAATTGTAACACACACTATCAAAAAGTAAAAATAAATATTTAAGCTATTTTATATTGTAACAATTTAAATGCAAATGGTATACTTACACAGATTTTTGTGCAGCATGTTCTGGTCTAGCAAAACGAGAGGTTTTCTTATGAGAATCAGTAAATCCCATGGGCAATCGAAGATTAGTAGAGTAGGTGGTAGGGGTCTTTGAGTAGTCATGAGAGGAAAATTTATGTGAAAGTGGGGTTCTCAATGTTTCATCACAAATAGAATCATATCCAAGAGGAAGTGACTCTATAATAATAAAACAAACACAATTAATAGTCGAATATCAAAGATTTAAATATAGACTACTTCAAAAAAGCAAAGGGTAACTAACTACGATGATTCTCAATGAATATGAAATGTAACCGTACATTCGTCTTAAATGTGTTATGATAAGAAGAATAAAATTCTTACTGAAAACATTACACTAATGATATAAAATACCATTGTATTTATACACTTATTTCAGTTAAATACAATTATCTTCTAAATATGCTGATAAAGGGAACCTACGATCTAAATTTTGCTTTCTCGCATGTTGAAAATCTTTGAAAAGTAAACAAAGCGGTGTCATGGGGACAGGTCATAAATAAAATAACAAGCTAGATGTAATAATATTTTTTGAGTCGAGTTTTATGTCAGATTCAGCAGAGAATAGTTTGTGTATTTAGATTCCGTGTAGTTTTTCATTTATTATAGATTCTCTGTAGAAGCATAATTGAATTCTGTGACTGTGTTTGTGTATTAAAAGTATCCAGAAATGAGTAGTACACGTTGAAATATTAATGTATTTTAACTATAGTCAGTTCTTCATCAAATAATACTAAATTGTAACATAATTTAAAAAAAACCTTTTTTTTCCCTCAATTTTTTATATATAGCCTTCTTTGGTATGGGTCATGCAGGGTAACAAATTTTCATAAAGACAAACTAAACTGATTTCAAATTGCAATATTTCGAACATCTCCTGGTCATATTCATGCCTAAACCATCGTTAATTTGAAATAGTACATTAATTAAATTAGATTACACATTATTACTTTTCAAAGCAAAAAGTACACTTATCTACACTTAACGAAAATAAATTTTGCATACCTTGTCATAACTGGTAAAATCATCGACCAGAAGATGTTCGAAATATAGCAATTTGAAAACAATTTAGTTTGTTTTAATGAACATTTGTTACCCAGCACAACCCACACCAAAGAAGACTATGTATTTTGTTAATAGTATGCAATATTTACGAGATTAATGTGGTATCATCATTTAAGATTATTAAAATAAAGGTAGTTAGTTCAGTTATATACCTCAGTTACCCAAGGCACTAAAAAAATATTATTTCAAGGAAAAAGCAGGTGGAAAAATTTAATAATTAACCATACCATCGGCAGTGATAGTTGTATCCTGCCTTGAAGTAGACGGAGTTGGGGTAGCAGATTCAGATATAGACTCTAACCTTGAGTCAGTATTGCCACTCAGTGAAAATCTTTGACTTCTACGACCCAGTAAGGACTGAAAAATGAAAAAAAAAAAAAAATGTATAATAACAAATAAGAAAATAAAAAGGATCTATTAATGAGAAAAGGTAATAAAATTAAAATATTTTCTCCTTTTCCCATATTTTTTAGATCCTTGAAATTTCTTACAATATATATATTACATACCTCAGTTATTAAATAAAATAGCTATTCACTATCCTTCTAGTGAATATGGTCCTTTTTTTATTATAATGCTGAGTAGTACACGTTGAAATAACAGAATACTCATTAAACTTTGCACTGAACACAGTAAAGTATCGATTAATCTCAGTTATTTAACAACTTCCTTTAATTTAGGTTAAATATCGATAAGCTCATATAAAGATTAACACAGTTGGAAAATTATACTCCTACAGTAATAGAATTGTTAACAATTTTTTGTCTTATTTGCTAATTATATTATTTACACTGTATAAAAAGAGTCATTGGTACCGTAGTTTGCACAACATTTTTAGAAACTTGATAATAATCTAAAAAACTTGCATATCAAAGCAAATATTCCCATCATAAATGATACTTCCAATGTCTCTAACAGAATCATTGCTATCAGTTGGCTCACTATAATCTTTTTTACTTGAACTACTTAAACAAGGAACCTATTTCAGGGTGGCCACTAATATAGCTTTACAAAATTCCCTGACTTTTCCCTGACATTTCCCTGACCTACTTCAGGTTTTCCCTGACCATCATCGATATTTACTTTACAAGATTTTCCTTTAAAAAGTTAAAGATCATCAAGCAAACATAGAATACACAAGTTTTCATGTTTTTGTAGAAAAAATTAATTATTATTGAACATTTCATCAAAATTTGTCATAAAAATAACTTCGCCTCGGCGGGGAATCGAACCCGGGCTCTCTCCGTCCGCGTTTAAAGCTTTTTTTTTTCAGGAATTAGATTTTTCCCATGAAAACGGCTTAAATTGTTAGATTTGTATTTATTAAATGGACAACATTTTTTTTTTTTTTTTTTTTTTTTTTTTTTTTTTTTTTTTAATCTAAACGATTTCAAGAAATAATTCATTTTCACGTTTTTTCAGAGTTTTTTGGGGGGTAGCGCCCCCAAATTTCAAGCTAAAATTCATTTCTTGACTTCAGCGTGGGGTATGATTTTTCTTATGTCTAGTATTTTGTCGGGTCCACACCGATTTTTCCTGTTAAGCGTTTTCCTGTTCAACGCTAAAAAGTATAAACTAATCGTAACCTTTCCTTATTATCCTAGAAAGTAACAATTCATGTTCCAAAACTCTGAAAAAACGTGAAAAAAAATTATTTCTCGAAAACGGTTCCGACGATTTTGATAAAAAAAAAATTAAAATGTAGTCCATTTAAATGCCGTTTTCCTGAGAAAAATCTAGTTCCTGAGAAAAAAGCTTAAAACGCGGACGGAGATAGCCTGGGTTCGATTCCCTGCCCAGGAGAAGTTATTTTTATGATAAATTTTGATGAAATGATCAATAATAATTAAATGGACAAACGAAAACTATTAAATACAAAAAAAACCGGGCTAAGTAATTATGAACTCAATTATAAGAAAGTTTGTCTGAGTTGTCTCAGACCCATTTTTAGGGTTTCGAGGTCGCCCTAGAAACCCTTATGCTTTTGGTAGTTCGTCCGTCCGTCGCATCTTGGAGTATATCTCCCTACCTACTGAAGCTGTAGACTTGAAATCTGGTATAAAAGTTAAACTTTTTTGCCCAAAAACAGAAAAACTATTGCGGACTTAAACGCTCCAAATTTCTACGATCTGCGATCAATTGCGAGTAGATCGCAATACATATTTTATATTTTTTTGTAATTTTCAAGTTGGGTATCATTTCAAAGGTATTGAAATGTAGATTAGAAATATATATCGCGTTTCCAAAATGGCGGCCATTATACCCCCCAAATAATTAAGACAAACCCAAAATGTACCCCCCCCCCCCTTCACTACCCCATTAGGAAAGGTCCAAAAAAGGGCAAAAACACATAAATATATATCTCTGTGGTCCAATGAAATTTCCGGAAGTTGGTCTAAAGAAGTTAAATTTTAGAAATTTTAGGGGGCCGTAACTCGGGAGCCCCAAAATTTTTGTCATTTGAAAATTCGAAGTTGGGTATCATTTTAAAGGTATTGAAATTTCGTTCACAAAGATATATCGTTATGGCAGCTATTTTATCCCCCCCCCCCCCCCCAAAAAAAAAAATTGAACAAAACGAAAAAAAAATGCCCCCCCCCCCCCCTCGCTACCCCATTAGGACAGGAGCTAAAAATAAGGCCAAAATACAAAAATATGCATCTCTGTAGGGGGTCGTAACTCGGGAGCCCCAAAATTTTTGTTATTTGAAAATTCGAAGTTGGGTATCATTTTAAAGGTATTATTTGGTATCATTTTAAGGTATCATTTTAAGGTATCATTTAAGGTATCATTTCATTAGTTTTAAGGTATCATTTTAAAGGTATTAGGTAGTATTTGGCTCACAAAAATAAATCGTTTTTTTTAAAATGGCCGACATTTTACCCCTAAATAACTAAATTAGTGCATACTACCGAAGATATAGTAATGGATAATATGCACTCCTCGTTTCTTAAAAGTGAATTTTTATACATATTTTTGATGAATGTTTCGATGAAGGATAATTTAGGTGTAAGAAAAGCGACATATTACATATTTTTGTTAAAAAAAATAAAAATAAATAATAATAATGTACTTATGAATTCTTATGACCGAAGAAACCCTTTTAGTAACTTGCTGGTAAGTACTTGACGGGATTTTTTGATATAATTTCTAAGTATAGAGGTCGTTAATCCTTCTGCCTTTGTTCTAAATACAGCATTTTTTTTTTACTTTCTCATATAAAGAGAAAGTATTGTGATGGCGCGAAAATTCGATTTTGAGATTTTGATGGATTTACACGTTTTGAGGTCCCCTGAGTCCAAAAAAGTGGTTTTTAAAAAATGTCTGTCCGTCGTCTGTCGTCTGTCGTCTGTGCAGACGCCTGGAGCCTAAACTACTGGGCCGATTTTGACGAAATTTGGCATACATGTTCAGAAAAATCATACCCCGAGGCGAAATCGAGAAATGAATTTTAGCTCTAAATTTGGGGGAGCTACCCCCCAAAAACTCTGAAAAAACCGGAAAAAAAATTATTTCCCGAAAACGGTTCCGACGATTTTGATTAAAAAATTCTTAAATGTAGTCCATTGGAATACGAATCCAACGATATAAGCCGTTTTCCCGGGAAAAATCTAGTTCCTGAGAAAATAGCTTAAAACGCGGACGAAGAGAGCCCGGGTTCGATTCCCCGCCCAGGAGAAGTTATTTTTATGATAAATTTTGATAAAATGTTCCATAATAATTAAATGTACATACGAAAACTAATAAATGGAAAACACTGGGCTATGAAAATATGAACTCGTATATGAGAAAGTTTGTCTGAGTTGTCTCGGACCGATTTTTTTATTACAGGGTTCACACTTAAAATTTTATTTTGATTTCCCTGACATCCCCTGACTTTCTCTGACTATGTTGATCATTTTTCCCTGACAAATGAAAAAAAAAAGAAAAGAATAACAATCTCGTAAATGTAACGGAAATATTTATTCACACCATTTGTTTATACACTTAAAGTAATGTAAAACCTTAATAAACATTAAAAAGTCACCACAGTTTAATCTTGTTAATTAAAGTAAAAATATTAAGAAAAGGGTTTTTTTTCCTTTAAATAAAATGCACTCATAAATACCTAAAATGTAGAATTTAACAATAAGTAACTGATATACCTAATATAGTTCAATATTTTTTTTAAAAAAATCACAAAATATGGCCCCCTCAATATGATTAGTAGGGCTTAGAGATGTAAAAAACGTTTTTTTCTGGTGAAGTTTGTTTTCTAATTAAAAATTTGTTTTTTTCATGAGCCTATTTTTTCACTGTAAAAGAAAGTATGTTTTTAATTGCTCAACTTCAAAATACTTTTAATTATTATTTTACTTTAAAAATACAATGTATATATGTCCAAGAATTTTTTTAACATTCAACATTAATATAAAATATTTTTGATGAAAAAAAAAAAAAAAAAATTATATATACATACTCGTATTTATTTTTATTTACTTGTCATAATAATCTCCACCACTAACGTAGTCGAAATAAAGTAACTGATTTTTATTGCCAACTTTTTGATTTTATACTATACAAATTTACTCAAATTTGATTAATCAATCAATAATATAAACTTGTTAAAACATTTTATTTGATAATAAAATTATAATATATTATATAATAAATCAAATTATGTAATTCAATTTAATTCTATTTGAGCTCATTAAACAAAGTTGACTTCGTTATTTTATTTTTTTTAATAAAAGTTAGTTTCACCCAGGTGAACTGTGAGTGAACTAATTAAATTGTCTAACCATTTTATAAATTAATAATTTAATTCCTATTAACCGGAGCCAATATCCGTGGACAATATGATTTCCAAGATATTATGCAAGTTGTGTAACCATACTTTGTTTCTTCTTCAGAACTTTGTTTTTTATATCAGAGTTAAATAACCATAATATACTCGTAATAAAAAATAGTTAAACAAATTCATCTGAAAAAAACGTAATATGTCACAAAAAAGCTTGTTTTTTGTAGTTTATTTAATTGACAAATTTTGTTTCCCTGACTTTTGGAATATTTTACCTAAATTTTGGTTATTTTCCCTGATTTTAGGGTTATTTCAAAAAGTTTCCCTGACTTTCCCTGACCTCAATTTATTTCCCTGACATTCCCTGATTTTCCCTGACTTTCCAGGTCAGTGTGAACCCTGTATTAGAAATTTCGAGAAAGTTAAGGTTTCTGTGCTTTAAAATTATGAAATAAGGATTTTAATTGCCGGTAGATTTTCCCTGACCTATGACAAAATTCCCTGACTTTTCCCTGACTATTCCCTGTCGGCCGAAATTCCCTGACTTTTCCCGGTATTCCCGGTTTTCCCGATCTGTGGCCACCCTGTATTTATTATTTTGCCACCTTCACACATGCTTTTGCCTCCTTTTGAGGATTTTTTGGAAATTTTATTTTATCTTGTCATTAAACAGATTTAACATACCCATTTTACAAAGTTAAAATTTATATTAAAACACCAAATTATCCTTCATATCTAGATGTAACTAACGTCACAGGATAATATTAGCACCACTCTACCCTAACAGAATATACTTATGGTTGCAAATATTACAGTTTGTAACTTATGAATTGTGACAGCACAGGAAAATCCGAGGGGGAGCCAATGATATGTCAGGATTTTGAATTCTAGAAGGTCGGCCAACTAGGCAAATAAAAATGTCACTGGCCCCACCCCTCTCACAGGCCTAGTGACTTTATTTATTTCCTCATTTAGGTTGGCCAATCTGAGAGTCAAAAGTCACAACTCATAATGCGCATACTGTAATATATACGCCTAATACACCAATAGAATTGAAGATAAAACTGTAATTATCCAGCCATCTAGGAGAGGAGGTTAGAAAAGTGGGGGGCTCTTACTCAAATGTATTCTTAACAAATGGATATAATCTTTCAAATATATAAATCATACAAATGTATTGTTTTGATAAAGGGGTATAATCTCTTAAGTGAATAAATCAAGCAAAATTACGCTGCCAAGCGATTCTCGGATGTATGGATCACTGCAGAATAGCTGAATTGTAAAACAATCAAAACAGAGAAACTAATTGATGAAAAATCAAATTATAATTATTATTATTATATTAACTACGGGAAACAGACAGAGAAAAATACACTCAGCGCCGGGATTTGAACCACGGGCCTCTATATCACTGAGTGAATTTTTCTCTGTCTGTTTCCCGTAGTTAATAATAATTATAATTTGATTTAAATTAAAATTTAATCTTTCCGTAGTATGAATACTACCAAAATCGTAAAATATGAATTTCTAATTGATAAAGTTATTCATGTTTGTAGTTTGAAAGAACTCACAAATTTACAAATATTATATCAAATTTATTTGGTTAAAAATATTGTCAGTTGCTACCGAGACAACATTGGCATCTTTGACTCATCTCCCCCCCCCCCCCTCAACAATTATAAAGGGGAAGATAAAATAAGAAGTTTTTGTGTAACGGTGTAATTTTAAACATGTAAATTTAATATATGAACTGTAAATATGTAAATTTACAAAGGCAAAGGGATATCACTCTCCAACTAATCTAAAAACTAACAGTCCAACTTCTGTCATAATAGAATGTAACACCTAACATGTTAACCTTGCAGTGCACGGGTGAAAAAAAAATCACACCAGTGCACGGGTTGGGTCTGTCGGACCCAATTTTTAAAAAAAAAAATGAAGATGGTTTATTATTTAAATTTTTTTTTTTTTAGTATAGAAATAATCACATTAGAAAAAAAAATATTTTTTTTTTATGACTATTAATTTTTACTGTCCAACATGAAAAAAAGTATATTTAAAAAAAAATAAAAGAATTTTGAATAAATAAGTGTCATTAATCAATATAGGAACTTAATAAGATCAAAAATTTCAATTCCACAGTCTTGGCATATAAATTGCGAATGCTCTAAGTATATGTATATATAGCACTTTTTGCAAGAATAACAAGATTTGCGGTCAGTCCAATATGAACATCCCCCCCCCCCTTTTATTTGGCTCTTGACGTTTGGAAGGCACAGCTTTAATCCTAAGATTATTTTTCCTGGTAATTCTAAAAAATGTTCCCGATGTTCTATAAAATTCCTGCCAGGAGAGTAATTGTAATATTTTTTCTCCCTTTACAAAAGTTAAATACTAAATTAACGATCGATATTAACGAATATATATAATAAAATGTTGTTACGAGTTATAAAAAAATACTTACATGAGTAGACAGATTGGGTCTCACAGACCCAGGGGTAATTTTGAGGTAAAAAAATAGACAGAAAGAAATTATGTGAATTGTTCAAAATGTGGTACTGAACTGAGGAAGGTTTGACTTGAAGGTATAGAAGAGGATGGTGTTACACGAACCTCCCTTATCAGTGTTTTACTAATGAGTGTGACACCCTGGGTCTGACAGACCCGACCCGTGCACTGCAGGTCTATAAGTTTTCAATTAATTCAATAATAATAATGAACATATTGACAGTGTGAAGAAAAGCTTCAATTACTGATAAGCCTAAGTAAAACTTGAAAGTTCAAATGAAGCAGAATTCTGTAGCTAAATAAGTCTCTTTAAAAATATTTAATTAAGACAAATGATCCTTCATCTACAATTACCAAAATCAAAGGAAATTTAATAAAACTAAACTCACTCGTGGTTTTTTGAAGCTGCCACCGTATTTTTTGTCCATTGTCACCCTAAGAAAAAAAGTACATAACAATGTTAGACAATAATTAATGTAATATTATCAATAAATTATTAAATTGAGGTTAGGTAACAATTTGAAAGCAATCTATTGTAAATAAATTTGTTGTCAAAACATCGGAGGAAACTAAAGAAACAAAGAAATTACAACATACCTTCCGTTGAAAGCCGTTAATAAATACTGTCTACAGGTTTATAAAAAGGTAAAGGCAAGCAATCTGAATAAGACTTCTTTATGAGGGACATCATGATGAAATGAGTAAAGTACACATTCGAATAGATAAACAATCCAGATATTTAAAAAGAACACAATGTAACAAGTGGTCAGTGGTCAACGAAACAAATAGGAAGGAGCTAAGAGCTAACATAACAGCATATGAATATGAAATAAAAACCGTTGGAAATCAACAGCGGAGAGAAGTGCCCGCCAAAGTACTCGGAACAGTGTTGCTACTGCTTCTAGCCTAATTGTATTATATATCAATCTATGGGTATACTATACTCAGATCTCCAGATCTCTTCTAATAATATTTTATATTATTATCAGTGGCGTAACTATGGGACCGCATTGCGGGCGGCCCTCGGTGCAGGGGGCCCCCAAAACAAGAAAACAAACTTAAATTTTGTCGATAGGGGCCCCTTTAGAGCATAACAAAATTTGTGAGGGGCCCCATTCAGTTCTAAATGCAAGACTTTGGTTTCTTTTTTTTGCTCATCAATTTTCTTTGGTGAGGGGATTATTACTGATTATTATGTATTAAAATATTGGTTATTTATGTACTTAAAACGCCAACTAAATTCTATGTGATGCCATTTAATATTTATTTGCACCTAATCTAATAAATTTATATAAACGGTTGAATCAAAATGGTTTATGACAGGAGTCCTGATTAAGGTACCTAATTTATTTTTTGTCAGTGCTTATGCTGTTGCTTACAGTTTGCAGTTCTGCAATATTCAGTTGTATTTCTTGTCTGTAGTCTATAGTCTGTGCAAACGCGTGGAACCTAAACTACTGGGGCGATTTCGATGAAACTTGTCATCATGTTCAGAAATTATACCCCGAGACGAAATCGAGTAATGAATTTACCTTTATATTTCTCGAAAACGGTTCCAACGATTTTGATTTTTAAGTCTAAAATTTAGTCCATTTAAATATGGAAATAAGTTGGATAATTTGGCACTTTTTTACTTTAGAGCACCCCCGTTGGTTCTGCCCGACAACCTACAAAAGTCTTTAAGGTTTGTGTGTTTGTCTCCCCAAGACATGAGACTCCTGGGGCAGTTTTATTTGTAATATTCCTTTATCTTAATAGTTGATTAGTCTAAGGGATTAAGGGATATAATCACAAATCACAAGTGTGATATTCCTTTGTCCCAAGGTACATTGGATTAAATATCCCTTGGACTTAATAGTAATTTAGACTAAGGAATATATATTATATGCTACTCTGTATATGTTCCTTTGTCTAAATAACTATTAACACAAAGGGATATAGGAGGGTGCTAAAGTAAAAAATCACAGGGAAGTACTTGTATCCAAGTACTTTTTAGGGTTTTGTAGATCAGCGTTTCCTAACCTTTTTGATGCTGCGACCCTAAAAATGTATCCTCTATATTTTCGCGACCCTACCTGGAATATGGCGTATTGCATATTGCATACCCTAAAGATTGCAGGGATATACATGGTGCCTAAAACCTGAATGCTACTAAAATCGTTACTGGATTAGGGAAGAGGGACTGTAGGCTGATTTTAAAACAAAAGCGCAAACAAAAATTAACTAAATTAAAGGCATTGCTTGATTTGTTAATTTTTATAACAGTTCTTTTTTTTTATTTATTATATTATAAAGTGCCTTCCTTAACTTATGTTGGTGAGCGGTGAGCTGATGACCCTTTGTAGGAAGATTAATGGAAAGAAATTAAAGCTTTTAGGAAATATTTTTTATAATATTTTGTTATTTTTTATATTATTTAATATTTTGTCGCTTTATTTTTATTAACGCTTCAAGTATTTGATTTTGTCTTTTCCCAAAAACATTCCTTTATTCTTATGAATTTATCTATATAATTTTATTATTTTTACTTTGTTACATTAAATTTACATATTTTAATTCTATTGGACATATTTATATTTTATGTATTTTTAAGTGACAATGTTTTTTATCTGTAATATCGTCTAGATAAATTACATTTTTCCAGGAAATTTTCATTGCCCCAATATTAGCTATTAGCATGAATTATTTCGAAATTTTAGGACCAGCCGTTATATAGTGGCTGGGGGGGACATTTTTTTGGTATATTTTGACTTATAAAACCAATAAGGGGTTCAAAATTTAAAAAAGCATATACATATTTGTGTCCTACTCTTCCGCAGCTTTCATTTGATACCCTACTCAAAATTTAAAAAAAATAAAATTTTGGTCGCACTTCAATTTTTTGCTCACAAAAATGGCAATTTTTAAAAATTGGGGATCCCCTTCCGGAATTTTCATCGCCCTAATATAAGATATTAGCATGAATTATTTCGAAATTTTAGGACCAGCCGTTATTTAGTGGCTGGGGGGAAGGGCTTTTTTGGGGGGGTAGGTATATTTTGACTTATAAAACCAATATGGAGTGCAAAATTTAAAAAAGCATATATATATTTGCAACCTACTATTCAGCAGCTTTCATTTGATACCCCACTCGAAAATTAAAAAAAAATACATAAATTTCTTAGTTCACCACATTTTTGCGAATTGCGCATGCGCATAGCTAATTTTTAACTTCTGTATATTTTTCCTGTGGTTGGGTCAAAAAGTTGCACCAGTGTTTCAAATTTAAGCGCTTAAGCTTAAACGGTTCGGGCCCTATGAACCAAATAGCGACGGACGGACGGACACATTACCCTCGGCATAAGGGTTTTGAGAAGTATCTACAAAACCCTAAAAAGTACCGAACATTTAATTCAGAGATATTGGTGTAAAAAATCTGTCCGATACTACTAAACATTCTCATAAACGTCATAATCACTTGGTCTAGTGTTTGTCATTTATTACCTAGTTGTTTTGAATTTTTGTGGTTACATTTAATTATTATTGTACAATATATCAAAATTTACCATAAAAATAACTACTTCTCTGCGGGGAATCTAACCCAGCCTCTCACCGTCCGCGTTTAGAGCTATTTCCCTACTAAAATGACATAACTGGTTAGATTCGTATTTAAATGAACTACGAATTAGGACTTTTTATGAAAATACATATTTGCTTAATAATTAAAAATTTAATGATCATTTTTTTTTCTCACGTTTTTACAATTAATTGCCTCTCATAGAAGATTAATATTTTTTGTTACCACGTTTGCAAAAAAATAAAATAAAAAAAATATGAAGAATTTAAAATTATTTGAAAAATTGTCGACTTTTTTAATTCTAAATTATAGTGTAGACTTGTAACATGTCAAGTAAACGCCAAGTCTTGTCAGATATATTTTATGTTTTTATTTAAATATAGATTTAAAACTTAAAAGAGAGTTTTCGGTGGTTAGCGCCCCCAAATTTAGAGCTAAAATTCATTTCTCGATTTCGCCTAGGCCTAGGGGACTTTTCTGAACATGTATGCCATATTTCATCGAAATCGGCCCATTGGTTTAGGCTCCAAAAAGTTTACAACCACCTGTTGAACGTCTGTAGTGAGTTCTTAATTTCAGAGACTTGAGCTTTGAACAGTGGCGTAACTAAGAAAACCGGCGCCCCCCCGCAACTTTTGAAAATGCGCCCCATATGGCTTACAAAATTCACCCCCCCCCCCCCCCATTCTTTTTCCCTCTTTGTTAGTCATTCTGGGACAGATGGAGTGGGGACGATAAAATAATCTGTTCAATAAACTCTTCCTTACTCTTTGCTTAAAGACTAGAACTGGAAAATGGAATATCTTATTTACATATACATTTTAAATACAAGCCACTGAATACCTAATTATGAAACTAAAAGACAATTAACAACTATGCACATCTATCTGCCAATTACTGTGGCACATAGCTTCCTCACGTCCTACTTTGTATACTTTAATGATTTTATGTTTTTAAAACTTATAATTGTTAAATTTATTTAATTTTCCCCCATTTTCATTTTAAATCAGTCAAATTGTTTTGATTCTTTACATGAAATTAAGTATCAATTTAGCAAAATTTAAAGAGCGCAGACGGTTGAAATTAATCTGGCTATTTCGACAAACTATCCAAATTTCATAAAACTCAAATGAGTACTTTTGAAGATATTATAGGTGTAAATTAATGTATGTGTGTGCGCATGTAAAAGAGAAAGAAATGGGCGCAAACGGTTTAGTCTTTTGGACTTATATTATAGGACCAACAATGAGTTAATCATGACCCACCATCCAATTTTCATTAAAATTGGACAAGTAGTTTTTGGCGACAAACAGACAGACACGGAAATAAAAATGTTTCCTGTTATCTGAAACCGATTTCTGTCTTAGAATTTTTGAATCTGAGGCATAAAATTTGTTCTTTCTTCAGAACGATTACTGACCTTGATACAATGTGATTAATTGATAACAATTCTTAAATTAAGGGAAGGATAGAAAAAATAACAACTCATAAAGGGAGGTAAAATTAGCTAGGTAAGAAAAGAGTTAGAAACTAAATACAAAGAGGTTGTGATAGGGAAAAAGAAGTAAGGGGGGTTAGATAGAAAGAGAAATGCATTAATAGCAAAGACAATTCATAGAGAAAGAGATGAAAGTATGACTTGTTAAGTTTGGAACAGATTTCCTTATCTAGTACAGCTAAAACCGGATTAGATAAGATAACTTTTAGTGTAATAAACACTTGTATCTCCTAGCAGTCCAATATGAAGAAGGGAGAATCAGTCCGATTCACTTACCCATATAATTATAGGTATAATATAATAACACAACTTGAAAACCAAACTGAGCAATAAGCTCTAATCTAAACCATAACATGCTCACCCTGATTTAAACTCTTTATTTGTTTCATCTCTCGTTTATTTTTATCTCCAAAAAATAATTTTAAAAATAATTCCGCCTACTTAGAGTTTCTTTTAATTTTTATTATTAAATGTCATTGTTTACTCATTTTTCGGCGCCCCCTAGAGCAGGCGCCCCCCCGCACCGCGGGTTTTGGCGGGGGCGCTATTTACGCCACTGGCTTTGAAAAGTTTGTTTATGTGTTGTAAAGATAACTGAAAATTAAATCGATTTGAACGAAATCCTGCACTCAATTGAACAATTGAATCTCGGTCTCGGTATTTGTGACAACTGTATAGTTTTTGCAAATTTCACACTTAATAGTTTCGAAATGGCGGCTAATATGGCGGACGTCTAAAAAAATGGTTTTAGTTATTATGACGCGTTATACATCGTTTTAAAGATCTCGAAGAGTAGGGTTAAGATTAAGTAACTATTATTCCAAAATTTTCATTTTTTGTTGGCAGTTTAAAGGTCTTTAATTTTAAAAGTAGGTAAAAAATAGATAAATATTAAATTTTCCCACTTAATATTTTTAAGATGGTGGCCAATATGGCGGACGACTAAGAAAATGGTTCTCCTATGAGAGGCAATTAATTGTAATGAAATTGTTTTCATAACGATAGCATTTACTTATTTATTTTGCTGGGAGAAATGCGGGTGCAAACTAAAAGAAACAAGTTAAAGAAAATATACTTGGTAGGTGTATGAGAAAGTAAAAATCGATGTGATAAACTTGAAAAACTGTTCTCATATTCATAATCTGACTGAATTTAAATCCAACATCTAATTTACTCAATTTAGTTTTAAACACATTTAAAAAATGTTTAACAGGTAATTGTTTATACATCGTTTCGATTTTCAGCTAAATTTGTTTGATTTATTTTCATCAATATCTTGGGAACTAGATTTTCCTGGGAAAACGGACTATTATGGAGATTCGTATTTAAATTAACTAAATTTTAGATTTTTTTTTTTATTAAAATAAGAAATCATTTTTGTTTAGAGTTTTTAAAGGGTAGCGCCCCCCCCCCCCCCTCAAATTGGAGCTAAGAATAATTTTTCATTTTTGCCTAGGGGTATACTTTTTCTCACCACGCGTCTGCTCAGACTGTAGAAGACAGAAGAAAGACATTCTTTTAAAATCAGCCCAACAAATTCAAAATCGAACATACTCTCTCATATGGATATTTATTCGGTATTTTAATCCTATAATATCTTATTTAATTTGTGTATTTGTAAACAAATATTTATAAAGTGTTCAACAAATCCAAAGTGGTTTTAACTTTCCTAAGTAAGTAGTATATGCTCTCCGATTTTCGACTCCTAATTCCTAGAGTCATGAATCAGAGATCAGAGGTTTATTATAACTAATGTAAAATTTGATAGTTGTGATTATGTTTTTGACGAATTAAAGTAGATTAATTAATTTAATTTTAAAAAATAATGACTAATTTTATAAATTTGAAAAAGCAAACAAACATTGTAGGTTTGAGAATAAATATCTTAATATCAGAGATGAAATATTTCCTAAATAAATATAAAAGCAAGTGTATTTGATTTTTTTTTTTTTTTTTTTTTTTTTTTTTAAATAAATATCTTTGAAGATGCACTATAGGAAAAAAGGGGATACCATACTAATAATGGAGTAATTTCTTATTAGGAGCATAAATAATAATACGAATCAAGATTTTTTTACCTTTTTGGTTTGTCAAAGGCTCTTTAGCCTTTGAAAAAGTTCTAAAGGCTAAATTGTTATTTTTAGGGTCCGATATTTTCCTGCGTGTGTCTGTCTGTCCGTCCGTCCGTCTGTCGCCTGCTCTCACGGTGACACCTTTTGTCCCATCACTTTGAAATTTGGCATATATGTGTATAGTACCCACCCACACATTTGAAAAATATAGCGACTTAAAAAAAATTAGGGTAAAAAAACTTAAGGGTTAAAAATAATCGTTTTTTCTGGAGACCGTGTGGGGTATCATATGAAAGAGTACGACGAGCTGATTACAAAAATATATAATTTTTTGGTTATAACTTTGATAGGGCGAGCGTAGGCGTAGTTTGAAGTTGGTGTGAAAAGTGCCCCCCCTCCCCTTCTATCTCGCTTTTGTAAAGTGCAATAATTCTGAAAAAATTCCTGAACATTCTTCGACCAAAAGTAAAGATACCACTTTTTGGAAATTTCGAAAAAAAAAATTGTTTTTATTGGCAAAATACGTTTTCTTTTTAAGTATTGCTCTATTCTTTTGGGTGTATTTATATGTTCTAGTCTTGTTCATTGGCAGAAAAATACTTTATCAGAAGTTTGATTATGTGTTTTGAGAATATCAGACCTATAGGATAATTCAAAGTAGGCTTTTTAACATTTTAAAAAGTTACATCAATAGGTACTACTTAAACAATACTGTGTTGCCTACGGACCCTCGCTGTTTCAGAGAACAGCGTGTTTTTTGCTGGCTAGCGCACACTTGACCTATTTATTGAATAGAGTGGTCTACGCTCAACCTCGTCGTTTTCGAGATAATTTTTCTAAGTTAATTTTTAAAACTGCATAAACTGTGCTTATTAGACTGGACTTAAAAGTATCTACTCTCAAAATCATCAAGGTTGGCCATTATTCATAAAATAGTGAATATACAAATATGTGTTTTATTAATGTGTAAATTTAGAGCTTTCTCAAAACAGTTTCGACTCTCGGTGCCCTAACTGACTTTTCTAGTTCTAAAGGGTGCCTCCATAAAGGGGGTCTCTATGTCAAAGTCGATTGATCGACTTTAAAAAGGTGCATAAGTTGCTTCACTGTAGGGAGAAATTCATAGTATGTATTAATCGTTTAAAAAATAACCTGTCGCAATGGATTGAAAATGGAAAAATAAAAGTGAGAACATTTTGTAATTTTTTCGGCACCCTCAGTGAGGAAGTCACGGCTCCCCAGGGTCCGCCGCGAAAAAAGGAAACGAAGTCAATCGGACAATTATAAAGTGGGTGTTCAAGTACATATTTACGACCCGTTCTTCTTCGCGTCTGCGTCTACACTGCTCTCGAACCGGTACGGCCGCACGACCAGAGCGACGAGCGACCCAGAGTCAGCTGCATGCGTCTGAAGCACCATAGGAATCCCTCCCATTGAATTACATTGTAGCAGTGCTCTGCGTCTGATGCACCGCGTCAGACGCAGCATAGGAATCCCACCTTTAGGCACTTCGGCAATGAGAAACATTGGGTTAATACACTTTTAATTTTTGCACATTCTGATTCTATTGAGAGAAAAATAAATACATAAAAAACTTTATGACCAATAACAGTGACCGAAGAAAGTCAGCCACTATGTTCTAGGAAGGCCATTCGAAGTTATAATGATCAGCGTTGCCACCTTCTTAAAGAGAATGTTACTCCTACTTTTGTGAAAAGTTGCAGTGGGTCCAAGACAGTTGGAAGTTGGAAGCATATAATATATAATAGTTGTGAGTTACGAGAAATCGCGACTCTAATACTAATTATTAACTAATAACTAATTTACTCTACGAAGGTAACAGATTTTTCCATAGTTATATTTCTTTTTTTTCTGAGTGTATCTGGGAGACGGCCAGGAGGCAGTTGAGCTGGTTATGGCGGGTAGTCAAGGTTAAACGCGAGTGTGCAGTGGGGTGGCGTGCAAGTCCCCTCAAGCCGAGGTCCATGACGTAATTTAAACGAGATATGACGTCGACCTCAACAGCTGGGTTGTTAGTGTTAGTGGACGCCGGCCGGCCGACCCGGCACAAGCTCAGTGAGTAGGTAACTGCGGATGAATGAGGGCTGATTCATTCGGGGCCGCTATAGCAGCCCATTTCACGACATGCCCACCAAAAACGTATCCCACAAGAGACAATCTCCCTTGCCACAAGAAGACCCTTTACAGCCAGGTCGGTTATGTTTTGTAACATAAATAATATTAATAAATCTCGCTAATAATCTAGTACTTGTGTCATTAGTTGTTATCATTTAAAGTGCCTTTAAAAATTGTATATGTTAATCAGTTTTAATTTTTAGTTATAAAAATAAACCAAAAGCAGTATTAACTTATTACCTGCAATGGTATGACTATATCTTGTTAATAGAACTGTATGAATAAAAATCTAGAATAATCAAATACATTTCTAGCATCGGTCACTCACTCGCACTGTGTAGAATTTATCTAACATATTATTTTATCATGAGAAAATGTGTCAGTTTTTTGCTTGAGATTATCATGAGTTAACTTGAAAATATCGAGAGAATTTTCTAAACTTAGTACATAGAGGAGAAACTTCTGACATTATTTTATATTTCTCAGGTCTCTTAATAATATTCTCAGGTTTTATATAACTTACAATGATTATAATTCATGTTTACGTCAATGTTTAATGAAGTATCCTATGCTCCGAAACTGGCCAAAGAAAATAATAAATTGGAGTGAATGATTTTTTTTTGCGAATATATTTATGATTACAGGTTTTATTAAGTTCTGTTTTAATCCTTTAATTACTAGGTAGTAGTGGTTTTAATTATTGACAAGACTTGAATATTACTGCCTAACTAGTTTATTTAGTGACAGTTGATATAAGATTTACTTGAGATGAACAAAATGTTTTTCGCCGAATACAGGTTTAAACTTTTTAAAAAATTCTTTTCATCTAACGTTTTTGACAACCGTTAGGTCACGTTATAATTAAAGCAATTTAGTCATTAGATCTCTTTCTTTATTAAAAAATATTACGGGTTACGTGAACATAAATAAACTAAAACGAGTGTTTGTTTGTAAACCATAGACACGTTAGTGGAATGTGTAATGCTCGGTTTTATTTTGTTTTTGGTGAATCAAGTAATGTCTAGTATAAAAAGTAATAAAACGCGACTCGAGACGGTACTTAATAAATAGACGACGTAATGTCGCGTCGCAGAGCAACCAATATAAACTAATAGAAGAATACAAGTTGGTTCTGATAAGATGAAGGTTCGTTTATCTTTTCTATTAAACCGAACAGACTATATTAATTTCTTATCGTCGTCGTTAACTATTAAAAAATTATTAGGGAACAAGATTCTGGTTACTTTTTTTTACAGACAGTAGGTATACGGTATACATAAACATTAAATAAGTTATAGAATGTCATTTTAACTGTAAGCTTAGTGGAATACATAGGCCTAAAATTGAAAATTTTGGTAGGAAAATTAATTTCATTTATTTTTATTTATTTTTTTATTTTTGGTTCTGTGAAATAATGTATTTGATATATGATATAAATATAATATACTTATATATGATATAAGTGTAAACATGAAAATTTGATAAACAACATTATAAAAATTTTACTAATAAATCACTCTGCTCTGGATTTCTTGAACCAAACATTTCTTAAACAAAAACAGGGGCAATCTATACTGAATAAAAGTATGATTATTTATTTATTTATATTTCCATAATAAATCGTGTACACTTTTTTGTGGAATAAATAGACAGCCATCATATTAACTTCATAAATGATAATCGCAAATTTATAAAAACAAATTAATACTCCCAAGTTACACTACACCTAAACCATTGATCAATAGTTAATACGAATAGGATTATTGAATCAGCAAACTCCATAGCAGTGATGTAATGTAGAAACTCTTCAAACTATATTATTATATTAAAGTAATATGTTCTTGTTTCTAGTATTTATCACTCTAACATTGATTTAAAATTCTTCCAGAAAATACTCTTGTTGCAAGTCTCCCTAATGTGGATCTATAACTTTTTAAAAACAATCAGTGGATTTTGGAAATCATATACAGTGATACGAATTCCTAATACATTCTTTTTTAGTAGGCTCTTCTTGTTTTGAAGGTCAGCTGTTGATAAAACAAACAAACAGACAGACATTCTTCCGATTATAATATGTATATTATGGTCAATTCAGACTACTATATTAGACAGTTATTGGCGGATAAAAATTAAACCAAGTTAGTGAATTGCATGAAATCTACAGCTCGTGGAAAAAAACCCTAAGGGAACACCAAATGTACTGGATATTAGACCAGGAAAAGAAGGAAATTGTTCAAGTGTGACTTAAAATAATAACATCGCATACCCATCTTTTTATGGAATTCAAATATATTTTTAGATTGTGTACCATAGCTTTGATTGATTGATAATTTAAATTTCTGTGTGCAAATCAAAAAGTGAAAGATCAGTAGTATAGATGACAAATGCATACAAATAAATTTTATAAATAGGTACATATTTTAAATTCTTGTTAAATTAAACTTGATCAAATCTCGAACCGGATACACTCCATTCTTATTCGAGTGAATTAACCTTGTGAGTTTTTTCTGAACATTGAAATGACGAGAATAGTTTGGAAAAAGGGGAATTGCATCTAAACTGAATGCATCGTTTTTCGTTCATTCGTTCTTCCTAGCTATACCTTTAAATCAGTAGTTCAATCACGCTCAATCAAAAAGCTCGAGTTTTCTGAAACTATAAAATATTTCTAGTTACTAACGAAAAAATTTTGAACGTGCTTTGACATGAATTGAAAATTACAAAACAAGGCTTGCAAACAACATAAATATGCAGATTTATTTCTTGTTAAAATTATTAGGATCATATGATTTTGTGTATTTCAATTGTTCTTAAAGATTATTTATGTACTTTTGCTTCCGAATTTACCGAAGGTAACGGAAACATTGTGATCGTTCTGTAGAGTGAAATACTTTTGTTCCGATTTCCGAGACAGAAATCCGTTTCAGACATCAGGCAGGGGTGCCCACAGAGGGGGGTTATGACGCAGACTGCGTCGTTAAAATTCTTGGGGGGGGGGAGGAAATAGCACTTTTTGCCACATTGGGGGGGGGGGGGGGGGGTGTATGTGATAATATATATTTCCAACATACCAAACATATTTTCCTGTAAGGACAAACTTGCCGTCAGAAATCCTTAAAACTCTTCTTTTTGCTCTTAAATTTTCAAAAATTCTCTGGGGAGGACCCCCCCCCCTCGTTAGTTGTCCAAAGGGGTCCACATGCTAACTTGCCCAGGGGCCCAGGAATCCTCTCAATGGCTCTGCTAGCGGTTCGGCTAATTGAGTAATGAGCAGAGTTAAAATAATAATCAAAGACAGGGCTAAGGTCTACAATGGGTACTCATGGCTTTCTAACTTAATGGTAATTTCTGCAGGAAAAGATGTATTAGATTCAATTTCCACAAACGAAATCATATTGATGCATTTGCTTTATCAACATCACAAAGAAAAAAATTACTTGTCCTCTCATTTGTCTTATTTCTGTTACACTGAGGCTTTCATGTCTTTTTTGTCATTTATTTAAATCAAGAGTTTTATAATGATTTTTCTTCACTTTAAGTTTACAATAAGTTTTTTGAAAAGTTCAGTATCATTTTCATGCACTAAGAACAGGATGTAACGTATGTATTTTCAATTAATATAATAATAATAATAATAATAAAAACTGCTTTTTATTTAAAGATAACATTCCTTTTAACATTATTTTATGCCATTGTAAACAGTTCAGGCTATGGCTTTCAGCCGTCAGCCGGAGTGGAGTATATATTTTATTAATTTAGTTTAAATTAAGTATATACATATTTCTTCTCTACTTTCTTAATATCATGCCTTAGAAAAAAATAACTACAAAAAATAACAAAACGAAAAGACAGCTCACATTATAACATAAATAATCGATAACTGATAAAACATGCAAACTCTATAACCGATAACAGCATACGTGTGTATAAATATATAAATACATGACAATTATTACAATAACAAATCAAATAGGTAAATACAATTTTTTTTTTTTTTTTTTTTTTTTTTTCTTTTTTGACAAGGTCTGCATACCATAAATATTTATATAAACAAAAACATAGTATAATTAAAAGAAAAATAAACTAAAAATTAAACTCTTTGACTAACATGGTTCTATACTTCATCGCATCTCTAATGTACCCGTATAACTTATTTGTATGATTACTATTCAAATAGCTCATTAAGGCCTGAGTTTCTAAAATATCTGTACCGAAATAATGAATACGGTAGGGCCTCAAAATGGGACAGCTTCCTAGAAAATGAAAAATATCCTCTACTTCCCTTAAGTTACACATGGAACAGAATCTACTGGTTGGCTCCCTCCATGGTTTGTTGTTAAGGTTGAACAACTGACCTCTGGCTTTGAATATAGTACTAATTTCTTTAATGCTGTTTCTGTCATTTATATAGGATCTACCTTGGTCTCCGTAGTCCAACTGCTTGTATAGCTCTCGAGAAGAATTCCTGGCCGCTAGAATGCAATTTTCCTTAGCTTCCGCTCCCATTACCTCTAATAGCTTTAACATATTCATTTCCCAACGATTTATATTCATATCTCCCCAATCATTCTCAATATTATGTTTTGCCATCAGTGTCTTCCATTCCCTAAACCAAGATACATTTTTCCCAATTATTGCCTTCGCCAATATATTCGGTATTCTATGGTCTGGAAGTTTTAACACATTTATTATATACCTGATGTGTAGTTGAAAGGTGTAATGTATCAGAGGAAGGAGTCCGGTTTCGATTTGTAGGATATAATTAGGCGTGTAAGTAGGAAGTGAAAACATTTTTTTAAGAAACCATCTTTGTAATTTTTCGATTTCCTCAAATTGCATGTAGCCCCATACCTGAGCCCCGTAGCATACTGCTGCGCGTACAACAGAATTGAACACTAGTATCTTCTTGGAGTAACTTACATATTTATTATTAAGAACTGATTTCCAAGTTTCTGTTAGACTAAATTTAGACGCAGTAACTTTTTCCGCGAAATGTTTTGAAAATGACAGCTTTGACGTCATGGTGATACCCAAATACGTATATTGGTTAACTACATCTATCGTCTTACTAGCGAAGTGCCACTTTTCCTTTCTTCTTAATTTACCCCCTTTTCTAAATACTACAATTTTAGATTTCTGCAAATTGACTATTAAATTCCACGTTGTGCAATACGTTTCAAGCTTACATATCATTTGCTGTAATATTAAAGGGTGATCGCTTAATATGACCAAATCATCTGCGTAAGCTAGTAACCTAATTGTTAAATTACCTACTTTTATACCTCCTTCCAGCTCGTCGTGCAAATCATTTATAAAAAGAGAAAATAATAAAGGGCTTAATTGGCAACCTTGCTTCAGACCTGTGTAGGTTTTAAAGGCTTCTGTGACACCCTCCTTACACCATACCCCTGACTTAGTAGCTTTGTACAGTCCCCTTAACAGATTAATAAATTTAGTTGATATACCTAGGTTGGATAATTTGTAAAAAAGCGCGTTCCTATCCACTGAGTCAAAGGCGGTTTTTAAATCAACAAAGAACGCATATAATCTTTGATTGTCTCGCTTCACTTTCAAATCTATTATTGAGACCAAAGAAAATATTTGATCCAGGGTGGAATATCCTTTTCGAAACCCTGCCTGATACTCATTCAGTATTGCATTGTTATCTACCCACATAACCAGCCTCTCCAGCATTATACCGGTGAAAAGCTTTGAAATGCTGTCAAGAAATGAAATTCCTCTGTAATTTGCCACATCATGAATATTTCCCTTTTTAAATAGTGGAAAAATAATTGATCGTCCGAACGATTCTGGCATATCTCCATTTTCAAACATATCGTTAAAGACCTTTAACACTTTATTCAGTAAACCAGACGGCGAATATTTAAAAAATTCATTAGGTATACGATCTGGCCCAGGTGCCTTATTAAATTTTAACATTCTTACACTCCGTGTAAGTTCCTCATAACTAATAGTAGCATCAAGGAGCGGATCGCGGGTGAAAGGCGAAGCGAAATTTACGGTAGCGCAATTAGCCGGAGCCTTCAGAATATCACTAAAATGATTCAACCAGTCTTTTGGAGATATTTTTGTGCTTATCTTGCACGGCCGAGAACGTAATGGTTTTACAACAAGCCAGAATTCATGCGCATTTTTTATGTTTACCAGCTTGTCTCCTAATTCATTGTAGTAAGTTCGCTTCGTCGCCACACGTATTTCCTTATAGTCACTTTCAGCCTTTAAGTAGAGTTGTTTGGTGAAGTCTGTGTTATTTTTCCTATAAAAGTTAAGCATCTTAAACATTCTCCTTCTAAATTTAAAACATTTTACATCTGCCCAGGGCTGTTTACTCATAAAAAATATATTTTCTGTTACAACTTTTCTTTTACCTGCGGCAGTGTAAATTAATTCGGTTATATTTTTAATCTGCTCTTTCGGGTTTAAATTTAAGATATCTTTTTCCTGCTCTACTAATAATGTTTCCAACACCCTGCTATAAGCCTTTGCTTTATTAGGACACCATTTAAGTTTCGGTATTAGGGGAAGTACTTGCATATCGGATATATCACTGTGCTCACTGTTGAGACAGACGCATATCGGAAAATGGTCCGATCTAAAATCATTACAAACAAAAAAATCATTAACCCATTGGGTGACAGATGCTGAAACACAACACAAATCTATCACAGAAGAACCATTTTTATTAACGAAAGTTAGTTCGCCTTCCGCGTCACCTCGACTGCGCCCGTTTAATATTATTAATTGGTTTTCGTCACAAAAATCTACAAAACTTGAACCTCTGCCATTAAGTGTTTGATCTCTCGAATTCCGAGTCGATACTAAATTTGATTCTTCCACCATTTCATGCGGAATAGTTTGAAGAGTGCTTACCCGACAATTAGCGTCTCCTATTATAATAATATTTTTTAGCTGAGATTCCGCTATAAAATTAGAAATAAGTTTGAAGTCCTTCTCCCAATGATTAGGATTTAAATAAAACGGGACTATGCCTATTTCCATATTGCGGTGATATAATATAATTACATTGACATTATTTATGGTATGAAATCTTGCTTTACTCATAGGTAGACGGTTCGATATAGCCAAGAGAGTTCCACCGCTGGGTCTGCCTCTTTCTGTCTGCCTGGCTCCTCTCCATAAAACTCTGAAGTCTTCAAACTGTTTTTCAAAACGTTTAACCTTTTCTTCTATGATAAAAGTTTCACATAAATAGACAATATCGTATTGTTTAAGAAAGACTAAAAACTCTTTGTCCTTTAATTTTTTACCTAAGCCTGCTACATTAAATGCGAGTAATCAATTAATATAAGTATAGAGTCTGCCAATATTAGTTTCCTAAAAATTTGTTTAGATACAATTTTGTAGGCAGGTGTAGTTTTAGTTAAACTTGTACGTGATAAGATATAAGTTTTTGTATTCATATTGAATTTTTTATTATGTTTGTGTGTTCTTGTGATTTGTTTTATATAAAATAGAACAATCCTCAAATAATATGTGGACCCATATAAAAAAAAAATCGTTACATTATCTTAACAAATCTTTAAATGAACTGTTATTTTTAATAAAATCTCAGGTTAACTAAAAAAAAAGTTTTATTTCATTTTCTATTTAATTTTATTCTAAAATGTAACAATTTGGGACGAGAATGTACATTATAAATGCTGACAAATATGAGTCAGGTAAAGTATTTATATTTTACCAACATAACGTAAACCGAAAAAGATGTGTATGTATTAACATATCACAAAAAATAGGGGGGGGGGGGGGGGGGGGGGCACCCCTGCAATCAGGGAACATTTTTGCTCTAGTGTCCCTCTGTCGGTCAACATTTTTGTGAACTAACATATCTTAAAAGCTACTTGTCTTATTTTGATGAAATATGAATGTAGGGTCACAATTAGCCCAATGTTGGTCCCATATTAATTCCAACCGTTTGCGCCCATATATGCGCATTCCCATCCAACATTTTTTTTTATTAACACGTCATATTATATATCTAAAAGACTTCCCTAATGGTGTGATAGGATTTTCGGACCCACAAAATTTATTTGATCGCACTGTTCCGTGTTTAGAGGAAGGTGGAACTTAGTCTACTCAGTTACCATACGATTTTGGACTGCCGTCGTGCCATTTGAAGCTTTTAAAAACGGTAGCACCTATGAGAAAGGGGGCTAATTAAGCCCATCGCAAACCGTGATAGGGATACATTTTTTGAATAGCTTCTGTTATTTTTCGAATGCACTCCCTTACATAGTTTAATAATAATATAACTATAATATAAGAACTAATAAGAAGAATTTAGAAGGATATAGAATATGGGGACGCGTGTTGGACGCGACAAAAATGCTCTATATATTATACAGGGTGACCCGCGATAAAATGTCATAAAGAAACTGGCGGATTCTATGGGTCAAATGCAACAAAAAATGTCGAGTGAGCATAGGTCCTTATCTCAATAGTTCTCGAGATATCGATTTATTTTCTTTTTTAAAGTGCTTCACGAAAAAATTTAAAAAATGCCTAATATCTCAAAAACTAAATTAGATAGAGAAATTGGGCTACGTACCAATTTTAAAGAGCATAAAAATCCTTTCAGAATCATTCATCTATTTATAAATTATCAGCTGCTAAGCATCCTTTAATTTCTGTTATTTTTGAAAATTTGACCATGAAATTCCTGATCTTATTACTCTTAATTGAGGGATGTTAGAAGTGTGGTGTTTTCAGGAAAAACATCTACTATTCATAAGCTTTCAAATGGTATAATTAAAGTTTAAGCTCAACGGACTAGTTTTTGAATTATGGTGAATTGAATGTTACCAGACGTGAAATTTTTTGGTCAGGATCACAACCAATTCTAGTACAAACGCAAAAAAAGGTTTCCCCGAATTAAACCACAGAACTTAGGATTTCTTATAGAGAATTTGACGCTGAACAAAAAAGTTCCTATAATCATGGACCCGGAACAGTTTCGTTTTCGAGGTATTCGCAAAAAACATTAAAAAAACATTTTTGGACGTTTATCCTTACAATTCTGAAATACTACGCTTTTTACAGTAATACTCCTCGAAGCAAATCTTGTAGAGAGTCGAATTACACCAATTTTAGCTCTTTACAACATAATCTTTTAAAATTGATCGTTGATGGATATCACTTAATAAGTGACTGGGACGTAGAATTTTGAAATTTCGCTGAAAATCAGGGGGTTGTCGTACAGCGCTGGGAAGGGTGTCATTCAACGAAATATTATATTCTTTACAAGGTTTCCTTCAAGAAGTATTATGGTAAAAAGCGTAGTATTTGAGAGTTGTAAGGATAAACGTCCAAAAATGGTGGTTTTTTTTTATGTTTTTTGCGAATATCTCGAAAACGAAGCTGTTCCGGGACCATGTTTATAGGAACTTGTTTTTTCAGCGTCAAATTTCCTATCAGAAACTCTAAGTACTGTGGTTTCTTCGGGGAAACCTTTTTTGCATTTGTACTATAATTGATTGTGATCCTGGCCAAAATATTTCACGTCTGGTAACATTCAATTCACCATAATTCAAAAACTAGTCCGTTGAGCTTAAACTTTAATTATATCATTTGAAAGCTTATGAATAGTAGATGTTTTTCCTGAAAACGCCACACTTCTATCATCTCTCAATTAAGAGTAATAAGATCAGGAATTTCGTGGTCAAATTTTAAATGTAACAGAACTTAAAAGATGCTTAGCAGCTGATAATTTAAAAATAAATGAATGAATCTGAAAGGTTTTTTTATGCCCTTTAAAATAGGCCCTTTTAGTTTTTGAGATATTAGGCATTTTTTAAAACTTTTCGTGAACCACTTTAAAAAAGAAAATAAATCGATATCTCGAGAACTATTGAGATAAGGGCCTATGCTCACTCGACATTTTTTGTTGCATTTTACTTATAGAATCCGCCAGTTTCTTTACGGCATTTTATCGCGGGTCACCCTGTATAATCAATATGATTATGATTTAAATTACACCAATTTTTTTTTTTTTATAAATGACTACAATGAATCCAACAACATAAAAGCCGTTATAAGTTTCAACGCAGATTTGGTGTTTAATAAAATAATGTAGATAGTACCTATGTTATTTAGCTGTTATGTTTAAAGTACACGATTTGAAGACGGCATTAAATAAGCCTTGATTACTCTATCATCGACAGAGTGCTATGATATTAATCGCTCAGTCTTGAGGGAAAGTGAAGGTGAACAACTGAACACAGTTGTTACTGTTCGTAATTTAAAATCCCATTTCTTACCTAAGAAAAATTATTACAATCTTGCGTAAGGGGGTTATCTGGATAAGAAACGCTTGTTAAACCTTCACAAGTTGTTTTGCAACTATATGTGATTATAAAGCTCCAAAAAAAAAAAAAAAAAAAAAAAAAAAAAATATATATATATATATATATATATATATATATATATATATATGTATCGATTAGTTTCAAACGGAATTTCACAAAATTTAGTAAAATAATTGTAAATAAATGTTGCCACTTAAATAATAAAAACACTCGATAAACAATTATTTTATAGTTAAGTGGTTAGAACCAAATCCATATCGAAGGATGGCAAATTCGTTTACCAGCGGTATTCTTAAAAATTGCCGTTATTATGATCAAGTAAAGAGAAGACTAAAGGAATACTTAATACATTTGAAATACATAAAAGAAAATGGTTCGAAACATTTGATTTTGAATCTGCAATGAAGATAAGATACATTTCATTGTTGAAATACTTCGAGGTCAAAAGGCTAAGCCAAACAGTTTTATAAATTTTTGCTTCAAGAGTTACGACACAAGACTTACACATTGGATGAAAAAATATATTTTATTTCCTTATGTTATAGCTTCAGCTTCACTTTACGGGAACGAGGATTGCTTTGATATAATTTTGTTGAAAAATAAAGGAATTGTTTACATTTACTTTTAAGAAAACCTGAACTAAAATGTTAAAAGTCCAAATTTACTTGCTGAATCAACAATTCTGCGTTGAAACTTAACGGCTTTATGCTATAGGATTCATCACAGTAATTTATTAAAAATAGTTTTTGGTATAATTTAAATAATAATCAAAATGACTGAGAATTTTTGTCCAACACGCGTTTCCAGTATTCTATATCCTTCTAAATTCTTCTTATATCACATTATAGTTATATTGCTGTAGCTTGTAATTCAAAACGGAAGAGATACTCCGAATACATTGATAATATTCATAACATATAAAAGTATATACATTTTGCATATGTTTATATCTATATCTAGGTAAAGAAATTTTTAACCTTGTTATTTGATGCAAATATATCTAAGATGTCATACAAAAATTTTTTTGATGTCCCACTACTAAATTTTATATATTGTAAGAAAACTCGTGAAAGTGCTATGTATATTTTTCTATAAACTAAAGAGATGTTGCAGTTGAGATATACGTTGGAGTTATCAAAAATATATTGTTTCCATAATTATTGTATTCACATTTTTGGGTAAAAATTATGAAGGTTCTATTCTTGCGCAAGTTTAGCGCAGTTGATAGCAAAATAAATGTTTTGTTATTTTCGCCGCTCTAAGGTGTCCAGCATGTAGAGGACTACGAAACATTTAATTGAGTACATTCTGCACTTGACATTGAGCGACTAACTTCTGTTAATGTCAAAGTTATAGAAAAAAAAATAAATAAATAAAAAAATAAAAAATACAAACCACTTTCAGTAATTTTGTAATAATGATGTTAGATATTAAAGAAGAAAGTACACATCTAAGTGTCTCTACCACTCTATCCTGACTATATTATGAGTATGTATTAGTCTTACATAAACAGTAAGTAATGTGTTATCGTTATCATATAACATATAACATATCATAAAATCAAGAAGACCGTTAGTCTTCTTGATTTCCCAGGAAAACAACAGGTTATTTTACTCTTAGCTTGGTAAAGCTTGATACGTTTGTAGTTTTTATAAATAATATATTAAGTTTTTATAAAGTGATTGTATTTATTTAGTTAGTAACTAGTATGGTTTTGGTTTTCAAAAATATTAGTTTTCGGAAACTAAAGTACGACGTATAGAAAGGACATTTATTGTGTAATATGGTGTATTGCATCTAGAGTCTAGAGTAAAGAATAATTGCTTTCTTAAGCCTTTTACCCAAGGCTTTACAATAATTATCAAAGGAATTACAATAATTATCCCTGCCATGTATTTCGTGAAACTTGTTCTCCATTATTTATTTTTATATTTTATAGGTTACAATAAAGAAACCAGTAATTTGAATTGAAAAAAAAAAAGATTTGCTGGGTCAAATAGTAGATACTGACTGTTACATTATACATGGAAAATAGAAATGTTCCTTCTTCCTTGCCTTTACTGGCAGTTATTGATTTTAAAAGTCTCGAGTTTCATATTTTGTTTAAACCGAGGTCGATATTAGCTGGCCACACACGAGCGGATTTTTTGACGGACCTGGTCCGCGGACCGGGTCGGCGGACCGGGTCCGCGGACCCGGTCCGCGGATCTCAGGTCTGTCGTTCCCCCACTAACGTGCAAACCCCGTCCGTCGGATCTAGTCCGTCAACTCGGTCCGCGGACACGGTTCGCTCGTGTGTGGGGCAAATCCGCGGATTTTTCCTTGTTGGTCCGCGGACCCAGGTCTGTCCAGCATGCTCGACAGACCTGTTCAACGGACGACGGACCGGGATCTCATACTAGCGGCTGTGTCTCACTGTGTACGACTGTGCGGTCAATTCTAATAATTTAATATCATATATATACACATTATACATCATATATATATAGTAAAACTTGTCTAAGCTGGAAACCTGCTAAGGTAGAAACTTTTTCTCGGAACGTTTTTTTTCTAAGTATATATACATATAGGATATATTATTTAATATATCCTATATATATATACAGTAAAACTTGTCTAAGCTGGAACACGTGTAAGCTGGAAACCTGCAAAGTTAAAAACTTTCTCGGAACGTTTTTTTTCTAAGTAAAACACCCTGTATAAGCTGGAAACCTGCTATGGTGGAATTTTTTTTCTGGAACCGAGGCCTTCCAGCTTAGGCAAGTTTTACTGTATATAATATATTTATATATATTATTTAATATATCCTATATATATATATACAGTAAAACTTGTCTAAGCTGGAACACGTGTAAGCTGGAAACTTGCAAAGTTAGAAACTTTCTCGGAACGTTTTTTTTTTCTAAGTAAAACACCCTGTATAAGCTGGAAACCTGCTAAGGTGGATTTTTTTTTCTGGAACCGAGGCCTTCAAGCTTAGGCAAGTTTTAGTGTATATATAAATATATATATATAAATACATATATATATATATATATATATATATATATATATATATATATATATATATATGTAATGTTATATAATATTTATAATATATAAATATAAATAGGGAATAAATAAATGCCAGAGGGAGAAAATTTAAACTGAAGAATTTAATTTAAATTTAATTTAAACTGAATAATTTAATTTAAATTTAATTTAAACTGAAGAATTTAATTTAAACTGTAGAATTTAATTGAAAAGATGAAATGAATTTAATTAGAAAAGAAACGAATATGGAAATGAACGGATATGGAATGAAACATTATTTGGGTGAGAAATAGTAAAATGATAAAGAGCTAAATCCGCGTACAAATAATAAACTTTGGTCCGTGCGTGTGTGTTGACAACGGCGGACGGGGTCCGCGGATCTCATGTCCGCCGACAAGGTCCGGTCGGTTGTTTCTCCACTAACGCACATACCGGGTCCGCGGATTTCCCCAAATCCGTTGGAAAAGTCCGTGGTCCGTTGGAAAAATCCGCTCGTGTGTGGCCAGCTTGAGTTATTAATTTCAGACTCTATGATTGATATCTTAGCAGAATTAGTAAGACAGAGCTGCTATGGTAATACTTACGATTGTATAAACTTATTTAGTAACTGACTCTCGTATAATATCCATAGAATAATCTGGTAAATTCGGCAACTAACTTATCTTATAATGTTGTTTGTTTCCTTTAAAACATAAAACATAAGGTAAACACGAGTTCACCTTAGATTTATTTATACTCTTTGAATGCTGAAGTAAAAAGTACCCATTAATGTATTTATTTATTTTATAACATTTTATTATAAAAAAATCTCAACTGCTTTAATAGCTAAACACAGAGATAAAAATATCAGATATATACTGAAAACAACAAGCAACATAAAGGTAATAACTACTTAATAAAAGAAATAACACAAACAGTAATTAATTACTAAATAGATATATGTATACATATAGACTTTTGTAATGAACAACATAATAACGTGGTAATATAAAAATAAAATAAATAATAATAATTCAATAAAATAAAATTATATCATCACAGTTAAAATTGATTTGAGAGAGTTTACCCTATATTTATAATTTTTATATCATTTAAGGCGATCCCCACATTATTTAAGCTTCGCACACACCGAGACATTGAAGATATTGTCTCCTTGAAGAGATGTCTCCTTGACGTAAATTAATCACCAACCAGTCGTCCTGTTGGAAGTATTGTGACATGTTCACTAGTTCTGAAGCAAGTTCGGAGCCGTTTAGAGCTTTAGCGAGGTACAGAGCATTAAATATCAGTCGCTCTATTCCTTGCCTAGACAGAAGTCTATCGTACATGTAATATATTAATAAAAATAAATTGGTAGTGCGTGAAGTCTCACGTAAAAAGGGTTTCTTTGGTGTTGTAAACATGAAATTAGTAGTTGGGGGGGGGGGGGGGGGGGGGGGGGAATTTGGATGTTTTTGACAAAATGGCGTAGAAAATTAAACGCTTTCCACAAGTGTTATATATTTTTGTAATCTAATCTTCAATACCTTTCACTTGATACCCCACTCAAAATTTTGAAAAAATATTTTTTTCCCGTGACAGCAATTTGCCGCCATCTTGGATTCCCAGTTAATCCGACCAAGTTGCTATTCTTATTTTTTCTTTGGCCCATCAGACTGCACATTTTGCATATTTTTCTATATTTTTAGTAAGAGCGGAAATATAGTTTTAGGGGAGGGGGGGGGGACAAGCTAAATTTCGATGTTTTTTGACAAAATGGCGGGAAAAATTAAAGCTTTCTACAAGTGTTATATATTTTTGTAATCTACTCTTCAATACCTTTCATTTGATACCTCACTCAAAATTTTAAAAAAATATTTTTTTTCCAAGTTGCTATTCTTATTTTTTCTTTGGCCCATCAGACCGTACATTTTATATATTTTTCTATATTTTTAGTAAGAGCGGAAATACTTTTTAGGGGGGGGGGGGGGGGACTTGCAAAATTTCGATGTTTTTTGACAAAATGGCGCCGAAAATTGAACACTTTCCCTAAGTGATATATATATTTGTAATCTACTCTTTAATACCTTTTATTTGATACCCCACTTAAAATTAAAAAAAAAATATTTTTTTCGCATGACGTGAGTTGTCCGCCATTTTTGATTTGAACAGCTGATAATTTTGAGTTCGCTATATTTTTCCTGTGTGCGCGTCAAAACGATCTTTAATATTGGAAAGTTTCACGTTTCTATCTCTTTTTATTCAAGAGTTATTGGAACCTGTACAGAGTGACAGACAGACAGACAGACAGACAGACAGACACATGAACGAAACTATAAGGGTTTCTTTTTTTGGTTTTACCAACGAAACCCTAAAAAACTGAAGTAAAATTCTATTATCATAAATAATAGCACCTTTTTAGTTTCTAAGGTCTAAGTTAAATTATTCCTCTCTGGTACACAATATATTCTAAGATGGACCAAACCAAAGCTAAGTATAGTCGAACGAAGCAATCTAGCGATAATCCAGCTGTGAAAGTGGCGTAACTATGGGCCCGCACGGGCCCCTCAAACCAATGTCGAAGAGGGCCCCCTTAGAGGATAATAAAATCTTACTAGCTTGGAATATTATACCTATATAACATTGTCAAGGGGGTTGTTCTGTATATATATATATATATATATATATATTTGAATTTGTAAAAATAGGTATTCAAAACAGAAAGAATGACCGTTCTTACAAAAAACCTTGAACCGTGTCCAGTTCAAAAACGTTTTGCTAATCTAAGCGTATTTTTTTAAACAATAGTTTTATTTTTGAATTCATTATATTTATCATGTCTATTTATTTTTCACGTGTTTGTTAAAAGAAATGGGTTATTGAAATAGCTCCTAATATATTACTTCTTATTTTTAAAATTAAATGGTTGCGTGAGAAGGGTAAAAAGGGTTAAAGATGCGTCAAAAGGGTTTCGAACGCAAGGCAACATTTTGATGTTATCTGACAAAATCGCGTGGAAAATTAAATATTATCATCAAACGTTATTTATTTTTTAATATACTATTTAATACCTTTTATTATAGATACCCCACTCAAAAGCAAAACACTTTTTTTTTCGACATGAATCATCTACCATTTTGAATTCATAGTTGAACATATTAAATTCCTTTGTTGAACTCTTCTATGGCCCAGCGCCCAGCAGACCACACAAGCGGTGCAATTTTGACCGGCTGATAGTATTTTGAGTTCGCTATATTTTTGCTGTGTGCGAGTCTGGGGCTGGATTTACCTCTAGTCCCACTAGTCTCGGCCTAGGGACGCTCTATAACAGGAGGCGCACGCTATAAAAAAAATATTTGTTCAAATAAAGGGAATGTATATGATGCGTTAAGAAATGTCTTCATTTAATTTTCTTCTTTATTTTCGATTGGATTGGAAAAATAAAAAATAATAGTATTCCGAGGTGGAGGGAAAATTTGTAAAGATGAAAGCTGGAAATTAGATGGCACAATAATCGAAATAATTAAGAGCTATAATCCCCTGAGTCCAAAAAAGTAATTATTAAAAAAATGCTATGCGTCGTCGGTAGTCTGTGCAGACGCGATAGTCGATTTCGATAAAGTTTAGCAAACATGTTCGGAAAATCACACCCCAAGGTGACCCCCAAAAATTCTGAAAAAAAGAAGAAAAACCTTTTTTTTTAAAAAAAATGGTTCCAACGAGTTTAATTTAATAAAAGCCTAAAATGTAGTCCAATAAAATATTAATCGAACCATGTAAGACTTAAAATTGTAAGACGACTTAAAATTGTAACGACTTACATTGTAAGTCGTTTTCCCGCGATAAATTCAATTATCGAGATATTGATGAAAATACATAATCTGATTTTGCTAAAAATCGAAAACGAAGTGGAAACAATCACCTGTTAAACAATTTAAATGTGTTTAAAAAAATCAATAAAATTAGATATTATTGAATTTAATTCAGTCTCACACTTGTACCGGTTAATCATCCGAGGTGTTGTCAAGCTAATTACACATTGTGTTATTTAGTCGGATTTAGATCCTCGGTTGTGTTTTTCTCGAATGTGTGATAGCGACCCATCTTGAAAGAGATGTAGTTCAATAACCCAACAACGTCTTCAGACAAAAAAAATTGTATTGAACAATTGACCGGTTTCGGCTGTTCTAAAGCAGTCTTCTTCAGATAATCTAAATTACTGGATTGACTTTAAAAGTAAAAGTGAACTTTTAAAGTCTATCCAGTATCCTGTAGGTTATCTGAAGAAGACTGGTTTAGAAACCGGTCAATTGTTTATTACAATATTTTGTGTGAAGACGTTGTTTGGTTATTAAACGACACCTATTTCATGCTGATTTAGATCTTATTATGTTAGTCCCATTTTTTCAATATTTAATTTAAATCTTGTAAATCCTACTAACGTAATATTTGTATAGCTAAATTTTCCTTTTTTTAAGGAAAAAATAGTACATTACGCGTCGAGTGCGGAAAGCAGCATTTTGCATGCGAGTGTGGAGTTTGCACCCGAGCGATAGCGAGGGTAGTAAAACCACACGAGCAATGTAAAATGCCGTTTTCGCACGAGTTGCGTACCGTACTTTATCTACGATTGTTAGATTTAAATAATAAATACAGAAAAAAATAAACTTGTCTTGATAAAAATGGAATTAATCTTGAGTTGTATTTTTTGCCGAATTAATTATTTCTGGAGGAGTATTATTCTCCACATTTTCGTCAAAGTCACTTGATTCACACATTTTTTTTTCACTGAAAACTCGATAAAAACAGTTACTTTAATAAAAGAACAGCAAATTAGTTTTGTTAAATGTAAACAAACTCGCTAATCGTGCGTAAAGCTGAAGAATTCCTCTTCTTTACCGCCCTAGGGTGGTAAAGAAGAGGGATTCTTCAGAACTATGAGACGCGCATGCGCAATGAATACAAGTACGTAAAGAATCACTTTCTACGCATCTAAACAGAGATACAATGTTTCAATCGTAGATAATAGTACATTACGCGTAGAGTGCGGGAAATAGCATTTTGCATGCGAGTGTGGAGTTTGCACCCGAGCGTTAGCGAGGGTAGTAAGTAGTAAAACCACACGAGCAATGCAAAATGCCGTTTTCGCACGAGTTGCGTACCGTACTTTATCTACGTTTGTTAGATTTAAATAATAAATACAGAATAAAATAAGCTTGCTGTATGTAAGTTCGTATCTCTCTCTTGATAAAGATGGCATTTATTCTTGAGTTGTATTTTTTGCCGAATTAATTATTTCTGGAGGAGTATTATTCTCCTTATTTTCGTCAAAGTCACTTGATTCACTTGTTGCTTTTCACTAAAAACTCGATATAAACAGTTATTTTAATAAAAGAACTGCAAATTAGTTTTGTTAAATGTAAACAAACTCGCTAATTGTGCGTAAAGCCGAAGAATTCCTCTTCTTTACCGCGCTAGCGTGGTAAAAAAGAGGAATTATTCAGAACTATGAGACACCCATGCGCAATGAATACAAGTACGTAAATAATCACTTTCTACGCATCTAAACAAAGATATAATGTTTATATTTCGTATCAATCGTAGATAAACAATTTTATTATGCTAGTTGAAAGAAACATCCTTCAGAGAAAGGCAACTCCCACCTGAGATAGAATAACAAAATACTAAATCTAAATTTCTGTTTTTTTTTTTTTTTTGTTTTTTTTTAAATTATTTTTTGTTCTCATTTAGAAGGAATAAAATGGATAAATCATCACTCACCACCTTTCCTACTGGATTATTCTTTATAAAATGGATTTCTCGCAAAATTCATTTTATTTATTAATTTACATTTGATCCATGGTCAAATCCATTAAATCAAGTAATAGTTAACTTAAAGTAACTTATAAATTGATGTTATGGAAGAAAGTAAAATAATATTAGGAAAACAAACCAAATTTAAAACTTCGTTAACTAGCAAGACATTGCATCAAGTCGTTGACTTGGTAATGGATTGTAAAGACTGATGCATTATTTAGAGAGTTAATTGGCTCGCCATTGATTTTCATGAGCTGTTCCTGAAAAGGACGTTCACCCGATAAACATTCTCTTCTCACGCTTCAGAATTAAATTGACTTGGACGCCGCGCCTCCTTGTCTACCTCCTAGCTAGCTTCGACAACTAGCGGGAAATCCCTGAATCAAGCAGAATATCAATAATGTATTAAAATGTAAATTTCCACTCTGCTAATCTATAATAAATCTAAAAAAAACTTCTCTGTGCCATCACACACTGACGCTTGGCTGAGGCAAATGCGTCAGATCTAGTCTTATTTGGATAAATAATAAATTTCATTCAGTAGTTAATGTTGACGAGTGACATTCAGTAGAGCAGTGATTCCCAACCAGGGTTCCACAGTGTCAGTGTCATGGGGGTTCCGCAAAAATCTGATGTGAGAGGAATATACCTAAATACATTCAAAGCATTATGGTATATCCACCGAATGTCATTAAGCTATAAATAGCATTTTGGGTTTTGTATGCCCTTATTCTATGTTCTTATACTATAATATAAAGAATTAAAGCGTTTTAACAGTTTAGGAAGTAAAAGTAAACCAATCTATTTCTTGTTTCCACATGTGGAAGAGTTATAAAGTAAGGTAATAATGGAACACCAAATACCAAAGAATTATTAAATGAATATTGTTTTTAAATTTTGTTTAAATATAGAAGTTGTACTTTGATCTTCCGTGAAATAATATTTTAGATGTTGCCATGGGGTTCCCTAAATATTTGTAAAATATTTTTAGGGATCCTCCAAATAGAAAAATTAGAACAAAACTTTCTCATATATTCATATATTGAATGAATTTAAACCCAATACTATCAATGTAATTTAATTTATTTATTTTTAAAACTGTTCAAGAGGCCATCGTTTATTCTTCGTTTCCGATTTTAAGCAAAATCAGATTTATTAATATTTTGGAATGTAGATTTTCCCGGGAAAACGACATATGGTTGGATTCTTATTTACATGGGATATGGTAGGGTTACCATACGTCCGGACTGTCCGGATTTGAAACATCTGTCCGGTTTTGCGTTCGGATTTGAAAAATTTCCGGATTTTAAGAAAAATCAGAAAGCTAAATGGGGTTCCCTACCAAAAAAAGAACCCAAAAACTCAAGAGAAATGGAAATAAATATTTGAAGAATTTTCTAGAAGAAACGTCTCTTTCTTAATATATTTAAAATAGTAAAATTCGCCATGTGTCTGTCTGGTACTTATAGGCTCCCACAGAACGTATTTTTTCAATGATGGGGTCTATTTGGACGCCTGAGAGAGGAAGATTATATCTGTCAGTTGTAAAAGAGCTTCTTAATATTAAAGCAAATTCTATTATCACATGCTCAGAATTCCACGACAAAATCAAAAATGACAAGCCTTTTCTAAGGAAAATTAGTTCATCTGAAAAGTATGATAGACCCAGCAGATACTAGCTAAAGTTGAATATAAAAAGGTGGCTAATTCAAATTACAACCCCCGCCCCGATCTGGAATATTATTTTTTATAAACAACAAATATTTATCATTCATAAATTAATGAAAAGTGAGAAAAATTACTCCATTAAATTTTTTCACTCATTAAAAAAACGGATCTTTCATTCAAGGAGTGAACATATTTTTTTTCCTTTTTCTTCTTAATTATCAATAGCAATAAGCGGAATAGCGGTGAAGTATCATGGCGAACAAATTATTGAGTTATAGCTCTGTAAGTAAGTGTATATGATCCTTGATGATGTATTAGTATTTAGTATTGCAGACTTCAGAATTCTTCAAGCTTGATAGTCGATATCCCCTGGAACCATTTGATATTTAGAATGTCAACCTCTCCCCCTTTGTAACTAAGAAGGTCATAGTACCTGATTTTCACATCTTTATAGCCAATTAAAAAAATTACAGAGAAGTACTTGCATCCAAATCCAAGTATTTTTTAGGGTTTCGCAGATTATTAAGCGTGTACGCTATTATACTATGAAATAGCATTGTTTTATTTCCCCATCCCACTCTATATGAAAATAAAAAAAATTAGGCGAAACGCGCCCACCCCCCCCCCCAAAAAAAATAATAAAAGGGACCCAGGTTCGATCCTCGGGGTGGTCACAATGTTATTTTTGATCAGTGATGACAATTAGGTAAATTAAAATTTTTTTGGACATTTTATTTCTGGTTTAGTTTGTAATGACCTCTAATTTAAAATTATTTTAGTATCTAAATTAAGGCAATAGAGGGGGGTCCAAAATTCCTTAGTTCTATAGTAAAGGATGGTACGGCTCTGGCGACATGGCGTGGGCACTGCCGTGTTTCCTCCAGATATAAACAAATTTAGGCCTCAAAAAAAAGGGTCCCTGGTTCGATCCCCTGGAGGGTCACAATAACAAGGAAAATAATTTTCAGGAAATTTACATCGCCTCATACTAAGACTATGGTATTTTCATGAATTATTTCAAAATTTTAGGACCAGCTGCTATAGGGTGGTTGGGGGGGGGGGGGTATATTTTAACCCATTTGGAAGGCAAAATTTAAAAAAAGCATATCGACTCTGTACCTGCAATACCTCGTAACCCCAAAAACTAAACTTTTCTGGAGAAGCAAAAAAGTTTTGTTTTTGAAAAAATTGTGAAGTTTATTTTTATACTTATTTTAATTTTAAATAATTTCTCTAAAATAGTTAAACGTATCCCACAACTAGTTAAAGACTTACAATGTATGGGGGGTTACGAGGTTTTGAAAACTTGTGGTATACAGGTTTTTTGCACACTTTAGTTAAATGATGGATACATGGAATTACAATAATTTTAATAAAAAATAATTGCTTAAGGCTTACTAGCTTTTGCTCATAGGTTGATATTAATAATATCTATCAAAAAATGCAATAAACAAAAAAATTCGATTTTGAGGGTTACGAGGTATTGCAGGTACACAGTCGATATACATATTTATTTGTAACCTACTCATCACCAGCTTTCATTTGATACCCCATACCCCCTCTCAAAAGTTTAAAAAAAAAAATATATATTTGAGTTTACTACATTTTTGCGAATGCGTATGCGCATGCGCCGCGCATATTAAATTTTTAACTTCAAATAGTTAGCTTTTTAGGTCATAAAGTAGCACTAGTGTTGTAAATTTAACCTTTTTTCCTGAAATGGTTCCGGCAGATATCAACCTAAGAGCATTGGACAGACTGACTCATCACCCTTAGCATAAAGGTGGGATTCCTATGCTGCGTCTGACGCGTGCGGCTGACGCGGTGCGTCAGACGCAGAGCACTGCTACAATGTAATTCAATGGGAGGGATTCCTATGGTGCGTCAGACGCATGCGGCTGACGCTGGGTCGCTCTGGTCGTGCGGCCGTACCGGTTCGAGAGCAGTGTAGACGCAGACGCGAAGGAGATAACGGGTCGTAAATATGTACTCTAACACCCACTTTATAATTGTCCGATTGAATTCGGTTATTTTTTAAACTATTCCTTTTTACAATTTTTAATCAGCCACCATTTCGTTAAATTAAAATACATCGTTTTTTTAAATACATATGTAATCTCCCATCCTTAAAAAATCCTTGGTTCTCAATATTTCCCGTATATACGTGAGTGGATATTTATATAAATATATTTTTAAAAACTATTTATTTTACCGAAACGGTGCCAGGTTAAAAGTTGTTAAATTGTAGAAAGGAACAGTTTAAGAAAAGAAAAGAGAAAAAAAGAAACGGCTCATCGGAAAAAGTCCATCGGACAATTATAAATAGGTGGGTGTTCAAGTGCTAATTTACCGTTTTTTAATCAAATCAGTTATGTCGGATAAAGCACTGTTTAAAGTTGAGGAACATGAAAAGTTGGTAGATATTGTTTCAAAATTTTCTGTTATTTATTTTCTTTTTTTTTCTTTTACGAGATCGAGAATGTAGCTGAACTGCGTTGTTTTGCCTGAAATATTCCCGAAATTTTTTCTCAGCCTTCAACAAGTGCCGATTGATACGTGTCTCAAAACAACCTTCCTCAAATATTTTTGATTTGAAAATAGGGTGTGCTGCAGCATTACCCTGACTTATTAGTTCCAGTAAAATGTCTTTGTCTTCAATCTCTTCTAAGTTCAAATAGAAGAGCAAATCGCGGACACTCATTATTGTCACCCTCTCACTACCGAGGCCGCAGATCAATTGAACGTATTCATAGAAAACCCTCTAACCTGCGTCAGCCGCATTGCGTCTGACGCATGCATAGGAAACCCTCTAACCTGCGTCAGCCGCACTGCGTCTGACGCGTGCGTTAGACGCATGCGTCAGACGCAGCATAGGAATCCCACCTTAAGAGTTTGAGAAGGATCTACGAAATTTTACTTCTCATATATATATATATATATATATATATATATATATATATATATATATATATATATATATATATATATATATATATAATATAAGTGCACAGCAAATAACTGTATTGGGTTTAAACATTTTAAGGTCCCAGGATGTTAAATAAATTTATTAGAGCCCGTAGCCAAAAACTAGGACCCTTATACTCATTCCTACGCCTTTTTTTAAACAAAATTCGAATCTTCGAGATATATTATCCGTAATAACCTAATCACAGGAAAATGATTGGGAAGCCCCAAAAAAATCATCCCTCAAAAACAAGGGGTTGACTTTTTTTTAACAAAAATGCATTATGTGGGAATGTGTGGTGTTAAATGAAAGAGGAGGACGCCCTGAGTACAAATTTATATTTAGTTTCGTTTTTGTACAAATTTATCTTTGCGCTATGTGTCCTTGAAAATTAACTTTTTTGTGTCCCCATCAACGAATTATTCCTTGCGTTCAAAAGTTATAGCCGAAACAAACACTTAAATGGCCGCCTTCTTCATATAAGGCTGGGCCGATTATGCTGGTTAACTAACTCATCCTATTTGTTAAATTACTAGGGACCCATTGTATGTGCTGGAAACATATACTTGGTCAATTATTTTTTTATTGTCTTTCTGCTGTCTGTGTGCTTGGAGCCTAAACTACTTAACCTACCTATTTAGATTTAAATTTATTATATGTTCAGCAAGATCATACTACAAGCAAAAATATATTATAAGTAGGTATGCATATTTTTGGGTGCTGCCTTTTAACTGTTAGTTTTCACCATAAGGTTCACTCCAGAGGCAGAGCCAAGGGAGTTAATTATCGCGAGGGTGCAAGTGATTTTTACTCCCGAGGTAGGTACAAGATTTTACCTCCAGAAGGGAGAAAACATATGGAAAGATGGTTGAAAATGTTTGAAAACAGTTCAGTTCATCAAGGTCCACTAAGTTATCTTCCATAATCATTCTTTGTATATCTATTTTACGTAACTTTATATTTAAATAAAAAAGAGAAAATTTAAAAAAGAACTAATAAATTTAACTAAAAACAACACAATTAATAGAACATTTACTTAGAACACGTAGCGTTTTAAAACAAAACAAAGAAATATTTAAAATCAGCTGAATTCTGATTGCGAGTCATCTTTGTAATAAACAGTGTTGCCAACTTAAATCTTCGTAAAATTCGTTTAAACGCAGTTCTTTTACTAGAATTAAGTTGGCTGCACTGAATTTACAGGGAGTTATGCCATTACGCCCTGTGGCTCGGCCAGACAGTTATAACACTTAACCCCTAAAAACCAGGCAGTTAAGTTAGCATATTCCCGCCTGGAGGTAAAAGTAATAATTACGAAAGGTCTGTGCTAGATTTCCCTGAGGGTGGGATTACCTTTTACTCTAAATTCTAATAAAGTGATTTATATTTATATTATAATAATCAAATTTAACCAAAAAACCCTAACATTTGGAAAATAATGGACGAAGAAATGATATATTTGAGAGAACGTTTAGTATGAGTAGTGTCGGACGAATTATTAAAATGAGATTACAAAATAATTGATTTTTTTACTGAAAGAAATCTTAGGTGTGGTTTGCTTTGTAATTCACTCTTATCACTCTTTAATGAGTAGCAGGTAAGAGATTAGCAGTCAATGAATGTTTTAGTAGTGTATTACGACGTAGTAGGAATAATTTAAAGGAATACGCAGCCTGACGTAATTTACCATGATCTACATTCGCATGTTTAGTATTTTGCTACTGTGTATATTTGTTTTGTAATAAAGTCAATAAAATGTAAATTTCTACTCATTTCGCACTATATATAGTCCGACCAAAACAAATCTAGTCATTTATTTACCTTCATAATGCCTAACTGAGATTACACGAACATTGAATATTCAAGCTAGGTCTCATTTCTTTAATATTATTAAATTTGTCATTATATATTTTCTATGTATATATATTATTATTTTGTAATCATATCTTCAGATAATTGTATACGAAATCAACGAATACAATGTCATCACTATCACCCATTACTTGTTACGTCTACAAGTCGATTGATGATAAATTATCGCTGTATACACCGCGCGCGTGGCAACGCAATTATAAATATTATTTTGTAAATAATAATATTTATAAATTACATTTAATTAAAAGTTATATGACTATCAACTGTAAGTTTGCCGATTTATTGGAAATTGGTAACAAATTTTCTAATTTTGTGGTGTGTACTGACATTTAAGGCAATTTATTTATTTTACCTTAGTTATATTTTATCTGAATCAACAATTATTAATGGCTAACATTATAATCCAAGACTAGAAAGATCTTTTATAGACACGATTAATAAATGTTGATCTGTATACATAAAATCCTAACCCCACTGACTGACTCACTCATCACGATATCTGTGAAACCCCTGCACCTATGACCATGAAATTCTGTAAATTCTACAGGTGATATGAAGAACCTATAGGTTTTTTGATCCGCCATCTTTATTTAAGATTGCAGCCATTTATATGAAAAATACGATATGATGATATATGCAGAACCAATTTATTTTACTACTATAATGAGCCCTATAAAATAATGAGAGTATAAAATAATGTGCCCTCAAAGGTTATAAAAGTGGTTTTTAGACCTGTTTTGATTTCCAGCGGGGTTAAATTTATTGTTATTCAATATTAAATGTGCACAGAAATTAATATGGGACTGTCTGTGTTAATTTCAACAAACCATTCTAATTTCATCAAAGTCGGACGGGCCCCAAATCTCGTGATTATCCCTGCATTTTCAGTTCAAAGTCTATTTATTTTCTATAGGGGAAGGCAGGGCAAAGTGGCCAGGGGGGGGGGGGGGGTAAAGTAGCCATCCTCAGTTTTATGGTTGTAAATTGCTGCTGTTAATTGGTGATTACAGCAACCTTTCATAGACAACCATAACAGTCTTCAAACATCGTTTAAACTTTTAACCACGTGTTTTTTGTGAAGTTATTATCCGTTTTCTACTTTCACACCTCTCTGATGTATGGCAAGTGTTTATTTATATTATTTATTATTATTATAGTAATAAACTTTATGATTTTTAAAAAAAGTGTTAAAATGTAGTGATAACTTGTCTACAAAACCATGTTTAAAAGGTCACATATAGTTCCGTCTGGTAAATGAGTTATGACAACTTATGTATAAATGGCGTCAAACGGGGCAAAGTGGCCAGGCATGGAAACTTTGCCCCATAGCTACTATTTTTTTTTTTTTTTTATTTATTCATTTTTATTTTTTTTCTACACACCTAAAGTATGCTAATTTATTATTTTTATAGATATTACTGTGGATGAAGTTAAATAACTACATATTACGAACATAATGTTGTGGCCACTTTGCCCCCTTGTGTGGGGCAAAGTGGCCATTTGGATACTATTTGAAAATTAATCAATTTGGTTTCTTTAAATAATTTTAAATTAAATGAAAGAAATACATGCTATGAGAGGATGGTTGAAGTATACAATCACAAAGTTTTAAAGCTCTAGGCCGATTATAAGTTCGCTTAAAAAATCAGCAAACCTTAGCATGGCCACTTTGCCCCACCTTCCCCTAGTTCAGTATCTTTCATTAAGATAAACATTTTGCAGATAGTACTTGGATAAGTGAAAAATAGGATATAAGAAACTTAGCCTACAATCAACCAACATAAATTAGTCGATTTTATGGTATCATGTAATGTTTTATCAAGTAGAATATATTTTCTTCTTTTTTGGATCAACTTTTCTATGGAACATTTGTACAATTACACAAATAATTTTATTTATAGAGAGTCTATAATTCACTTAATTTATTTAATTACTTTATTATTCTGTTGAATTATTAGCTAGCTGCCATACAATGATGTCTTCTGTGAAGTATCAAAGATGTTTATTTATTTTTAAATTTATTATATGGCCTCGAAAAATATAAAGTGTATGAAGATATAGAGTCCGAAACCCGTCGCCATTTTAACACTTTTTAATTGCATATAATTATCACAATTGGTTGTTTAAGATATTTTTTGTCGGTTTCTTTATCTTGTCTCGTTATAAATATTAATTGTATCCATCATATTCATCATTTATTTATCCTAATTAATGTTTTGTTATTACTGTTTTTTTCTTTATAATATTATCAGTTCAAAATATTCTGTAAAAATGAAGAGCAACAATTCTGTTTCTAATTCAATTGGGACTCAACAATGGATAACTTTTAAAACTAGTATTTGCAACACGTACGAGCTTGAGAATCTATCTCTTAACTCTTTGTACAATTGCGAGAAGTTTACAAGGTCGTTTCTATAGTTTAGTCTTAATCTTAGTTGTATAGTTTTTCCGGGGAAATTAATGAGTCATGGTTATCAGTAATATACTTGTAAAAATATACTTTTATCTGTAAATACATCTTTAGTTGTTCGTGAAACTATTGAATATGTTTTTATTACGTTGTGTACTATTACATTTTACTATGTGTAATACATATAATAAATATAAATACACATAAATAACTAAGTTAGTTTAAATCTCCCTGACATTATCAATTAATTTCTAATATTTTTTTTTTATAAATAACAAAGAATATCATATACATTGTAATACGTGTTTTTAATCATATAATATTATCTTGGATTGGACAAACAAATTAAATATATTTAAGTATATTAAATTAGTAAAAATACTATTTTGGACTCGAAGAGCGAAATTGATTAGATAATTTAATACAGATTACTTTTAACAGCTTTAGTAGAAATCATAAGGAATCTAATGTCTATTTATTGTACACCTCTTATAGGAAAAAAAAGATATATATATATATAATATTAAATAATTATATAAATCTATAATATAAGTGGCAAAGTTCTTATTGACTGACATAGAATCAACGCACAGCAAAATCTGCTTAACCGAGAGACTTGAAATTTTGAGGATATACTCTGTTCATATCATAGGCACCCACTAAGAAACGATTTTGCGAAATTTTGACAGTAATTGATGTTATGTACAGTTTTGTCATATTTACAATTAGGAGGGGGGTAAAATGTAAAAATATAGCTATATCTTATTTGTTCTTTATACAAATCTACAGTTTTAGTCCGATCTCGATGAAAATTTGCACACTTCACCTTCAAAGCAAGGGGGAAATCAAGGTCTACACGAATATTCGAAATTTAAATTTTGGTACGCAGGGGTACGCAGTAGCGTAAATAGCGCCCCCGTCAACCCGGGGGGCCGCCTGCTTCAGGGGGCGCCGAAAAATGAGTAAACAAAGATATTTAATAATAAAAATTAAAAAAACCTCTTTAGGCGAAATTATTTATAAAATTATTTTTGGGAGATAAAAATAAATGAGAGATAAAACAAAAAACAAAAACAAATTAAGAGTTTAACTCAAGGTGAAAATTAATTTCAACCGTCTGCGCTCTTTTTGAGAGGTCATTTTTTCAATATTTTCCGTGAGAGACCCCCCGGACCCCCCTTAAATCCCCAAAATCAGTTATTGTTACTTGGGCGCGGGAATTTTTTTGTTTATTAGTTGTACATTTTTTTTAGGGGGGGGGGGGGGAGGGGGCAACTGCTTTGTTGAATAAGTAGTTCCCTTTTCTTGTTACCACTACGAATACCCCCCCAATCTTAACTGACTTAGAATGTGCCCCCCAGACCTAGCCGCTGGATATGCCACTGATCGTCCCCACTCAATCTGTCCTAGAATGACTAACAAAGAGGGTAAAATTGGGGAGGGAGGGTAAATTTTGTAAGCTATGGGGGGGCGCATTTCTAAAAGTTGCGGGTGCGCCGGATTTCTTAGTAACGCCACTGGGAGTTTTTGTCATATTTTCATTTAGGAGGGGGGTAAAATGGAAATTTATATCTATATCTATATAAAAGTCAACGTATGTGTGTGTGTTTATGTTCTTTAAACAAATCAACAGTTTTAATTCGATCTCGATGAAAATTTGCACACTTGATAACAAGGGGAAATAGATATTTATTCACCAAGGGAATCAAGTAAGCCATTATTCCCTCTGCGACCATCAGACGTCGTTGAGGGAATAAACCATGAAGCTAATTAGCTCCCAAGGCGCAGCCGAGGGAGATAATTATCGCGAGGAAATTAAAAACCTATTAGATCATGTTGGCATGTTGTATTAATAAAACAAATTGCCTTTATTATTATTTTTTTAAAAAAAATTTACTTCTATAAAAATGACATTATTGTACATTAAATAACAAATAGAAGGAAATCAATGATCATCAAGGAGCACAACTCACAAATGAGGGCTAAAAAGTGTTGTCAATTTGATTTCAACAACTTCATTACATTACCATTCATTCTCCACTATTTTACAAAATAATTAAGTTGGAAATCCTTTTTTCTCCCTTTTGAGTATATATTTATTTGCTCAGGGAAGAAAAGCGTTACTTTACAGACTCTAAAGTAAACTGAAATATTTACGATTGATACGAAACATAAACATTGCATCTCTGTTTAGGTGCGTAGAAAGTGATTATTTACGTACTTGTAGTCATTGCGCATGCACGTTTCATGATTCCTCTTTTTTCCGCCCTAGTGCGGTAAAAAAGAATTTTTTTTTACCTTAAAGCACGATTAGCGAGTTCGTTTTACATTTAACAAAACTAATTTGCTGTTTGTTTAATTAAAGTAACTGTTTGTATCGAGTTTTTAGTGAAAAACAATGATTGGTTTAATGTTATTATGACGAAATTGAGGAGAATAATACGCCTCTCGAAATAATTAATTCGGCACAAATTACAACTAATGAAATAATGTCATCTTTATCAAAAGAGAAATACGAACTTATACATACAGGAAGTTTATAATAAATATTTTTTTTCTCTATTTATTATTAAAATCCAACAATCGTACATAAAGTACGGTACGCAACTCGTGCGAAAACTGCATTTTGCTTTGTTCGAGTGGTTTTACTATACCCTCGCTGTCGCTCGGGTGCAAACTCCACAGTCGCATTCAAAATGCTACTTTCCGCACTAGACGCGTAATGTACTATTTTCTCCCTGTTTTAGATAAAAACATTATTTGACGGAAATATGGCAAGACACCCTGAGTACAAATACTATATTTGGTTTTGATTTTTAATAAATCCCCTCCCCCTCCTCCTCTATTACATATTTTTACAAAAATATAAGAAACGGTTTTTAAGAAATATTTCATAAATCACATATTTTGTGAGAAAAAATGTTCCCCTATAAAGTCTTAAAAATGTACGTACATAATATTATCTAGGAACGGATTGGGCTGGACACTTAGGAGTAGTTTCATTGCGATGTAACATTACAAAGTGCATATAAAGGCATTATAATTTACGGTTAAAACTATAACAAACATTTAAATAACCGCTATCATGATACAGCTGGGTCAGTTTTGCTGGTTAACAAACTCGCTCAATTTATTAAATTGTCTACGGACCCTTTGTGTGTGCTGAAAGCTGACATACTTGGCCGATTTGTTTATTTAAATAATCTCGCAAAATCTAATAATGTTAAACAATGTTTTAACCACTTATTTTTGAATGATCATTCTCGCTTTTAATAAGCAAATGCATATTTTTTTTATTAATTTAAAAATATATTATATATTAATTACATTAATGTTCCCGCACGTGGAAAGTTTTATTCCAAAATATCTTTGTGAGGGACGCTTGTGTTAATATATTATTTAAATCTTTATTTTAATTAATATGACAACACCCACTTACAGTAGAACAGTGTATTGATATAGTTTTTTCCCAATGATAAAGTGTTTCGGTTGTAGTTGAGAAAACCCAGAATCAAATTCTTTGTTTAATGTGTATTTATTTTCGTAAAATTTTGAGCCTTTGCCAAATATTGTTAGCTTTTCTTTTAAAGATAATTCAGAAAGAAAAATAAAACAAGTAGTGGTATCTTAAATAAATTATTTCTTTTAACTCGTCTTGTAATTTGTAACTTCATGGGTAATTTTACAAGAGCGTCGTGCCGTTGTCCTGCAAGACGGCCGATGCACGGCGAGCCGGTCCTCACGAGCGAGTATACAAAATAATATTAATTTGGACTTAAGAAAAACAGGTTTTGATGTTATTTCAACCAATTTGTCTAATTAGAACTCAAAGGAGTATTTTTTAAATTATTTTAAATGTTAAGAATAAATTCATTTTTAGTTATTCCCTAGTTATTTGTCAAGGGAAATAGAATATTTTTAAATATATTTTTTCGTTGAATAAGTTTGTGATAATACGAGAGAAGGGGTGTCTGAAACGTTATCATTTGAATTATCAAGCTGTTACGGCAGATAAGGTAAGCAGTAAATATTTGATTAGCTTGGAGCAAAGTATTTCTCAACGATATATTACCAGAGTGCGAGCAAGCTAATAAAAACAATATATATATAAAAAAAAAAACTGGATGCTCAAAAAGGGTCAATTGATTAAAAATTTAATTAACAGCTTCTCTAAATATTTATCAATGTTGTAAACAGCCAGACCAGAACTTGTCTTTACTGTAGAATCGAGAAGTCAGTGTGGTACTGATAAGTAATAAAAACTGTCTACTCCTCTTTTTTAAAAGATTTCAAAGAAGAATATTGTATAGGAACATTCACATATAAGTATAGAGGCATACACGTAACTTCAAGGCAGTATTATTTAAGAGAGAACATTTTTCTGCATCGCACACATTAAAATAATTCTTAGAAGTCGGGCGCTTCTGTTTGTTAATTAGAAATTGTATATGTTTTATAAAAAAAACATACAATATAAGCAATGCGATTATCTCAGAAATGCGCACCTTGCTTTTTTTTCCCATAGTAATCTTAAGTGAAATAAGTATATCTTTTAATTTGATTTTATTCTTATCAACAATAACCTTCCTCTAGCACTATAGCACATAGTTTACAATTTAAATTAAGAAATAATTGTATAAGAATGATAATCACAAGCATAATTATTGTTATATTAATATTAATAAGTAATAATATGTAATTGAAATATTGCTACCAGGTTATCTTCCATGAATTATTACTTTATCATATGCCCAGTATATAATTATTGTAATTGCGATAGATTTAGACGTTTTAAAGTTCTGTGAGTCCAAAAATGTTTTAGAATTATAATAAAAATTAATTGCATTAAATACTTGTTTATCGCAGCGAGATTCTTTTCATTACGAATTGATTATAACATGTTATAAAAATAATTACATAGTCTTATTAATTATAAGAGTTTCTTTAGAACTCTACATTGTTTTAGAAGATACATAATTGATTTATCTATCATTGTCGTATCATTATAATTTATTTATTAAAAAAAGAAATAAATAATAATCCATTCGGTATGTTAAGAAATAATACATTTTCCCACACAAAGGGTCCTTAGACTTTAGAAAACTTAAGAAATCGAGCAAGTTTGTTTACCAGCATAATTGGCCAAGCCTTAAAAGACTAATTTAGAAAATTAAAAGGTCCTCGGTTTTTGCCTACGGCTACGGACCTAAAAATACAAAAATAATAATATTTGTTGCTATGGTGGATGGATGATAAGGTATACAAGAATTAAAACGAATTGCTCCATTTTATCTTGAGACGTTTCGACCCTTTTTAAGGTCATCCTCAGTCTTTATTTATATAGAGTAGTGTTAGGTAGTAGTTACATATTTTTAATAAAACATTTCTAAATCTGTCTCTATAAGAGAGCGCCAATACTTGTCAAAATTTAAGTTAAAAGATGTTTTATATAATATAAAGAAAACAATTTAAATAGCTAAACATTACACAATGACTTAAATAAATATAAAAAAAACAACAACAAAATTCCATTTCACATACAACAATATCACCCTGCCTATCGCATGCTGTTTATATATTAATAAAATTATACAATAGATAACTTAGAATCCTGATTCTAATAATCAAAGATTTTTATTTAAAATTACTTACATAATAATATGGTGAACAGTGTTTTGCAATTTCATGATTTAAATTATTTTTAAAAACATTAAAATTCTGTCTCCGTAAGAGAGCGTCAATACTAATTTAATAAAATTAACTATAACAGACTGCAAAAAACAGATTATAACACTATGCATTAAACAAAAATTATTTATTATAATTACATTAAACAAAAATTATGATTGTTAATTTTTGTTTAATGTATAGTGTTTTAATCTATATGCGCAGTCTATTATAGATAATTATATTATATTAGTATTGACGCTCTCTTATGGAGACAGAATTTTAATATGTTTTTAAAAATAATTTAAACCATGAAATTGAAATCGCACAACACTGTTCACCATATTATGCAAGTAATTTTAAATAAAAAAAATCGTTGATTATTATATTAGGTTTCTATGCTATCTATAATATAATTTTATTAATATATCAACAGCATGCGAACTGATAAAATGATTTTGTAAATGACCTTAAGAAGGGTCGAGACGTCTCGAGAGAATATAGAATAAGTCGTTCTTTCTTACACCTTATCATCCATCCATCTTATAGTAACAAAAGTTAAAAAATAATTAAATTACAAATTAGTGAGTTCTTTTAGAAATATTTGAAAATAATTTATTATCTACTGTAAAAAATAAAAATATAACTTAACTTAATTAAAATTTCAATGTGCATCATAGATAATATGGAGGATGGTAGTGCCCCCGCCAAGTTGAGCACAGCCGTCCCATCACGAGACATACCATAGCATGTAGATACAAAGTTCTATATAACTGCTTAAAATTTTATTTTTTAAAAAAGATCTTAATATCGACCATAGGGAAAAAATAAAATAAATAACAGCCAACTATTTAACCTCTTTGTGCTGCGTAATTACCAAGTCAGAAAATGTTTTTAAATTTAAACGTGTTGTGATTTGGGAAAATATATTTGAGTTTGTGAGAGACAGCGAATTTATAGAGAGGGGTACTGAGTACAGACAAACAACATCATTTAATTATACTGGATGGATTAGAAGTTACTCGGACAGGGGGAGACATGGCTAAACCTATGAACTTTTTACGCAAGACTTGGCTTATTTTTTTTACATAAGTGTTTTAGTTGGGTAATATTATTTTGCTTAACTAGGGCTCATTTCTTCAACATTAATAAAGCTTATTTGTAAACAAACAAACCCTTTAAACCCTTACTGACATCTGTCCCCTCTGTGTAAATTACCCTCATACTTAAAAATTATCTCGTTTACTCTTTGAGTGTGCTATAACGTGTAATAAATTTATATAAATAACATCTTGAACCCACTGTCCCAGATAACTCAAATGAAATTAAACAATCTTTACAATAATAAACAATTAAATCGTAAAAAGCAGACGTCTTGCAGCAATAAGAATATCCATCATAAATTTCTTCATTCTATAACTATTATATTTTACTTTAGAAATCGAAATTAAATGTATTGTCTTTTTTTAATTTAAGTGTAACTTACTTATTGTACCGTTTTTATTCTCAAATTGATGTTCTAGAAATCTAGACTCCAGACGTATAATATAAGACTAATGGGTGATAGTTTTAAGACTCAAATAATTAATTAATTGTGCATAGATCTCAGTAGTTGCTGGCATAAGCAACACAAAACGCATAAATTACTTGCTTTTGTCGTTATCATCCATTCATTATTATTAATATTATTTTTTTTTTTTTAAATCTTGAGTTACGAGAGGAAGTAAAATAGTATATGACCTCCATCCTCAATAATAGTGTTACACTAAAATGAAATCTTGAAGTATATTAATAGGAGTGGCTAACAATTGGTCTAAAAAAAAAATCGACAAATTAGATCCGCTTTCACTAGCCTTTTTATACGTACCCTATATCCTACTTCCGTACTACCGATCTCATTTTCAAATACGCCTTTAGTGGCAGCTTGTATATTGTATATACATACTTATATCTTATTATTGGCATTTGAGTATTTATTATTAGAGTATTTATATTAGATTTTTGGTGCTAACATTCATATTCATATTAGTCACTGAATACTATGCATTTGAATCACAATAACCTTGTTCTATTAGATGTTCCATTTTCACCTCCTTTCATTGTTATATCGACAATACTCGATATTTAAACAGACCTGATAGTAGTTTCATGCTTCAATACATTAGTGAACAAGATTCGTGAATAAACAATCTCAATTTCCATATCTTTTTAATACTAATTTTTTGGCCTTGAACAACAAACACAATAACTTTTTACTGTGACCTAATCCAAACATATGAGGACAAACTCGAATTGTTTTTTTTAGGACTGTTAATCAATGAAATGTGGCCATTGGCTTTCATCAGTATATTATGTTTATCATATATTAAATGTCGCACAATGCCAATGCCATTCGTCTAACTCAAAACAAAACATCTAATGGACCTAATCGCACGCTCTACTTTTACCATATATATATATATATATATATATATATATATATATATATATATATATATATATATATATATATATATATATATATATATATAAAATTATACATGTGCGTGTTGGCTCTATTGATCGAAGGGAGATATCAAAGAAAGAATATCAAAATCGTCTAACCACCTCTAACTTTAAACTATTAATTCATTATTTTAGGACCAGAATCAATTGAATAACAAAAAAATCGAAAACGAGTTCATAATTACTTTAGCCCAGTCAGTGTTTTCCATTTATTAGTTATAATAAAATAAAATAACAAATAAATTTCCTTAAGTTTTTCTATGAGACAGCTAAGTAAAAGAAAGATTTATAACTTATCATCAATATGATGAATGCTTGTACTAATCTAAAGTTCTATTTTCTGGGGAAATCATTTCAACTTTTCAACATGCTGTGCAATAATGTTTATGTTGGATTATTGCATAACAATACACTTTAAGATCGATTAATTATCAAACTTGATTTCCTTTTTCTTCTTGGAGACAATAAACGATAAATATTTAATAAAATTCTTAGTAAAACTTGAATTTTTACATAGAAATTAGTATAGGAACAATTTGATGGATGTTGATGTGTAAAAAATGTTATCTTAAAGCACAACAACTATTTCATCTTGAGACTTTTCAAGATGAAGCTTTTGGAATAGAAGTTATAGAAATTAAGCTGCACTTTTTATATTAATTTTAAATACGCAAAATTAGGGTGCGGCCTAAATTTGAAGTGTTTGTATAATCTCTTTTCCAATTTTAAAGCGTTAAAATGTAAGCGTGGCTCAAATTCGAGGGTGGCAAGTAATTATTAACTACTTAATGGTTTTTTGACATGAAGCTGGTAATTTCTTTAAGTTTTATTCTCTGAAGTTGTTTCGTCATCATTTTGGTGGAATGGAAATAACTAATCTTGACTTCCGACAACATTATGCGTTATTATAAAAAACGGTAGATCATATATTGGGATATTTCTTAGTTTAATACTATTGTTATTTGTTAGTTTTAGTAAGGTTATCCAAACTATTTATAAAAATATTTATCCCACACATGAATTCGAGGCCAGTCCAACTCTCTAAAGTGTAAGTATAAAATTTATTTGATTTTTTTTTTAAATTCTTATGTCAACTCAAATTATATCCAATAATAATTGTTAATAATATTCTAAAATTTTGATTTTTAAACTTTCTAACAAAATTTGTAATAATAATCACTCTGTTGTAGTACCAGTATAATGCAAATAAAATATAACTACCATAACAAATTAAGCAAAATTTAAAAATATTCAACTTGGTTATAATCCTAACATTCCTAAGAAACAAGAAAAAAAAAAAAAAAATTTTTTAAACCTTAATAAACTTCAATGGATTGCATCAGATAATATTTTTTAATACCTTGTATTTACAAAAATATTTTTAAATATCAATAAATAATTTCACTAGTTATAATAAAAAATAGAATTTGTAAAATAAAAGCAATGATTCATCGACTCAAGAATATATTTATTATTATAATGAAAACAGTGAAAATTAATATTGGATATGATGTAATTGTAGATTACAATATTGATGTCTAGTAGGAAATATATTAGCTCTAATGTTTTTCAATGTTAAGTCATTATTCTTCCTTGGGATTTCATTAAAGAAACCTATTCTTTGGCTAAGAGTGAAATAAAAATTCAAATACACAAGGTTGGTCGTTCGATAATTTAGACCAGGTCATTGAGTAGCTCAACAGAACATCTGGGAAGCATTACAGAAATAGAACTCACTTCCCTTCCGCCTAGAATATCTTTTAAGTCAACACAAGAGCATCCCTGAATACACAAAGCTATGAATTACCGCCTGTCAACTCCCCAAATTTGTGTTTACACTTTTTGGCAATCAACAATCGAATTTTCATTGTTTCTTTGATGTAAAGAATAGTAAATTGATTAATAATAATTCGACGTAACTATGTGTTAGTATTTTAATAATAATTATAAATCATACAAGATTTGTATACCGTTGACGCAACAGTTTCTTTTTTTTCTTTTATTTTATTAGCTGATGAATCAATTAAACACTACTTGATTTGTTATCCTTCGAATCAACGACTTCCAGATGCTATTTTGGCATTAGACTCCTGTTTTGTTTTATATTTCAAACTAACTAAATCGTTTACCTTATGAACGATTTAGCAGTCCAGCAGTGATGTCCGGTGGAATTATTATTTCTTCACCTTCGCAAGACTCTGCCAAAACGATTTATTGCTGCTATGCTGGTTCATGATTTATAATTTTATGAGTATTATTTTTTTTATTATGATTCAGAACTAACATTGCGAGATTTTTATTTTCCAAAAAAACAAACAAATCATTATTTTTAATGAGGTTCTATAGTCTTTTAGATCTTTAAGTTAGACGTTTATTAGTGCAATAAATCAATTCTTAACGGATATCTAAAATAACTCATTGATTTAAATGATCCTAAGGTCTCATTGGCTCCCCACCCCATTTTTAATTTCTCATATAAAGAGAAAGTATTGTGATGGCGAGAAAATTTGATTTTGAGATTTTGTTGGATTTACACTTTTTGAGGTTCCCTGCCCTGAGTCTAGAAAAGAGGGTTTTTAAACATTTGTCGTAAAACGTCTGTCTGTCATTTGTCCTCCGTCATTCTGTCGCCTATGCAGACGCGTGGAGCCTAAACTACTGGGCCGATTTTGACGAAATTTGGCATCATGTTCAGAAAAATGATACCCTGAGGCGAAATCGAGAATTATTTTTAGCTCCAAATTTGGGGGCGCTGCGCTGCCCCTCAAAAACTCTGAAAAAAACTATTCCGACAACGGTTCAACAAACCGAAAACGGTTCTGACGATTTGGATTAAAACATTCTAAAATTAAGTCCATTTAAATACAAATCTAACGATATTAGCCGTTTTCCCGGGAAAAATCTATCTCCTGAGAAAATAGCTGTAAACGCAGTCGGAGAGAGGCTGGGTTCGATTCCCCGCCTAGGAGAAGTTGTTTTTAAGATAAATTTTGATATAATGTTCACTAATAATTAAATGCACCTACGAAAACTTGTAAACTAATAAATGGATAACACTGGGATAAGTAATTATGAACTCGTATATATGAGAAAGTTTGTCTGAATTGTCTCGGACCGATTTTTTCTACTTTATCCCGTTCTGTCAACACACTAAAACTCATTTAATACTGTGTTTAAAATCATTGATTTAGTTGGTAGTAGAGTTTTGATGCAAAATTATAATAACCATTTCGTGACATGCTTTCCCAGCTCATCAATAACTTTAGAATGATATGCAACATGCCATAGCATACATTTTTTTTAATCTCCCTCATTTTGACCATATTTATTTAAAATTCCGGTAAAAAAATAAAATGTTTATGATGGTATAATATAAAAACGATGGATAAGATGTCACGCTTACAACTACATTTTGTTTTAGTTGTCCGCAATATTGGCCGCCATCTTGAAAATCGTAAGAGTGAAATTCTAAAAACTACACAGTTGTTACAAATGCTGAGATGCACTTGTAACATTTTTTAAACATTTCGTTTAAATCGATCAATTTTACATCAATTATCGTTACACAAACAAACAACCAAACAAAAAATTCAAACAAACAAACAAACATACAAACAAACAAACATACTAACAAATAAACAAACATACAAACACACTCAAAAGCTCAAGTGTCTGAAATAAAGTACACTTACTCAACTACATATTATATTATAATTTATTTTATAATTATTTCAAGTATTTAATTTTTTTTTTGAATCACGTGCGAGGTTAGTTGAATTGTATGGAACTAGTCTTGAAAATAATGAAGTGTGATTATGTTATCTGGAGCAGTTCTCTTGACCTTAACCGATGATTATATAGTATGTTTTAATATTCAGTCCATAAACAATACTAATTAAATTTCGCATAAATTGAAGAGCTCTTAAATAAATATATCTGACCTAATTGTTTTAGAATATAAATATTAGTAATTTTCTTATCAAGATATTTAGATAATATGTGGTAGCTTCAATGAAATTTTGTTTTATGATCCATCTGGTGTATATAATATTGGTGTTATTTCATTTTAATTCCCATTCTTTAGTTCTTTTCAGACAATTTTTTATTTTAGCTATAATTAGTCATTTGTCATTATTGTATTAACATTTAAAAGTAATATTACATTGGAAAATAAAAATGTATAAGTGCCAAAACACTTGTATGGTATAAACTAAGATTTATGTTTTCTTATTTAAATTTGTGTTTTAATAAAATAGATTTTATGACTTTCGATGGGACTAATGTGCTTTTACATCAAAATGATGGAAATAGTAGACTTGTGACAAGAGACTGGGGGGGTGTAATGTGGGCTTAGCATTCTCACAGACTATTAAGAAGTCGGGTTTTCTTTGTTCTTAAATTACTTCATATTCAAGGACGGATCCAGCCAATTTTTAAGGGGGGCTGGGCTCTCTTTTAGGGGGGTCCGGGGGTCCTCCCCCGGGAACATTTTTATTGTTTACGTTACTAAAAACGTCTTTTTAGCCTATTCTAAGAGCATCTAAAATGTTATTTTATACAAATAAATTTAAGATTTTTATGAACGGGACATGAAGATCGGGGTATTTTATTTAAAAAAAATTATATACGAATAATATTTTATTATTAAAAGTTGTACATTATATAATAGATTAATGTTTTATTTTAGTAGCCAGAAAAATAAATTGGTACATTTTAAAAATATTTTAGTTACGTGAATTAAAAAAAAAAAAAATAAGTACGCCAAATGTTTTGAGTTAACCAGAAATTAGCTGATATAATTACTTATTTATTTTTTTGACTTACTTGCACAGAAAAATAAATAAATAAGTAATACTTACTTAACACATAATTACTTATTTGCATACTTAAATTTTAGGTCTTTGGCTTTGGGGGGGGGGGGGGGGGGGCACGTCTTTTTAAATACCAAAAAAAAAAAAATATATATGTCGGGCAAAACTAGGTATATAATTACTTATTTATTGTTTTTTTTTACTATCACAGCACTATTACTTTAAAATGTGCTGCGGAATTGCATACTTAAATTTCAGGTCTTTGACTTTGGGGGGGGGGGGGGGGGGCACGTGCCCCCCGTGCCCCCCCTGGGTGCGCCACTGGTTCCGTGTTCCATGTGATGTAAGGTACACAAATAAGATTTTTTTTTTTCCAATTTAGAAGTTCATCTTTGAAGCTTCAATTTCTTAAAGTTTAAAATAATAGTTAAATTTGAATTTTTTTTTTTTAAGTTTTAGTAATTTTTTGTTAGTTGGCTACCTCTTAGAGTTATTTTTTACTATTTTAATATTTATTAATAGCTACTTTTAATGAAATATTTTATTCTACCATCCAGTACAAAACATTTATAAATAATTACCAGTACAGAATATCTGGCAATCATTTATAAAATCTATTTATATAAAATCCTCACACAACTGACTGACTGACTCATCATGACAAGTGACCATAAAATTCTGTAGGTAGGTTTCTCTTACCCCCTAGATGCTGGCCAATGAATATTTTTTTATCCGCCATCTTTAGTCCATCTTTAATAAATGGGCACCATCTTGGTTATTAATGAAAAATACGATGTGACTATATGTATCAAGAACTAATTGCACTAGAAACTAGCTTAATCATTTTTGATAAAAGGAGTTTCATATCGGCTGTTTTGATTCAAGATAGCATTTATAAGGAAAATTTGTCAAAGCGATATCTCCGGTCCGGAACCAAGTTCCAATAGAACATTGCAATTTTTTTTTAGACAGGTTCCTCTCTACTTCTAGGTGTTGATTAAAACTATATTTTGAATCCACCATTTTCAATCAAAATGGCAGCAATTTATATGTAAATTTGGACATGGCGATATCTCCAAAACCAATTGTACTAGAATCTTGAAATTTTTAAGTTAGCATCCTTTTATGGTATAAAAACTTTTGTAAAAGAGTTTTCCAATCGACCATTTTGTTCTAAAATAGCCTTATACTTATTTAAACAATGTCTTACCACTTACATAATTATCAACCCTTCTTATACTCACTAGAAGCTTGGCATTTGGAATTTAGCTTCTTTTTATGGAAAAGCAACATCAGTAAAGCGGTTTTTTAAACCATCTTACTCCCATTTTGTAAAGATGGTGGCCGTGGTGTACTTATTAAAATAATTTCCTCACATTACCCTAACTAACATTACTTCTTTAAAATACTAAAATCAAATTTATATAGTATGATCATTTCTAAATTGATATATTTATGTCTGCCAATAAGGATTTTCTAAATTTTTATCTCTGAGGAATTAGGGGCAAAGTAAAAATAGAAGGGGAAATGAGCCCAGACTAACCTTCTAAAGTTTGGAAGTTAATATTCTTCTAGGCTTCTCTCTAGGATGTAAGCATATATTTTTACTAAAGATATATTTCCACATTCAATTGTTGGGACACGCAAGGAAAGAATCGTTGCTATTCCTGGAAAGTTAAGATCTAAGAATGCTTCTCCAGTATTCGGAATCAAATAGTAATTAAGGATTTTAGCAAATTATTAATTAATTTATGAGAGGGAATAGAAATAAGGAAAGGGGAGAGCAGCTCTATGGCATCAAGATATTCTTGCTTACTGAAATTATTTTAACGTTTCTCGACGGTAGTTAATAAAACCATCAAATTAAAATAAATAACACACTGTAGCGGAGCAATAAATATATTGATATCAATATATTTTTTTAATCCGCGGTGTAGCAGCCTGTGGGCAGCTTGGGCATTTCAAAGTTATTAAAATGATAACTACAATTTTCATCGAAGAAAGGAATTTTAGGGTATTACATAAAACAAATTAATAATATAATATCCTGAAGTAATATTTTGATTGTATTTTTTTTCAGATGAAGAATGGGTGGAGATAGCACCGGACGGTGGATGGGGATGGTTAGTCCTCGGAGGAACACTTCTTGTATCGATGCTGATTCCTGGTACAATCAAGTCCTTCGGTGTCTTGTTCATAGAGTTCCTCGAAGTCTTCCAGGCAACTCCAGCGGCTGCTTCATGGATTCCAGCTCTCTGTTACTTCCTTTACTGCTCTCTAGGTCAGATTCCTATGTAAACTCCATATGTTTTCTCTTTCTTTAAAGTTTATTAAAAAAATTATATTATCCGATGGTCAGCTACACATAAAATAATTCAAATAAAATCATGCAAGAATTTGCAGCTTCACTAGACTACTAGACCACCATGTCAAGTAGAGATCAAAATATGTACTACTAAAGCTCGTTAAAAAATCAAATTTAGAAGTTGTCGTGGAACCGGTGGAACGTGTGTTTTATGCTTCAAACCAAACTGTTATATGTTAGAGAAAAAAAATACAAAATATTAGAGGACAACTAGGAACTCTTTAAACTAGTTTTTATATTGTGTTGATGTAGTAACCCTGATTTTGTTCTTCTAACCCTTCCTGTCTTGCTAGTTAAAACTTTCAGCAGCCTTGAACATACTTCTATGAATTGTTTTTTTTTTTTCTTTATTTAAGCTTTAACACGTTTCACTGATATTAAGCACTTAAATTATAATTTTCAACGGATTATATATTTCTTATTTATAATTATAATTCTTAGATATACCTACCAACTTTATTTTAGGACTATAGAGTTTTATTTAGAAAAATTAATTCATACACTCATTTTAGCAATATTTGAGCTCCTCTAAAATACCTTTAGGTCTGTTAGAATCACTTTAAAACAGGCCTGAATGCCTCAGAGAAGTAAAAATATTACTGAAATGAATGCATGACATAAATTAATTCTCAAATTAAAGTTTATACCTATACATTAAATCAGTTTAACCATTCTCTTTTAACAAGTTATAATGGTTTTCAACGGATTGTAATTGGCTTGGATGTAAAGAAACAAAAAGGTGCTTTGGAATCGGATACGTGTAGGAGATATGACATACCTATTGAGGCTACAGTAATTTAAATATTTTCTTTTGAAATGCTCTCATCTTTCTGAGATATAGTAGGATATGCTCATTAGTGTATAGATTAGTTTTTCTTTCATTGGTGTTTCAAAAGAGACTAACTTATTTTAATCACGGTAATCATTCAGAACACACTCTCTTCTGTAATCAAATTAACATTGATATGAAAAGGAAACATTTTATCTATGTATCCTCCTCGTTTTGGTTTGCTATACCTACATATTCCAAATCTAAGAAAACATACTTACAGTGTTTGAAAAGACTCGAACTTTTGGTTCTTTCTTGATTAAATCGTAATTGCATAATATTATCTACGTCTACGTCATAATGCTTTTCTAACAATGTTTCAACTGATAAATGTAAAGAAGTCAAGATGTCTGTCGTATATTTCAATTTTGTTGGAGGTCGGGGTCTAGAGTAGAAATGGGACTCAGTGTTTTATTTATAGCTATTTTTCCCTCCTAACCAGGAGTTACATAGAAATTTAATTACGGACAAAACTACTCCTTTGCCAAAACACAAACAACATAATAATTACTCAAATAACTCGTGTAATGTTTGAAAACATTATACAAGTTATTTGATAGAAGATAATTGTGTTTAAACGTTTCTTAACTTCTTTTCTTTTTACTCTTCTTAGTCATAATTTTAAGTTCTACTATGACTATGTCTGTTTCAACATACTCACACACTTAAAAAATATTTGTACGATATTCTCGTACAAAACTTTCTCATATACATGCTAACACTGAGTTTCAATCCAATATCTAATGTACCATCAATTTATTTTTAAACACACTTAAAAAGTGTTTAACAACTAATTGTTTACACGTCGTTCAACAAAATAATATTATTATTAATATCGTGATGCAAGTCTAAAGACTCTTTAACTTGACCTCATAGTTCATGCTACCACATGCTAAAATACACAAACTGTATTAGTTACACTTCTGTTTGCGACAACATGCATGCCTTTTCTCATACTTGTTTTGTTTATTCCAAATGTCAATTATAAATAAAGACATATTCGAGGATCAAAGAAAAATTGATCTAAAATAACGGATCTCTAATAAGTTCTCAAGCCTATTAGATTAAAGTTAGCAAACTTAAGAGGCGTAAAGCACTTTAAGTTAACAGTTAAGTATAAAATTATACTTGTCAGAAATCAGGGCCGTTTCTAGGTGTTTTGCCGCTCTAGGCAAAAATTAAAAAATTGCCCCCCCCCCTCCCTTTTACTATTCGCCGTTTCCCTTTGTCATCTAAGAGCTAAAAGAAATTAATGAATTATACACAAAAGTACTTGTATCTAACATAATCCCATCAAAAATTAAATATCTAAACAAGGAGTTATATTTTATTTCATTTTAAATATCTCTTATAACTTTAGCGGTATTTCAGGTTCTTTTTTTAACTTTCTTTGGTTGTTTAGTACCTTCCTTACCTTCATTTAAAGAAAAGTCTTTAATAATATCTGTAATGTCCAGCTGGTAAGTAATATCTTTTTCTAATAAAATTGTGGCTTGTCCTCTACGAGTCTTTATTGGCTCATGGAACTGCACAGATAGGTTTCTATTAATTTGAGTTTTTCATCAAATCAAAATTTTCATCTCACTTGTTTTGGCCTATTTTCAACCAAAAGAGTTCTTAATTTGTCTCCACTTGAGTTTATTTAGTCAAAGTAAGCACATATTAAGTAATTGTTCGGTATATGCATTTGAAAACAACTATTTATTTTCTTTTCTCCCCTAATTTGCTCGATTATTATTAAACATGAATTTTTCCCTTTCCTTTTGCCGCCCCTAAAATTTTGCCGCCCTAGGCAGTCGCCTAGTCTTGCCTATTAGTAGAAACGGCCCTGTCAGAAATGTACAAACGACAATAATATGAATTTGTAGTTTTTTTTTTTTTTTAACTTCCCTACTAGTCCACAGGCCACCATAAGAAGTGAGTCGCTGATTGATAAAGTTTTCTTACCTTATGGAATCGCTTATTTATGCCTTGTCCACCGATGAATTGGGTATATGGCATCTGGGCGCTGGGCCATTTCTTTTTTGTTGACATGCCAAACTTGCCCTTCTGCGGGAACATTGAAAAGAGATAGATAAAGTTTTGATTTTCACAGGATCGTTTAATTAAATTATTTAAAAAACAGTGGTAAAGGTGGCCACCGATAAGAGTGGGCCGTTTGGGGTGTCCACCGCCCCAAACATATCGCTTTGCGGGGACGTTGAAAAGAAAACGGCCCACTCATATCGGTGGCCACCTTTACTACTGTTTTTTAAATAATTTAATTAAACGATCCTGTGAAAATCAAAACTTTATCCATCTCTTTTCAATGTTCCCGCAGAAGGGCAAGTTTGGCATGTCAACAAAAAAGAAATGGCCCAGCGCCCAGTTGCCATATAGCCAATTCATCGGTGGACAAGGCATAAATAAGCGATTCCATAAGGTAAGAAAACTTTATCAATCAGCGACTCACTTCTTATGGTGGCCTGTGGACTATACTGCTTTTTATTAATCAAATTTTTGAAAAAAAAAAAATAAAATAAAATAATACAGGCAGAATTAATTTATACTAAGGCAACCAGTCTTAATAGTTTGCCAATTAGTGTGGCACATATCGTCCTCGTGTTATATTATTGGACGAATGGTCACATGTAAAAATTGAATTGTTATTGAAATTTTTCCTGTTTTTATTCCCGGTGGGGTTATACTAATTTGTATTCAATACTAGGTGAAGTACCCGGCGTAAGCCGCGGGTATATACAAAAATCATAAAATTGGTAAATAAAATATAATAATATATAAACGCATATATTAATAAATACACAGAATTTATGGACGTTTAATCGTCAAAGGAAACTTACTTTAAAGTTTCCCTATTCACAAGCTTCGATTCCGAGAGGGTTCGAGTTTATTTTTATTCAATATTAAATGTGTGCTTAATGTGCAGGTTAAAATAAATATGGAACTTAAAATCGGTTAATGGTAACCTGCCATATAAATATCATCAAAATCGAATAAGTATTTTTTAAGATACGGTGATTGCAAAATTGTTTAATGAAGCACCGACAGACACATACACGAGATCAAAAATGTTCCGTGATACCTGAACTGGATTTTTAGAATTCGGTGACATGATCACTGATCACTATGTTTTCCCTATCTTTGGTAAGGTCAGAAGCAAAAAATATCCACGGAAAATTTACCTTTTGACTTTCATTTAATATACCTATCTATAATCTAATATACATATCTATATCTCTATAATGAAGTGGTAAAATTGTTTGCATGTATGTTTGATTGTAAAAGGTAATCTCTGGAACTGGTAATCTGATTCTGAAAATTCTTTCACTGATAGAATGCTACTTTATTCCCTCTTCCAAAGTTTCCCAAGTCTTTATAGAAACGAATCAGGACAACAAAATATATCATTCATTCCATTATTAAGAATAAAATACACTCCGAGTCGCAGTTGGGCTTTTTATTTGCATGAAAAAATTCTTATAATAACAGTCTAGAATTTTAATCTGGATTGAATTTAATCCCACAATGGTAAATTGTGTGTATGGAAATATTAAAACTCATACATTTAAGGCTAAAGAGCTTTTAAGAATAGAGAGGCCAAGACAGTCATACAGTAGATGTAAGGAAGGAGGAGGCGATAGGGTTGGGGGACATAAACATATTACACTTGCAAATTAAGCAAGAGAGATATCCAAGAACAAGCTTGAGCTTGGAATTAGAAAGAATTGACATCTGTGTGTCAACTACCATACAAAAAGTTATAATGTTACCCATAGGAATCGTCATCACCATTTAGAACTATCAATAAAACACATGAAATTCGTTTATGACATGGAAGATCTTAAAACAGCAATTCAATCTTAAAGGAAAGGCACCAATGCTGCGATTGTGAAAGAAATAACTTCACCAGATTATTAGGAAATTCAAGATTTATCATCCTAATACCAACTGATATGAAGAAACAGCCCTTTTGAAAAATATTGTTCAAGCTTGCGTAGCAAATTTAACTTAATGAAAGATTCGATTATTACTTATTATTACAAGCAACGAGAAAGAAATGGATTTCTTAAAGACAAATTTTATGGTCTGATTTTTTGTTTCCATTTTTGTGCTCTGCAAGAAAACAGCACCTAAGCATTCTGCTCATCATTACTAGCATTTATTCCATGAAAACAGTTTTATCATTAAAATACCGTACAGGTAGAGTATTTGTTGTAAAATTTATGTAAATGAAATTTTACAAAGGTGATTTTGACAATAGAACCAACATTTAACAAATAGTTTTCACCGACAATGTAGTTAAAAAACTTTGGAAGCGTTTTACTCCATTCGGCTTACTTGGGACCTACTGCTTTTATCCAAAGCAGGCTAGGGTAGTTATGTAGTAATAAAGTAATAACGAATGTAAAAATAAGAGTTAATACGGCTTATAAAGGTCCGATTTCATATTATTTTATATTATGTTTTAGGTCCTTTTTCCAGTTGGATGTGTGTCAAAACGTCTTATCGCACTGTGACAATAATAGGCGGGCTATTTGCAGCTTCTGGAATGATTCTTAGCTACTTTGCCTCATCTATATTATTCCTTTGTTTTAGGTAATTATTTGTAATTTTACTACTAACTACTAGAAACTATTATTATTACTTTTAACTTGAAACTTTTATTACTTACTATTAGAAATTATAAATCTTTATAGTTTCACAATATGCAATATTTATTATATCGATTTAACATAAAAGGTGCGGTTAAATATCTAGTGGTTGCTGATTAATGAGAGATACAACAGTGTTGTGAATATGAGTACCTGCATACTTTTGTAACACTTGAGAAAAATAAAATTAAGTAAACATATCAAGGTATAAAAGAGAGGTATGCGTCTGTTTTAGAGTACTTATTTTAATCCAGAGCTCCATCATATACTCGATGTGTAGATATTATATTATACTTGATCTTATTAACTTTAATCGTATCGAATCTCTATATTACAATAATTCATTACAATTTTAATGTTTTTATCCAATTTATAATTGTAACAATAAATGTAAAATCCAATTTTGGAAGTAGGTATTACATTTCTCTTATTACATATTCTTTACTCTGGCTGATAGAATTTTATTAGCCTTCCCCGATTACAGAAGTTTAATCTTTATCTTGTTGCAGCTATCCTTAAATAACCAATTTTATTAAAGAGAGGAAATAACTTTTAAAAATATTTTATTTTAGAGTTATGTCAATAAAATATAAATGTATAAATTAAAATTATTCAACTGATGTTTAAAACTGACATTGATATTAATATTTTTAGCTATGGTATACTGGTCGGGACTGGAGCTGGTCTCTCTTACCCCCCTGGAATATTTATAGTTACATCATACTTTGTAAAACTGAGGGGTCTTGCTAATGGATTAGCAGTGTCAGGAAGTGCTTTCGGATCCATCATACTGCCTCCTTTTTTAAGATATCTTCTTGAAAATTATGGTTACAGGTAAATACCAATGCTATTAAATTGCTATTTGTGTTTCTAATTTTTTTGAGGTTGGTTAACATTTGTTTTCCTTATTTCTTTCAAACATTGGACTATAAAGGTCGAAATTTTAAAAATACTGGACTAACTAAGTCCAAAATTTCAGCTTTTAACCAGTACAATTACATCGCTGATGTTTAAAGTTACTAATAAATAAAAAATAAATTATGAACTAGAATACTCTTAAAAATCTCTTAAAAAAAACAATCTGCCAAGTAGTGTGGTCAATAGCTTCCTCGCGTACTTTAAAGCCTGGTTTACACGACACGATCCAAGTATACTTGGTCCAAGTGAGTTTGATCAAATTAACTTAGTCCTTGTGTTTGTGGAACTTTGAAGTAAGGTTTACACGATCAAAGTATACTTCCGAGTCCGAGTAGTGGAACTTTGATACACTATAAAGTAGAGGTCAAGATAGATTGTGTAACATGTTTTTCCCTCCAGAACTTTCCAGTTAAATTGTACTTATTAAGTTTTAAAACAGTGGTGATGTATCTCCTTCTGGTGAACAAAACCCAGCTCAACCTCACATCTGTCATTTTTTGACTGCTCGTTCTCATAATTTGTCAGGTGGGCGCCATTTTTGTTTTTTTTTATCAAAGTCTACTTTGATGGAACCCATCCAACTCAACTTGGATGTCCAAGTTGACTATGATACACCGTTTACACGATTCAAGAAGCGTCAAAGTAGAGTCAAAACTGATTTTGTCCTAGTATACTTATGGATCGTGTAAACCCCCGTGTAACCCGTGTAAATTCGTGTAACCCGGCTTAATAATGATGTTAAACCTTTACAACCTATTACGTCTAATTTATTTACTTTTTATAGACTTATTATTTTAAAATTATGTCAACAAAGTTTTTAATTTTTACTTACTTACCTACTTATACGGAGTCGGCTTTGGCTTCTAAACCTACCTTCCTGCATTCATCTCTACCAAAGGCTCGCGGTCTCCTTTCACGAATTTCCATTTTGTGGTGATCTGTTTCTATTCCGCACATCAATCTGAATCTCTGTCTTAGTTTTCTACGACGCGACGGTTGTAGTCTCCCCTTCTACATCTGTTTGGCATTCTGACCAGATGTCCGGGCCACCTCAGTCTCTGCTGCTTAATAAAACTATGTCATGCCCACTATGTCATATATTCCAGCTCGTGGTTTCTTCGTATCTTACAGGTACCATCAACCTCGCTCACAGGTCTAGATCCTTTTGAGGATACGTCTCTCGAACCGTCTTAGTTCCTTCCCATTAGTTGCAAAAATTGTCCATATTTCACATCCATATCTGACAACAGGTCTTATACAATTTCTGCTTCGTGCTTGTTCCAATAAGCCAACTCTTAATCATGTTAATATTAGAATAATATGCTCTTGTTCCTGCCTGGATCCTTTCTTTTATTCATTCGCTCATGGAGTTATTTGATGAGACAAGATCACCGAGGTATTTAAAAGAAGACATTCCCTCGAATTTTTTGCCTTCAAATATTATTTAGCGTGGATGCCTGCGGTCTTTTTATGTAGACTAGCGCACGCCTACATAAAAAGACGTCTTACCCTCCTTCTCCGGAAGACCAACTGAACAAGCGTACAGTTCAAGCTGGCTAAACGCTTCTCAATATTTATTTGTTGACCTAGAAGCTATATCATCATCATCCGCATTGGCACCGACCCTGAATAGCTTGTTATAAATTAATCCACCATGATCAATTTCTATGACCACACTATGTAACGCTATGCTAAAGAGCATTACAAATAGTCCATCACCCAGCTTTAATCCTGCATTATATAGGAATTGCTGTCTATTCCCAACTTTAACTTTAGCCAATTTATTTATCATTGTCCTTACAATAAATTGTACTAGTTTTCTAGAGATTCTTTGAGTCTCAAGAGCTTTGAATATTTGTTTTCTGATTAGGCTGTCAAATGAAATATTCATTGAGCGGTGTGAAAAATCTCAAAATTAGTGGGTTAAGAATATATTGCAGTTTGATAAAAAAGAACATTTTTATCGCTAGCGTCAGTGTGCTGTGTAGGAAAATTTTATTTGATGCCCGTTTACATCCGTTTGTAGATAGATTTTTTTTTGTTTTGTTTTTATATTATATAACATTAATTATAGTGGATAAATTTATTTCACTTTACGGCTTTCTAGGAATACAATTTTATCTTATTTATAGCTTGTTTTTCAATATCAACAATATTTTTTTTGGTATTACATCAGACCTCGCATTTAATTTTTATTGATGTAACTCCGAACACCGATATCATGAAGACCAATTCAGTTACTGAAACCAAGACCCATCGAAACTTGATCTAAATAGAGATCGAGTTACACACAGGTAGACAGACATACAATGGTGGTTAGGTTTACTTAATCTATAAATCAACTTCGTTGTATTTATGGATTTAAGAATTCGTAAATACAATCAAAAAAGGGAATTTACTCTTTTTTAATCTTTTAATCATTAGAGTATGTTATGATTGTGACCCTGGAGATTTAAAAAAAAAAAAAAGAATTGTGGTTTGATCTATTGTAACAATTCTAATCCATTGTAATGGGACCGATCTCTGAGACAGCTACAATATATTATAGGTTTTGTAATAAACCATTTAGAGCAGTAATTACAGCATTTCGACGAACCCAGCTGTAGAGGAAACGCTCTTAATTTTTATAGTCTTACAGAATAGAGTCAGTCAGAATGACAGAATCATGTAATTGTATTGTGTTACGAAACTGATAACTGACACATCCTCTACTAGATTCTTTCATTAGACATAAGACTGTATTTAAGGGTGACTCAATTTCAAGTCGGAATATTTTTAATGATTTAGGAACCAAAATGGAATAAAAAGACCTTATAAACTATGTAAGAAATTATTGTATTAATAGGATATTTTTATTTATTATATGACAGAAATAGTTATTTATGTAACTAGGCAGCAAAATGGAATTTTACTGACGAGTGATTAGATTAGCCTCCGAGCCAAAGGCGAGGACAGGCTATGATAATTAACCTATTTTAATTAAGGTAATTTACCTATTTGACTGAAGAAATGTTTCTTTGCTGCCTTGTTGCATACAATATTTTATCTACTTGCAGCAGAAAAATATTTAATATAAAATATTTATTTATATTTTTACTAAAAAATTCATAAAAGTGTTTAAAGATATCTTCTATATTGCCTAAAAGAAAAGAAGTAACTAGGATACATCAAGAAAAGTAGCTAGTCTAATCTAGAATGACTTCAATAATAAAAATAATATGGATGTTCAATGTTTACATGACGCTACAGTATAGTCAGTGACTCTACTGTACTGACTGTACTCTTCTGACTATAGTACTATTTTTTTTTAATTAAAGATCTACTAATCATTGAACTTATTTAACAGAATTAACAAATATAAACAAATTATTTTATTATTAAAACGTTTATTTATTAAATATTACTTATTTAACTATAACATAATAATGTTATAAGATAGAGATAATAGTATAAACTGTTCTTGCCAAAATAAGAGGTTATGACACGCAGTGGTAAACACTGTTACTTTCTCTGCCTAGGCAGGGAAATATTTCCCTGCCTAGGCAGAGAAAGTATTTTCCTGACTGTTTTAACTACTTTCCTGCCTGTTTTTAATATTTTAATGACAAATCAGGGAAATAGTACTTTCCAGCCTAAAAACAGTTAAGTAATGTTTAATTTTGCTGCCGCGAGTAGATAATAGTACATTACGCGTCGAGTGCGGAAAGTAGCATTTTGCATGCGAGTGTGGAGTTTGCACCCGAGCGACAGCGAGGGTAGTAAAACCACACGATCAATGCAAAATGCCTTTTTCGCTCGAGTTGCGTACCGTACTTTATCTACGATTGTTAGATTTAAATAATAAATACAGAAAAAAATAAACTTGCTGTATGTAAGTTCGTATCTCTCTCTCTTGATAAAGATGGCATTAATTCTTGAGTTGTATTTATTGCCGAATTAATTATTTCTGGAGGAGTATTATTCTCCACATTTTCGTCAAAGTCACTTGATTCACTCATTGTTTTTCACTAAAAACTCGATATAAACCGTTACTTTAATAAAAAAAAAAAAAAAATGTAACAAATTTGCTAATCGTGCGTAAAGCTGAAGAATTCCTCTTCTTTACCGCACTAGTGTGGTAAAGAAGAGGAATTGTTCAGAACTATGAGCCGCGCATGCGCAATGAATACAAGTACGTATAAATAATCACTTTCTACGCATCTAAACAAAGATATAATGTTTATATTTCGTATCAATCGTAGATAAAATCATTTATTTCAACCTTTTTCATGCATTTTGGTCCTCGATTATAGATGGATGCCTTTAAAGGTTTTTTAAAAAATAACTATTTACCTGAGTCACGGTATATAAAATATACGATGGCCGTTCCGATTGAAATTTTTATTACAGCTTCCTTGGCTTTAAAATCAGCAATACTGTTATTTATTTAAATTTTACTGAACAAAAAAAAACAAATTGGAATATTTGTATGAAAAAAACCAAAACTGCAAGTTCTAATTATGCTACTTTTTATTTTTAAACAGTTTGTTGAAAAAGTTTATTCTCTGATTTGGATCTCCTGGTAGTTTCAATAAAAATATTGAATTTTAATCCTGAATAATCCTTTATATTGTAGTAGGTATTTACTAAACTTCTTTTCAGGTTTGGGTTGTACTTGATAAATCTATGAATTTCGTAAAGAAGCACTTAAATATATTATAATACCGGAGGTCCATGAACCAAATAGGAAATTTTGAAACGATAATGACTAATGTTGGCTTACTTTTTTTCTTCTTTTTAATGTCATGAGGCAATATTTAAAAGTAATAAATGACAGAAATTCGACTCTATTCTTGAATTTAACTACTTTGTAAAAAATATCTAACTCAATCTTGTAAAAAATCATTCCCAAGGAATAAATAAAATGGTACGATGTTGAAGTTGAAAATATACTTTTTATGGATTATACGAGTATATAGGTGGTTATATCACGTTGACTCAAAATAAATAATGGAAAAAATAAATGTCAATATTTTATGTTTATAAATGTCTCCGTCCCTCTTCGAGTATGAACTAGGAACTAGTGTTTCCTATTTTAGTTAAAAATGATACAACCTCCTTTGTTACTGACTTTAAATTGTCGCAATATTATTAAATTCATTTACATGTGTGTTTCTTTTTTGTTTTTTATAGAGGTGCCACTCTTATCATGGGAGGTCTTACACTGAACGTCTTAGTCGGTGCGCTGTTGTACGAACCGGTGGAGAGGCACATGAAACGGGTCAGGGTGAAGAAAACCCCTAAAATTGAAAGTCCAGAGAAAGAAAAGCTTCTCGATGAAAAGCCACAAAATGGTTTTGATGACGTTAAGATAAGGTTGTCAGATATTAAAGTGAGCGACGTTACTGGAGATGTGCTAAAACCAGGTGAGAAAAGAATAATGGAGGTCTCAGGAAGACAGCATGAAAATGCAACTCTCGTGTTGAAAGGAGTGCAGAAACCATTGCTAGAAGTACCTCCTACCAAGAAAAGCAGGAAAATCAGCAGTCCGGCAAGATTTTCGACGCCCAACGATGCCGGACCGAGAAGGAAAGGCAATGATTGGCCTGTAGGTAAAACTTCCAGGATGGCTGGTTCTGCATCTCATATGACCAGGAAGCTCAGCATGGGAATGGGGAGTAACATGTCGACATCTTCTTTCCGTTACATCAGTACTGCCTGGCATGGAAGCACCCTCGTTGGGCTCCGTCCCGATTTATCTTCCTCGCCTAATATAAAGAAAGAAGATACTTCGTTTAGTTTGTGCGGTCTGTGCCCTTCGAAGACTGGTACGGACTCTGAAGAAGACAAAACATCAATAAAATCACTTCTTAAAGATCCTATTTTTGTGATACTCTTGCTTGCCAACGGGACTAGTGCTATAGGTTACACGAATTTTATTATTCTTATACCGGCTTACGCTATGGAGATAGGTTACGACAAGGATATGGCGACTTACTTATTATCTATTGTCGCGGCTCTCGACCTGGTGGGCAGAGTAGGCGGTGCTGCTCTTTCGGACTTCTTGAAGATTGATAAATGTATATATTTCTTCGGAGGTTTGTTAGTTTCAGGGATTTCTTTAGCTGTTCTGCCGTGTGTCTCTTCGTACCCAGCGGTGGCTTTTCTATGTGGGATGTTTGGCTTGGCATCTGGTACTTACATTGGAATAACGGCTGTCATCATGGTCGATTTACTCGGAGAGGAGTTGCTCGCTTCTTCTTACGGATTATCTCTTTTCGTTAACGGAGTGCTCCAATTAATTGGACCTCCAATTTGCGGAATTGTATATGAACAACTGAGGCAGTATGGTCTTATATTCGCTCTACTTGGTCTTACATTAGTTTTAGGGGGTGCGAGTTGGATAGCAATCCCTTTTGCCCGCAGAAAAAATAATAAAAATGTAAGCGTTTAAATACACATTTATTTTCTACTGTAAAAAAAATTGTAATCTTACTAGTCTTTGTTCTTTTTTACAACTACTTCGACGCATTTCCTCTTTAAAAAATGCTGTTTTTCAGCTAAAGTATTTCATTTCTAATCATTCCAAATTTCACTTATTATTATTACTTTGTTTTATTTCAATATTATTATTTTATTTTATTTTTTATCCACTTACAAACTCGAATTCAAAAAAGATAAATTTGGAAGAAGTTTTAATTGTAAGCAATATTTTTTTATCAAATTTTAAATCTTATTTCTATTAAACAAAAATTGATGTCAAATAAAAGGTTACCGAATATCTAGGAATTTTAGAATCCTATGTATTTTTTTTTTTTTTTTTTTTTTTTTTCAGCTTTTAAGTTATCAGAATTTTATAATGAGCTTATTTATCTTGTAAGTATACACAGTTGAGTAAAATAATTTAACAATTTTTTAAAGGTTTTATAAAATCTAATAGTCCTTTTTTTTAATCTTTAGAAGAGAAATCTTTTAGAATCAAAATGATTTTTTAAGCCATGTCACATCCACTTTAACTAATTCGCTGGCGGATTATAGTTGATTTTTAAAAAGTGTTTTGGCTTTATTGTGTATACAGATGGATAATAATATTAAAGTTTCAGTAAAAATAAAAATATCCTTACCCTAGTAAAGGTAAAATTGATTTAAAATAGTTACTAAAAAAAGAGTTACCTAATTAAAACTTAAAAACAGCAATAGTAAACATGTTTTCTTATCGGGTTTACTTATTTTTTAAGGGTTATCATATCATTAATCGGCCTTTGACCAAAGTAATACATTATTTTTACAGTAAGTTACGTATGAACTGCTGTAAACCTTATCAAGAGCCAAACGGTAATTTGAAATTGTATATAATCCTTCATAAGTAATCCTGTCTTGAATAAAAATTTGTTAAAAGTAAACAAACAGTATTTTTTCTGTAGTTGTTTTGTTATACATTTTAAGTTTTAATTTCGATCAATATCTTGCCTAAAAAATATTTATTCTCACTTTTACAATGAATGTCTCCTAAAGAGATTTACTTTTATTAGATAATGCATAAATGTCGAATTTTATTTTTATTTATAGGGACTCAATATTGCACTTAACGCTTATTTGTTAAGTTCTCGACGGCTAAAGAATCGTATTCAGTACAGGTTTTTATTGCATTTATCAAACAAAGTAATCTACATTTTTCAGCACTGTGTTAACTTAAAGATTGATCGAGTTATAATTATGTAATATAATGTTAAATTTTTAATCAATAAGTATTTTGTACAAATTAGCGTCGTATTTAAAACGATGCAAATTAAAGCTAGAAAAGGTGTGTATAGATACTAGTTTTCTAAAAAAAAAAATTAAATTTTTATGAATACTATAGTGATGTTTGACAATTTTTTGAATGTATTTATATTTTTTTATATTTATTAAATGTTATTTATATTAGCTACTTACTGAAAAATAATGTTATTTTTTATTTTATTTTTTTATTATATATAAACCTTTTCCATGTAGAACTTTTTAATATTATACTTTTTTAAAAACGATAAGGACTTCTGTTCTTGATTAATTATACTTTTTCTGTGGTACCTAATCACTTTATCAAGATTTTATTTATTCATTTTTCCTTTTATTTGTCTTTTCTCTGAACCAATTGGGTATTTAAGAAGTACTTATACAATACATGCCTCGTGCTTCAAAATTTGTTGCTATTAATAAGGCCCGAGATCTCGGGGGTCGTCCTGGTAAAGATTTACATTTATAGTATTTATACTTCAAAAAGTTGTACTTGTTGTTAGATCATAATAAGGTGTGTATAAAATTAACTCCCAGTGGGGCATGGACGATCTAAGGGTCATGTTTAATTATTTATATTATAATGTGTAATTTCAAATTGTAAAATTATGGTGCATACTTAAGGTAAACTAAAGGTAGACCTCCTTCTTATAATGCAGTCTGCAAGGGGTAAAAAGGAGAATCTTTTTACCTCAAAACCCGTCTAGTCAAACCCGATTTTGATTGATTATTTTTTATTCACTTCTTTTTGACTTAAATGGTAAAAAGGTTGAGAAGTGATTTTTGAGAAGTGCTTAGAAAGCGAATAAATATAAAATTTAATTATGGGTAGATACGACAAAAAAATCACAAGTAGACCTTTTATTTGCTCCTCTATAATAACTTAACTTTCTAGTTAAGACAAATAATTGAAGAGGGTTGGACCTATAGGCCAATATATAAATACATTCTAGCTTACATTAATTAGGGTAAAAGTTTTTTCTTTTATGATTGTTTTGTATAGTAAGAGGAGCATGAAAGTAAGTTTGTGACCTCGAAAGCCCTGGCCCTGGGGATAACTTTTGGTAGGCGATAAACCTCGAAATGTTGGCACTTTTTTCAGTTTTGTGAATATAGCCCATAAACGACTTCGAAATCAGAATATTGTATTCCCTCCATAATGAAAGTAGACAAAATTCCCTACAAAATGCACTAGTCAAACTTAATTTGATGTTATCCTAACCCATTTCTACAGGACTTTGAAGTTTGATGAAATTGTGTAAAAGTTGTATTATTATTATTGTATATTTTAATATTAATACTGTATCTCCCATTCATCAATGCCCCACCTTCAAACAGTGACACAGTGTACACTTCTCTTCGGTTAGCAGTAGATAAATGTTAAGAAATCGGACAAAAGAATTGTGTCCTGACAATTGCTGGCAAATTTCATAATGGCTTGAAATCCCTTAAAAAAAGAGGACCTATCTCAAAACTGTGGGCTCAATATTTCCAAATGGTAACTCCCGTAAAGCAATTTATTGAAGCTGAGAAGAAGGGTGACTGAAATCTCCTTTTGGTCACGACAAAAAATGTTACCTTTTTCCACGCAGCGGGGCACTTGCCATATGCGAAAAGTGCCCACCTTTATGTTCAAGATTTGAACACCCTGGAAGAAAAGATGAACCTATTGAATTCGACCGTTTTACCAGAGGAGGGTATTTTACAATAAGACGGACGTAGTGAAAAGTTCTGGAGTGGCATTTGGTCTGGTATTACCATAGAACAGACGTTGATGAGGTCCAGAAAAGGCGGTCTGGCTGAAGGTAGAGGCTTCAGCGATAGCGTGCTTGCCAAATAGACACAAGGGAACATAAACGATCATATAAATGTCAAAATGAGTAAAATCCTGCATCTTACAAAATTTCGTCAAACTTCAAAGTCTTGTAGAAATGGGTTAAGATAACATAAAATTAAGTTTGACTAGTGCATTTGTTTGGGAATTTTGTCTACTTTTTTTCAGATAGAATATAATTTTCTGATTTCGGTGTTGTTTAAAAATTATATTAAAAAAAATGAAAAAAGTGCCAAAATTTCGATGTTTTTCGCCTACCAAAAGTTGTACCCAGGGCATTCGAGGTCGCAAACTTGGTTTCATGCTCCTCTTACTATACAAAACAATCCTAAAAAAAAAATATATATATATATATATATATTTTACCCTAATTAATGTAAGCTGGATCCCTCTCAGGCTACCTGTATATTGGCCTACTAGGTTAATATTATTTTTTAGTAGAATACACTGATATGCATTTTATTTATGACCTATGCAATGGAAGTGCTTTAGCAGCAGCTGCTGAATACCGCAGGCCGATATCCAAACCGACAACATCCTGGGCTAAGAATATTTACATTGCTCTTGCTCTGTCAGAGGTTACGGGAATCTTTGTTTTTAAGTATAAACCATCCTTGAGTAGGTGTTATTCGTAACCGTCGAAGATTAATTAAAGAAATTAACCGAGACCCAACCACTAGCAGTAGACTAGTAAGTCAGCGTTTGGAGGTTAATCAATCTAGAATGTGGAGAGCTGTAAACCAAAATAGCAGACGACCTAACCATTACACTCCTGTTCTTTCTATAAATCCTGAAGATAGTAATAAAAGGCTTCGTTTTTCAACATGGTATGTGGAAAAAATAAGGGTGAATCCAAATTTTCGAAATGTTATTCTATGGACAGATAAACATGTTTTACCCGCAGAGGTGTGAACGAACCTGCTGTATAACAAACACTACTGGACCCACGATAATCCTAAATTAATGGTTACACGATCATTTCAAGTAGAATTCAGTATACATTTTTGGATGGGATTTACCGGGGTAAAAATGAATGGGCCCTTCATCTTCATCCTGCCAGACAGGTTAAATGGGAAAGATTTTTTAAATTTTTTAAGAAATAATTTTGACGAACTTTTAGAAGATCTCCCCCATCTTTTAAGAAGGGAAATGTGGATACAGTTAGACGGTGCACTCCCTCCCTATCCAACAGCAGACATGTTCGTGAATGGCTTAAGGTCGACTACACCCCAAAGGTAGCTCGGTCGAAGTGGCCCCATAGAATGGCCACCAAGATCACCCGACCTGACGCCTTTAGATGTTTCCCTCTGGGGGAGGATTGGAGGATAAAAGATTTTGTCTATAAGGAGCCCATTAAAACTCAGGATCAACTAATAAGAAGGATTACTAACGTAATTAATCTTTTGGGAAATAAAAAGGGAGAACTACAGTCCATATAGATAAGTATGGCAAAAAAGGTATAATAAATGTAATACTGCAAAATTGGGGACACATAAAACATAGTTTTAAATAGATTAGGATAAATTGAAATAAAAAATAAAGTATTAATTTTTTTTTTTATTAATTGATATTCGAAGTTTATATTCTAATAATATTTTTAACATTTTCTAATAGCATTGTAATACGTCGGCCACATGGGAAAGGTGGTAGCGTGGCTTGTGGCGGGCGTATAACCTTTTGTACAAATAAATAACTAACCAAGTAGGAAGAGGGTTTCCTCTACAAGAACAAAAACAGGTAATTGAATGAATAAACAGGTAATTTTTGGGACGCTCGTGCTCCCTCAAACTCTTCGACGTATATAAACTATTATATTGGGCCTTACAGGAGCTCGCTACATAAAACATTAATAAACTTAATAAAAGAAGAAATTAATAAAAGTTCATTAAATTTGATCAACTAAATTAGTGAAGTCCAAAACAAAGAAAAAAATGAATTGCGTAGACCTGAGAGGTCGAATTTCCGCGGTGGACGGGGTCCCAAGAATATATGTTAGGAGGTACTCACCGTTGCAGCTATCGAAATAATCCTTATAGTACTTAGCCAACTTCCCGGCACACAGCCTTACTTCGCACTTACATGGCACACAGCCCAAAACTACGGCACTCGTTGGTCGATCGGGTCGTAATTGTTCTGTACGTGTTCCATTAGAGGTTCGAACCGACTGCTCGTACGTGGTGCCGCGGGCCGGTCTCTAAAGGCGACCACTATTGGTCGGGGTGGTCGTTCTTGGTTCAGTCTCGGTCGAATCTGCCTCGTATGGGCATGGGTCGCCGGGCGTACATGGTCGTGCCGGTGGTCGCTGGCTCGTGCGCTAATTCATTAATCGTGGGCAACTTTGTGAAATTTTCTTGGTAACCGGGGGGGCCGGGGTTTTTTTGGCCACCTGGTTACAGCATCATAACTTGAAGAAAAATATAATTGTTTTTCTCAATTCGCACCGTTTTAAAGGCCATAGAATTACTTTAAAAATTTCTTACAGTTATTTCTGTAGTTCTATTTAGTCAACATGAGGTCTTCTACAACTACAACTTTTTTATTCTCAAAATCTATATACATAAATTTTTGATGAGCCTAAATAGTACCTCATTTCATTAAATTGTATAATATGCAAAGTCGTGTTTCATACTTTGTTCAAAATTCAGGGCTCTATTACAAAAGTTATTGAAATCAATTGGTGGGTTGAAAAATGTGTTTTTCCATTATTTAAGCAACTTTGGTAATTATTTTTAGCAGCACGGCCTTTTTCATAATATGGCCCGTCAGCCATTATAAACTAATATCACTGGATAACAGTACTATCGATATATTAGGCAATGTTCTCGACATATATATTAAACCGACACGAGAGGAAGTGTTCAAAAAGTTATTATTCTAGTAAAGTCAGAGTTCTTCTAATTCAAATACCACATTTAATCTAATGCACTTTCGGACAAACTAATACACTTTTTTTTTTTTGTATAAAAGTGTGATATTCCTTTGTCCCAAAGCATGTTAGACTACATTTTCCTTTGTCTTATTGGGTAGATCGACTAAGGTATATAAACTCTCCTGTATATTTCCTTTGTCAAAATAACTATTACGACAAAAGGATAGTTAGTCTAATATATATTGGCACAAAGGAAAATCACACTTTAGTATTTAAAAGTGTGATATTCCTTTGTCTCAAAGCATATTGGACCCAATATCCCTTTGTCTTAATAGGTAATTAGACTGAGGTATATAAATAACTATTCGAAAAAAGAGATATTTAGTGTAATGAGCATTGGGACAAAGGAATATCACACTTTTGTACATAAAAGTTATAATATCCCATTGTCGTAATTCGTAATGCAATTTATTATCGTGAATGAGTAGGTAATGCCGATTATATAAATATACCTTTAATATTATATTCGATTGTAAAAATGTTTGGGAGAGCATAATATGTTTTAAATGGTTATTATGTGCTTATTATTGTGTTTATGAGTTAATTCAACCACTTGGAAGGTTTTTACCTATCCTGAGTAAATCAAATTGGGCTCCATAAGAAATTTAATTTTTTAAAGTATTTATATGTCATATTATATTTCATTTATAATGATTAATTGTAATTTTATTATTATAAACAATGCAGGGATAAGATTCATAAAAACATAAAAAAAGTTTCAGGTTTAAATAATTGATTGAGATACAATATTACCTTAAACTGTAATTAATGCCAAAAAGAAACAACTGTTAAAGCATAATAAAACATATTTAAAAAAGTTTTTGAAAGTTTGTTTATTTTTTTAAAATTTATTTGTGACAAATCAGTTTCAATTTTCTAGGAGTAATGTTATTTGACTTATAATGATTAAAATTGTTAAGGTGTTGTTCGGAGATAAAAAAATCTCCCTAGTGAGACAGTTGTGCACAAAGAAGAAAGAACCTCACTATACAGCTGAACATCTCAAAGACAGATCCGTCATTTTAGTTACGGGTAGAGATTCCACTTCTTTGCTTCAGAAGTTGGTTACAAACGATATATCAAAACTCGACGACCGAAACAAGAGCATTTTTACTATTTTCTTAAACGACAAAGGTAAAGTTTTGCATGATGCAATTATTTATAGGTACGGGGATAATTACTTGCTCGAAGTCGACAGCAGAGCTTTGCAACCGATAAAAATCCATCTGAAATTATTCAAAGGAGGTAGACACGTTGATGTAAAGAATTTGGAAGATAAATTGTCAGTGTGGGCTGTTTCAGGCCAGGGAGAGAACGAACTAGAAAAATTGAAGGAGGTGGATATGGGTGATTACTGGTTGTCATGCATGGATCCGAGACTAGAATTACTCGGATTAAGAATTATCGGTCCGAAGAAGGGTGATGTGGTGAGTACCCTTAGAACTTCGGGTCTGCCTGTAGTGCTATCTCAACGTAATAGTCATCAAATTCTAAGGTATAAGTTGGGAGTAGCTCAAGGTCTCATTGAAATACCTCTAGGAAGGTGTAACCCAACCGAAATGAATGCCGACTACCTCTCTGCTATATGTCCAAAGAAAACCAATTTTGTCGGATGGCACCCGAACCTAATATCTCATTCTCTCACCCGACGAGTGTTCCCCCTCCATTTCAGCACAGACGTTGAAGATTCGCTACCTCTTAACGCCCCCATACAGGATGAGAAAGGAATAAAAAAATCTCCTATTGGATATCTGTGCGGGCTTAAAAAAAATATGGGTTTAGGTTTGCTCGCAGTAACTGAAGTTTTAAAAGCTACTCAGGTTAGAATGTGTAACAAACAAAAACATTTTTTTGTTAATTGCAGCAGACCGTCTTGGTGGCCAGATGAATCCTCTTCGTCTTCTTCAAGTCAGTAGGTTTAAATCATCATAATATAAATTTAATTAAATAAATTTTAATAAATTTTTCTTGGTACTTCTTTCTAAATATTAGTATTCGCTGAAAAGTATCAGGTGTTCAGGGTACATACATTAAACCTGGTCACGGTTTTCAAACAAGTACGCGAAGGCTTAAGAATTTTAAATAAATGGGTTTGATCTGATTTAGCTTTTCCTTTGCGGATGGAGGCTCCTGATTCGTTTTAAAATGATAAAAGGATATCAAAACAAAAAATTTTTTAATTTAAGCAAGCGAGCTTCTTACATTAAAAAAAAATATGCATATTGTCTGTCAGTAACGTTTACATTTTCGGTGATAAACGTGTAAAGTTGACAAATTTAGTTGAAATTTGGTATAAGTGTTGCTTTTAGTAATGCCGAGGCTAAGTTCGTTGGACAGCTTAATCCGTCCAAGCATACATGTGCAATGTTCGGGTAAACATGAGTTTCAAAATTGAAATTTGAATTTTAGGCAGGGAAAAGAGACTGATACACACAAAAATGTTGTCTTATAGAGACAATAATTTTTTCCAAATGTGTACATTTTTTCAGTCACAGTGACACCGCTATAAAGTGATAAAGGTCGCTAAAACTATTAAAGAAAACTTCAACATTTAAATTAGAGTAAACAGATTACTAAGCATATACGTTATTATATTATGAAATAAATTTTTTTATTTTCCCATCTATATGGAAATAAAAAAATCCCAACAATAACACAAGTGTAAAAAATGGGTCCGAGACAAATCTCATATACGAGTTCATAATTACTTAGCCCAGTGTTTTCTATTTATTAGTTTTCGAATTTTTGTAGTTACCTTTAATTTGTTATTGAACATTTTATCAAAATTAATCATAACGATCGAACACGCCTATTTTCTCAGGAAATAGATTTTTCTCGGAAAACAGCTTACATCGTAAGATTCTTATTTAAATAGACTACATCTTAGAATTAGTTAATCAAAATCGTCGGAACCGTTTTTTTCAGAGTTTTTGGGGGATAGCGCCCCCAAATTTTGGGCTAAAATTAATTTCTTGATTTCGCCTCGGGGTATTATTTTTCTAAACAATGTATGCCAAATTTCGTCAAAATCAGCCTAGTAGTTTAAGCTCCACGCGTCTGATCAGATGTCACTTACTTGCACTGTGATACAATATAGACCTAGTAGAACTTACGCATAATCAACGTATGAACTAATTAATTATCTTGTGCGGACGATATTAATGTTGATCTTGTGCGGTGTACGTGTGCGGACGATCTTGATGTTGATCTTGTGCGGTGTACGTGTGCGGAGGAGCGGGAAGTTTATGTATACAATCTCCATGCTCAATACTCAATATATATCAATCACACTTATTCCAATTTAAAATTCTATTAATGAAAGTCAAATAATACTTTAGTTTCAAAGTTCTACTATTAGCCAAGTTATTATTATTTTTTTTCTATTAGCCTTGAGAGGAGCAAAACCAGATTTTTGCGAATTTATTAATTATTCCTTTGTTTGTATTTAGGCGGAAGGCTCCAAAAAACAAACAAAAATACAAGGGTCCCTGGTTCAATCCCCCGGGGGGTCACAATGTTTTTTATCAGTTTTGACAAGGAAAATAAAATTATTTCGGAAAATTTTCATCCAAATTTTCATTGCCAAGGTATTTGCATGAATTGTTTCATAATGTTGGACTAGCTGTTATAGCAGTGTTTCCCAAACGTTTTTAGCCCGCGGCACACTATTAAAAATAGCTGTTAGCCACGGCAGACCTACACTTTATGCTAGGCCGCCGAGAGCCATCCTGGACCCCATGTCGATAGGTTTACTTGGACACCCATTTACCAGGGGGGATCCAGGGGCCTCTGGGACGGTTCTCGGGAGATATGAATGAAAGAGCGACGGACGGACAGACACATCATCCTCGGAGCTGAAGGCGTAAAAAGAAGGGTATATTGAAGGGTAGTGGAGTGGGGTGCCACCCGGCCTACCCACTGTTCCAATCATCTTCTTAAGCTATCAACTCTAAACTAAAAATCATAAGTATTTTAATACAATGTATAATTATTTTCTTAATATACAATTTATTGCATTACGCTCGCTTGTATGATAGATCCACGCGATGTCTAGTTGAAGCTAGTGTAGCGGGCTTCGAGCTTCATACAATCAACTTTCAACAAAAAAGTACCCGCAAAGACGATAATTTAAGTAAATGTTTACCGATTTATTTGAAATTGTGAATACGTGTTCCATTTGTTAATGCTCAGGCTAAGTTCTTCGGATAGTATTATTCACTCAAGTGTTATCCACGCTCGCTTGATTTAAAATTGGAATTAAAAGCGGGAAAACATTCTAACATCATCTAATTAATGAGGGTAACTGCTATAGAGATGATTATAGTAATGACGTAAGCTTTCGATAATTTATTCGATTCGGTTTGTTAGGTTCCTTTTCCTTATCACCTGTTATCAATCCCATGTAAAATGAATGGGAGAATTTTCTCAACTTTTTAAATAATTAATTATTAAATTATTATTAATATATAAGACTTTTCAACCTTTGAACGTTATTGTACTAAGTCTATTTTAACAATGTAAGATAAGAAAACATTAAAAATTGCCGTTCTAGTGGTTTAAAAAAGTATTATTGTGAGTGTGTTTTATTGTGGTGATACCGTCCGGGTCCGTTCTTATTTATTGTTTATTTTTTAAATCGTTTTTCTATTTTAGTTTGTATATTATGTCTTCCACCTTCTCGAGCGTTATGAAAATTTCATCTATACTTCATTTTTTTCGGAGGACAAAGCTATTCTTCGTAAAAGTATGTCAGAGTACTTAAGTAATATTAAATTAATGTATTAAATTAGTTTTTTAATCAAAATTTTAAACAAGTATACATGCGAGGCACTCATATCTTATATTATTATACTCGTTAATATAGATAACAAAAAATACACAAATAATAATAGTAATAACAGTCTGCTCTTTGTCTCGTCATCAACGTCTTTTTCCTTGATCAGTGACCTATTGTATAGTATATAATTATGTTCTAACATCGGTTAAATATAATGCACATTGTAAGTAACCAGGAACAAAATATTATTAGCAAATAATCTTTTATTACCTGGCAGATTAAGTATCACTATCTTTCTACAAGTCGACCCTGAGTATACTTCATTGAGTTTAAAAACTTGAGGAAAATTTATTTTCGGACACACAATATGAACACGAACACACCCTGTGAATTTTTATGGCAACAGGAAATACAAAAAATCAAGTATAAAGATTAATAACTCAAATAGCTTTTTCGATGATATGACCCTTCACACAAATACTCATTTTAAATAACTAAAACGAAAGTTTTTAATGTTTTCTTTGTTACACTCGTTAAAAAAGACTTGGTACAACAATGTTCAAAGGGTGAAAACTCTTATAAATCAATAATAATTTAATAATTAATTATTTATAAAGTTGAGAAAATTCTCCCATTTATTTTACATGGGTTTGATAAGAGGTGATAAGAAAAAGGAACTAACAAACACTAAGTTAAATTTTCGAAAGCTTTTGTGACGTCACACTAATCATCTCTATAAAGGGATAATGATTGCCAGTGGCGTATCTAGCGGCTAGGTCTGGAGGGGGCACATTTTAAATCAGTTTAGATATGATAATGTTATGCTGATGTTACTGCAGTACAATATCTTACTGTAAGTCAGGGGTTCTCAAACTTTTTCTTCCATAGACCCCCTTGTAGGAATTTTATTTTTTTCATAGACCCCCTACCTAAGGAATATACAGGGTGGTCCAAAAGTCTCCCCCCCCCCCCCCCCTCTTAACTTTTGAACGGTTTGAGATAAATTAATGAAACTTGGGGGATCTCTACCATGAAAAGGGAAGTTTGTTTTCATGCAATCACACACTAGGGGCAACCACCCACTTTGCCCCCAGACCACCCAACTTCAAAATTTGAAATTGGAGTGTATATTTTTGATAGCAGATTTTGATTCTACGGTGAAAAATAATATACTTTTACTTCAAACTATTTTTTCTATCTCCAATATTTTGCCCCCTGTAGGGGGGCAAAGATAGCAAAATATCCCTTCCGAAATAGTAAGAAAATAACACTTAGATCGTTATAAAATCTAAACAGTTTGAAATAAAGTAATGAAACTCGGGGGATCTGTACCATGTAAAGGGAAGTGCGTAATCATCCACTCGCGTACTAGGGGCAACCACGATTTTGCCCACAGGCGCTGAAATCTACCCTTTTTATAGCTTTGCCCCCCTATGGGGGGCAAAGTATTGGAGATAGGAAAAAACGTTTCAAGTAAAATATTTTTATTTTTTGCCGTAGAATCTAAATCTGCTCTCAAAAATATACATTCCAGGTTAAAATTTTGTTGTTATGTGGTCTAGAGGCAAAATGGGAGGTTGCCCCTACTTCGCGATTGCATAAAAACAAACTTCCCTTTACTTGGTACGGATCCCCTAAGTTTCATTAATAGCCCCCTATAGGGGGCAAAATATTGGAGATAGAAAAAAAAGTTTCATGTAAAAGTTTATTATTTTTCACTGTAGAATCCAAATATGCTATCAAAAATATACACTCCAATTTGAAATTTTGAAGTTGGGTGGCCTGGGGGCAAAGTGGGTGGTTGCCCCTAGTCGGTGATGGCATGAAAACAAACTACCCTTTGTATGGTAGAGATCCCCCAAGTTTCATTAATTTATCTCAAACCGTTCAAAATTTAAGAGGGGGGGGGGGAGACTTTTGGATCACCCTGTATACATACAAACGTGTGTGTGTGTGTGCAATGGCTACCACAGACGACTCATTTTAAAACACATAGTAATAGGAAAATGAGGGGAAATTGTACAGAAGAAAGAAACTGAAATATCAATTAAACTCTCATTTCAAAACATTGGACATATTTTATAAGTTATGAAACCATACTTTTTCATTACTCATGCTCACTTCCTCCCCAAATCTAGTTTATATTTACTTATTATTTTTATTACAATACGAATACATATTTTTATTATAATATGACCTCTCAAAACAGCGCTTTTATGCATTTCTGTGGTGAAATTGTATATGCGGTGAATGCAAAAATATGTATTAGAAAAAAAAATACGGCGTATTTTTTTTTTTTTTACTCTATTGGGTCTGGGCCGGTCTGGGGGGGGGGGGGGGCACGTGTCCCCCGTGTCCCCCCCCCCCCCCGTGGATACGCCACTGATGATTGCAGATTGCTAAATTTTTAATATCAAATCTATATCTTAATATCTTAATACAAAATTTTTACCTACATTTAAGCTTCTATAATATCGATTATGATTAGTAAGTAGAAATTAGATGTCCCTATTTATTTAATAATTATTTTTAGGTAGGTCAATTAGGGTAAAAGTAAGTAAGAGTTAACAACTCATAGTAGTTAGAAACTGGCTATATTTCGTCCCCCTCCGGGACATAATCATGCCTAAAACATCATTACATATAATTAACAATTTTGTTTTTTCAAAGGCTTTTGCACAAAGATGTTAGTCAATTAGTCAACCAGTTTCTAACTACTATGAGTTGTTAACTCTTACTTACTTTTACCCTAATTGACCTACCTAAAAATGATTATGATTATGATAAACCTTAGTATAAATTGTCTAAAGTAGGTACTATTGAAACAGGCATGTACAATTTCAACTTGGTATAAGCAGAAATTAATTTAGAAGAGAGGTGATATATTCATAATAATAATTAAAAATGGTTTAAGGGGCATTTGCATTTGAGTTAGTTTAGTTTTAGGGTAATGCTAGGAATGTTACCAAGGTACCTGTAGATCTTATACTTTCATAATCACGATAAATATTCAGAATTGACATACAAAATCCTGTCTGCACTGTCCCGTTTCACGAAGAATTTACTTTATGAGGAGCGGACTTAGAAAACATTCAGGACTGCATACCACAAACAACAAAAGATATCTGGCCGGCCAAGGCGGCATATTAGTTATTAGTTGCCAATATTGGTGGGCTTTACTCTTTGCTGTTTTTTATTAAATTATATTTTAATTAGTATTTTAGTATAAAATCATCGGACGGTACAGTTATGAAAAAGAGAGAAGATATTATTGCAACAGCAACTGATTTCTACAGATATCTATATGCAAATAATAGGTACGAAAATAACGACCCTTCTTTAATTTATGTAAAAAAACACCATGAACAGGAAGTTTTAAAGACTATTAGCACACTTAAGAATAATAAGTCACCAGGAGAGGACAAGCTCACTAATGAAATGCTAAAGCTAGGTGCACCAATACTCTCTCCTATAATAACTATTCTGTTCAACAAAATAATGAATGGAGACAAGATACCAAAGCAATGGACAACTTCTCAAATTGTATTGATGCATAAAAAAGGAGATAAAGAAAACTTAAATAACTACCGCCCCATAAGCTTACTGCCCGTGCTTTCGAAAGTGTTCTCTAAAACCTTACAGGCTAGAATGAAACGTGCGTTAGAAGAATACCAACCGATAGAGCAAGCCGGATTCAGAAAAGGCTTCTCAACAATCGACCATCTACATGTTATCAATCAAGTCATCGAGAGAAGTAAGGAATACAACATGCCAGTTTATCTGGCTTTTATAGACTACGAGAAGGCTTTTGACTCGCTTAACCATGAGTTTGTGTACCGGTGCTTAGATCATCTAGAAATAGACAAAATCTTAGTTGATAAAATTAAAGAGACGTACATACAGAGTGAAGCTAGTATCGTATTGGAAAAAGTGGGGCAAAGCTTCCCACTAGAGAAAGGAGTGAAGCAAGGCGAGCCGTTGTCTTCGGATATATTTATTATGGCCAGTGAAGAGGTTTTCAGCAAGGTGGACTGGGATAACATAGGAGGTTTAAGGATTAACGGTGAGAAGCTTACTCACCTCAGGTTTGCAGATGACGTTGTCCTGTTTGCTAGATCGCCAAATGAATTAAGGGTTATGTTGGATCAGCTCAATAACGCGGGGAAGGAAGCAGGTTTTAAAATCAACTCTGCAAAAACAAAGCTAATGACAAACCGAGAAGAAGAAAATATTAAGTTAGAAGATAACAAGTTAGAATGGGTAGAGCAAACCGTGTATTTAGGACAGATAGTTTCTTTCAAAAACGGGATTAAGAAAGAAATCGCCGCTAGAATATCCCTAGCATGGAAAAAGTACTGGGCATTAAAATTCATATTTAAAAGTAATATGGCAATGGAGTTAAAGTGCCGAGTATTTGATTCATGTATAATCCCATGTCTCATATACGGATCACAAACATGGTCGATAACAAAGAAAGATGGAGAAAAGCTAAAAACTACGCAGCGGGCTATGGAGAGGAGCATGATCGGTGTAAAGAAAAGAGATAGGATTCGAAACGAAGAAGTTAGGAAGAGAACTGGAGTCAGAGATGTAATAAAGGAAGCTAAATCATTGAAGTGGAAATGGGCAGGACACATTGCAAGGATGACGGATAACAGGTGGACGAGGAAAATAACTGAATGGTACCCGCGGGGCGAGAAGAGAAGCAAAGGAAGACCGCATAGGCGTTGGAGGGACGATATAATAAAAGAAGTTGGTACAACCTGGATGAGAACGGCGCAAGACAGAGAACTTTGGCATTCCATGACGGAGGCCTATGCCCAGAGATGGGTCTAGTTCCTCGAGATACAGAATTAAAAATTATAATGAAATTAATTTTCTTAATATAAATTTCTTAATAACAATATAGATATAAAAATGTAATAGGAGTAGAAATCTAGAATGATGTCAAATCATTTCATATACTATTTGTATAAACATGTATGTATGTGTGTATGTATATGTATGTATGTATGCATGTATATATGTCTATATATAAAAAAGAAAAAAGTATCTTTTTGTTTTTATTTTATTTTTTAAACAGATAGTATAAATCTCTAAATAAGTATTTAAATGTTTTGTTATAATTATTGTTTATGATAGAAGGATATCCGTATGTTTCTTTTGTTTTAATTTACACTGAAATGTGCTGTAGATCAATTTCATATAAATCTATACTATAGATATATTCAAATAGGAACGTATCATTTAAATATTTAAACTGTATTAAGAGTTCAAATTATTGTTTTTGTTTTTATCAGGGTGTCCTATGTAATATAGTATCATTCATTACTGTATACCGAAGAACCAAATAAAGGCTATATTATTATTATTATTATTACTCTTTGCTGAAGGAGTAAGGTGAGACGAACTATCAGACTAAAAGTCGTATTAAAATTTCCAAAAAACCACAAGTGTAAATTCTTTTGTACCCAAACTAGGTTTTGACATGGCATATCTTAATTTAAATATGGATAATTTTAAAAGAAAAAATGTATGCATTATGAAATGCCGCAAACCACACCTTTCTATATTTATTGGTTTCGATGTTATAGTACATTTTTAATGTGCTGAACATGTGAAATCAATAAAATCTAAAACATCAGTAAAACTCGATAACGAAAATACATCGAGGCTATCCTTGTAGGACAAAAAAAAAATAATTTTTGACCTTCTAAATACCCTTCTTAAATTTCGACATCTAGACTTAAGACACCCTACATAATTAAACAATAAATAAGTTTTTCCCAAGAGTGGAAGAAACCAATTCCGACAATGTCGAGCGCGAGACTGGACTCTAAACTAAAAAAAAAGAGAGTGGATAGATTTCATAAAACCAAATCTTTAATATATAAAAGGACTAATCTCTGTATAAAGGTTCTAGCCAAAGGCAAATCTAAACCGTGCATTGATTTGTCCTCGTTTAGGGGATGGTGAGCGAAGAAAAATAAGCCCAAGATCGAGGGGGGTTAAAAGGTTTTTACTCTTACTTTCAAGTGCCTTGGGTGCTGGGTCCCCGGTTGTATAATGAAAAAAAAAAAAAAAAACTACGTTTGCAATAATGTTGAAATGAAGTAGGGTCAACAGCGATGTCATTCAGTTTTCACTAGTTGTTGACTACTAAAAGTAAAGTTAAGATTCACGATTCACTGGTTTACCTAGATCTATAAATTTATTATTTAGCGTCCATTCTTGAACTGGCTCAACTATGCTTTTCTACAATGTTAAAACGGTACCCGTTCTCGTTCTTCTACTTCACAATATTTTATGAATATTTACACTCAAAAATTAATTAGTAACCCTTTTAATGTTATATTTAAAAAGAACATATTTCTGCCTTCCACTAAAGTGCATATATATATATAGGGTCTTTTTTGTTATCCCCCCTCCCCCGTCCTTGTATATGCGAAGAAATCGCATATACAAGGTTGCACCCTTCTACTTTTATGGGGTTGTCTGACTTCCCAAGACTGTTTTGTGCACAAAAAGCTGAAAAACTACGCTTTAGGTTAATAAACTCATTATATGGATATATTCATACTTATACTTTTTTTGACCTTTGTATAAAATTATGATATGTAGATATTGTTGTCATCTCATTAGAGTTTTGAGGAAAAATCAATCAGTCTACAAGGTATTATTATAAAATAGATGTTAGTTATTATAAAATGTGTTTTTTTATCCTTTAATATTCTGCACAGACAACCATAAAAGTAGAAGGGTGCAACCCTGTATATGCGAAAAATCGCCCGGTGGAAAGGAGGGGGGGGGGACAAAAAAGACCCGTATGTGTATTTAAATCTTAAATATTTAAAAAAAATCCTATAAGGAATTTCACTGGACATAACCCTTAAAACATGTTTCAGGTCGCGCAATATCTACTAACTACTACTGTATTGTTTACACTATAATTCTAATATATAATATGTATAATAACCATGTGGCACAATAGCCAGAACAAAAAGTACCTAGTTCACTAAGAATAAAAATAGTTTTAATAAATATTACAGTAAGCAATCTTGCTATTAGTAATCTCCTTCGGTTCCATTAGTGTAGGTTTAAGTATATTTATTTATTTTGAATATATGTAAACACATTATACTTTTTAACTCTGACAGCTAAGGAAAATCGAGAAAAAAAATGGGAGGAGAGTGTATGAGAGCTTGAGATTTTGGCGGGTAATAGGTCGGGCAATGACCTATTACCCGCCAAAATCTCCAGCTTTCATTCACTCTCCTCCCATTTTTTTTCTCGATTTTCCCAAGCTGTCAGAGTTAAAAAGTATAATGTGTTTACTATAGTTTGGGTATAGTTTATAGGCCCGCCTATACCGTTCACAGTTATTTGTTTCCCCCGGTAATAGGTTCCTGGGCTTCGCTGGTCGACGCTCAGTGCTCAGGGCTGTAAAGCCATTAGCGTTGATTTAAGTTTAATATTATTATGTATATTGTTAGGTTTGGTCCATTTCATCCCTTTTGTCGAGCTGCTTTGTCTGAAGAAGTGGTTTCAATCAAATAAAGTAATGTTTTGATAATATAATTTTTTCTGCACAGAGTTTTGAAAAGAATATATATATATTAGAATTGAATAAACAAAACAGAGTCTCAAATAGGGCTTTATTATTCGAATGGAATGTTAATTAGATCTTACACGGGACAAATTATATTTTTGAACGTGGATGAAACATTTTCAGTAATGGGACTCAATTAGGACAAATAATCTTTTTTGATGGAGGGGTAGCCATTAATTACTTTATCTTAGACTACAACGATTAGTCATGTGGCTGTTTGTGCTAGTAATAAGTTGTGCTATAAGCCAAGGTGTCACAAATTCACCTGAAGATGGGTTGGTCGTAAACGGATTGGTGGACCTATTGATGAGAAAAGTTTTACGATATGCTCCCGACAATGTGACGATACCAGGTTTAGAGCTGAAAGTGAGGAGGTGGCAGATAATTACTACAGACGGTTGGTTACAAGGTCTAAAATCGATCGAAAGAAAAGGCAATGCTACACTTTGGTCAGACGAGAAATCGACGAGAATCGGTTTGGATATTTCTTTTAAGAATTTAGGACTAGGCTTTCATCACTACGAGTTACAATTCGGGAGGCTCGGGAAACTACAAGGTTCCTTGATGGTTCGCATTGGTACTAATAGCGCTTCCTTAGGAGTTACTCTCAAACACGATCCCTGCAGCCTGGCGCTCAGCAGAGGAGAAATCACACAGCTATCTGACGTTTCTTTTTCACTCACCGGCCTTAAATTTTTGGATAAACTGTCATCTAGAATTGTGACCTGGATTACCAACATGTACACAGAAAAGATTCGTTCCCTCGTAAATTCACAAATAGTATCAATAGCTCAAGAGATTTCTTCTCAACTAAACATTTGTAATTTAGTTAGAAACTTAAAAAGTAAAGATGATTTAAAGTAACATTTGTTGTATAATTTGGTGGGGTTATCACTTAAAAAATATTTTGATTTTCTAATTTTGTTTACATTTTACTAAAAATATTAATAAAGGTGATTTTAATTCTCACTCTAGTTTCGCGCTTGTTGTTATTCTTTGGTTTTAATAACTAAATTCCTTCTTACCTCTCAATCTAGAAACCCACCTGTGAAAAGCGATTTTAAGGACTACATCCTTAAATTGCGGCAACTTAGGATAAGGCAGAATTAGAAGATAAAATATTATTTCTTACTGTCTCTCTATTGTGATAAAATTGTACTCTTTGTTTAGAATTAAAGAATCATTTCAGTTGGTAACACTGGTGACCTTGACCTCTAATTTCAAATCAATTGTTTTTAAAAGATTAGCAGCTCCGTTGCGGTTGGGACAAATCACACCGGCACTATTACTATTTATCTATATCTATTTTGTCTGAATTTAATCTAGTTCTTATTTTGATTAGTAGTTTAGTAGGGTTGGAATCTTCCAGGGAAGCACTAGTTGGAGTAGTTGGTCTGAATAATTGCATGTTAATACTTTAAAAAAATCATTTGTTATCATGGGTTTACCTCACGTTATAATCAGTTTATTTATATTCCACTGCGTTTATTCTCATCTTGTCAGGTAATTGATTCTTTTTATTTACTATGATCAAAGACTTATCAAGTAATTTCATGACCTTTTTCAAGTTAAACCTCTACCTGCTTTATATGCAAGAGGATTGTTTTTCTTCAGGAAATGAGTGGAGCACCGCGAATTCAAAAATTCAAGGGTACACAAAATTAAGGTTTTTAATTTAATATGCGGGATTTTATCACTTAACCTCAAAGTGGTGGCACGTACAATCCAAATTTACCAATGCAATAATAATTACACCAGGACAATAATTTTACTTATAAGTTGATCCTTATCAATTTTGCTAAAAACCTTCAGGATTAAAAAAAAGGCTTCAGGGTTAAAAAAAAAGCAATTTTAAAAAATATTTAAAATTCACTCATATGATTCTTATAGGTGTAGAAAAAATACTCTTCTTTTTAAAGATAAAGATTATTTACTTCATGGCGAAAACAGGCTAAAACCGAAAAAGTCATTTTAATATGCCTGTTTATTCCATGCAGTTATTAAAATAATGTTACCACTGTTGTTATTTGTCATTCTCTTAATTGAAAATGCCCTGGAAACAGAATAGTAAAGTATAGTTTGTATTTATTTTCGACGTCTTCGTTGAAAACCAGGACATTTTGGCGTCCTGAAAAGTTTCTTTGGGACACCGGAATTCTATATCCAAAACTGGCATAATCCTGGAAAACCAAGACTCCTGGCAACCCCAATTCTAGTTGAGGAACAAAGGCATATTGGATTAGTATGCTTGTAGTACACTCCTTTAATTAGATCCTACTCCTTCAAATTCAACTAGATAAATTAGTCAAAAGTGGAGTATACAAACTCACAAGTGGTAGTGGTACAAGTGAAGGAGCATACTTAGACCGCACGGGAAGGCAGTAACAAACACAGTTAGTGACACAGGTTTTATATGCATGCGCTGACATTGTGCTGTAATAAAATCATGTGAGGTTAGAACGGGTTTAGGACTATAATTTTAACTGTATTAAAAACATTCAAGGAAACCTAACAGTCAAGGAACCTTCCTCTTGACATGTGTGACAATGGACATAACTGTGCATGTCATACAAACCGAGGATCGTTTGGACAGGTTGGAACAGCTTGGGGGACGGTTCAAAACACAGTCACAAGTCTTTTATGCAGGGCCATCGCGTGGGTGGGGCGACCGAGGCGGTCGCCTTGGGCGCCGCCATGGGTAAAAAACAAAAAAATAAAATTGTTTAATCCCTCATCAAAGTCACATTTTGGTCAAGCAATGGGTTTTAACAACTGGAAAAATTTGGCTGACTGTTTAAAATCCCATGAGTTGTCACCAGACCATTTTAAAAATATGGCTTCATGGTTTGAAGCAGAAAAAAGAATTATAGAAGAAACATCAATCAACCAGCACATCATTAAGCAAATTGAAACTGAGGCTCAGCTTTCAGAAGAAGTATTGCATCGGTAAGCACAATATGGCTTTTCGTGGGTCAGTCATCTTCCAAAGTTTTCACAAAAAATAATGGAAACTTTCTTGGATTTGTGCAACTTTTAGGGAAATTTGACAGTGTACTCACTAACTTTACTGTGTATGGAACACTTAAGAAGTATAACCGACAAAGAAAAACAATTTTATTTATTAAGTAAGTTCGATTTTGGATCGACAAAGTCACACCAAAAGAAGACTTGTGTATGATCAAAAACACAAACAGTAAAGATTTGTTTACAAACTTGTGGGTCGCGTTAAGAGTGTTACTAACAATACCCATGACCCGGGACAGTTGCAAGTGCCAAACAAAGCTTTAGTAAGCTGAAGCTTATATAAACTTATTTGCGCTCTGCAATGGCACAGGAAAGGCTAAACTCTCTCGCCATTCAAGCAATAGAAAATGACACAGCAAAAAACATAGACTTAGGCGAACGCCTTTCAATGTTTGAAGTTTGTATATGTAGACGACAAAAAAGAGCACTAAAGACCATAGGTGGTGTATAATGGGTGGCTATAAAGAGCTAAGGTATCATCCCCCGAACCAAAACTGGAACGAACGATTAAAGTCTTGCCTTGGGTGCCTACAAACCACGTGACGGCCCTGCTTTTATCTTATTTTATGGAATGGCTTTTATCCATTGCGCATGCTCTTGACGATCTTGGGGATGGTACATTGCTTGGTTAGAACAAACCTATAAATAAAGTCTAGATGTATAAATTCTAGTAAGATTAGACCTTGCAATAAAGTCACATTTTACTCAGGTAATAATGTAGGGTGAAAACCCCTCTTACACTCTACCCTAATAATCCCACATACTCTTGTTCCTCAAGTAGAAGATAATTCCATCCTTCTAAGATAATAATAATTAAATATAGAAGGTTACAGTTACAACTGCCTTTTAATTTTTCTAATTCTGTTGGTGCATTTTTAGGGTTCCCCTAACAAAGATTGATAGTGTAAGAAGAACATTTCATGATGTGGGAACAGACCTGAAACATGTTACTTTGAGATACAATGGCAATGGGCCTGTTCCGGAACCCTTGTCAAACTACATGGATGTAAGTCTATTTATTAATTCTATATCTAGGAAATGCATGTTTATACGAGCAATATGATATCATTAGTAATTGTGGGAGTGAGTGAAGATGGTAGTTGAGGTGTAAAATAAATGAAACGCTATTTATTTCATAGAGTGAGATGTTTTTTTTTTGTAAGTGAAATCTTATTTGCATTTTTATTTGTTATCCTAATTTGTGTTAATGTTATTTATAAATAATTTAAATTTTTTAATTGATATGAATTTAATTATTACATGGTTACCAAACCGTTAATGTGTGAAATGTATAGAAATGTTATCTGGCTAAATTTTAACTTTTTTTTTTTAACTAAACTGACCCTCTCTTATGGAGATATAATTTCTATATTAAGACAAATACCAACTTCCATAATTAATAATTTAAAAATAAACAACTGAAGATGACCTTATTTTAAGGGTCGAAACGTCTCACTCTATGAAATAGCGTTTCATTTATTTTACACCCCGACAACCATCTTTACTCTCTCATTAAATTTAGAAAGGTGTACCATATTGATTAATAAATATTATTAATTTAATCTTTCTTAGTAATTGTGTTTCAATGGATTTTCATGCAACAAAATAATAATTATCAATCTCATTAAAAGACCCTGGCAAATAACTGTAGTTAATACTGTGGTTTCTGACAAATTATAGCAAACAAAATAAAAGTACATTCAAATTCCATTTTATAGCTGCTTTACCTAATTCTTTGTGATAAAATCAAACAATTAAATTTATTAAAAGAAAGAGCGTGAGAGAGCAACAAACTTATTTCTTAAACAGGGAGTTTTGTGTTATTATTTTTAATCCAGTCTTAAAGAAAAATTATCTTTTTCAACCATAACAAAAATTTTAAGAATTTTTCAAGAACTGCAGGAATTCACTCCTGATACCAAATTTAAAAAATGTAAGTAAATATTTTATAATAAAGATAATTGGGATTAATAAATGAAAAAGTTTAATATTAAATATTTAAAAGAAAGATGTGTTAACTGGCCTATGCTTATATGAACTTTTTTACTTATTTTGAGCTCCAAATATGATTTTGAATTCTTTAAACTTAAAAATTAATAACCTTCAATATACTTAACTATGAATATTCTAATTATTTATCTAAAATCTATTATTTAATACTAACAATTAAGTAATAATTAAAAGTAGTAGTATAAGTTAACCCATTATACAATTTATTTTGGGTGACTCAAGGAAGGTTGTTTGTTCATTTGTTGAGTTTACTGACACACATTATATTCTTTATCAGTTATTTATCTTCTTCTGTTGGTACATTTTTTTTTCTTGTGGTAGGGAGTAAACATTTTATTTTTATTTATTCTGAAGTGGTTACTGATAACCTTACCAGATAATAGTTGAGATAACTCTTGTATGAACTGTTTCCTCTTTTATAATTTTTTCTATATTATTGCTATTTAACTATTACAGTTTCAACAAATAATTTAAAAAGCTCTACAAATTAAATTGAGACATTTTGTTGCAGAAAGAGTTTATTTATAACTCACTCTTTGCTCTCTAACAGTAGTAATAAATGCTCCTCTTTATGTATTATTATCCTAATAAAGGAGTCTTAAGGTCTGGAGATATATAACTGATTGAGGTCTAAAAAAAAAGTGGTGAGACTTTGGCCTTATGAAAGGATTTTAGTATCTATATTATTGATTTGATGTTTTTATTACATTTTATACAATATTGAAAATAGTTTAAAGCTAAATTTCTATTTAAATAAATGTTTTAAATTATTTAATAATTAGAAAAAAACGAAATCCTTTAAAATTAAATTGAGATTAACTGAAACAAAATAAGTTATTTTTAATCTCAATCTTTCTGATTATTTTTTTTATGTTTTAGGCACAGTACTATGGACCTATTTCTCTAGGAACTCCACCTCAAACTTTCAGAGTTGTTTTTGATACTGGCTCCTCTAATTTGTGGGTACCATCAAAGAAATGTTCTACATTTAACATTGCTTGCTGTAAGAAAAATCTTATGTAGTCATACATATTTTTCTCTTGTGACAACTAAGCCCTTAATTTTTTTGTGTAATTATAAGGTATAAATTCATGAAATACATCTTGATAAAAATAAGCATCTACATGAAATCCCATTGCTGAATAGTGCTCCTCTGTCTAGAGCAAATTCTGGAGGACTAAGTTAACCATCATGTGGTTAGAGTTAGACTGCACTTTATAGCTATGTATGTCTCTAATATCATTGAAGCGGCTGTTATTGATGTGACAGTTGTCAATCTGATACAGTGTCCTCCCACCAGGGGAGTATTCCATACTTTGTAACCTTTTGCATTAAGACTGCTCTTCTAATTACAATGGGTTTACTTGATGCAAAAAAGTTTTGCCATTCCAAAATGATGTCATGGTGCTTGTCCAATTTAATAGGCAAAATATGCTACCCTTGTCCTTGTCTTCCAGCTCTAATGTCAGTGCTGCCTCAGTAGGAACAACTTATTAGGGTAATTCTCTTAGTCTCAGCTTACCCTAATATCTAGAGCCTTTCACAATCCCCACCTGCTTGGAACTATTATACTCAGGGCCGCTGAGAGGATTTCCGCCCCTGGGCAAGTTAGCACCTGGGCCCCTTTGAACAAATAAGGGGGGGGGGGTGAGTTTTAAAGATTTCTGAGGGCAACTTTGTCCTTAGAGGAAAATATGTTTGGTGGGGACAAATTTTGATGTTAAACTAAGATGGGCTAAAAAAACAAAAACAAATAATTGAGTAGTTTTGTAGCAGGTATCATTAAAAATCCTTCTTTTACTTTGTAAAATACATTATATAAAATAAAACATAATATAAATTGTTTGCTAAAATAGTGAGATTAAGAAAAAACAAATCAAAATGATTAAGTTACGCATCTTCTTTTTATGCAAAAGTTGCATTACTATAGGAAAAAATATTAATATCATTATGCCCATATGATTTGTCTGTGAGTTTCTCTCCTATAAATCAACATCGACCATATTGAATATGATACAAATCTAAGTAAATAACTAAATGAAACACTAAAGTTCTAACTTCCATACTTATGACACATTTGGAATAATTTTATGTTCTTCATAATTAGTGATGAACTTAGCATCTGGGCCCCTTTGAACAAATAACGGCCTCCCCCGGAAAATATTTTACAATTTAAGAGCAAAAAGGTGAGTTTTAAGAATTTCTGAGGGCAAGTTTGTCCTAAAAAACAGATGTTTGGTGGGGACGAATTTCAAATACATATGTACTGCTGGTTAAGTTTGTATTTGTGTCTGTTTAATTTCCATTGCGTGAATCAACTTTGCCTCCCAAACTTAGCTAGGTCATTAGGGGCTGTCGCAAAAAAAAAAAAAAAAAATCTTAAGAAAAAAAACAAAAAACATTTGCGTTCAGAACTGAATGGTGTCCCCTTACAATAGTATAGAAGTATAATTCCAAGTTAGATTTTATTATGCTCTCAAGGGGCCTCTACACATTGGTACAAAGATAGTAGTTTTATGGTTTTTTTTTTTTAGATTTGGGGGCCCCTTGGCGCCGGGGCCCACCCGCAATTCGGGCCTATTATAGTTATGCCACTAATCACAATATCCATCTTGCCTTTTTAGTTGTTAAAATCCAGAGTCGCCCCTGGAAGCCCGGGGCGACTGGGGGCCGTCCCAAACTTAGCTAGGGCATAGGGGCCCCACGCCAAAAAAAAATTGATGAGAAAAGAAAAGAAAAAAACATTTGCATTTAGAACTGAATGGGGTCCCCTTTACAATAGTATAGAAGTATAATTTTAAGTTAAATTTTATTATGCTCTAAAGGGGCCCCTACCGACATTGGTATAAATATAGTGATTTCATGTTTTATTTGGATTTGGGGGCCCCTTGGTACCAGGGTCCGCCCGCGATTCGGGCCCATAGTTATGCCACTAATTACAATATCCATCTTGCCTTTTTTGATTGTAAAAAACCAGAGCCGTCCCCCGGAGGCCCGGGCCCCCTAGAGACCCGGGCCCCTGGGCATTTGCCCCCCCCTGTCGGCGGCCCTGATTATACTACCCTACAAAGAAACCACGTGTTAGATACACTGTATCTAACATTTTGGCCAAAAATTATGTTTTTGCCAATTTTGATGGTCCTCTAACAGTGGTCCATCCTAAATTCCATAGTACGAGAAAATTTAATTTTTGTAGTTTCAGAAATAAACTATTTAATAGGCCAAACTTCAATTATCTCAAAAAGCTTTTTTTTCTGAGTGTAGCTAAGTTTAGTTTGTTTTGCAATGTGGGCACCACACCCAAATAAGACTCAGATATCCAACTAAGTATTTGGTAAAATACTGAAATAATTTTGTTTTAACCTTTTCTCATTGTTCTTTTAATAAAAACTTTTGTATAAATAGAAAGTAATTAGTAAAGATGGTTTTTAGGGGTCCACCGAAAGTATGACAACTCTAAATCTAATACTTACCAGAAGAATGGAACTAAATTTGCTATTCAATATGGATCAGGCAGCCTGTCAGGATTTCTTTCAACTGATACTCTTAATGTACGTTAATCTACCACTTTTCTTTTTTTCTTGTAGTATTGGAGTTTCATTAAAATTAAAACATTAATGTTTTGTTAAGCCTAAATGTCTAAAATTGTGCTCTGGTGTAAATTAAGAAAATATCATTTAACTCAAGCAAATATCTAATGTATGTTTCACAAACCCTTCAGTACTCACGTAGGGTAATTTTAAGAGCTTGCACAGAACTGATAAAATTTAGAGTCTTGGTAGTGTAAGTAATATTCAACATATAGACATAGCTTTGTAACAGCACCACAGCACAGTAACATCATTCACTTTCTCTGTTATAATCAGTTAATTAGGTAATGTTTTTGCTTGATTGTATTATACTGATGAATGTAATTTAAGTACCATTATATGTGCTCAGGTAATGGTAATTCAATCATTTATTCAGTAAGTTTTAATTTCCCTCCTTGACACTCCCCCCCCCCCCCTTAAAGTTTAATGACATTTTATTCCTAAAATTTGAATTTCAACTTATTTTGTAAGTAATATAAAACTATTATCAAAGTTATAATAAAAAGCATTTTATTTTAAGTATTTGTTATTAATGAAACTCTGAGTTTTTTGAAAATAAAGAAAATTTAGTCTGGGTAGTTTTTTATCCCGTGCAACCTAACAACCCTTTTTTTTATCCCGTGCAACCTAACAACCCTTTGAGGACTGAGGTATATATTTTAAGGTTGTTCTCCTGGCTTGAGGTTTTTTCAACCTTACACAATAAATTTATCACACTTCTTTTAAGACGTCGTCTGTTTTCTCTGCCTATAATTAAGCTAATTTATATTATATTATTAAACAAAGACAATTTATAAACCCTATTTTATTGTAATACTTTTATAAAAATGATACTTATTAAAAATTACAGTCCTTAAATGAGTATATGTATATACATAAGAATATATAGTACATAAAACAATATGTATAAATACGTAAAAAGCATGAATAAAAAAAGGGAAGGGAAAACCGGGTAAAGTTTAGATAATATTATAGTAAATTAGGTATAAATGGGTTCTTAATGCCTGAGGAATTTCATAAATGGGAAAAACCCCTAAGCCTAGTGGCTAGCTTCACAAGGTACATTGATGACGGTTCTACAAACCCTTAATGACAAAATTTTGTCTATAATTTCTTTACCATCTCGAACCCTCGCTCTATATACTGGGCTCTTCTGTGAACATTCATAATACCCCAGACAGCCAAGAGATAGCGCTAGATATTATTAAATAAATTTACACTGACAGTAACATGCCTCCAAACAAGAATAACTTGAAAACGTAAATTTACGTCCATAGGGCTTAAAGGGGTTTTTTTTTTAACAAAGCACTTTTAAGATAGCACTCAAGGGTTAAAGATAAATTAATTAATTAATAAATGGGGCAAATGAGTGTCATCAATAGGGGTTCAAAGTAGCTCATTAGTAACCTATGTCCTTGTTACGTAGGAGGTTCCAATAACTGTTAGTGAACTTAAAAGGAGGCACCCTAATTTTGATAAAGAGGATAGAATTGTTAAGAGGATACATCCTCGCATGTATTTAATGTTATTAAACATTTTTTTCCTTTGCAGATGGGTGGAATGGATATCAAGGGTCAGACATTTGCAGAGGCTATTAATGAGCCAGGTCTAGTATTTGTGGCTGCTAAATTTGATGGAATTCTTGGCTTGGCTTATAACACCTTGTCTGTGGATGGTGTGGTTCCTCCTTTCTACAACATGATTTCTCAGGGATCAGTTCAAGATTCAATTTTCTCTTTCTATTTAAACAGGTCAATACCATAGTGTTAATGACATTCATTATAAAGTAATTAAAACAGTTGTATTGTTGATAAAAAAGTACTCTATGCTAGGGTTGTTCCTACCAATGAATGTAACAGATCAAGCCTTCCTAATGCTATCATCAGTGCCTAGAAACAAACAAAAGTTAAACTAAGTACTGAAAACTGGGGAGCCAGCATAGCTGAGGGGCCTAAGGCGCTCGCCCAGCTATCAATAAGTAGAGGCGACTCGAGGTCGAGGATTCGATCCCGTGCCATGATACTCTGAATTGCATCTATGAATCGCGGACGGAGCAGGGCAAGAGACACCCCCCATGGGGCACTCTTCCCCCACTCTTTGATGTGGTCCGATTGAAGTGGGTCCGATCCGTGTCATGATGATGTGATTTGTATCTATGGTTCAAGGACGGAGCAGGGCTAGGGACACCCCCTATGGGGCACTCTTCCCCCACGCTTTAACCCACACTTATACAGCTTACTAAAGACCACACCATACTTGCTTCGGCGGTACAATGTACAAATGTGTGATGTAACTGGGACTCTCCACCACGGGGCTTAAAATGGGCCTAAAAGATGGCCTAATTGCTAGGTTCGAACAAGTGGTTCGTCCTACCCATTCTAGTAGGAAGTACTAGATTACTACTACTACTAAGTACTGAAAACTGCACAATAATCAAACCGATAAATGAATAAAAATAAAACTTTTTTTTTGTGAAAAAATTTTATGTTATGAAAATGAATAGATTATTATAATATAGAATGAAAATATACAAATACAAGATAATATGAATTATAAATAATTCCAAATATAAAATAAAGATAAATAAAAATAACAAGGCAACTCTCAGAAAATTATCAAGTAAATTAAAATACACAAAAACATTATATTTTTATGGTCCAACCATTATATTATAATTATATGGGTCCAGTCTACTTCATGTCGGAGATTAAGGTAAGAAGTAAGACTAATATGAACTGGAATTGCAGCTACTGTCCTTATCAGCAAGGGCCATCTCCCCTCTTATTAATATTTTTCTCCCCCAGTCTAAGTATATTTCTTAATATTTATAAATTCTCCAGTGAAACCAGTTTGCGACCTTTCTGTACAAAGTGGAGGGAACCTATCTTGTGTTGAGCGTTCATGTGACTATGTTCAAGATGGTGCTTATTAAACCTATTGCTAGTACGTTGCAAGTATTCCTTCGCTCTAGTTTTGAAGTTACGGCATGTTTGTCCAACGTACTCTACGTCGCAGTCACCACATTTATAATGTATGCACCTGCTCCTATTCTCATTACAAACCGGATCTTTTACGTAACTCAGTTGAGCTTTCAACGTGAGACCCACGTCAATCTCCGACATGAAGTAGACTTGCCGCTCACTAAATGATTTAATCAATGTAACTTTTTCTTCTGCAAAAGGCACTGATGATGACCTTTTCAAGGCTGAAAGCTGCTTTAGCTATACATTTTTTTTCAATTTACGTGGAGAGACTGTTTGTGTTATTCCATTGTAATGAATGGTTCTAGTTATGAAGTTATAGGTCACCTTGATAGAGCTAGGCTGATTATGCTGGCTAACAAAGTCATTCTATGTGTTAAATTGCCTACTGAAAGCACATACTTCGCCAAACTTTTCTTTTTACTTTTACTAAATAAGATTAAATTCACATTGCCTAAAATTATAATTTGTCTGACAATCAGAACAATTTTCCCTTTCATCAGATTCTGAGTAACCTAATCTTAGAGCATTCTATGCTTAAAACAATTTCTTGGTTTTGTCCTTACCTGTTTGATAAGAACCTAGTGCTACAATATTATAATTGATTTTTTTTCTATTTATAGAGATCCTTCTGCAGGAGAGGGTGGTGAAATCATATTTGGAGGCTCAGATCCTGCTAAGTACAAAGGTGATTTCACTTATGTAGCTGTGGATAAGAAGGGTTACTGGCAGTTCAGAATGGATGGGTATGTTTATACTATGACAATTTGGCAAAAATATATATATATATTTTTTTTGTTTGTTGGTTCTTAACACTCTGAGGACAAGATGTAAATTCACCTACTATGAAATCACACACTGTATTATTTCAAAAATTACTCACTATAATGAAACTAAATAATAAAAATGAAGTACCAAAATTAAACTAACTTAAGAAATACAAATAAAGTATATAGTAAATTCTTGGTCATCTGAAAAATAATCATGTCATTTTAGGCAGTTTTGAACTAAAATAACAAGAATATAAAGATTAACTTCTATATTGCAATCCTTTATCACTTTATCTTAGCTACGTCTATCACTATCAACAACGTTAGTTGATTGACAAAAAGATGTCCCTTTCCTTTTTTAGATTCCTCATCTGGAGACTCAGACTCAGATTTAGAAGATTATGGGAGCAATTGGGAACAGTGTGAAAGTTAGAGTTTTGGAAGCAGTGATAAAGAATTGCATTATATAAATTAGTTGTACAATATTTCTTTCATAATTGTGTACCACAAATGTCATTGTATATTAGTATTTAGTTTATTGATTATGGTTGACGTAGCAATGATAAAAGATTGCAATATATATGTTATTTTTACAATATTATATCGTTATTTTAGTTTTAAACTGCCTAAAATTACGTGATCTGGGTTAGAACTACGACTAAACCAAATGTAAGCCTCAAGGCTATTGAGAAACCTGAACCCCCTCTCCAGCCCAAGTTAAAGACGGAGTTTAGTGCCTCCATAGCTGCATCCAGGTCTCACTAGTAGGGTTTGTAATGGCTATAAGTTAACCTTGGCACCCTGACTGGACTGACATCATCTTGAAAGTGTTAACCTAACAAAACTACAATGTTATATTTTGATCCAAAATTTATATCAACTAGGTCTAATATTTTTTCTATGAGAGTGCACTACAATGCTTTAATTCTGTGAATTAGGATGTCCATTGGAGACAAAAAGTTTTGTGAAGGTGGCTGTGAAGCTATAGCTGATACTGGTACCAGTCTTATTGCTGGTCCGGTCGAAGAAATTCAGAAAATCAACCAGAAAATTGGAGCAACTCCAGCCCCAGGAGGAGAATACATGGTAATACCTTTCATTTGATTTACATAAGGTATTAGTTAAAATCTTCAATAAATAGTTCTTCTTGTTTTAACATTAAAATAACAGGAAATCAAATGAGAGAAATAAGTATGCATAACTAAGTAGGAACAGTAAAAAAATTACTTCAATTTTTTAATGGGCCTGTAAATTTATTATTTACTTACCTCTTATTTAGACTACACTTCTTCTTCGAAAGTTAATTTTTATGTGGTAATTTGTGATTTTTATTACTTCCAATTCTTGATTTTTTAAAAAAAAAAAAAAAAAGTAAGATGGATAAACTGATGTATTCATGTTTTACACACAGGGATAGATATTTGGTGTAAAATAACAATAACTATATACAGTAGATGCTGCTTAATATGATCACTTTGGGATGCAGACAAATCGATAACTTTAACTAATTGATAATTAATAAGCAAAAGGTACCAAAGGACTACACCATACCCGCTTCGGTGGTACCAGGTACAGGTATGTTGTAGTGGCTGCAACTCTCCACCAGGGGGTTAGTAAAATGGGCCCAATGTGGCCTGATTGTTAGGTTCGAACAAGTCATTCGTCCTATCCATCTAACCACCACTACTACTTCTACTCCTCATAAAATACATATTAAAAAAGCTTAGACTACACCCCCCTGGTCATATAACCTCTACTTTTAACAGTCTGGGATCCAAAATTCCAGCCCCCCCCCCCCCAATCTCAGAAAAAAAAAAATCCTGGGTGTACCATTTAAGGTTTATTAACTAGCCTTTTCTACAGCACTAATAAGAGGTAGGAAGAATAATGTAACAATCATTTCAAATTTTAATTTATTCTTTTATTACAAGCTTTTAAAAGAAAAAAAATAATATAAAGCAGGTTAGAATGAAAATACATGTTTATACTTAACAAGAAAGTAAAGGCATAACATTCTTCATGTACATATAATTTTATAACTATACAAATAAATATAGATATAAGTGTAACTACAATAATAATAAATAAATAAAAAATCTAGGATCAATGATAGTTGCCAGCATGATCCCAACACATTACTTATGAGAATATTAAAACAATTCCGTTTCAACTCCCCCAAATACCTCATGGAGTGGTATTTTCCGACAGAAAAACTTTTTAATCATCTAGTAAAAACATTTTATGCCAAGATAATTACTTTTATTGCACCTTGATTGATTCTATAAATCTGAAGTTCTAAAATGCGAGTTAATTATTTAATAATTAGTTCAATAAAGCATTAAGAAGTATAATCTAATATTCTGTAACTACAAAATGTCTTATAATAAGTTTTTTAAATGGCTAATAAATACACAGCATCACATAGCCAATAATTATCATAGTATCAATTAAGGTGAGACCATAAAGGAACTAAATTTGTCTTCCTTTTATATTTATGAAGGAAATAAGTAAAACTCTTTACTTAAATCTTTAAGAAATATTAAAATGTTGGGATCAAGATATGCATGCAATCTTTCTATCCAATAATTAAATTCTCTACACATACAATCCTCCACCTTTATGACTTTTTTGAACATTATTTAAATCCACATAACTGCACAATGCATCATAATAACTTGTCTTAATAATAGTTCTTAATTACTGTTAAAAACAAACTGTTATCTGAGTAATAAATTATATTTTATTTAATATTTATCTGATTAAAAATTAGTTTTAAGATCCGATACTATAATAATTTACGAGTGTTCGAGAGCAAAAACAATCTATTTAAACTGTGGTGTAAAACCAATCGTTAATATTATTACAAATCTTGCTTATCTCTGCATCAACTTCAATGATCAAGTAAGCCGACTACAAACTTCAACGCTCTTTCATATAATTTATAAATTAATTAATATCAATAACAACAATATTCACTTATTTTTAAAATAATTTAGAATTTAGCCTACTTTATAATTATTACTTATTGATATTAATTTTATTGCAATAACACAATTTCTTTAGTAGACCTAAAAATATTTGATAATTTAGTTTAATTCTCAAAAATAAATATATTAAACATCTAATTTAATCTTATAAGTCATAAATTAATTTAAATTTGAGGCTAGAATAGTCAAATTTGTATTAAAACCTATACATATGTATATTTTCACTCACACACACACACTCTCATGCTACTTACATAGATTTATTCGCTGTATTCCTGTTGTTTAAGGTGTCCTGTGATCTTATACCCAAGTTGCCGAACATTGACTTCAGTATTGGAGGAAGAACTTTCGCCCTGGAAGGAAAAGATTACGTGCTCAGGGTAAGAAGAGTAAAATAATAAATGATAAAATATAATCTCCAGTAACTTAAACCTTTGCTAACCTTAATCCAATTGTTGGAGAAAGAATTCAACATCTTTAAGTTAAAAAAAACTCCATTAATATTGAATGAGTACTTTTTTCCTTACTAAATAAAAATACATTAATAATGAAAATAATCAATTTTACACATTTGCATTTTTCAAGCATTGCATTTAACCATAGTAAATTAATGCTAATTCACAGGTTGTTCCATAATAAGATAAATTTAATAAGAAAGAGGGCATTATAGAGATTTTTTTCAATGTAAAGACTTTTGTTAAAGATTTTGTCTGTGTTAATTTTTATTATTAGTTTTAAAGTTTTTCCATTTATAAATTAAGACTGTTTGTTCTAAGGAATTTCTTAAATGAACATCTCACATTTTTAATGATATATTCAAAATGTATAAAAATTACTTGATTGCCAAGAATTCTCTATTTATGAGAAGAATATTTAATATTTAGTGAGTAACTAGGTGTTATGTGATTTGTTTAGATTTCAGCCATGGGTAAAGTACTTTGTCTATCAGGCTTCATGGGTATTGACATACCTCCACCTCACGGACCCCTTTGGATCCTTGGAGATGTCTTCATAGGCCGCTACTACACTGAGTTTGACCTAGGCAACAACAGAATTGGATTTGCGGATGTCGCTTGAATCAAAACATAGTATTTAATACTATTTTTGCATCATCCATTTTTAAATGTTTTCTTTCTGCATTCCTATTTGTTTAACTTTTGTTCCAGAGAATACTCCTAGAAATAATGTTTAAAACTCTCTTATTGAATGTTAGTTAATTATGATTCTATATTGATATTATATTGCTTTTATTTGAAGATAATAATTGTCTCATTTTAATTATCTTTGAAGAATGATTGATTTAGTTTTGTATTTTTTAAATAATAAAATATTTGATTATTCATACACAATGATTTTTGTTTTATTGATTGTATTGCATAAATTTATGAATATTTGAAGCTAGCATAGTGAGCTTCCTACATTCAACGAAATATGCTTTGTGTCTGTGTGTGTGTCTGAAACGTACGATGATAACGAGTAAAAGTTGACCGATTTTGATAAAATTTGGTACAAATGTTTATTTTACCAATGCTCAGAACGAATTTGTTGGACAACGTTGTCTGCCTAAGCGTTCGTGCGCAATGCTCTAGTAAATGTGTGCTTCAAAATTAAAATTAGAATTTTAGGACGGGAAAAAATTCTAACTTTACCTATCTATTCAACGATACAAACATTTTTTTCAAATACAATTTTTTAGTAAAACTAACAGCGACACCACTATGAAATAATAAAGATCGAAAACAACGTTTTTACTGATATCTTACATTCTAACGCAACGATTTTAATAAAACTTCATATACATCGTCTAAAGTACAATTGAAACAGGCATGTAAAATTTCAACTTGATACAAGCATAAGTTTTTGCTTAGTGAAGTCATACATTTTATAATAATTGAAAAGGAGATTTAGTAAATATATTCAAAAAACTAATTCAAACAGTAAAAGAGAAGCCTTTTAAAGTAATAAAACTATCAGGAGAGTTGCCTCTCTCCAGAAGGCTACTTCAAATTGGCAGTGGGAGGGGAAACTGAAAGTGATCTCTACTTTTTTTTTTTTTTTGTTAGTTAGTTATCTGATAGAAATCATTTAGAAGAAATTTTCTACTTGACTTATATAAGTAGATTCGAATGCCGAATATTTAGAAATATCTCTTATTAATAGGTGAATATATTAACTTCCCAAAATATTAACTTCTTAGCTTCAGTAAGTTTTGGCTAGGCTCAATTCCTCTCCTTTTTTTTTTTACCTAACCCCTAGTAAAATTTGTTAATATATATTTTAACTAACATAAAAGAAAAATATTCTACTTGAAGAAGCAAGAAAATCCTATCAAATAACTTTTTGCATGACAGTTTTTATTGCATAGGAGGTGAGTAGAAGAACTTTGATTGCTTCATGAAAGGGGTTAAACTTAACTGTCTCAAAAAAGTCTATTTTAATATATGATTTTATAGCAAAATTATTAAATGATCACCTCTATTATTTCTAAGCCCGATTAAGCAACCCTTTCACTCAGGAAGCAAACTAGGTACCCAATTTCAAGGATCACCTATTCTCCCCTTCCCATCCAAAAAGCTATTATTTAATTGGCGATTGAAATGAAGGTAAGTAATCTTAAAATCAATGTTGTTGTTTTTAGTCTCAACTCTAATTTAAAATAAATTAGAAACCATTTGTACAAAGAAAACATTTATTTAATACATAATTAAAGTTAGACACACTAACAAACAAAATTTGAAGCTAAACATTGACATTTATTTAATTGAACACACCAAAAAGAAACAAGACTAATTTTGAATAAACAAAAACAAAGCACGTTACAAATTTGACAATAGGAAACAAAATATCTACTATGTACCAATATTATATCTTTTAATATTTTCAATATTATATATTTTAATGCAAACAGAGAGACACTCACTTATAAAAACCAGGTCTTAAATTTTATTTTCAAATATCCTCGATTTTAATAATTTGTAAGTAAATATATATAATTAAAGATAATTTATAATTTTCTAATTAATTATTTAACTACTTGTTGTTTCATTATAGCTTATTATTTAGTCATGGTCAGCTTGTTGGGGCCTGCTCTTAGACTTTTTTTCCAGGAAAAAAACCGTTTTTTCCGCATAACTCGAATACGGTCGATCGCAGCGGTCCGACGCAAAAGACCTTTTTTGTAGGTCTCGCGAAAAGGGAAAAAAATGGTTTTTTTTTGTTTTTGTTTTTTTAAAGTGAATAGGAAAAAAGATACACGCCCCCGAAAAAGCCCCTAAGACGGACGTCTAAGAGCGGCCCCCAACAAGCTGACCATAACCTATTATTTTAATAATGAGATTTTAGTTAAATCATAATATTTATAGTCTCTAAATTGTATAACAAAGTATAAAAAAAAATATTCCAATCAGGAAATAATTAATATGTGTAGACACTAAAAAATACCCACCTTAATAATAGTAACAAACCAATATAATACAGCAATCTGACCCTATTCAGATTAGGTTTGCCTTAAACCTTAACTATGTTTTCATAAAAGCTTATATTCTTGAGTGAAAGCTATAACATAGAAAGTATATCTTACTATTGTGATATACACTCATTTATAATACAGTATCCTTAACATATAAATAATATGCATTGCATATTACACAGTGTGCCCCCACGATAGAGTATTGAGGAGGAAAAATTTGTTCATTTGTGTTTTTAAGAAAAAAGTTATTCTTTGTTAAAAAAAAAAAAAAAAAAAAAAAAAAAAAAAAAAAAAAAAAAAAAATCCTACTTATTCTTAACGGCATCAATAAAAATTATATTATTTCCTTAATTTTTTTAACAGGGTATAAAATTCATTGATAACTTAAAAAAAAATGACCAAGAGCATATTACCTTTTATTGTTAACACATTAAAAAAATATAGAAATGTTGTTCAGATTTGCAAGAAACACGTAAATATTAGTTAATTTTACAACAATAAATAATAAGCTGAAACCAAAAAATGGTTCTAACTGAAATTTAATAACAATTGAATAATCAAATTTACTTATTATTTAAATTCCAGTAAATAAAATTAAAATTTAATAATTACGTGTTTTTTCCATTCTGAACCACATAACTAAATAATAATTTTCGGGGTCGTCAAAAATGATTGTAGTTTACTCTTGGTTATTTTATCAAGTTTTAAAAAAATTAAACACGATGTACTAAAAAAATCAAACAAGAAAATAATATCACCTTTAGTGGCAAGAACAAAGCAAAAGTTTTTATAAAAATTGACCTTTTCTCAAAAACAAAAAAACAAATTTTTCCTCTTCAGTACTTTTTGTGGTAACAAATTGTATTGTAGAATATACATAACTAAGTGTTACTAGAAGCTAATACCTATTGTAATAGAAAATTTATCCAAAAGACTAGAAAATAGATTCCTAACAATCGAGTTAATCTGGTACTTAAAAGATTTATTTTTTTAATATGACAATTAACGAATTACCAAAAGGAGTCAATTATTTATTGACTCGTATATAAATTAAAACTAGTGCACTATACATTGTTTTTTGCTTATGATAATCTATAGGAATATATTATAGTTTGTAACCTAATTTTCACATAAATAAGTTAAATAAAACATAAATTTCTTTTTCAATTAGAAAAATTGTACCTAAAATGTAAGTTATTTTTAAGGAAAAAAATAGGGGGAAACGGCAAAAAGGAATATATTTATTATAATAAATAATAAAGTTAGATGATTAAAGTCACCTCTTGATAATGAAGTAAGACAATTAGGTAAAGTAGTATGCTTAATTTGTAATTTTCTTTTATAATTCAATATATGGAACACGTAGAATCATTTCCCAAAAGATGTATCATATTTATAAAAATAGTAGTTTTTCTCACAAAAAATGTGAAAAAGATTTCAAAGAATATATCTTCAATTATTCTTATTAATTAAGGTTATTATTTAAATATGCAAACATGGACTAAAAGTTGAAAGAAAAGAAAGTTATAGAATTTAAATTACCTCAAACCAATCAACTCTTATCCTTTAGCTAAGTGGATAGATAGTATAAATAATTACCTTTTTATAAATAACAACAAATTCAATAAAAATTAATTCTTATTTTGTTCGCTAATCATGCAAGAAATTTTAGTATCATAAAATGTTATACTTTAGTGAAGTTTTGTTAAAGATAAAGGTATATTTTTTTTAGTGTGTATAGTACAAATTATGGTCATGGACACCCTTTTGGGGCCCGCTCTAACACGTCCGGCTAGTTTACCCTCTCCCAGTCGTACAATCGAGCTGAAACTAGGCACATAGACTCTCTACCACAAAAACATTTTAACAAATTAATTAATTAATTAATTTTTCAATTTAATTAATTAACTTTTTAAAAATAAATGGATTAATTAAATATTGAAAAAATTAAGTAATAGAAATAAAATAAAACTTTAATTTAATTAATTAAATTGAAAAATTAATTAATTTGTTAAAATGTTTTTGTGGTAGAGAGTCTATGTGCCTAGTTTCAGCTCGATTGGACGACTGGAAGAGGGTAAACTAGCCGGATGTGTAAGAGCGGGCCCCAAAAGGGTGTCCATGACCCAAATTATGCATTGCCTTATTTGTAGTACAAAGGCATTTAAAAGTCACTCTTTAATATATCTAATTTACAGTATTTATTCCATATGATATTCTTATCTTCATTTGCCTACATTAGTTTATCTGGGTGTCTTAAATAAAACAATTAAGTCATATTTATTCAGATTTCTTCGAAAAATTTCCCTTTTACTGTAATATTGGCGACCGTGACTTTAACTAATATAACTATACTCCTAAAAGGTGTTGCATAAATATAAATCTTTTAGGTATTATTAAGAAAATTTTGTCATAATTTAAAATCCGGTACATAATACTATTTTTTCCGTGGTAGGCTGTGAAATAGTAACTTTAGAGCCTAAAAAACATAGCTAAAATCCATTTTTTCATTACGTGGACTTAAAAAATCTTTTCATTACTCCTAGCTGTAAAGAAAAAATCTTTTACGTCCTAGGCACTAAAAGATTTTTTCTTTACGGCGGGTAGTTGTCAAAACTTCCGTTAGTAGTGCTGCAGTCTTTGTAGAAATGCTTCTAGTACGATAAAAATCCGCTAGATGTCAATGCGTTTTGTTTATCTTTTCTTATAGTGTAACCTCATTTTAAGGTTTCTTTTTTTAAGTCTTAAGTATGTACTAATATTTGTTATTATTATATATTGATTAGTGATTAATATTTAATGTTTTTTCATTGTCTGCTACCTCGGAAAAAATAGCATATGCTACGCGACTTTGAAGTGTTTTTTCTTTACCTTGGCAATATTTACTGTCTCGCTTCGCTCGACAGTAAATGTAATTGCCGCGGTAAAGAAAAAACTCACTTCACAGCCTTGTAACATAATATACTATTTAAATATCATTACTCTCAATCTAAGGGTGTAAAACTCTTTTTTAAGCATTTGTTCTACAGGCAAAATAAAAATAAAAAGTGCTATAATAGAGGTGTGATTCTTTATCTATCTTCACCATGTTCACTGGACTGAATTATTAGTCTCTGTTTAGGACCACATGGTTGTTTTCCTGAAAGCATAAATTATTGAAATATGACAGCACAAATAATCTTAAGTTTTTTTGTTTTTTTTTTAATTGTAAGAACAGGTTTTTGGTGGTTTGGGGTGCTAAGTTTAAGCAATTTTAAATTAAAAGGAATAAAGCAAAAGGGCAAATTAAAATGTTGTCACTACTAAGAGAGAAAAATAGTAAAATTATGAAAGAGTGATAAAAACTACTTATGTTACAATTACATATGTTAATCTACCCAGAATTTTTCACGGAATGAAGTCTTAATAAACTTAAATATGATATTTTTAGTAACATTGAATACAGTAAATAAAGTACTAGATGCAATTAAGGAAAAAAAAAAATCTTTACATTTGGTTTTATAAGGTTACATAATTTTACACCATCACAATATTTTAAATTTGATCTGTACATTTTACTCGAAATTACTGTCCTTAAATTATTTAAACTTTTAGATTTCACTTAAGTTTTATAGAGTAAAATGACAAGATCTGTTAATGGTTCTTTTAATTGCAAGAACAATTATTAGTTTTTTTTATTGCAAGAACTTAAAATCCTTACAGAAGTCAACTTTTGGCACAGCTTACTCATCTATACACTCCACCCAACTCAGTAATATCAGATACATTTATTTTGTATCACTTAACATTTTGAGGCGCATGTTGCAAAAGGTGTAATGGAAACTTCTCTAGATTCTTACAGTCACTCATTTTATAGCTTATACCTAAGTTATGGAATAATATCTAACTTAAGAGAATATTAATAAAATAAACAATAATATTTTTCAGTTAATCTAAGTTTTAAAAACAAAATAAATGAATGAACTTCAAGGGACAAAGGTGTGAAATAATTAGGAAAAGCATCATCTTGAGAAAATTCACAAATATAATTCAGATTAAGGGATAAATACAAATTTAAAATACTCTGCCAATTAGTGTGGCACATAGCTTCCTCGAATTCTATTTTGTATACTTTAATGAGTTTAAACTATTAAACCTATCATTGTCAAATTTATTTAATTTTCCCCTGATTGTTTGGTTTTGATTATTTTACATTAATTAAAGTATTAATTTAGCAAAATTTAAGGAGCGCAGAAAGTTGAAATTAATCTGGGGCCATCTGCAGGCTACTTTTGACAAACCATTCAAATTTCATAAAATTCCGATAAGTGCTGTTAATGATATAGGTGTAAATAAATGTATGTTTGTGCGCATATGGAAGAGAATCAAATAGGCACAGAAGGTTGAAACATATAGACCAACAATGGGCTAAATATGACCTACCATCCAAATTTAAATAAAATCAGATGAGTAGTTTTTAAGATATGTTGGATTGCAAAAATTGAGCGACTGAAAATGAAAATGTTCCCTGATGTCTAAAACAGATTTCTGTCTTAGAATTTTTGAAATCGGAGACCTTAAAAAATGTTTGTTCTTCAGAACGATCACATAGCTTCGGTAAGCTTGGAAGCAAAATTATATATACGCTGGTCTGCCCAGCTTTTCCCATAAAATAATTCAAAAGAAGAGTTCAGAAACAGAAAAACACTCGTTTTTTATACATTTTTTAAAAATTCTAGTGTAGGCTTTTGCTGCCAGAGTCAAATGCATTTGAATTGTCTAGTACACAGTGTTTGATTAAGTAAATTCTGTTGTTTTATTGATCATGAGTTGAGTCACATATATAATATATTTGTTTATTCTCTCTTCTATGTTGTTAAAACAACAGTTAGTTTACATTCTAATTTAATTGAAGAAGGTTAAAATGATATATTTATAGTACATTTTAAAGTTAAAGTACTTATTGCTATAGAATCCTAAAAAAAAAATACTAGAATCATACTCCCTAATGATGTAAACCAAAAAAGATTCCCCCTCTTTGGCATTATTATTTTTATTTAAAAAATCAAGACCTTGATTTAAAGATGAGATTAGGTTTAATAATAATAAAAAAAATCCTATAAATAAAAGTGTCGGCTGGATGTTAAAATAAAATGAATTAACTCATCCCAAGGATCTGTTATTTAGTTATTCGAAGAACAGAAAAGATACATTATGGAACAACCTTTAATTTAATTAATAAATAAACTTATGACATACATGTTAAATTACTTAATATTAATGTGTTAGTAATCAATTTAATTGACACTTACGTTTTGGTCTTAGGTAGTGCTGGCCCGGTCTTTTTCCTCTTATGCCGATATTTCTTCACATACGCTTCTATAAGTTTTTGAATTTTAAACGGGTTTATTTCCCCGGATTTACTGTGGCAAATCTGAAAATCATTACAATTTATTTTGATTAAAAAAAATATATAATAATGAACACCATTTATTAATTATAATAGGAGAATTCTACTATTTACATCCCTCCCGCAGAATAATAGAAACATTATTAGATATATATATGCAATAGTTGCTATTTTTTTAACCAAGGTCTACGTAAACTGTACCTAGGATGTGGATATACATATAAATATTTAATAAATTAATGAAATAAATTACTTTTGGCACAGCTTTTCGTAGTATGTCCTTATATTCTTCTTTTGTAACATGTTTTTTATTATAATGTGGTTTTAATACAAATTTAACTTCTTCAACAACCCTCTCCTGCCTATTAAGTTTCTTTAAAAACTGTAACAGAGAAAATATACATATATATTATAAAAATGTAGCAGTTGAAACTTATAGAACTATGTAGAATGAAGCTTCCTCTATTGCCTCTAATTGTTTTATAATGATCTGCGTTAGTGTGTTTTTATGGGTTACCATTGTTTTCAAAATGGAGCAAAGTGTTACAAGTTTTATTATTAACCCTGCGGTGCTTGCGCTTAGTTTTCTTACTAGTTAGGTCATGTGGGATACTAAAGTACCTCAACATTTTCCCCATTTTCAGAGTCTGAAATTAAACAAAATTTGAAAACAGTTTTATAAATAGAAAGAGTTTTATAAATAACTAATACTATTTATTATTTTTATATTATTCACCAAAAGTTAAAATATGTCAAAACTCAAATTCTAGAAACAAAATTGTCATTAAATTTTAAAGGAGGGGGAAAAGTGTCAATAATGAATAAATAATGATACTTAAATTACATTTAACAGTATAATTTAATTTAAAACTTGGGGGTTTGAGAAAAAAAAATAAATAAAAATAGTATACCAAGCATAAACAATACCTAATTAACTGATAACAATACTGATAAACTGAATGACCCTGATATGGTTACAAAGCTATAACTTTAATTGAAGATTACCTAGACCATCAAAACTCTAACTCTTATCAGTTCTGCACATGCTAATTTTTGCAAAGGTTGGGATATACAATTACCCTGTGAGAGCACTCATGAGTTAAGTGCAGTAAAAAAGCGATAAAAACAATGAAAAAAATGTATGGAGGAAATTGCCTAAGTCAAAGCAAAGAGATATAATAATTATGGCATTTCAAGCAAGGGCATGACTCCTTGGAAGAAGATCCTTGTGAACTCTACTTCACGCTATCTGATAAACAAGCTTCAAAAACGTCGCAGGTGCACTCACTATAGCTTTAGTAAACTGTTCTCAGTGTCATATATGATAATTTATTTGTGCATAAGTTATGTGCCAAGTTTTTTTGTTTTTTTTTCGCATTTGTTGACACCCAAGTAAAGAGAGCAGTGTGTGCAGTTGTCCAAACAATTTGTTGAGGTGGCCAAAATAGATGCAATTTATGTCTGTCTTTATGCTCTTCCCTTAATAACGTGTTTTTAGGATGTTTCATTGCTTCAAGCAAATGTGATGTTGGTTTTGAACAGCATCCCAGTCGTCGTCCATTAAGTAGGGATACTCCAAAAAATACTACAAAACAATTACAGGCACAAGAACAAGCTTCATTGCACATAGCTCTACAGTTGTACAAGAGATAGGGTCAATTGTTTCACATACAAAAATTCTATATGCAGTAATACCCTGGACTTAGGTAATAGAAGGGACCATGAAGTATACCGTAACAACCAAGGCATTTTTGAGTTTTAAAGGTTCAAAAACCTAGGGCTATTCATTAATACAAAAAGGGTTGGCATATCATATTATTTATAATGCAATAACTTTTTTAAATTTAAGTTGTACCAAACCAGAGTACTGTATCATTATTTTTTTTCTTCCTTATTTTTTTTAGCCTTTAGGGATTATTGTTTTTATAATTATTAATAATCCCTAAAGGCTAAAAAAAGAGAAGAATATCAAAGGGATAAATTGAAGAATGCATAATTTTTTATTTCTTATTATTATCTTTAATCCCCTAGATTGAGGATGATTGTTAATTTAAAAAGGCCTAAATAAAAATTGTATTTAAAAAAAAAAATCATGAAAAAACATTAAATTAGAACATAAAGTTACATGAATAGAACATAGAATATTAATAAAAATTGTATAAAAAAAAACATTCATAAAGAACATAATGCAAGAATACGTCCGAATAAACAATGTGGTTATAGGCAGATTAATGGGATGGATGTGCTTGCAATAATTGGCTCGAACTAGCAATGTCTGGCGTGATGGGGCTGATTTTTAAAGTTTTTTGAGGTATATAATGGATGAATACACTTTTAACAACCGCAAATATTTATTTTTAAATATTTATATTTATTTCGTACCACTGGACACGATCCCGCGTACGAAAAGTGGTACGCATACCACAGTTGGGGAACCGCTGGTTCAGAGGGCCCCATTACAAAGTTCAATATTTTTTGAACTTATTATTTTAACTCGATAGTGTATAAATACATACTTTATAGTTATTTTAAATTTAATAAAAAAAATAATTTTCTTAGTTTCTATTTATTGATAAACTTAAGATTGTGTTTTTCTTAAAACCAATTTTCAAACTCTGAAGGAGGTTTCTTTGCCCTTAATAAATATTATATATAATATATTGTACCTGCTTTTTTACTTTTTTGGGGGGGTAGTGTAAGAGAAATAATAATAAAAAAAAAATAGACAGAAAGTATAGCAAAAATTTGATTTTGATGGATTTAAACGTTTCTTAGTCCTCCAAAAGTGATTTTACCAAATTTGATTTTGTTATGACTTTTACTCTTTTTTCTTTCTAATATAAGTAGTATGAAGAGAGAGAAAGCATTGAATTACACTTTAAAAGGTCCCTTGAGAGTAAATAAGGGGTTGTTTGCCATTTGTAGACGTGGAGCCTAAACTAATAGGCTGATTTGAATAAAATTTAGCTCACATGTTAAGAAAAATAATACCTCGAGGTGTAGTAAAGAAATTAATTTAAGATTTAATAGAATTTAGAAGAATTAAATTTAAATTTGGTGTGCTACTCCCAAAAAAACTATGAACAAAAATAAAAAAAACAACTTGAAAATAGTCTGACAACTTAGATTAAAAAAAATTAAAATGGAGTTAATGTAAATTGTTTTCCCAGGAAAAATCTTGTTTATGAGATACTAATAAAAATACATTTAATTGCAAAGTGCAAAGGGTTTGGTTAGATTAGTCAGGGAGGAATTATTTTAATAGTAAATTTGAATAATAAATAAATGCATTATAAAAACCATGAAAACCAGAAACGAAGAACCTGGGCGAAGAAATTATGTAAGAGAAAGTTTAGCACAAGTTTTAAATGGTAAGTGGTTAGTAGTTTATTATTATTTTGGGTAATTAATTGTTGTTTAAATTGTTATTATTCTAATAGTTATAATGGTTAAGATGGTAAAAGCTCTAGAACTTTAAGATTCATTTAGTTATTATATTCAAGATTTTATTCAAGTTATACTATATCTATAATAAGATATATTGTCAGTTTTTAAGTTATTATGATTAAGAAATTGTAACTAAAAGTAATTACTTATGCTGTAAGTTTTGTATACAGATTCATTCATACTTCCAACGAATAAAAAAAAAAAAAAAAATTTATAAGTGGCAAATTTTTAATTTATATTTTATAACCAAAAACTGTTCAAACCCGTCGAACACAAACAAAAAAATGTCTTTGACTTTTACACAATTGATGGTATGCATTTAAAATAGTTCTTACTTGTATGTGTTTGTTGTTCTGCACACACTCATTTTTTGAGCTTGTGCCAAAATGAGAGAGCTTGTTAGGAGCATTTTTTAATAATATAAAATTAAATTAAGGTAAAAATTTCCAAAGTTGGAGGTGATAGGAGAACCAGTTTCTCTTTCTTTTACAATAATTTCTATCCTATAACACACTTTTAAATTAATATTTAACTATACTTAATTAATTAATTAAATAAATGCAACAAAGAGTGTAGATAAATGAGTACATACTTTGTCTTTAACTTGCATTTCCACAGCTGAGCTGGGAAGCTCATCGAGGATCTTGAGTTGATTTTCGTCCAGCCGTATACCTACTTCCTTTTTGCTGGCGGCCGCTATAACAAGATACCAAACTCATAAACATATTATGTCAACAACAAATCATTCCTAATCACATATTAATTACTATTTAAACTTTTTTTTAATACTGGCTTCTGTTAATAAATATACAATTATCTTTCTTACACATACCTGCACAATAAAAACTATTAAACAAACTGTTAAAAATTACTAATTCCATTAATAAATTAATAAATACCATAAACTAAAATTACATACAATAATAAAAATAAACTAATGGTACAAAATACCACAAACCATTATATTTAAATGCATGACATGTTTACACATTTCTGGTAACATAAACATGCTCAATTGGATCGAAGTAGCCAAGTGGGAGAGACGGAAAGTGGTTTATGTGGCAAACTCTGGCCACAATTCTCATTTGGGGAGTATGAGAAATCATTATGATGGTTCAAGAATTCAATATCGATAAATTTATACATATTATAGTCTCCTTTTTTTTAAATGCCTGTTTCTGCAGAAGAATGAAGCCTTAGTGAAGTCATTTCAATGAGTGTAAGTTCTAAATTTGAGGCCACTACCCCATAATATGATGAAAATAAATTTGTCCTACGGTTTAGCAAAATTTGTTGTGAAGGTAGTCCCATTTAAATCCCTTTTAATTACGACTGATACAAAATATAAACATTGTATCTCTGATTAGATGCGTAGAAAATGATTCTTTTCGTAGCTGTATTCATTGCGCATAGGGATTCATAATTCTTCTTTTCTTCTGCCCTAGTGAGGGGAAAAAAAAGAGAAATTTTTCACAAGCGAGTTTTTTTTTAGCGAGTTTGTTTACATTTAAAAAAACTAATTTGCTGTTTGTTTAATTAAAGTAACTGTTTATATCGAGTTTTTAGTGAAAAATAATGAGTGATTTAAGTGATTATGACGAAAATGAGAAGAATAATGCGCCTCCCGAAATAATTAATTCGGCATGAAATACAACTAATGAATTAATGTCATCTTTATCAAAAGAGAAATACGAACTTACACACAGGAAGTTTATTACATTTTTTATTCCTATATTTATTATTAAAATCCACAATCCTAGATAAAGTACAGTACAAAACTCGTGCGAAAACTGCATTTTGCTTTGCTTGTGTGGTTTTACTACCCTCGGTGTCGCTAGGGGTGCCAACTCTACACTCTCATGCAAAATGCTAATTTCCGCACTAGACGCATAATGTACTATTACCATATATCTCTCTCTACCTCAAAAAACATTTAAACTCAATACATTCTAGTTTAGGCCACAAAGATACACAGTAAAGTAAACAAGAAAAATAAAAAATTTAAATATTTTTCTAAATTTGAAATGTTTAGTGAATCTACCACAATAACTTTGTCGAAACCCAAGTTAACTAGTTCCACTCCCGGAGGTGACATCTAATAATGACACCTAAAAGTAATTAAGATTAAATGTAGCAGAGTATATATTTGAAATGTTTTTCTCCACCACAAGAAAAAAGCATTAAAAAAAAATGATTAAAATATAAAAAGTATTATAATCATGGAAACAAGCAAATCTGGCAATCAGTAACTCTCCCACGTTGATAATAGCAAACTCTAGAGTTGATAATAACTAATAAAATGATAACTTCTTTTGTCATTCAACTGAATTTGTCAGACAGCATTTTAAGTAATTTGGTTTACAAAGGAAGATATTTTGAAAATTCTTTATTCATAAACATAACTTGAACTAAAAGAAAAACTGATGATTATGACGGAAAAATTCTAAATTGCAGTCCATTAAAATATGAATTTAAATTTAAATTTGGGGTAATACCCCAAAAATTCTGAGAAACATGAAAAAAAAAATCTAGAAAATGATTCGACGATTTTAATTAAATAATTTTGGGGGTACTACCTACTAAATAAATTCTTAAAAAATGGTTTGACGATTTTGATTAAAAAAATTTAAAAATGGAGTTAATGTTAATTGTTTTCCCAAGAAAAATCTAGTTTCAGAGTTATTATTAAAAAACCAATGTGATCCCGCTGGAAATAAAAACTGAAAACTAACTGTAAATTAAATTATAAAAATTAAATATAAGTTTAAAAGGCAATTAGTATTAGATCTTAACAAATCTCTTAACTTGCTGTCTAAACAAATCTCACTTTAATTTTGGAAGTCTTACAAGCAGCATCTTTAAAACTACCTGAATTTTTAGAAGACTGAATAAAAAATGTATCTACACACAAAATCAGAAAGTTTTTCATTATCCACAATGGGTATATTTACAATGGTTCCGAAACCTTTTAGTTTCTCAGCACCCTTCCTGAATCCTGTTGTTTCAAAGACTGTATTCTAACCTCCACACTTTGCAAATAGTAATTGTGATTATATACATTTTTTATGTAGGGCTCCCCCCCCCTTGAATTTGAAAAATCGATACACACACAAAAATTATTTTTGAGTATGTATTATAAACCTACTTTTGAACAAATCCAATAAAAAATGTATCTTAAAATATGGCTCAGTAAAATGAAATATTCAGGCCTCTTATATTCATGCAAAATGTTAACTTATCTATTGAACATTTTATTCAATAAAACAAAATTATTTCAGCCAACTACCTTAACAACATAACATTGATTAGCCTTGGAAATAGGGCTGAATAAATATTTTTATCTACGATTGATAAGAAATATAAACATTATATCTCTGTTTAGATGCGTTGAAAGTAATTATTTACGCACTTGTATTTATTGCGCATGCGCGTCTCATAGTTTTACGCACGATTAGCTAGTTTGTTTACATTTAACAAAACTAATTTGCTGTTCTTTTATTAAAGTAGCTGTTTATATCGAGTTTTTAGTGAAAAACAATGAGTGAATTAAGTGACTTTGACGAAAATGTGGAAAATAATACTCCTCCAGAAATAATTAATTCGGCAAAAAATACAACTCAAGAATTAATGTCATCTTTATCAAGAGAGAGATACGAACTTACATACAGCAAGTTTATTTTTTTCTGTATTTATTATTTAAATCTAACAATCGTAGATAAAGTACGGTACGCAACTCGAGCGAAAACGGCATTTTGCATTGCTTGTGTGGTTTTACAACCCTCGCTGTCGCTCGGGTGCAAACTCCACACTCGCATGCAAAATGCTACTTTCCGCACTTGACGCGTAATGTACTATTAAACAGAGCTCTTGTGTATCAATAGTTATTTATATTACTAGGCAGCAAAATGGAAATTTGATGACTAGTTTTTTTAAGTTTCAGTTCAAAGCTGAAGGCGATGATAGGCTAAACAAATTTACTGCAGAGGCGAAGCCAAGGCATTAAATTTATTGCCAAGACAGTAAATTTTAAGTTGTTTCTTGTGGGTCATTAAGGGTAAATTAAAGTCAACAATTCTCCTCCTAAACGAAACTACTTAAATATTAGCAGGTCACAAGAGCTAATACACCATTTAATGGGTAGAAACGAAGATAACATCATAAATACCCTCAACAAGAAGATAAAGAAATTAATCGAGGATCGGCAATTAACATCTTTTAACGACCTTTGGAATGTTTTAAATCATTGTCGTCCGTTAATTGATTGTAATTATGATGTTTTCAGGCACGCATATGCCTCAGTGGAGGTGAAATATAGCCAAAGTTAATCATAGGTGGAGAATTGTTGACTTTAATTTACCCTTAATGACCCACAAGAAACAACTTATACATATATAAAGGGACAAATAAAACAAAACTACGTAAATTTTAAGTCGAGGATAAGCTAAACAAATTTACTTCAGTGGCGAAGCCGAGGCAGGAAATTTACATTTTGACTGACAAGGGGAAGCCGAGGCAGGAAAATGTTAATTACCAGCTAAGGTGTAACCGAAACAGGTAATCTTTCAACAAATCAGGAATGTTTTCTTTGCCGCATAGTTGCATACGGCAGAAAAATTGCACTAAAGGTTGTTATTATTATAATTTTTAAAGGTATTTTAAAAAAGATATAAATATTTTGCAGAATATTACACTTAAATATATAAAAATGAAAAATGTGGGAGAGTTCATAACCTGCTATGTAGTAACCTTTCCTTAAAATTTAGCTGCTTGTTTTTTATTTTGCTGATACTTTGAACTTTTGCTGACACTTTGATATTTTGTTGCGTGTTGTTTGACATGTTACAAAATAATCAAGAAAAATTACATTTTGCAGATTGATAACAGTACAAAACTGCTCAATTTTGCTGCCGTGATTAGATAAAATAATAATCAACAAATTAATATAGTTTCTAAAATAAAATAAATGTACACGAGTGTATACATGTGTTAGTATGTATAATTACATGTATGTAAAAATAATATATATATATATATATATATATATATATATATATATATATATATATATATATATATATACATGTGTGTGTGTGGTATAAAAGTTAACCAGTGCTGTTACATTTAAGCAATTAATGTTATCTTATCTTAGTTATGAATTGGAAATAATAATCAATTAAAGATTTATTGACCCCTTTTAAATTTGTTGTAATTACCATATACTGTGAATACTAATACTACTCGTTTAAAAAACTTTAGAAAGGCGAGGGACAAAGTAATAACCTAATAACAGTATAATATAGTTTGCATTAAAAAACAATACACCAAAGTATTCATTTATAGATACAGACTATAGCTAACGAAAAAAACTATAGCTAAGCTAAAGTAAAGCATTCATGTTTAAAGTGTGGAACCTTTATTTAAAGTAAAATTACTTTTATTTATTTAAGAAATGCTTCTTAATTTCTTACATGGGGAGAACAGTATTGACCAAAAATTAGATTTTGATAGATTTAAACGTTTAACAGGTCCTAAAAGGGTTTTTTTTTTTAAAAAAAATCTATCCATCATCTAATGTCTGAAGAGATAAGTGAAGTCTAAACAACTAAACCATAAAATTTAGCTTAGATGTTCAGAATGATCACATACTCCAAGGCAAAACTAAGATTAAGTGGCACTTCTTTAGATTGCTACTCCCCTTAGAAAAAAATCAGAGGGGAGTAACAATCTAAAGAAGGTGTACAGAACGTTCTTCTTTAGACTGCTACTCCCCTTACAAAAACAGAAGTATGATATTCCTTTGTCCCAAAGTACATTGGACTAAACATCCATTTGTCTTAACCCTTCGTGGCTCAGCTCTAGTGGACAAACAATGAGGCACGGGCGGCCTACTTTATGCGCCAATGCATTTTTCAAACCATAAATAGGTCAAATTCAGATTATCTAGATTGGGCTTTGGAAATGTTGAACTAAATAGTCAATAATTAATAATCACATACTTGATGTGATTAACACACATCACAGTGTGCATTAAACACATGCCCAAGATGTGTTTACTGCATAACAACGCTCGGCCCCACACAGTTAATGACACCACCTTTTTGGACTCAAGTGCTCATGGCCCCGACCTGGCACTGAAATATTTCTACTATTATCTTCACCTGAAGCAATATTTGCACCATAAAATTTGAGACGGACAAGGAAGTGAAGGAAGAGGTGAGAACATTTTTGAGGACGCTGGCGGCGGAGCTCTGCGACAAGGGAATCAAGGACATAGTGCCACAGATCACCAAGAGCATTGATCGTAATCGGGATATTATGTACCTACAATGTCATAGGCTTTTTTTTTGTAAACATAAAATTTTCCTAATTTTAAAATAACAATGGTCTTTTTAATTCTTGGACAACTCTCATATAAGAACTAATAAATAGAAAACACTGGACAAATTTCCAAAGTATATGAGAATGTTTAGTATACTGTTTTTTATGCAAAATGATACTTTGAGTTTTTTATTCAATAAATAATTTCTTTTTTGTTTTTTTCAAGGTTTGGGCCAAAAATTAATAATAATAATCCATGGTGCAATAACACGGGGAGGGTGTATACAATTATATATGCGATGGATGAGTACAAGGTTAGCATGCTGTAATAACATAATTAACATTGCTAATTAATAATTGACATTGGATCGACACCTCTTTACTTAAGTAACTACCCATTTATATTGCAAAGCTGGGCACCTTACCGAGTTGGGAGTCAAACCCCGAACCTCCAGAAAGATAAGCTATGATAGCAATATGCTACCAGGGATCTTTGGATAAAAAGGGGTTCATATTATTTGTCCTCATAAAACCAGAAATGCCGACGCTTTTGGAGAAAGTCCCCAGGTAAGTGATAGAAGATCCTCAAATAACAATTAAGAGATTATCTTGAAAAAAGACCAGTCATGCACCATGACTTAATGAGCGAATTTTCAAAGAAATCTGCGTATTATTGGCTGATGATAATGTACAGAAATTTTGGTTTATAATATATATTTGTATAAATAAATATATATTTGTATAAATTTTGGACTTTAATGAGGGGGGAATACATATACAGATATAAGTAATAATCTACAACTAGCAATGTTGAAGTGTTGCTAGGCATCAGAATGTTGAAAAGAATCATGGCTGTCATCTATTATATTGAGAATTGGATAGTATCGACTGTGAAAATAATTAAATAATTTGTTATAGGATAGTAAGGATCAGTGAAAAGTAAAAAAAAACAATATTTTAGTTTACCGACGTTTCAGAAAATATTTTTCTTTCTTCAAGGTAAGGTTCTGAATGATTTTATTTTTCAGGATAAGTGTACAGTTGGGAGGTTTAGAGTGGGCCCCCACTCTATACCTCCCAACTGTACACATCCTGAAAAATAAAATCATTCAGAACCTTACCTTGAAGAAGGAAAAATATTTTCCGAAACATCGGTAAACTAAAATATTGTGTTTTTTTACTTTTGACTGATCCTATCTATTATATTGTCTGAGAGATACTCCTTTACATTCCTTTCCATATCACCAATAACTCCAGTTCTTTTGTGAGAATGGAGGATTTTACAGATGTGGTTCACTGATTCTCTCTTTGCCTTTGATTATAGTTATAGACTAGCGTTATGGCCATCACCGATTTGATAACTTCACTTAATCATTTTCTATTATCTTTAAAGAAAATATTTATTTTCTCTTTTTCTTGCCTCCATAATATAAGAGAAGTGCTTGGGGGCTTGAAAGGCATAATAAAAATGTAACTAAACAAAAACAGACACTAAACAATAATAAATACAGCAATGGTTAATTGATCAGCTGAGCAATTTCAAGGGATAAAGAAGGTCCAGCTACTGTGAAATAAAATTCACCATCACAAATATTTTAGCACTATGTTTGCCCACAAAAATATTGATTTCATAAGTATTATAATAATTAGAATATGTTTAGCAATGTTTTAATATCATACATTCAGGATGCCAATACGAAGTCTGATAAAAAAGTATAAGACTTAGGAAAATAAAATAAAAAATAGCTAACTTGATCATTTTAAAACCTAGTCCTCTTAGAGGCATGCTAATTAATATTTTTAGAACAACAGATCAGTTTTTGTACATAATCAAGTAAATCAGGTTTAGTTTATTGTAAAAAATTACACAGTTATGGAAAAAAGTTATATAGAAAATAAAATATTTTACTACAAAAGCCACATGTGACTTTTTCCTATTTCCAAAAATAAAAAGAACCTTAAAGGGCTGTCGTTGTTTTACAAGCATAGATGACATTAAAAGCGCATCGCTGAAAGAGCTAAAGGCTATCCCAAAGATCGAGTTTGAGAAGTGTTTCAAGGATTGGAAGAAGCGCTGGCACAAATGCATAATATTTAATCTATTGTGAAGGCGAAAAAATTAATGTAGATGAATAAATAAATATTTTTTTCAAAAAATGAAAATTCCCGTTATTTTCTGAACACACCTCGTGTAATTGTGTTCTTCAGCATTGTTAAATGAAATTTTGCCTAATTTCATTGTTGTTTCTTTTTACTGTCATTTTCAATACAGTACTGTATCTTATGCATGTGTGTTTCTCTACAAATTATTATTGCTTTTTTGGTTTTGTTTTTTAAATCCTGGATTATATCCAATCATGGGAATTTCCAATCAATCCGAATTTAAGTTAGAAAGTAATTAGTTGTTTATTAGATAGATATACATACATTTAATTTTAAGCATAGTACATAGATGAAGGGGGATTTCCACTGAATCAGACCTTTGTTTCTTGTGATGGCTTTTGGCTTTTTTTTTACTATACTTGTCTATACTCTGAATCTATAGTCTATACTCTTGGTTTCCTTCTTTTTCCAGTGATAATAAATGCCGATGACAAATTAATATATACAGTGCACAACTCATGATGAATTTTTAGCTGCATTTTTATTTTTTATAGTCAAAAAACGAATAATAGCACAAACATAACAAATTGGGTGAAGAAGTAAGTGGAGTGTCAATGGTTGCAGGTAAGCAAGTGCCCTTTGGGTGATAAAAATATTTATATCACCCAATAAATATTATATTAAAATATGGGGCATACAAATATTTCAGTGCTGCAGCTACACTTAAACAAATGTTCCCTACAAGTCTTGGATTTCTCCCACTCACCACGATATCACTTACTTTTGAGACACCCTATATAAGTAATAACTGGATACCCGTGCTTCGCTACTGAGTGTTTTTAAATTTGATAAGTTTATAAACTACCAGGAAAGCATACAAATTATTTTACTATGCGAGAATATTTAGATTCTATCCCTCCTAGTTATATCCCCCCACCTCTTTGATAAGATCATTTGCAAATATCCTAAATTTACCCCCTCCTAAATGAAAATATGACAAAGCTGTACACATAACAACAATTACTGTACTCTTAAAGAGCATTTCAACGATATGCACCATGAAGATAAAGGGTATTCATTACTTGTACCCCGTACCCCTTTGAACCAAAAGTTATAGTTCAAAAATTCATGTAAACAGTTACCTTCCCCTTGCTTTGAAGGTCAAGTGTGCAAATTTTCATCGAGATCGGAATAAAACTGTAGATTTGTATAAAAGAACATGCATATGTACACACATATGTTGACTTTTATATACATATATAGATATAGATATATATTTCCATTTTACCTCTCCCCCTTCTAAATGAAAATAAGACAAAACTGTACTTAAGAACAATTACTTTTCTCTTAAACAGCTTTCCAACGATTTGTATCATGAAGGGTATCTATTACTTTGTCATTTGTACCTCGTACACATAACAACAATTACTGTACTCTTAAAGAGCATTTCAACAATATGCATCATGAAGATGAAGGGTATTCATCACTTGTACCCCGTACCCCTGTGTACCAAAATTTTAATTTCGTAATCTCATGTAGGCAGTGACCTTCCACTTGTTTTGAAGAAAAAGTGTGTAAATATTCATCAAATTAGGATAAAAGACATACCCTCATACGGATACAGTTCTTTTTATATAAGATATAGCTATATTTTTTAATTATACCCCCCTCCTAAGTGAAAATATGATAAAACTGTACATAACCACAATTACTGTCCTCTTAAAGAGCTTTTCAACGATATGCATCATGAAGGATGTTCATTACTTTAACATTTGTACCCCGTACCCCTGTGTACCAAAATTAAAATTTTGAATATTCATGTGGACAGTGATTTTCCCCTTGCTTTGAAGGTCAAGTGTGCAAATTTTCATCGAGATCGGACTAAAACTGTGGATTTGTATAAAGAACATGCACACATGTTGACTTTTATATATGTATGGCTGCCATCTTGAATCAATATGCCCGATTGGTAAACTATTTATCAAAAGTTACTAATTTCATAAAAGGATCCAACTTCTGAATTTCAAGGTTCTAGTACAATTGGTTCCCGAGATATCGTCTTGTCGAATTTTGTATATTAATGGCCGCCATCTTGAATCAAGATGGCGGATTTATAAAATATTTCTTAGCAAGCACCTAGGAGGTAAGAGGAACACACCTACAAAATTTCATGGTCGTAGGTCCAGTGGTTTCAGAGATATCGTGATGTGTCAGTGAGTCAGTGAGTCAGTGGTATTTGGATTTTATATATATAGATAATCAAACATATGAGGAGAGCTAAAACATTCAAGCTCAACAAATTTTGTAAGACTAAAAAAAGAAAAAAAAAAAAAACCTGTATAAAGTTTTGACTAAACAAAAAACAGAATCTATTAATTAAGGACTTGGGTGTAATTCTTAATTGAAGAAAGCCTTAGCAATTATTTAAAAAAAAAAAAATAACACTTCTGTCAAGAAAATTTTGAATTTAGTGACAAAAAAGTTTGTTCTTTAGAATAAATACAATGCTTTCGTTACCTTCAGTAAGCATATAAGAAAACTTGTTTTAATTTTCGTAATAAGCCTTTTATAATTTTTTGAAATAAAATTATTAATTACTAAATAAAATTGATAAATTTTAATTATTTCTCCTTGAAGCATGCTGTGCAGTCCTTTTAAAATAAAATAAAAATAGTACCTATATTTTTAAAAAATATTAAGTTTAAATATAATTAAACAAATACTACACAGCCCAATGGAAATATAAGATAATAAATATAAATAAATAAGAGATAATATAAAGCTATAATAATTATAATATAAAGAATATATATAAAGATAATATAAAGAATATAAATAAGATATATATAATGATCTACAACTTAGCCTAAAAGTTTCTATGCTCGATAATAATATTTTCTTTTTAATAAATAATTACTATTTTATCTGTATTTTACTTAAACAAAATTCATGTGTAATAAAATTGGCTATTTTTTCAGTTTAATTAATTATACTAGTTAAATAATAATTGTCATATTGGATATGCATTTATAAATATTTTAATCACGATTTTCAAGATGCTCAAAAAATATTATATTAATTATTACCTATATTATTGTATTTTAGCAATAAATTGGTTGTTTTATAATCTTAGACTTTTTATATTCTTCATGACTCTAATCAGAAGTAAATATAGCAAGTTTACTAGGCAGACTTGTTATTTACATGAAGTTGTACAAAAATCAATAAATTTATAAAAAATTCTTGCAAAGTTTAAAAAAAAGGTATAATAATATATATATATATATATATATATATATATATATATATATATATATATATATATATATATATATATATATATATATATATATATATATATATATAGTGTGACCCATGATAAAATGTCATAACGAAACTGGCGGATTCTATGGGTCAAATGCAACAAAAAATGTTGATAGAACCGATGAAAAAAAATCTCGATAAACTAAAAGAGATAGAGAAATTGGGCTAAGGATAAAAAAAAAAAAAAATCAGGATCACTCATTTATTTCCAAATTATCAGCTGCCAAGCATCTTTTAGGTCCTGTTACATTTGAAAATTTGGATTTTTTAAAATTCGACCATGAAATTTCTGTTCTTTTTACTATTAATTGAGGGATGTTAGAAGTGTGGCAATTTCAGAAAAAACTTTTGCTTTTCATAAGCTTTTAAATGGTATAATTAAAGTTTAAGATCAACGGACTAGTTTTTTAATCATGGTGGATTGAATGTTACCAGACGTGGCATTTTTTTTGGTCAGGTCACAACCAATTCTTGTACAAATGCATAAAAGGTTTCCCCAAAAGAAACCACAACACTTCGGGTTCTCACAGGAAATTTGACGCTTATCAAAAAAGTTCCTATAAACTGCTTAAAAAACATAATTTTTGGACGTTTATCTTTCAAATTCTCCAATACTCTGCTTCTGGCCATACAACACCTTGAAGAAAACCTTGTAGAGAAAATAATTTATTGTTGACATATCAATCCAAGCTCTGACTAATATAACCCCTGATTTTCAGGGAAATTTCAAAATTCTACGTCCACTTCATTAATCAATCCATTAAGGTGATCTCCATCAACGCTCAATTTTAAAGGATTTTGATTTAGAGAGCTAAAATTAGTGTGATTTGACTCTCTCTCTACAATATTTGCTTTAAAAAGTATAATGTAAACAGCGTAGTATTTGAGAATTATAGTAAGGATAAACGCCCAAAAGTGATGTTTTTTTTTGCGAATATCTCAAAAACGAAGCTGTTCCGGATCCATGTTTATAGGAACCCGAAGTGTGTGGTTTCGTTCGGGGAAACCTTTTTTGTATTTGTACAAGAATTGGTTGTGATCCTGACCAAAAAATTTCACATCTGGTAACATTCAATCCACCAAAACAACTAGACCAAAAAAACAAGTACAGTAAAACCTGCTAAAGTGACCACCCGTGTATATTGACCACCTGGTCAATGTGACCACTTTTTCATGGTCCCTTCAGAAATCCAATACTTTCCTGTACATTTTCTTCTGCTTATTGTGACCATCTGCCTATATTGACCAGTGACCACCTTCTTCTGGTCCCTTGAAGTAAATTCATTTCGGTTAAAGTGACCAAAGAAAAAAAAAATTTAGTGAGAATACCTATTATAATTTTGAAACATCCGGTTTTTTAATTTAATTTCTTAGAACTTATATACTAGTTATTGCATGAATAAAACTCTCTTTACTTTCTTTCTGTTTTATAAGAATTATTTGGAAGGATTTTAATTCAAGGAAATTAGTAAAATGAAATAATTCTTGCTGGTTCTAACAGTTAACCATAAAGAGTACATAATTTCTCTGCATTTTTTTCTTATTCACTTCATCCTCATTTCTTTGAAATATCTCATTCCCTTCTGTTTTTATTTTATTTCTTGTTCAGTTCTTGTCTTAGTTTGATTTAGAAGGTAAAAGGTGTAATTCTTTTTATTTTCGTGTTTTCATGTGCATTGTGTATTCTGTGCTAAAATGCCCGTAACAAAAATTTAAATTTTACTATTAAAAATAAGTACAATACATGTTGTTTTTTTAAAAGAGAAATGCCCACCTCATTTTTATTGCATACATTGTAAAAAAAAAAAAAATAAATAAAAAAAAAAAAAAAAAAAAAAAAAATAGCTAATCATATTTCAGAAAGGTTTTATTTTTACACTATTTAAAAATTGTATGACTCTTTTCCATAAACGTTCCTTTTCACCCTTTACGTGAGTAACATTATAGAAAAACCAAGAATGAACAATTTTTTCAACCCGTTTTGGGTATGTTGACCACCTGCCTAAGGTGACCACTTTAAGTCGGTTGTCACTTTATCCAGGTTTTACTGTAGTTTAAAAAACTAGTCCGTTGATCTTAAACTTTAATTATGCCATTTGAAAGCTTATAGAAAGCAGAAGTTTTCCCTGAAATTGCCACACTTCTAACATCCCTCTATTAATAGTAAAAAGCACAGGAATTTTATAGTCAAATTCTAAAAAATCCAAATTTTCAAATGTAACAGGACTTCAAAGATGCTTAGCAGCTGATAATTTGGAAATTAAATGAGTGATCCGAAAGGTTTTTTTAAGCTCTATAAAAATGTTCCTTAGCCTAATTTCTCTATCTCATTTAGTTTTTGAGATATTAGGCATTTTGTAAAAATGTTTGTGAAATACTTAAAAAAAAGAAATAAATCGATATCTTGAGAACTATTGAGAAATGAGCATATGCTTACACGAAATTTTTTTGTTGCATTCGACCCATAGCATCCGCCAGTTTAGTTATGACATTTTATCAGGGGTCACCCAGTATACAGTATGTCCCAGGATCGACTTGACGATACGTGAAGTGACCCAAAAATTTCATTTTTCGGCAAAAAGTCATTCTTGATCATCCCTTCTGCATGTCTTCAAATGAAGATTTATCGCATTAAAAATGTTTTTCCATGTAACCTGCCCCCAAATATTACGATTTTTTTTAAATCGCACAAGAGGGAACTGGTCTAAACCTCCCCCCCCCCCCCCTACCCACTTACCTCATTATTAATAATAAAAAAATCCAAAGGAATCGTTTTGAAAATCGAGTTAAATCAACAATTAATTGTTTAATAGACCTATTTTATTAAAATAAAAATTTAATAAAAAGCAGAAATTGAAGTAAATTAGTTCTTATTATCCATTACTAAGATTTTATTTCTATAATAATGTTAATCCTAGAAATGTCTATTCAACAACCATGGTTGTACTCATTAAACCAAAAATAAACATAAAATAGGGGGGGGGGGGGGGAGTTAAATACGATGATTTTGTTTTTTGTATATTCTTCCTTATTTTGAAAAATATAATTTTTATAACGATTGACATTTTTTTTATAAAATTAAAATTTAGACCAGTTCCCTCTTGTGCGATTTTAAAACCTCGTAATTTTTGGGAACAGGTTACATGAAACAAAATTTTTAATGCGATAAATCTTCATTTGAAGACATGCAGGAGGGATGTTCAAGAATGACTTTTTGTTGAAACATGAAAATTTTAGGTCACTTCAGATATCGTCAAGTCGATCCTTGGACATACTGTATATTAGTTATAGAGTCATAGAGGGGTTGAATAATATATTACATTAAAAGTTAAACAATAATGAGGTTGTGTGACAATGGTTTTGGTTTCTTTCCTCAGAAAACAAAGCGGTAACTTAGACCCTTATTAGAGGTTATGATTCTTCCATATTATATTCCCCCAACTGAATACATCAGTTGATTTTGGCAGGGTGCACATTGAGACACAGGGCAGGGCAGCACAGTTTTTTAAGCAGAAATATACGGAACCCCACAAATTGAGACACAGAGGAGGGCAGGGCAGTCTTTGCCACATGTGTCCTACCTGATGCTGGTCAATATGGTGTCTGTATGCACACATCGGGGATATATATATATATATATATATATATATATATATATATATATATATATATATATATATATATATATATATATATATATATATATATAAAAGAATATTATTAAGGTGTAAATTTTCCTTAAACCAAAATTTAAGACATTAATAGTTTTATAATACCAGCGATGAGGATGGTTGAGAAGAGGGATTACTTCACCCACCAGCCGATTAGTCTCTACAGTCTTCGCACAACTAGAATCGACGCGTTAACAGCGCGGGAAATTGAGTGACACACAGATTGGCCAACCTCTCTGGGGGAAAAAATAAAGCCACTACGAAGCCTTCTTATACTGTTATCCAGAGGGCCTCTCCCCTCCACTAGAGACATTTATCTTTGCCTAGTTGGCCCGACCTTTTGTCCGGGAAAATCTCAAGCTCTCATTGGCTCGTCCCCCCTTTTGCTAGTTTTTCCCGCGCTGTCAACACGTCGATTCTAGTTGTGCGAAGACTGTAGCCATAATTTCATTAACTTAATTATTCCTTTTTTAAAAATCTTAAAAATAGTAGGTACTAGTAACCAGTTGACTTTATATATTCACCTCCACTCCCAGATTTGCCAAAAAAATTGTGATTTTAATTTAATAAAAGTAAATAAAAAGTTTAACCGAACATAAGAGCAAAATTTAATCAATGGTAACAAAAATTAAAAAGACTATATTAAAATAAATACCTATACCTATATGAGGATACAAATGAATGCATTTTACCTTTTCTCATCACAGGGGTGAGTCGATTAGCAGGTTGCCTTCTTTTAGTTGGGGAAGGTGTAATTTTAGGTTTATTTGATGTGACAGGTGTGGCTGGAAGAGGTAATGCACCCAATGGACGCAGAGGTTTAGACCTGGTAGGTGTAACGGGAGGAGGATCAAAAAGATCATCAGCTTCTGAAGAACCTGGTGAGTAAGGAGAATCTCCACCAAGAGAAAATTCCAAGTCAGCTTCCATCACAAAGTTAGGTTTCTCAGCATTTGTAACTTCTTGAGTTTTAGGTTGAGGAGATGGTTGCTGTTTACCATCGCTTAGTACTTCACTATTATTAACAATTTGTGTGTCTGCAGATGAAGGACCTCGAATATTTTCTCTCCTTGGAGATGGACTTCTTGATTTTGTAGGTTCAAATGGGTCGTAGGTTTCAGGAGGCTCAGGAGGAGTGTTTGGTCCTTTATGCATTACAACAATGGGCTCACCTCCATCATCATCACCTCTATCACCTTCCTCATCAACTTCTTCCAAGGGATTAGTAAGGCTCCTTAGAGGAGGTTTACTACTTATAGTAAATTTAACTGGAGGTTCAGGAGGTGTTTTTGGCCCAGTACTAGAGGATTGGTGTATAGCATCACCTTGCTTACCACCTGCTTCATTATCACTTTCATCAGTTAAAATGATTATTTCTGCTGGAGATACGGCTTCCTCTCTAAATGGTGACGGGTCAAGATCAATTATGGCTACAGGCTTAGCATTTGAAGCCATTCTTCTTCGTTGCCTTCTTTTATCCTTTTCTTGAGTAGCGGCTAGTATAGGTACAACACTTCTTACTGGTTGATTTTCTTTATCTTTCTTTTTACGGTTCTCTTCCTCCCAGACTCTTCTAGAGCCACCTCTTCTAGTAGACTCCCCAGCATTTTTAGAGGAAGATTTAAAATTCACACTGACCAAAATGTTATCACCAGAAGTAAAAACTTCTTTTGATGGGAGAGGAGATTCAGTCCTTCTACGTTTATTGTCTTTTTTGGCAGTTTTGCGAGATTTATCTTTTTTCTTATCTTTGCTCTTTTTAGTTGGTTGATTTTGAACAGTGGGAACTGATACAGCAAGCTTATTTGTAGCTAATCGTTCTCTTTCACAACTACTGCAAGAACAGGTAGAGCAACTGCTAGATGAGACAGCCTTCTTGTCACGATCATCTCTTGACTTATCTTTTCCACCACTTCTGTCTCTTCTCTCAGAAGACTTATCAACACCTCTTTTTTTATCATTTGATTTTGTAGTCTGAGATTTTTTTCTATCTCTAGATTGATCTTTCCTGGTTTTGCTTCTACCACGACTGCGTTTTCTATCCTTGTCTCTAGTATATTTGGTCCTACTTCTGTCCAAGCTTCTGCCCCTACTACGTCTTCTCTTTCCATTTCCACGACTGGTAGATTTGTCTCTATTTCGGCTGCGACTTAGACTTCTTGCTCTACTCCTTTTCCTTGTTTTACTCCAGTCTCGAACCCTTCTAACTTCACTTCTAACAACACCAGATTCTCTACTAGCACTTCTGCTCTGAGAACTTACGATGTCTCTTCCAAATTCATCTTTCCTCTTTCTGTCACCTATTACCTTTCTTATATCATATCTTTCAAGGTCTTTCCGTTTTTCTTTCTGTTTTTTATCCTTTTTTTTCTTTTCAGGAGTTTTGTCTTTATCTTTATCCTTGGCTTTATCTTTTTCTCGATAACTTCTGTCTTTAGTAGATTTTGTGACCCGCTTCCAAGGAATGAACTCATTGCGGTCATCTGTGATTATCTCACCTTCTTCTTTGGACAAATACGTTTCTGCACTACTTTTAACTTGAGATGCTGGAGCACTATCTTCACACAAAGCATCTTCACATTCAGAAATAGCTTCAGTTTCTAGACCTTCAAGTCCACTCTGTTTTACATTTTTTTCATTTTCTTCCATTTCCCAATTTTTTTCATAAGAACTCATTTCATCATCTGTGATTTCAACCAACCCATCCTTGTCGCCTTCAGCTAACCCTGAATTGAGAGAGTCATTAAGAGCTCCATCATATTCATTATCATCTTCGGAATCATCTTTTCGCAATTTTCTTTTCCTAGATCTTCTTTTGGGCGAAGGCAGAGTAGAGCAATCAGATATATCTAATGAATCTGACATATCACTCTGAACCTCTCCTGATGATAGAGAATCGGCTGGGCTAAGTGACCTTGATTTATGGCCATTTTGCAAACCAATATCATCATCCTCAGTACTCTTCTTATCCTCAGCAGATAAGTATCCTTCATTTCCATCTTTCATGGCCAGAGATTGCTCTTCAGGTATAATTTCTTCATTATCTTCAACACTATCATCTTTATTGGCTTTTTCAGAGCTATCAACTCTACTATCTGATTCAAAATTCTCATCCTCAGTTGATTTAGCAGTAGATTTTCTTCTTCGTTGAGGTTTAGGAGAGGGAGCAGGTGAATCAAAAGGATCACCTTCAGCCAGTAGTTTATTTTCATCATTTTTATTTAGAGACTTGCAAACATCACTACTCTCATCACAATATTCTGTACTGGTATCTAATTCAGATAATTTTTCATGGTCTTCAATGTCGCACTCCTTTAGTTCTTTATCCTCATCCATTTGTTCAGGAGAACATTCTTTATCACTCGCTGTGTAATCTTTCTCGCCTTTCTTCTCTTGACCATCAGTCTCATATGTATTTTCTTCCCCATCATTCTCTTCTTTGTTTATGCGATTATCAACATTTAAACTAATGTCTTCTATTTGAGGGGGTGTGGAAGGTCTTTTAGTTTCAGAGCCTTTGAAATTAGAATCTTCTGGTTGTTCTATAGAATCGTCGGCTCTCTCATCTTCAGAGAGTTCTTTCTCGTCTCTTAAAGGAGTGCTATCTTCTGAACACAGAGCTTGCTCACTTTCTCTGAGGTCTTGTCCACATTTTTCACTTTTGTCAGAAACTTGTTCGTCTCTATCAGCACCACTTGAAGAAGGTTCTTCTGTTTCTTTGTCTCTAATGCTCTCATCAGAGGTTTCTTTTGTGCTTCTTTCCTCCTCAAATTTTCTTAATTTCTCCTTCACAGGACTCTGATCATCATCCACATGCTCATTCAATTTTTTCTCAGAATCAGAAGCATCTTCTTTAAGTGGAGGAGCTTTTTTGAACCTTTCTATAATGTCATCAATGTACTGGCCATCTTCTTCTGAACTGTCTGAAGAATTGCGTGCTATTTTCAAACTTGCTTTACTATAATGTTCTGAAATGGGGACTTCAGAATCACTGTCGTCATCATTTTTAGAAGGAGAAGGAAGTCTAATATCCTCCAGTCTGATACCTTGAGTAGGCAATGGAATATCAGGTAATTCAACTGGTGTTTTTTCAGATGAGTCCTCTTCATCAGCTGAAAATTATAAAGCCGAAAAAATAAATTAGAAACCAATTAGAAGCTTAAAAAATTAACTAAATGAAAAAACTTGACTAGGGTGACCAATATACTAATTTGCCCTATGCATTATTATATATATGAAATTTTAGATTTGTCTGTACATTAATAAGATTTCAAAATCATAAATTCATTACAAAAACCAAAACTGGTTTTGACTCTTTTTTTGTCTGTCAGTCATTCTGACCTCTGAACACCCCTCACTTAAAAGATGCAAAAATGGCTGGACAAAATCTATTTATTTGACACAATGGAGTACGCTAGCACATGGGGCATGTTGGAGGCTTTGTTTTATTAAAAAATATTGAGTAGAACCAAAAATATTACATATTTACTGAATAATATTGCTTATATTGAGAGAGTACTTAGATAAATATTTACGTACATTGGTTGCTATTCATCATGGTATAGCTTCCCTACTTAGGCACGTTGAGCCTACCTGTATAAACCGACCCCCCTCCCCTCCACTGTCTGACAGTTCAGGCCTCTATCACTTGCTACGTTTATACTTGCACAGTTTACATATTCATTTATGTGTTGCTTATATTATCATTGGTTTCGACTTGGCCTGCTTTTTGATTTTTTTCTTGTTTATAAGAAAGCCCTTGAAGTGGAGATTAAGAATAAGAGTATGTATATGTATGTATATATATATATATATATATATATATATATATATATATATATATATATATATATATATATATATATATATATATATATATATATATATATATATATCACAGTGAGATTCAACAATTAAATTTAAACTTGATTGAATTCTAACTTTATTAAAATAGTCTGCTAACTTGCTTGTAAGGCACATAACTTCCTCGTGTCTTATCACATACTTAAATGATATTTTGCTTTTACAACCCATTATTGTCAAATTTTTCCCTGGGCTGAAATTTACATGGGACCACCTGTAGGCTACTTTTGACAAACAATCCAAATTAATTACATATTGGATGAGTACTTTTAAAGACTTATGTGTTATAAAAAAAAGGTTACGCGCATGTAGAAGAGAAACTAATTGGTGCAAAAGGTAAAAATTAATAAGGGACAAACAATGGGCTTATTGTGACCTACCATCAAAATTTCATTAAAATCAGACGAGTAGTAAAGATCATGTGGTTTGCAAAAATCTTTGACAATATATAGACAATAAACAGGTCAAGTGTGTGTCAGCACACAGCAAGGGTCCGTAGGCCACACTGTATAGTGTTTAACTGTAAAGTGTACAAACAGTGTTTTTGTAAAATACTATAAAGCTTACTTTGAACTTTCCTAAGGGTCTGATATTCTCAAAATACACTCTGATAAAGTATTTCTTTGCCACTGAACTGGACTACAACCATATAAATACATCAAAAAGACCATAATTATAAAAAAAAACGTATTTTGTCAATAAAAAAAAAAAAAATTTTTTTTTTTCTCGAAATTTCCAAAAAGTGGTATCTTTACTTTTGGTCGAAGAATGACAGGAATTTTTTCAGATTTTTTGCACTTTACATAAGCGATATAGAGGGGGGGGGGACACGTTTCACACCCACTTCAAACTTGCCTACGCTCACCCTTTCAAAGTTATAACCAAAGAATTATATATTTTTGTAATCAGCTCAACGTACCCTTTCATATGATACCCCTCACGGTGTCGAAAAAAAAAATAAAAAAATGTTAACCTTAAGTTTTTTTACCCTAATTTGTTTGAAAAATATTTTTTTTAAGTCACTATATTTTTAAAATATGTGGGTAGGTACAAGACACATACAGGCCAAATTTCAAAGTGATCGGACGAAAGGTGTAGCCGTAAGAGCAGGCGACCGAACGGACGGACAGACACACGCAGGAAAATATAAGGGTCCTTGGTTTTGCCTACGGACCCTAAAAATGTATGCCTGCCTTTTACCATGTTTGCCAAATGTTATAAGAACAAAAAGTTTCCTTATGTCAGAAATGGATTTTTGTCTAGGAAATTTTCAATTTGGAGAAAAAAGTATGTTCTTCAGAATGATCACAATGCTTCTGGTACCTTCGGTAAGTTCGGAAGCATCACAATTTTAAGTGGTTGAAGATAGATGTTTAAAATTCACTGATGATTAAATAAAGTGGCCTAAACCGGTCTATACTAAATGTATTATAATAATATTATAAATAAACTGATCAATAGTGGTATTTGGTATTTCCTATTTGGAAACAGGAATTACTATGGGATTTAAAAGAATAATATTAATTTTTTCAAAAAAAAAAAAAAAATCATTTACTGTATTTTTGTGTAATTTTAATCGTATCCCATGCCTTAAGAAAATAATAAGATGTTCATTGATGTCTGAAACAAATTTCTGTCTGAATTTTTGAAATTAGGCATAAAAAATGTTTTGATTGCATTGTTATCGTTCTTACAAACGATTCTGTTATCTTTGGTAAGCTCAGAAGCAAAAATAATTATTTATCACACCTAATATTAAAATAGAGGAAATAATATTTTAATAATGAATAAACAATATATAATAAGAGTCCTAATTAGCTTAATTTTTATTTTATGAAGCTCAATTTTATAAAGGCTTGGGAAACAAAACTATTTAGGGCATTTTATCTAATTGCTTGACCTACATGATAATGCAATCCCAATAAAAACACTTATGTAAAATAATAAACCAAGGTTATGAGATCATAGGTTTAGCCAAGTCTCCCCCTGTCTGAGTAAGTTCTCTCCAGTACAAGTAAATGATGTTCTTTGTCTCCCTCCATTCCAATCTATGCCCTCCTTGGTTCTTCCCAGATTCATGCCTTGATGGCTGACCTCTCCAATCGATGGCAGGTTTAGGTTCACAGAATGGCATGGAAGCTCCTATCTTCGCTACTTCATCTGCTATCTCATTCCCAGGAATCCCTGTGGGGCCTGGGACCCAAAGCAGTGTGACTCCTTTCCTCTCTGCAAGCAGTTCTAATGCCTCTTGACACTCCTTAACTAGTGCTGACTCCACACTTGGGGTGCAAGTGCTTGAAGTGCAGCCTGACTGTCTTTTTGGATGTTGCATTCATCTCTTTTTTCCTTTTATCTGGCCTTTTTCTACGCCACCTCTAGGGTGGCGTAGATTTTTGCCTGAAACACCCAAGCTTTCTTGGGTGTCGTACTTCTAGGCACAGTCCCACCCCTGACATAGCTTTATCAATCTTAGAGCCATTTGTGTATGCCACTAGAGTCTCCTGGTCAAATTTAATTTCCCGTCAGCCAAACAAAAATTTTAAATTTAAAAACATTTTCTGACTTGGCAATTAATGGAATAAGTTGTAAATGACATTGCATAACATTTTATTTAAAAGAAAAAGATAGCCAAAGGAAAAATATATATTAAATAGCTTTCACCCCGCGCGGGGCTCATGCTAGGTATTAGTGGCTATTTTCCCTATAATCATGTAAGCCTAGCAATAAAATTAAATTCCTAAATAGTTTTGTTTCCAAAGCCTTCTAGGAATAAAATCAGGACTATATAACACATCATTAATTCCATTATTAAGAATACAATTCTCTCCAAATCATAGTTAGGATTATATGTATATATTTTAAAAATAGCCAGTAGAAACTAAGTAATATATTAATAACTAACAATGCTAAAAAAAAAAAGGTATAATGAATAAGAAAAAAAAAACGTAGACAAAACCAATTAGACTGGGAAGTCATTGAACAATCATCAACAATGATGGTGCATTATTTAATTACCAGCCTCTTCATTCAATACGGCAGTTGCACCAGCAAATATTTAATAACTCTAGCTCTAGAAACAATTAATAAATACTCGATTTAAAGAGCATTAGTCTGAGGTTTAAGCACTCCAATCAGAAATTAAATCGGTCAATAATTGCGGACGCCATAAGCGCGTGAAATTTCTTTTTTAAAAAAATAAAATTTAGCTCTATTTAAGGTAGAACCGATGAAGTTACGACAAAAAGTAATAGGACCAAATTAGTAGATCTTTTAAAATTAGTTACCGCTGGCGCAATCAGCTTGTCGATACAACTTACCGTTTAGCCACAATAAGCCTCTAAAAAAACTTTAAAGTGCGTGCGCCATCTTTAATTTTCTAGGGGGGGGGGGGGTATATTTTTTTAACTTTTCGAATTTTTTCAATGGGCTTAGGCCAATTTCCGATCAAACACAAAAAATTGCAAGTCTCTAGGGGGTCTAGAAGTATATAATAATAGTAGTAAAGTAATAATATAATTGCGAGTCTGTGGGGTTTGTTTACGGCGGGTAAACCTATTTTTTTAGGTTATGTTTTATATACTATTTTTTATAAAATTGTTAATAACTTTGGCTCTACTCAATATTTTTAGATGAAACCAAGCCTACAAATTGCGCAACATGTTTGCGCTCACCCCTGAAAAAAAATTAATCGATTTCATTTAGCCAGTTTTGCGCCTATAAAGTCTGACTGGGGCGACAGACACACATACATACACGAAAAAAGTTAAGGCCGGATTTGGTTTTTGGAATGTCTAAAATGAAAAAGTATCCAAAAAATTTTCAATTCTGACCAATGTAGAGACAAAACTTTAATTTTATATATATAGATAACAGCAAACTGTTTAATCTCTTTGTGCTGAGCAACAAGTCAGAAATTTTTAAATTTAAACGTGTAGCGATTTGGGAAAGAAAATGTTTGAGTTTGGGGGAGGGGGAAAGGCAAACAACATCATTTACTTGTTTATTGTACTTTGGTACTTGTTTTGTACTGGATAAATTAGACCTAGCAGAACTTACTTGGATGGGGGAGACTTGGCTAAACCAATGATATCACAACATTTTACATGAGACTTGGCTTATTTTTTTTTACACAAGTATTTTTGTTGGAATTTCACTTCTTTTTGTAAGTAATTTTCATTTCATAGCCTCTTGTTCTTTTTGAAAACATAATTTGCACATCATTTATATAATCGAGTAGTGTCCCGATGACGACAACAAATCACCTCAAAATTATTTGTTATTAATAAGCTAAGGCAACCACACTTATTCCAATAAAAATAAATGTTAGTTTTCATCTTTTGCTCTTTAAATAGATATAATATTTGAAATAAATAATACTTGCCGCACCCCTAGACAGGGAATAATAATCATTGTTTAGAAGAAGGGCTTTGAAACGTACAGATAAGGTATGAAACGCAGTGGGTTAAATTTAACTTAACAATTATCTGGTGTTCATGAGAGGATGAATGGAAAATGTATGTTTATAATCGTTGAGCTCAATACTTAATAAAGCTCAACCACACATATTCTGGTATAAACTTTTATTAACGAGAGCAAAACAATACTTTAGTTTTGACATTCTCTACTAAGTACCTCAAGTTATTTTTTTTTTTTTTTTGTTTTAATGTTTTGAATAGGCGTTTTTTTATTAGCCTTGAGAGAGGCAAATAACCAAGCAAAGATTTTAGGGTTGCTAGAAGTGCCTTAGAATTATGAGAGTCAAAACTTTAAACTCATATATCTTATGTAACTACTATGGTTCAGGTGAGCAATTTTTATTTCTAGTTCGGTTTGTAATGACTTCTAATTTAAAAATAATTTTATAAATTTAAGTATCTTTAATAAGATAATAGAGAGGGGTTCGAAGTGCCTTGAGTTGGATCCAGAATGGTATGGTTGTGCTCAACTTGACAGAGGCCAGGTATATTAGCTTTTTAAAACATAGGCACTGACCCTGCCCTTACAAAGACTAGGTTATGATAATAATAACAGTACACAAAGCTATTTCAACAGCAGACAAAATAGGTTACTTTAATGAATATTTTTTAAACAAATCATTATGCAAGAAAAATGAATATAATAATATATAAATAATATATATATATATATATATATATATATATATATATATATATATATATATATATATATATATATATATATATATATATATATATATATATACATATATATATATATATATATATATATATATATATATATATGTGTGTGTGTGTGTGTGTGTGTGTGAGTGTAGAGGGGGAAAAATCATTTAATATTATCTCTTCCTGGCTCAACGAATAATATTTTTTCCATAATTGGGGTTAAACCAGGCCACAGAGTACAAATATAGGTAGTAAATGAAGATTCTACAAAGAATTGAGGGTCCTCGAACTATTTTGGCCCCCTGTATACAAGCCCATAGATATCAAAAGACCTATTTTTTATAAAAATAAATATTACTTTTAAGCCACTGCTAATATGGGATGAACCAAAGACTTGAAGTGGACTTGTTGTGGACACCGAGGGCAATGACCATAATCTTATTTCACTTAACTATATTTTTATTTTCTTATCTTTCTCCTAAAAATACAAAAAGGCTTTGTCTTAGTAAATATGTAGCTATAATTCAAATCTTAGTAAAATTACCTTAAAATTAAAATTTCAGTTTTAACTAAATTGACCAGACTATACTTAACTGATTGAATCTGTTATAATAAATTGATTCACTTTTTGTTATAACATTGCTAACTTTAATAGAACACATACAAATAATGAAAATTAAGTTAATAAGTTTTAACAAATAGTATATTGAGAACCCTGTCAAGGATAAAATAATTAACTATAAAACATCGTAATAATACATAACTGTGAGGTAAAATACTTACTTCTATTGCCTGACGAAGGGGAATTAGGTTGGTCAGGATCGTAAGTGTCCCTCTGGTCATCAATGACCAAAGCCTCATCAGGTGATGAGGCACCCTCATCAGCAGCTTGGTTATCAAGTGCCAGGAGCATTGCAGGTGGTTCAGGAGGTGGAACTAATTTAGCCCTATAATAGATAAGAAACATGACACTAAAGATGTACAGTCTAGAAGGCAGACTGCACAACTACCTTATATCGCACTCAAAAAAAAATAAAAATAAAAAACACAGACACTGCAGTAAAAAAACCAAAATTACAGATTTTAGCACACTTTTGCTTGGAGATAAAAAAAGAAGGTACTGTCCACGAATATATTCACTAAATAACTTTATTAAGTCCTAACAATTTACTCTTTAGAGATAAATATCTAGCAATAAAACCGATATGAAACGATGAAAGTCTTTCTTACAGTCAGAAAGTAAGTGTTTACAAATAAGAGAATGAAAAAAATACACAGACAAACATTGTACAAATTTGGTGTTAACCGACACCAAAAAAGATGTGTATTGTGCTGTTACTAAAAGGATGGATGTACTTGAAACATCAATGAGGTTTCACAAAAACATATTAATGGCCTAAGTGTGGCTATACCATGGACTAGAAATAATAAATTTCATTTCCAGGTAAAAATAGTAAGAGCAACCATTAACTTTCAAACAGTTAACAGTAAAGAGAGTTGGTTCAATTTTTTCAAAAATGTTTAATTTATTATAATAAACAAAAACTTTATTATGAATGAATAACTAGGCGCAAATATAATGTCGATAATAATGGACTACTCTCACAACACCAATTAAGTCCCATATTTGGGACATACAATTTTAACACATTAATATTAATGCCAAATATCAATAACTGAGAAGAAATTCAATCAAACTATTATTATCAGAAGCCAGTATTAACACCAATAATAAAATATAATAAAAAATAAAACATTACCTCAAAATACCTCGATTTAGCAATGATCTCTATCCATCATAAATAATAAAATAATTTAAAATTATTTCTGCATTAGCAAAATTGGACATGAATTACTAGTTTTCAACAGAGAAAACTCAAATATAGTTTAAAACTAGAAAATATCTTTGTCTTATGGTCTTTATCTTATTTATTTGTCTATATGTTGTTACCAGTATCTCTGAAAGTATACAACACAACAATTTAAAACTTTGCTGCTATGAAAATAATTTCTGTTAACGAAAATGTGTCATGTAGGGTGTTAATTAAATAAGTACAATTATTACAAATATATATATATATATATATATATATATATATATATATATATATATATATATATATATATATATAGACAAAACAAATTTTGAGTAGACATTTAGTACCTTTGTTTTTAGAAGTATCAAATATATTTACTTAGAAAATACACACTGAGCGATATTTAATGGTTGGTGACATCACATTTAAATAACCTTTATATTATTTGTTTATTTATATTTATTAGATTAATTACATTTTTATCTAATAGATAATTAGGAATTTGTACTTAGTGTTTTTGAAAAATAAAAAAAAAGTGGGTGATCAAATTGAAAATTGACAATCTGCAATAACTTTTAATTTTGAACAACTTTTGTAAGTAAATATTTTTAATATTTTTAAAAACAAAGGTACTTTACTCTAGACTATTTTTGAAAATTCATTGTAATAACACCCCTGTACATTAATTAATTGGAGATTTTTTTCAATTTCTTAGTTTAGGAACCAAGCAAGGCTGATGCCCAGAAGCTCAAATTTCAACTCGAAAATGTTTAGTCATTTTTACCCCATGTCCAATCCAAAAAAACTGTGTATAGATTTTAAACTAATTCATCTTTGAGCCATGTATCCTTAAAAATTGCATTTTTTGTGCCTACACAAATTCACAAAAACAACATTAGGTATTGCGGCGTGGCCCTCATGACCTCCTTAATTAACTTCTTAGTAAATAGCAACTGTGTAGATATTATAGTTCAAAATAAATTCATGCAAAAGCAATAAAATACACTGTTAGCACAATAGTAACCCCCTTCCTCCAATTACTTTGCGCCCTCTTTACACTTTTTAAATAAAACAATTTAGGGGTTTCAATAATGAACAGATCAGTTATTGGAATATTTATTTATCAAAAATTTTATTACTATTTAAAATTAACGGTTGAGGTAAAGAAAATGGAGCCAAAAAAATGGTAAACTGCAAAGCGTCCCATACATTGATAGCGAAAAAAAACAGCACAAAATAAAAGGTTTTAGAAGTATTACAACCGATAGTAATGGGTAAATTTTCTACACTGGTGAGGTCAGGGGTTTCTTAAGCCACACCCATTCGTCAGAAATGAGGTGTCATTTGCCTAACAATTCTTGAGACAGTGTCATACTTTTGAAACCCTAATTTTGTGTTGTTTGTTTCAATAGCAATGCAGAATTGTTTTGGGGTATATAATTTTATTAATGGCTATACTTGTAGCCCCTTTTGCTTTTCCAAATCTTTAAACCTTAATCAAAATAGTGATACGCTGAAATTAAAAACTTTTTAAATTATAAAATATTTTCAGTGAGGTCAGGAGGTCAGTTAAGTTGTATTACTTACTGTATTGAACAACTGAACAAAATTAAAGAAGATATTGATAATTAGTACACACATAAAAAACAATGGCGTGTTATTTTAATTGTTTTTACTTTTCCTCACTACTAATAGTAGGAAAAGTATTGTTTTCACCAAAAAATTATTTTTCGAGATTTCAACGGAATTATTTGTTTTAGGTGTTTTTAAGACCTCCTGAGTGGTTTTCAGCATGACGTATGTATGTGTGTATGTGTGTCGTAGCGCCCAAGGTATTTAACCTAGAGAGTTGAAACTTGGCAGAAAAATCAGTCCTAACCTAATCAGTCCTAATCAACTTTTTCCGCCATCTTGAACCCAGTTTGATGAGTCAGCAAAAATTTAAAAAAAATCGTAATAAATCGAAAATGGTCCTGATCGAGTTGAAATTTGGCTCGAATGTACCTCTCTGTATGACAAACATGCCCACGAAATTTCATTTTGATTTTGGCTGCCATTTTGAAGTTATAAATTTTTGAATTTTTAAACTTTGACGGTTAATAATACTGAAAGTATAAATAGGTTTTTGACATATAGCATATCGTTGGAACCGAAAAAAATTAAGGAACAAATATAAAAAAACCGATGAAATTCCAATTATTAGTTTAAAAGTTATAAGCGAATATAATTATTTATTAGTGCGATAATTTTGATGACGTCAAAGTTTGTTTACATCTGTCAAAATACCGCCAAACTTCAAATTAAGTTTTTTTTTAAGAATGATAATAAATCAGTTAGTTCAGAACGGTCACCCATCCAAGTACTGACCACGTCCAATGCTGCTTCCTCCTGCTGTGAAGCAGCAGGAGAGGCCACATTAGTGGTCTCTGAAGTGAGGAAAAATTCCGAGGTACCCCGTACCCGATTTTTTTTTTTTATTTTATTAAGTGTTTTCAAAAACATTTCCTTTCTATTTATCTTTAACCCTTTCGGTACTGTAGACGTCTATTGACGTAATTTGTAAGTGCCTTAATTAGACTGTAAACGTCTATGTACATAATCAAAAAGTGCCTTCCACAGCCTACATACATCTATAGACTTTTGAGGTTTTCTTATGTATGTTTTCAAATAGAAGCCTTATTAGACGTCGCACGTAACTCCTAACGCCATCTATCGTTTCTAGAATGATGTACAATGGTTAATATTTCTCAGTGATAGAATAAAATGAAAGGGGTTGCAACTCTAGCAGGGCGGGTGACTCATATTACTTGCGCCGGCACCGCTTGATATTTTTTTAAGGCCAAATGAGGTCAGCGAAGGTCAAAGTCTATTGTACCTTCTTACGTTCATCCTTGGAGAGTTTTCCCTTTTTATAAAGCCTTTTCTTTCTTTTTCTTTTTTTTTTTTTTTCTCCGAAATAATATTTGTCTTTTAAAAACTTAACTTAATTTTTTTATACAATTATTTTATACGATTTATGTAAAAAAAGAGTAGCTTAAGTTCAAGAAAATAAAATTCAATTAAAATTAAAAAAAAAAATTAATAAAATAAAATTAACAAAAGTTTAACTTCGCTGTTGCTGGTCCAAAGCCTGGATACGAAAGAAGGCTAGGACTTATTTATTATTATTATTTTTTTTTTTTTGGCATGTTTGAAAAATTATTAATGTATTGTATAATATGAAATATGTCAAAAATAATAAAGAAATGAAAAAAAGTTATTTATATATATAAAAAAATATCAGTTATTCATAAAATGTACATTACTTTTAATTTTTTTATGTATATATAGAATTACAAATTATTAAATTAACATCTAAAATTAATTAAAAATAATTATAGATGAATGAAAAAAAGTAATAAAACAAGAATTATCCTAATATGATAAAAAATGTAGGAGATATAAAATAAATAGTGTGAAAGCGTTGAAGAATGGATAGTTTTGTGTGAGGGTTGAAACGACTCAGGCTGGGGAAGGCCGGTCTGAAAATACGGCCCCGTCTGTGGAAGTCCACTTGTGATTTCTACCTCAGTACCGAAAGGGTTAATAGTTGTTCAAAGAGGTGTAACAAAAATATAACTATTCATGAGGAATAGTTATTAATGTTACTAGGCAGCAAAATAGAATTTTGCTGACAAGTTTTTTAAGTTTTGGTTCCGAGCCGAAGGCGAGGATAGGCTAAACAAATTTACTGCTGAGGCGAAGCCGAGGCAGGAAATTTATTATTTTACTGACGAGGTGAAGCCGAGTCAGGGAAATTACATTTTGACTGGCGAGGCGAAGCCGAGGCAGGAAAACGTTAATTATCTGCTGAGGTGTATAACCGAAGCAGGTAATCTTTAAACGAGTCAGGAATGTTTCCTTTGCTGCATAGTTACATACAATATTTTATCAACTAACGGCAGAAAAATTACACTAAAGATTTAAGTACCTGATTTAGAGGGCAATAAACTTTCCTAGTGTAATGTTGCAATATTTGCAATTTCGGGTGGCGTGTTATCAAACAAGTCTTCAACGTCTTGCACAACATTATCAATCCATATTTTTATTTAAACTTCAAAAACCTAACTAACAAATTTATCAAAATAAAGGATATAAAGCAATGAAAGTAGTAAAAATTGAATTGATGACTCGAAAGTTTGAGTAAGTGTGACTTAAAAGTTAAAACAAAACAATCAGTGTTGCCACTTTTTTATTAACAGCTGTTTTTTATCTAAATTTTTAGCGATTTTTTAAAAATAATCACTGTAAAATAATAATATTAGTTTTATAATTATAATTTTTAAAGGTATTTTCAAAAAACATATAAATATTTAGCAGAATATTACGCTTAAATATACAAAAATGAACAATGTGGGAGAGTTCATAACCTGCTATGTAGTAACCTTTCCTTAAAATTTAGCTGCCTGTTAGTTATTTTGCTGACACTTTGAACATTTGCTGACACTTTGATATTTTGCTGTGTGTTTTTATGACATGTTACAAAAGAATCAAGAAAAATGACATTTTGCAGATTGAAAACAGTACAACAATGCCTAATTTTGCTGCCGTGAGTAGATAAAATAATTTTTAACCTTAATTTCAACTTAAGAAACAGTCACACACACACACAATATATATACAGGGTGGTCCAAAAGTCTCTCCCCCCCCCCCCCCCCCCCCCTCTTAAATTTTGAATGGTTTGAGATAAATTGATGAAGTTTGGGGGATCCGCACCACGTAAAGGGAAGTTTGTTATCAAGCAATCATGCACTGGGGGCAACACCCCCATTTTGCCCACCAGGCCATCTAACTTAAAAATTTCAAATTGGAGTGTATATTTTTAATAGCATATTTGGATTCTATGCTGAAAAATAACTAAATTTTACTTGAAACTTTCCCGGGGGCAAAGGTAGCAAAATAACCCTTCTGAAAATAGTAAAAAAATAACACTCATATCGTTATAAAATCTAAACGGTTTGAAATAAATTAATGGAACTTGGGGGATCTGTACCATGTAACGGGAAGTGTGTATTCATCCACTCGTGTACTAGGGGCTACCACCCATTTTGCCCCCAGGCCACCCAACTTCAAAAGTTCTAATAGAAGTGTATATATTTGGATTGTATGGTGAAAAATAAGAATATTTCATTGATTATTCTTCAGTTTATCCCTTAATTTTCTAACAGTTCTTCATACATTATTGGGCTTTTAGGGATGATCATTAAAAAAAGTTTCTATTTTTTTAAAAACAATATAATTGGTGCGAATTTTCGCCCATACCTGGGCATCATCAGGCCTAAAATAATAATGATATTTTTATCTAACAACTATTAATGTACAATTTATAATTACAACATAAATGATTAATTTATTAAAAAAACGAAACAATTTAACAAATTTTAAAAAGTTAAACAAAAATAAAAATTAAAGAAAATTAAAGAATAATAAAGCACACAATATTACTCAGATAAAGGTAAACCATTGTTTTCTTTAATTTTTATTTTTGTTTAACTTTTTAAAATTTGTTAAATTGTTTCGTTTTTTAATAAATTAATCATTTATGCTGTAATTATAAATTGTACATTAATAGTTGTTAGATAAAAATGTATCATTGTATCATTATTATTTTAGGCCTGATGATGCCCAGGTATGGGCGAAAATTCGCACCAATTATATTGTTTTTAAAAAAATAGAAATGTTTTTTTAATGATCATCCCTAAAAGCCCAATAATGCATGAAGAATTGTAAGAATATTGCAGTTCAACTTTTTTTTCTATCTCCAATATTTTGCCCCCTATATGGAAAAAAAAGTATAAAAATGGTAGATTTCAATGCCTAGGTACAATATGGGTGGTTATCCCTAGTATGCGAAAGGATGAATACACACTTCCCTATACTTCGTCCCATTAATTTATTTTAAACCGTTTAGATTTTATAACGATATGTTTTATTTTTTTACTTATTTCGGGTTATTTTGCTACCTTTGCCCCCCTATAGGAGGTAAAATATTGGATATAAAAAAAAAGTTTCTAGTAAAATTTAATTATTTTTCAGCGTAGAATCCAAATATGCTATCAAAAATATACACTCCAATTTAAATAATAATATATTATTTTAAAAAAAGCAAATGCTTTAACACATCAGGCTAGTTTTTTTTAACTATGTGTTTTGCATCTGCAAGAAATCTTGATCATTTTTTGATGACAGTAAAGATGAAGAAGTAAAATAAGTCAAAGACAAACTTTCCCCTGGAAAGTTGATAAAATTGATTAAAGTTATGTTCAAATTAATGACAACCAATAGAAAATTCACTCTGGGGACATATTTCTTTTAAAAGTGCTTTGATTCAACGTATTTTAATTGATTAAAAATAATACATAGCCAGATAGTAATAAAATAAGATATTTTATACAACAGAAACTAAAATCTTTCTATAAAAAAAAAATAAATAAATAAAAATATTAATAATAATAATAATAATTGGGTCATTTTCAAATAAAATGTACCTTTTCTGTCCCAAGATTTTATAGTAACTGAAAAAATTCATATTAATGAAAAATAAAAAAAACCTTTAGGTTTATTGATCAGATGTCTGTCTATTATTGTGTTAATCAGGGTCATTTTATGGCTTACAAGGTGAAAATTTCTTGCTTCAAAAAATTTTGATATTAAAAATTGTAATGAGTGTTACGTCCCACAGTAGTTTTGATAACATGTATGTAATGTGATTTTTATTCATTTCTTTCATAAGTTTTTTTTTATTATAATTTTTTTTTAACCAATAAAATATCCAAGTTTATATAAATGGGATAGGAAAAAATAAAACTAGTACAAAATGAAACAAATATATATATATATATGTATGTCCCAAGGGTTTAATAATGAGTGTTACTGATAAGAGTTGGCAGAATTAGAGGGTGAGTATGAAAGAAAGAAGGAGGGATTAGGGTTTGTTTGTTAAGATGACATTTACATCAGTAATCAATGAAACTTTTTGGATTGATAGCACTTTATTCTTATCTACAATTAATATTTCACTAAAAAAAAAATGGTGAGTATTTTTTATTCATTTTAATGAGTGTTACCATCATTTTTTGTACTTGTAATCAACATTTATTTATGTTATTAATATGATTTAGTACTTATTAATTAATATAATCAGTACACATTAAATTGGTTTAATTAAGAAACAGTTTCTGAGGAAAGATTTTTAAAGTTAAAAATGTAATAAGTGCTACCGGTAATGAGTGTTACTATACTGTTTGTTCTACAATACTGTATATTTTAAAACTTAAAAAAAATGATTGAGTTTAATGTTTTTTCAAAAAATAAATTTTCCGCATGGAAAAAAAAAATTGTAAATAAAAGTTTAGAGTTTAAAGTTTGTGTAAAAAATTTAATTTTTTATAGGTCCAATATATAAATGTGTAATGAGTGTTACCATAATGTAATGAGTGTTACTTAAATAAAAACAAATTCTTATGGGTAGCCGTGTCCAACTATTTTTTTAATAAAGAAAAATTATTTTTTCTTCTTTATAATAAAAACTTTTATTACAATGCACTGAAAACGTATCCTTTACATTTTTGAAGCTTTGAGGAAACATTAAAAGATTATAAATGTAACACTCATTACTTTTTTTTAAAAAATTGCAAATATTTTAGGTCTAAAAATTATTTCTGGTGGGATGAATATTTACGAAATATATACAATTTAGTAACGTTTCATAAAAACAGAGAAATGAAATCTAAAAAAATACCGTCTTTATGATAGTAACACTAATTACGACAAAAATGTAATTTTTTATGTATATATGTTCATATATATGTAAATGAATTTGAAAACTGACTGTTCTTGAACGAAAATGTCATCATAAGTCCCTGATGTGTCAGAATAATCAATATTATCATGTCTAAGGCTTATTTAAATTTTCTATAAAGTAGCCAAATTGATTTCCCTAAAGGTATATTTTATTTGAAAATTACCCAATTGGTACTTTTTTTACAGAGTGGGGCAAAACAAATAGTGCAGTTTGGAAGGGTGACTACATCCCTTGTGTTAGGGATAGGAACCTGGGAGGGGTCTCATTGTGTCTGCCCACTCACCCCATTTTCAGTCGTTACCATGGTTTGGAAATCGAGGCTTCGCCGTCCGTACGTTTCTCGAAAACGGCCGTTCTTGCGCTCCTCGTCTCTCAGAGGGGTCACCTGGGGTGGCCAGCGAGATCACCGGATTTGAGCATTTGCGATTTTTTCCTGTGGGGCTACCTCAAGGAAAATGTGTTCAAACATCATCCTCACACTTTGGAAGAACTGAAGACCCGAATTAGAGAGGAAATCGCCGCGATTCCCGACAATATGTGCCAGAAGGCGGCTAAAAGCTTCAGGAATAGCCTCCATCAGTGCATCACTGCTGGAGGCCATCATCTTGCTGATGTGATCTTTAAAACGTGAGTAAACAAATGGGGTGCATTTTTCTAAGTTGCGCCGTTTTTTTTTAATAGCCCTTCAAAAATGCACTGTTTGTTTTGCCCCACCCTGTACTTTAGCATCCACCTCTTGTGTTAATAGTTATTTAGAAAAAGGAACATATACAGAATAGCATATATTCCTTAGTCTAAATAACTATTAAGGGGAAAGTACAATATTTTTAATTCAACAAATAAACCACAATATTCAATCCATTTTTAGAAAAGTTATTTATTAGTCACTTGGTAGTGAGTAGTGATGTAGAGTAAGAGCACTTGCTTTTTTAAAAAATAATATATACACACACACTATAACTCTGTTTTCCTTTTAATGATATCAATAACCATTAATCTCACCCTTATGGTTTAATTACTCCATTCTCTCTTTTCACTTACGTGATCTAGTCTCAGTGTTTTTAGTTTACGCTTTCTAATATTTTTATCTTTACTTTTTTAAGTGAAACTTCTTTAGCCGCAGTAGAGTAAATTTGCTTGGATAAAACGACACCAAGAAACAAAGTTAGAGTTTCGAGACTCGTCCAAGAAATATTTTTGAAGTGAAATTAACGAAATTGCAAGTTTTTATTTTAAGACTCGCCTGTGATAGATATTTTAATCGACTGCCAACTTAGGCCGACAGTTGTAAAAAAACTTCCCTCTAGACAAGTCTCAAACCCCTGACCCCTGAATTATGCATCTGACATGCTAACCACTATACCACGGGAGTAGTAAATTTATTCTGTACACAGAATTGGTATATAAGGGTATTATTATATACATTTTAACAATTAATATATATATTAATGTTGTTTTCATGTTGTTTCTTCATTATTCACTAACATTTTATGAAAATATTTTATTAATTGAAATTACGTTTCTTTGAGAAGTTATCTGACTGTGGCGGCATTGTAAACTCTTGTTTATAAATATGTATGTTGCGAATTTAATAAATGATTTATATAATATGCATTACTTAAATAAGGTTTATTGTGCTATTTTATACACATATTTTTTCATATGTCTGTTTCTAGAGCTTAAGTTTCACACATTTTTTTTTTTTTTATTATTTCTTACCATATGCTCTCCTCCTACCATATGCCTCTTACTTTTGTATTTATATAGGTTCGCCCTGAAGATGGCAACATTAAATTAGTTGCCGAAACGTCAGCTGTGTGAAGATTATTGGAGTCTTGATTTTTTCATGACCAAACCCCCTGAGTTGAGGAGCTGTATATATTATAATATTATGCACATCACCATGGTTAGCTCATTTAACTCTCTCCACCCCTCTTGTATTGCTTCTTATATCATCATTTGAGTACTGTTGACATTTTCATTGGTTTTACTTGGTTTTGACTTCCTTTACTCTTTTATAAGAAAGCTCTTGAAACACATGGTCAACATATTTATAGTTTTTATTATTAGATTTTTTTATTATACTGTGAGATTTCATTATTTGAAGATGATCTGTGAGGTTTAAACGTAGCTTATACCTAACTGAGAGAGAAACATTTTTACCCACAATAGGATCCATCTAAAAATATATGGTTTTTATTATAATTATATTTGTACAGTTAAGATCTTTATCGTGATTTAATTCACACAGATTAAAAAACATTTAATAATTAATAAATTACCTAACAATTAAAGAGAGGCATTTTTGCATGTAATAAATAGCCTGTAACTGTGATTAGTAGAAAATACTATTCTTAATAAAGCAATTATGGAAGAATTAAGGACTGTGTAGTCCGTTTATTATCCCATTCTCAATCCAAGTAATAAATTAATACAAATTTTAGCACACACACAAAAAAAATAAAAATAAAAACAGCCAGATGTAAATTTTTTTAACTTCTACTCCTAAATTTTTTATTGAGATGGGTATTTAACAATGAGATAGTTTTAAAATATATTAAGTGAAATATAATAGTTTATTTAACAAAAAATATTAGAAAATTGTGAGAATAATTATAATTTAAAACCAATAAAATTTAATCTTCTAAGTCAGTTAGTGAATGGATTAAGAAGGGGTCGTTCCAGATCAAATCGGCACAATTTTAACACAAAATTTACCTTACCATCCCTGATTTTTCACTTGTAGAAATAACACATTTTACATAGATATGTCCACTCGTTTTGGATTTACAGCTATGTAATGTTTTTTCAAAATTACCCCAAAACCGCAAACAGGATTTTCTAATTTGCTCTGGAAGCTCTCCTAATTGAGCTAGAAAGCTGGGAAAGATGTCATTGTACAGCATTTTGCATTTTTGAATGCCCTTTCCCGAGATATACAACACACACTATAGACCAAGAGAATTTTATTGTCAAAATTTTGATTTAACATTTAAAAAAAAAAAATTTCAAATTAATTCCATGAATTAATTTCTATATGTATAAGATTTTTTTAACTATTGATGTTTTAAATCACCTGAAAAAAATATAAATGTGGGTAATAGATGTGGATAATGGGTTCAATTATAAAGTATTTAAGATTGAATCTGTTTTTTTCATTATTCAGGTGAATAATATAAGAATCCTAATGTTCACACTTACATTAGATTAAAATGAACACTGACATGAGGAAAGAATACAGTAATAAGTTTCAAATAAAATTTGCCAATAAGCAATAGGATTGTTCTTCATTTTAAGTTTGAAAAATCTACAATAGTTTGGCGCAGGTCACTTTTAAGTTAAACATAAGTTCTCCACTTTTAAGTTGAACATAAGTTCTCCCAGAGGGGAGTCACGGAATTTACTTTTGTCCAAACATCCATACTGACACCCACAGAACATAAGCTTGGAGAAGGATGGAGAGGGCCCAGCTGGATGAAGAAAAGTTAATTTTAGTTCATCATGTTCTTCAATAATTCAGAAGAACATACCCGAGCCACCCATTTACTGTGTAGACAATGGTGGCATTGCCTGATGTCTCCTCATTTAAGTTTATCGTTTAATTGTTGATTTTTTGGGGAATTATTACATTTTCACATATGCAGTGGCTTATATAAATCCAATTATAATGAAATTCATAGGGGACATTATAGGGCATAACCTGTCCAATCCCTGAAAATTTAATTGAAATTGGATGCAAATTGTGAAAGTTATGCTTGTAGCAAGGATTCGTGGACACACCTGCCAACAGACAGACAGGTACAAAACAAATTTCTTCAGGAAAGTCTAAAAAGTAAAATATGAGTGAGAATTTTGATTTTAGGGGGGAAAAATTATCACCTCCCAAAATTCAGCACTAAGCTTCAGCCACCTTAGTAGACTTGGAAGCAAAACAGCTTCAGTCTTAAATTATTTTTTCAATGATCCTATTATCATCCCACATTTAAATTTTGTCAGGTGTTTTAAAACAGTACTAACTATTCATGAAATTAATTTGAAAAATTTTAAAACAAAACTTTGATTTATGTTTTGTTAATTTTTTTTTTTTTTGGCCTAGAGTCTATGTCACAGGGAATATCATGAAAAATGCTGTAAAATGACACCTTTCCCAGCTCTATAGCTCAATTAGGAGAGCTTACAGAGAAATTTAAAAAAAAAATCCTGTTTGCGGTACGGTACTAGGACCTATTTTTAAAAACCTAACATAGCTGTAATTCCGAACTCGTTTCGGAACATATATGTAGACATTTCTATGTAAAATTTGATACTTGTAAGTCTACATAGATAGTACATATGAGTCAAATTTCTGAAAACTCCGAGATGGTGAGGTTTATACCCTGTGTTGAGTTGACCAGGAACAACTAGGGGTAAAAATTCATAGGAAAATGTCATTCTTTTTAAACTTAACTAATCCAGGAAAACATTTTCCTTAAGGCCTAATCCTATTATCAAACCAGCCCTTAAAAGAATAATTTTCTAGAGTTACAAAAGAGAAGCAACTCGACTCACCTTAACTATGTTTACAAACATACTTTTTTTCTTACCCACAATTCCATTATAAATATCTAATTCACCATGATTCCATCTTAAAATTACTATAGATGTTTAAGATGAATGAATGAAACTAGATGCTCCCAAGAATTTGTTACAAATTCTTTCTTATAAATTAGCAAAAATATACATAGTCTTATATTTTTAATACATTTTTTAATTAATACAATAAACGGCTATTTAAAGGCTATTTAAAACTATTTGAATAGCCTGATACAATAATAATTTTTTAACTTCAATAATGAGTTCATAAACTTGGTATTTTAACACCACAATTATTATCTAATCAATAAGATAAAGATATTTGCTAGATAGAATAAAAAGCTAATATTTTGGTTTGTAGGGATGTCTTTTGTCCAAATACATTGTAAATCTGAAGATACTGTGAGGTAATCATAGAAATTATAAAATAATATTATGACTTACATAGCTGGAGGAGGCTCGATGTCTCCATATATATCGAGGTCATCATCTTCAACAAGCCGTAAAGGAGGCTCCGGGGGAGGTGCAAGGGGAGGCACTGGAGGAGCAGGAATTGGCTGGATGGCCGAGAAATTAGACTGAGACTGGCGAAAACTACCGGAGGAACTACCACTCGGGCCAGCACCGGATGTGCTGCTAGTGGATACATTCGATTGACCGCCCGATACATTTCGACCCGAACCACCACTACGCGATTGTGGTCTACCGCCACCGTAACGACCGCCATTGTACTGTCCACCACCGTAACGTCCACCACCGCGATTGTCATTTCTGCCACCGTGTATCGCACTTTTACGAGTTGGGCAACCAGAACTGTCTTTAGGTAATGTCACTCTTACTGCGCCATTACTGAAAAATAAATATTAATCTTCGTCTTATTTCTTCTGTTAAAAGTAGCTTACTAAAAAACCATAAATAAAATATGATTGACAATCTGACAGAAGCAAGGGCTGTTGAGCCACAGATTACATAATAATCAGTGGGACAAATCTGACAGGCCACATTATTTTTGCACACACAATACAATTATTATTAATTCCATTAATTATTAAGTCTAGTGGCAAAATGCTAGTACTAGTATATTTAAAAGTAAATATATTTTAAAATGAATAATTTTATGATAAAATAAATGGTCAGTAATTTACCTGGAAGAGGATATCCTGGCTGGTCCTGGATGGTGCCAGAGTTCTTGATCTCTAAGAATGTCATCAAGAACATTGACAGAGGAGACAGGTGCCTCTATATTAATTCTTGGTCTAGGAGAAGAGGAAGAGCTTGCAAGGACCTGTGCTATTCCCTTCCGTGATATTAAGCCACTTCGACCAGCAAAGGCACTCTGGCCTGCTCTCAATAAACCAACCTCTCCACCTCCACCAAACTCTTCTTCATCTCCTCCTTCACATCTAATAAACACATAAATATATAAAATTACTTAATGAGAACTTAATAATTGATGCACCGAGAGGGAATATAGGCTAATCTACAAAATGTTTGAATCAAGAAAAATGAGATTAAATTTGAAACCATATTAATGTAATAAGGATTAGTCTATTTTTCCTTTAAAATTTATTTATCTCGGTTTGTTAAGTTTTGTGGGTTGGGTTATTTTTCTGCTAAGTGCCTCAATTAATAAATTAATACTAATAACTAAATGCAACACAAAAAGTATACATATCATAGTAAATAAGAACTACATAATTGTGAATAAAAATTAAATTTAAATAAATATTGGCATATTGGAAAATAAATTATAAGTACCCAGAGAAATAGTCAAGTGTGGGTCTTGAACCAAATAGATCTAAAGAAGATGTTTGATAAGTAGACCGATGATGGCTTTGACTTGACCCAGCACCACCTTCATCTTTGCACCGGCCTCCGCTCTGCAAGTGAACAATGAAGGATCATTAACACATCACACAATTTTAAATTATTTTTAAAACAAAAGCACAGAAATGAATTCAACCTTTATAAAAGCTAACAGAAATATTGCCATCAAAATTGGAGCATACAAATATTAAAGGTAATTTAATGTAAGAATTGAATCCTGTCTTGAATTTTTTAAAAGCTTAGTAATTACCAGATATACTTACTCTTCTATGGGATCTTTGGGAAGATGTCTTCTTTTTCTTCCTATGCCCTCCTCTCGACTGTATAGCAAGTTTAACTTCAACAGGAGTTCCATCTTCTGTTGTGACCAGTTCTACTTTATACTTGGTAGTATTATTAGATCGTTTCCTACGAGAATTTCTCTTATTTTTGCGAGGTTTCTTAATAGTAGTGGCTCTCCTACCAGTTGATGTAGAAGGCTCTTCACTCTATATTGCGAGAAGAAGTAAATTAAATTGGTGTCAAAACTATCAAAAAATATATATGAAATATAATTGTGAGAATCCAGCCAAAAGAATCTTAGGTCACTAACATAAAGATGAACACAATGCACATAATTATTTAATTCATATTTTTTATTAAGTAAATCTCACTAATTGATTTCTAAAAAAAAAAAGTGCCTTTCAAGGTTTATTTTGCGAACACAGTTGTATTATATTAATGGAATATAACAAACTATTGAAACAATCGCGACTAACAAGTCAGAGTCAAAATACCACTGTTTACTTAACATCTTATTATTATTAATTAGCAATCCAGCAGTTAAAAAACAAAATGAAACAGTATTATGATAGTATACACACAATGTTAGATGTGACTTGAGATGAAGAATTGTTGGCAAGGTTTAAAGCGGCTCGAACAGCTCTTGTAAGTCCCAGTCTGGGATTCATTCTAGTAGGTCTTTCAGGTCGATTCCTTAAGCGGCTATCCATTAAAACATTGTCAGCTAGTAGTTCTAATACTTCATTATCCTCAATATTCTGTTAAGACAACCACAAATTAGATCAATATTGTTAGAACCTTCTTTCTTAAATTTAAAAAAAAAAAAATCTTTAATAGAAATTTGTATAACATCACAAATGAGTAACAATTTTTAATCAAAGGATCTATTATGTCATATCACCTATAGATAAAATATTTTATTTCCAACAGCAGAATAATATAAATAATAATATAAAAATAATATAAGTATGATATAAAAATCACAGGGTACTTGCATCCAAGTACTTTTAAGGGTAATAACCTGTAATAATAATAATAATAATAATAATAATAATAATAACCTGTAATAATCCTGTAATAACCCTGGCAGTTGATCGGGACTGAAACCCAGAAAAAAAAACAAAAAACAATCCCCCCCCCCCAAATACATGTTTACTATAAAAGTAAACAAATATAAACAAATTTAGATAAAAGGCCCCAAAAAAACTTTGAGTGGAGTAAGGGGTCCCTGGTTTGATCCCCCGGGGAGTCAGTGTTTTTTTTATTAGGGTCCGTAGGCAAAAGCAAGGACCCTTATATTTTCCTGCTTGTGTCTGTCCGTCCGTCCGCTTGCTCTCAAGACTACACCTTTCGTCCGATCACTTTGAAATTTGGCATATATGTGTTATAGTACCTACCCACACATTTTAAAAATTAAAAACTTAGGGTTAAAAAATAATTATTTTTTTGGAAACAGTGGTATCATATGAAAGGGTACGATGAGCTGATAACAAGGACGATGAGCTGGAAACAGGGGTATCATATGAAAGGGTACGATGAGCTGATAACAAAAATATATAATTTTTGGTTATAAGCTTTGACAGGACGAGCGTAGGCGAGTTTGAAGTGGGTGTGAAAAGTGTCCCTCCCCACTTCTATCTTGCTTATGCAAAGTGCAAAAATTCCTGAACATTTTTCGACCTTAAGTCAAAATACCACTTTTTAAAAATTTCGGAAAAAAAAGAAAAAAAAATTATTGACAAAATATATATTTTTTTTTTTTTTAAATCAAATTATAATTATTATTAACAATGGGAGACAGACAGAGAAAAATAGACTCCAGCAGCGGGATTCGAACCACGGGCCTCACATCTGCACTGGAAATACAGGAGGCCCGTGGTTCGAATCCCGGTGCTGGAGTCTATTTTTCTCTGTCTTTAAATAAAATTTAAACCTTCCGTGGTATGAATACTACCAAAAACTTAAAAATTGAAGTTTTTTTATTTTATAATTAAGCTCTTTTCGATATTAGTCCAATTCAGGGGCAAAAAATACTTTATCAGAAGTTTGTGTATGTGTTTTGAAAATATCAGACACATAGGATAGTTCAAAGTAGCCTTTTCAATCAATAGGCACTACTTAAACAATACTGTGTTGCCTACTGACCCTCGCTGTGTGATAATATGGATTTTTCCACAATTTTAGGACAAGCCCTAAGGGATTTTTTTTTTTGTCGGTACATTTCGATTTATAAAAGTAATAAAAAATGCTATGTTTAAAAACATGTCTATATAATATATTTGTAATCATTTGATACCTCATTCAAAATTTAAAAAATCAAAATTTTGGCATACAAAATTTGCACAGAAAAAGTGGGATATTTTTATTGGCCCATCATAAGGTATTATGATGAAGGTATTACATGAATTATTTCAAAATTTTAGGACTAGCTGTTATAGGGTGGTTGGGGGGGGGGGGATTTTTTTTTGGAAAAGTTATCATTAAAAACATAATATAGGAGGTAAAAAATATAATACCCATAAAATGTTATACATTTATTTTGTAATCTACTCTTCAGTAGCTTTCATTTGATACCCCAGTCAAAAATGTATTAAAAAACACATTTTTGAGTTTACCCCGTTTGTGGAATTTGTGCATGCGCATATTCAATTTTTAACTTCTCTATATCTTTCTTATGTGTGGGTCAAAAAGTTGTGCCAGGGTTTTAAATTTTAACTGTCTAGATTGAATGGTTCGGAAGATATGAGCCAAAGTGCAATGGACAGACAGACACATCCCCCTTGGAGTAAGGGGTTTCGAGGATGACCTACAAAACCCCATTAAACTTGTTTTATTATGAACTATTCTTTCATTAAAACATATTTCTCTTACACTATCTGGACAGTTTATATACTTAACTTGGGGTAGAAGTAATGACAGTAAGGTTCAATTGAATATTTATTGGTATGAGTTTCACAAAAATTGGTAGAGCTCAGTATTTCCACAGTTCAAATGGCAAATAAGAAAATTTACTAGACTGCAAATGAAGGGGAAGGGGGGGGAGATATTATTCACTTCAATTTTACAAGTAAGAATAATTAAGAAAAGGGTAGAACATAAGATTTTGACAATTTCACTAATTCATATATATAATTCCGGAATTTCAATATTGGTTGGTTCCAAATACATGTTCTGTTTATAATTTTTTAACATTAAGGAGGCGATGTAAGCAACTCAAAACTGCATGTGAACCTATTCTTTATTAAGTAAACAAAAAAGCAAAGCAAGTTATAATAAGTACATAAACCTCATAACTTCATTATTCAGGTAGGTAGTAATCAAAATTGGAAAATTGACAGAAATCCATTTCCAACATTTTTTAAATTTTATATATTTAAAAAAATATATATATAAAAATTAATACTCAATGTGTGATGTAAAATAAAAAATTTAATCCAACAATGGCTTAGAGGTCATAAAATATAAACTTACTTTAAAGCAGTAAGAATAATTTAACAGTAAAATTGGCACTTCACTAAATTAAAAAAGTAATAATGTCAATTCACAAAATTAATTACACTATTCCATTAGTTAAAGTAAAAAATTGTGCTAGATATAATTCCTATTTACCTGAAGCTAAACAAACCAGAAGAAGAAAACAAAAGCCATTGATAAATTTTATTGTTGTCTTTGAATTCTGATTAATAATTATACTATTTATTTGGTCTGTTTTCCTAAATAAAACAATTTATTTTACATAATTATTTATAAAATTGAGCAGGTTTATAAAATTGAAAAGGATAAGTTTATCAACAACAAATATTTTGTTTAGTAAAAATCTGAAAATTGTCATCTACATTATATTATATAGTGAAAAAAAAAAAAAAAAAAAAAAAAAAAAAAAAAAAAAAGTATAGATCATATTTCAGAAGCAGGCTAATATTTTAGGTGGTTTTATGGCTCAACCTCTTCTTATCCATAATGAACCATTCACTCATTTAAAAATGTTGAAGTATTTATACAGCACACCAAAGTGTTGATAACCCCCCCCCCCCCCCCCCCAGGTAATTTTAGGTATTAACTATAGGACAAAAAACAAAAACCTCTTAGCCTGTCTTTAACTTAATCTTTTTAGCCTCCATGTTGACATGCAGGTAATATCAATTTTCAATCAGTATATATATATATATATATATATATATATATATATATATATATATATATATATATATATATATATATATATATATATATATATATATATATATTTAATTATTTATTTTGTTTACTCCTCTTCAAAAATTAAAGATAGCGGAAGCAACTTTATTTATTTATTTTTATTAAAGCAGATTGTGTATTAAAAAGTATATTGCACCAGCGATAACTGATTTTAAAAGATTTACAATCTTGGTAACATGACTTTTTTTTCCGTACCGCCATTGGTACTTAAATAGATCTAAATTTGATCATTTAAAAAATATTGACTTTGAGCTCTTATGGCATCCGCTAGAGTTGACTGATTTAATCTGAGTGGGAGGTCTAAACCTCACATCTTGGTGCAACTGCCGACAAGAGATTGGCATGAAAGAGGTGTAGTTCAATAACCTGCAGACTTCCTAGTCTGATTGGTTTTGGCTGCATTAATTTCCTCATTTATTTTATTTCTTTATTAATACACTCCAAACTACGATTTGGAGTGTATTATATTCTAAGTAATGGAATGAATGATGCATAATATAGTTATAGTCCTGATTCTATTCTTAAAAGGCTTAGGAAACAAAAGTATTTAGACATTTCATTTAACTTGTAGGCCCTACATGACGATAGAAAACATAGCCACTAACACCTAGCATGAGCCCCAAAAGGAGCACGGGGTGAAGGATAGTATAATATGTCGTGCACACATGGAGTCTCAAATACTAAAAGTATTTCATACAGTACATATTCTGCAAAGAACAGTTTTAAATTAAATAAAAATGAGTCGTCCGAGCTGAATATTTTCTTTTTTAAAAAGTTTTACATAAACCCGAAAATGATATTTATATTATTTTAGAGAATGTATTATGATGAATATTATTGTTAAGAGAATGTATTTTATATTTGTTAGGTACCTCCACAATCAATTTAATTCAAGAGAACTACTTGTCAAATTCACAAGGAAAAAGAGTAATGGTGAACATAAGCACTTAATAAATTAGATTTTAGGCATTATTCATTATCTTAACTCAGAGGACTGTGCTTTGTTATATCCTAAGTTACACATTGAATGAGTTAATTAATTTGAAATTCACATTGTCTATTCTTTTAAACATAATGATAAATGTTTGATTTTGTCTAAGTTTACTATTGTTGAATTTGGGAATACTAGCCCTTTTGGATCAATCTCTTGTTAATTAACTCAAGGAATAAACTTTATCAGTTTTTCGCCAACCACTATGATAAAATCAACACATGCAGTTTCAATTGAAAAAATCAGTGAAATACTATAATATCTTTGTTTATAAGAGACACCAGTTATCATGGTGCTTACTCAAGTTTTTTGCAATTAACTGATCAAGTTTAATCCATGAATTTTATTAAATATGAGTAAATTTTACAAAATCTTGTTCAAAGCAGCTAACTTCAATATTTCACCACATGAATTAAAAAAAAAACTTTTTTCAATTATTTTGGTAAAACTTTATTTTACTTTAATAATTATAAGGATTGACAAAATAATCATTTTTAATTTTATTATAAACAACAATGAACAAATTCCAAATAAAATAAAAAATAATTCAAATGTTGACATGGAAATTTTGATATTTTAAATTATATAACTTATTTTGAGCAAACTTAAGACGTCTTTAGGCAATAAATAACAAATTAAGACACACTAATAATTCTTAATCTTATTCCTTAGAGTTTCATTTGAACCGGAACATAAATTCTGTGTGAATTTGAGATTCACACTGTCAAAGGGAGTAACACTTAACGAAGGGGAGGAACAAACTGAAAACAAAAAAATATCAATTTACTTAACATATTTTGTTTTTTCCAAACAAAACTAGGTACTACCTACTAAGGGGACCTTGACAAATATCATTCAAACAATTGTGAAATGAAAAAATAATGTAACGAGTAAAGGATAACAAATGTAAAAAATAGTGAATGGTGGAGAAATTATTTTGACAAATAATAACCATATTTTTAATTTTAAAATCATAAAAACAGGTAAGAGTATTATTATTTTTCCTTAAATAAATACTTATATCATATATGAACAAGAAATAATATAAAACTACTTACAGTGAGTTCACAGGCATGGCAAAACCACTGACCAATGGGGACTCTTGCCATGGGTGGATCAAGACAGTCAATATGGTAGCCAGCATCACACCGATCGCACAGTAACATAACTTCCTCTCTATCATGGAAGTGACAAACCTTAAGACAGAAAATTGTATTGTCATTTAAAAATATTTACCATCATAAAATTCATCATAATTATAAAAAATAAAAATAGACTGCCAATTAGTGTGGCACATAGCTTCCTCACATCCTGTCATGTACTATAACAATTATTGTTATATTACCAGGGACGTAACTAGGCTAGTTTTCACCCGGGGCAAGAATTCGCTTTGGCGCCCCCCCCCCTTTATTTCATCCAAGGCCCAAACAAAGAACCTCCTAAACAACACCTGATATTGTCACCAAAAATTAATTGCACTTTTTACTCTTTAAAACTATCTAATTCAAATTGATGGTAGATAAACGTTCGATTTCAAAGGTAAACAGTTTATTTGTTAGTTATTTTATTTTATTTTTCTACATACTGCTATTGTATTGACAAATAAACAAATAAATAATAGCTTATTTGCTATATTTTTCAACATTTACCATAATCGCTGCAAAATAAAATGAAAAGTGATATCATATTATATAGAATATGCAGGCTAAATAAAAACTATTGCACAGTTAATCATTTACTTGAGATAACTAATAAAATTATACTATACATTTTAAATTGCACACCCATGATTACTTAGATTATTAGCATTATACATATAAACTATACACAATATTTTAATCTTCTGAGAAAGTGTGAAAGAAATTATTCTAAAACCTGAAGGCCTCAACTAAACTAAAACTTAACTTTGCGGGCGTTTTTTACGAGCAAACGTTTTTACAGTATCATCAAAAGATAGTTTTGAAGCAATTTTGAGCTCTATTGATATGATGCCTAGGTTGGTTTGTCATTGTTATCCTGTCAATTTTCTGATGTATTTTTTTATTATTCTGATTTACTAAATCTCCTTTCGTTGGAGGCAACTAACACTGGTGCTGTGAGAAAAATTCTTAACGCTGTAGTTAAATTGGGGTAGGCATCTTCGAGTCCATTTTGGTATATTAGCGTAATAAGATCGGATAGTGTAGCCGTTTTGATATTAGGACCTAAATCCAATATCCAACGCATGGTACTTAAAACTCACCACATCTACTGCCAACTCTGCTAAATGCCCCCCCCCCCCCCCTTAGTTACGTCCCTGTATATTACTTTATTGTTATATTGTCTATTTTGTAAAAACTATTAATAGTTTTAAAGATCTTTAACACTTCATAGCGGTGTCGCTGTTGGTTTTACTAAAAAATTGTATTTGAAAAAAATGTTTGTCTCATTGAATTGAATAAGTTTGATTTTTTTTCCATACCTAAAATTCCAATTTTAAATTTGAAGTTCACATTTACGCGAGGAGCGTTGCTCGTGAACGCTTGGACGGATAACGTCGTCCAACGAACTCGTCCTGGGCATTGGTAAAATGAACATTTCTACCAGATTTCATCAAAATCGGTCGACATTTACTCAAGTTATCGTCGCACGTTTCATAATTTGCGGACACACAGACCGACAGACAGACAGACAGACACGAGACCAAAAATGTTCCCTGATGTTTGAAACGGATTTCTGTCTTAGAATTTTTGAAATCGGAGGCATAAAAGTTTTTCGTTCTCAAAAGTGAACACAATGCTTCCGTTACATTCGGTAAGCTCGGAAGCAATAAAATAGATCCTTGTAGTGTCAAATTACAAATACAAATTTGTTCTCCTCTCAGTTCAATGATGGTGCTCAATTAGGATGGTAAAAACCACTAAATTAGGTATTTATTATAGTGGATTGGCAATAAACTACCTCTTTTAATTAATCCATTCTTGAATTATTAAATTAAATATTCTGTCAATTAGTGAGGCACCTACCTTCCTACTGTCCGATTATTGGAGGAATGGTCACATGGGTATTGAAAGTGTGGTTGTTTAGACATGTTTCCACTTCTAGTAGGGTTGCTCACACTTACTTTTATTTCTATTTAAATGTATGCAGACTGCAGACGGTTAAAATTAATATGGAATTGTCTACAGACTACTTTCGACAAACCTGCTAAATTGCTTAAAAATTGTATGAGAACTTTAAAATATATAGGAGTTACCGTATTGCATCAAATTTAAGACGCCCATCCAATTTTGAGAATCTGTTTGGTAAAAAAATATCCAATTTAAGACGCCCTTCAATAATTTTAATATAATTATTATTGTGATTTTCGCCATTAAAATAAACATGTAACTCACACATAACAATTAATTTACTCAGAAACAGTAGAATTGGAATTGGTTGGAAAAAGAGTCTGAATCAGACGTGTCCTGCAAATGTGACATCAAAATATTGTATTTCTTTTTGTTTTGCAAATACACTTGCTTTTAACATCAGAATTTCTCTTGAAACAAGAGTTATAATATTAAAATATAATACATATACTGGGAAAGGAATATTCATATTGTCGAAAAAAACAAAATCTGATATCAAATGTGAAGCAAGCTATCATATTTGCTACCTTTTAGATCTGTTATCACGTGATATAAAAGTATAAACAAACAATAAGCCAATCAGCGTCTAGTATCTAGCGTGGTAGTTCTTAAATCTGCCGTGTGAGTACTCTGACTGCTGTGATAGAAGACTCAACTATCTCGGTAGATGAGATAGTGTGATGGCAGATAGTTCTATCGTGACAAAATCTATCATGTAGTCTACACAGTGATAGTTGATGCGATAGTTGCTATTGTGACCACAATGATCACACCAACTATCAGGCTTTAATTTCCCAACATGCTATCATCTCTTAAGGAATAAGAAATAATATAAATAACTTATCAGTTACCAAATCTCTAAATAAATTATTTTAATGCAAACCAAAGTTTCAGACAGTCTTAATTGGCAATAATAATTTTAAATATTTACTTTAACTAATTTAACTTTTTAAACAACTTTTACTACCAACTCTCTGGGTTGTAGTAAGCAGATAATAACAAAATCTTAAATGAAACGTCTTAAGACTTAACTGTAAAAAGTAATACATCTAGCAACAAAATTATATAACAAAGAGTATGTAATAATAACAATTAATAAATAAACAAATACAATATTAAGATACTGCATATCCTTACCTCACAAAAAGTAGGATTATCAGGCTCAAAATCACTGTGATTGCCAGGTGTCGGAGTTGTAACATTTCTCGTGCTTAAAACTTTCCCATCAGAATTAACAGTATTGATACAATTGTACTTCACCCTATCTATCGGACAGGTATTCGAGGTCTGAAATAACAAAAAATTAATTATTTCTCAAAAAAAAAGTCATAAAATTATCAAAGAAACAGTCATTTTTCCCCAGTTGAGACTTATACGGTTTAGGTTAATTTGTTTGTTAGCTAAAACACCTTTTATGATAAAACCTTTAGCCCCCCCCCCCCCCCCCCCCCCCCACTATAACTTTACCTTCAATGCAGTAACTTCCCCATGATCCTAAGAAAATGTACTTCAAAATTTATCTACCAAAAATTAATTATCTTACCTTTGACCAGGTTGAAAGACATTGTTCATGGAAAACATGGCTACAAGAAGAAGGTTGAGCCACTGGATGGTGTAAAGTTTTGAAGCAAATAATGCAGTGCTCTCCTTCACTATCTGAAGAGCTTCCATCATTCTAAAGAAATCAAATAAAAATTATTATTATTATTATTATGTATATTATGTACAGTAGAGTCTCGTTTATCCGGACCCCGCTAATCCAGACATCCGTATAATCCGGACGGGCCAAAAAACTAAGTACACATTGGAACCAGGGCCTGTTGATTTATTAATTGTTAAGATAATTGGAGTTTCTGCTTTTATTGTCTATTAAAATGTATAAAATTGTTCCTAGTATAGTTTATAGGTGTATATTCAAACAGTCTAACACAAGGAATACCCGGTATTTTGTTAAAAATTAACAGATTTAAGAATAAGTAAGAACATCAATAAATCTGTTTCGGTTCCATAGAAATTTAGGGCGGAAGATAAAAAGGAAGTGTATTCCAGGAAGTACAATTATATGTGACTGAGATGGGGAAGGGTTTCAAGAAATATGTAGCGGCAACTCAACCCAGTTCCATGAAAGTTTGCCAAGCCAACAATATCTAATGTCTCAACTTTTTGTGAAATGATTATCGCTCCTCGAATTTCATATCGGAACTCAGCCTGTTTCTCAGGAAGTCCCTTCTATAACTGCCACCTGCGTAATAGATTGTCATTTTATTTTAATTCATTAGTTATTTGACATGACTGGTGACAGAACAGCTCTTAACTTAAATAGTGGACCTACGTTGTACAAGCATGTTATAGAGACTAATAGAAGTAATTTTTACTAAAAAAAACCTCGTTTATTGTAAAAATTACTTTACTCTACTAAAGCTTGTTCTACAGACACAGTAAAACTGATTCTGTTTAATCCGGACTTTCGGTAATCCGGACTGGGTTCGGTCCCGTTAAACCCGGATTAGCGAGACTCTACTGTATAATATATTAAAGATAATTGTGATCAAGAGAAACCGAAATACTAACATTAAAAAAGGGTAATTTTTTCCAGAGAGATGTGAATTGCATTTAAATAAATAGATGCGACATGGCATAAACTTGTTTACTATAACAATCTATTGTAAAGAGAGAAAAAAAAAAAAAGACAATGGTAGATGGAAGGTTCAACTGTTAGACCACTTTTTGGACCAAAGTTCAAGAAGTAGCATTAATGAATCCAGCTTCTATGGCTTGGCTTAATAAACTATCAAAGAAGCAGGGGGATCAATAAACTGTTAACTCCTTTTAGTTACATTCATATATGTAAGTAATTTATTTGAAATAGGCTTAAAATTTTAAACTCCATTAGGAGTACAACTCAACGAAAAAAAGTTGGCTAAAATTTCATAAATCAAAAAAATCTTGAAATTTATTAAGGCATCAAAGCTTTCAAAGGGAGATTCAGTTACAGCATTTAAAACTTCAGCAACTTGTATTTTATATTGTTATTAAATAATTCATAATAATATAAATACAAGTTTTCTTTTAAAAAAAAATCTTATAAGCAAAAAAGGAGAAAGAAATAATTATTTCTAAATTAAGAAAGTAAACATTTATGGCAACACATGCCTAGAAATTTAAGTAATTTTATATTTTAAGATGGAAAAGTGTAACAAAGGAGTAATTATAAGTTTAATTTGGAAGTTCAAACTATTTTCATTTTAGACATTTCCAAATGACCGAAGTGTTATACATGACATAAATTAAGTTTCAAGAGCTAAAGCGAAGTGATTTAAACGAGAACACAATTATTATTCAATAACATAATTCATCTTAATTATTACACAAACAATTAAAATGATTAAAAACACACCTTTGAATTTTTAATTGAGGATGTTCCAAGGGCAGCTTGTACTGAAAAGAAATAAAATAAATAAATTTAAATGTGTAATCTATGTTAGTAATGAAAAAAAAAAAAAAAAAAAAAAGTTTAATGAAAATAACTTTAATTAAGATGTAAATAAAAATACTCACTTTCAGAAGAGTATCCATCACTATCTGATTGGATTGCACTCCTCCCATCCTGAAATAATAAATGGATATAAAAATTAGAAAAAAATATTAAGTTAAATATAAGTTATAGAAAATAGGTATGACAAAGTTTCACATAATTTTCTTATATCCATATTAAAACGAAATTTAATTTAATCCATTTATGACAAAGTACTGTAGGGCGTTGATTATCTGCATGTATTGTTATGTGCATAATTATATTTATTCACTATAGTATATAGATAAAGTTTGATGTTTGATTTATTTTACATCATTCCATTTTTTTTTATTTTTTTTATTTTTTTGGTGAATTTAGATTATCTGAATTTTTGATTTTCAACCTACACAAAATTTGTTCAGACAATTGATGCTCCAATGGATTTAAAATGCGTTTAACAGGTGGATTGTTTACTTTTAGTTTTGGATTTTCAGCTAAATCATATTTATTTTATTACTACGTTTTTATTAGCTTGTTTTCTTGTTTGTTTGTTTGTCCGGTACAAATCTGGCAATCGATTTCTAACAAACTTCCCGAATAGAACATACATACATTTGAAACTTCAAGCATAGATCAGAACACGATGACAATGCATTATTTTAATACTTTTAGCCATCTTTCAGCAGAATTTAATTGGTTTTCAGCAATTTTGCTGTACGGAAAGTTAGTTCGGAAAAAATCCGCAAGTTATATTATTTGCAGGGCTTGTAGGAGATTTTCCTCAAAATTAAGTGACTTTAGTGACTATTTTTTTCAAAATAAGTGGCTTTTAAGTGACCTTTTTTCCCCAAATAAGTGACTTTAAGTGACTTAATTTTAAGTAAAAAAATATTATTTTAGTTACTTTTTGTTGTTTAGCACTGTTAAACAAATGCAATTATAAAAATTTTAGAACAGTTTTTTGTTCATTTGATTTTGTGTACCGTAACTGTACGAAAAAAAAATAAAATAAAATAAAATAATCGGGTACGGGGTACCTCGGAACTTTTCCTCACTTCGGAGGCCACGTCCAATGGGCAGCATTGGACATGTATACAGTGCTTGGATGGGTGACCGTTTTGAACTGATTTTATCATCATTCTTTAAAAAAAACTTTTTGGTGGGCTTGTTTGTCATACAGAGAGGTACATTCGTGCCAAATTTCAACTCAATCAGGACCATTTTCGATTTATTATATACGATTTTTTAAAATTGTTGCTGACTCAGCAAACTGCGTTCAAGATGGCGGAAAAAGTTGATTTTCCAGGCAGCACCATTACAGATAAAGACTGATTTTCTGCCAAGTTACAACTTCTAGGTTAAATACCTTGGGCGCTACAATGATAACATACACACACACATACATACATACAGACGTCATGCTGAAAACCACTTAGGAGGTCTTAAAAACACCCAAAACGGATAATTCCGTTGAAACCTCAAAAAAAAGTTTTTGGTGAAAACAATACTTTTCCTACTATAGGTTGTGAGGAAAAGTAATAATCTAGTGCAACTGTTACAAACTTTATCATTCATCACAGTTCAAAGTAGGCCTAATATAAAATTTATAGTTTAAAGTCTTGAGCTTACAAAATCCCTTTTGAAAAACAGTTAAAATATGTTTTGTATTTAAAAAACTACAAAAAATATCCTTGTAAGCCCAAATAAGTGACTTTCAGTGACTTTTTTAAAATAAGTGACAAAAAAGTGACTCTCGTCAAAATAAGTGACTTTCAGTGACACTACAAGCCCTGTATTTGTTTTGCCATGTCCCATATTTACGCAATCTTCATTTTGACGGTCTCAAATTTGTGATAGATAAACATTAAATGACAGCAAAACAGGAAATATCGATTATATTATTTCAAATATATCGATGGCACGCTTTAGATTTGGTTTTAGGGAGATCCGTTGTACAAAGATTTGTCCTTTTATAGGTTTAAGATCAGCTCTCTAGATGGTTGTCATTTATGTGAAGTAAATAAATTCAGAACTATTTTTTTTCACTAACAATATATATTATATAACAATAACAATTATATTAACAACATTACATATGATTCAACAGAAAATTTAAAAACGTAGTATATAAAAAGTTCTTTTTATCTTGAAATTATCAAAATTTTGGAAACTAGATTTTGCCTGGGAAAATTACATATATAGTTGAAATTGTATTTAAATTGACTACAGAAAAAAAAAAAAAAATCATCAGAATTTTAAGTAATTTTTTTTTTTTTTTTTTTTTTCTTTTGGGTTTTAGTTTAAGTAATTATTTTTTAAATAGGATTTTGAGGGACAAAGCGCCCCTAAAATTTAGAGCTAAAATCTATTCTCAATTTTGCCTCGAATATGCAATATTTCATCAAAATCAGCCCAGTAGTTAAGGCTGACAGACATTTTTTAAAAACCATTTTTCCTACGTTTTTATTAGCTTGCTTTCTTGTTTGTTTGTTTGTCTGGTACAAATCTGGCAATCGATTTCTAACTAACTTCCCGAATAGCTAGACATTTGAAACTTTTAGAATAGCTCAGAACACGATGACAATGCATTATTTTAATACTTCTAGCCATCTTTCAGCAGAATATAATTCGTTTTCAGCAAATTTTGCTGTATGAAAAGTTAGTTCGAAAAAAATCCGCAAGTAATTTTATTTGTTTTGACATATCCCATATTTACAATCTTCATTTTGACGGGTTTCAAATTTGTGATTTTTTATTAAAGGCGAGTTTCCTCGATCCAAGTAGACTTGGACCAAGTAATTTTGATCAAATCTACTTCGTCAAAGTAAAAATGAAATTTTGATGCAGGTTTACACGATCCAAGTATACTTGGTCCAAGTAGGGGACCTTGTCAAAAAAAAAACCATTTAGAAGCAAAGGAAAAATAACAAAAATTTAAAAGAAATAAAAGCTGTCAATACCCTTCTTAGAAACAAATCCGTCACAACTTTTCACATCTTATCTCATTTTTGACAGCTTTCTTGTCATAATCATATGGTTGACGCCATCCAAGTCTACTTAGATTAAATACCGTCTAACTCAACTTGGATATCCAAGTTGACTTTGATAACCTGTTTACACGATCCAAGTAGCGTCAAAATAAAGTCAAAACTGATTTGGTCCAAGTCAACTTGGATCGTGTAGACGCGGCTTAAGAGGTAAAAATTGAATGACAGCGAAAAAGGAAAAGTAAACAAAGAAATAAATTAACTGATACAAGATGAGGTGAGATCCGTTGTATAAAGATTTGTCCTTTTATAGGTTTATGATCAGCTCTCTAGATGGTCATTTATGTGAAGTAAATAAATTCGGAACTATTATTTTTCACTAACATTATATATAACAATGACCATTATATTATCAACATTACATATGATTCAACAGAAAATTTAAAAACGTAGTATATAAAAAGTTCTTTTTATCTTGTAATTATTTAGGACTCAGAGGACCTTAAAATGTGTATATCCATCAAAATCTTAAAATTAGCACATCTGCTATGGTTGAGCCATCACAATACTTTCTCTCTACAAATATTATAAAGTAAAGTTGATGTTCAACAACATTAATTGTTGCTTTTATCTACTTATTATGTGCATTAAAGGTGTTGAAAGCAAATGTAAATTATAGTACCTTTAATATTTAAGTCACAAATACAGTTTTAGAACTTATTCAAAAAGGGTATAAAATATAATATCTTACAATTATTGTTTATTAAATCCAGTAAATATAAAAATAAAAAAAAAAAACTAGAAGAAAAATACATACTTTTCGAAAAGGAAGTGTAGGTCCATCTGATTCATAACTATCTGATGAAGATTCACTCTCAACTATGGCCTTAAACAATAAAACATACAAGAAAATTAAAATAATATGCAATGCATAACATAATTCTGCCAATACAAATTAAATAAAGAAAATAGATGCAAATTAAGAGTAAAAATAATCTTGAAAATAAGAAAAAACAAACTGAGTATCAATGCATACCCTTCTGCGTTTTCTTGGCCTATCACTGACGCTTGAGGAGGATGATGAGGAAGGAACCTGAAAATTAAATTTTTTTTATGAAAACAATATGATTCTAATGCCAAATAGCTAAATATATTAGGTAAAAAGGAAAAACAATCACCCTTGAACGGATTCCTCTTAAAGGCCTTCTTACTTGCACATCATCTTCGCTACTATCATCTGTCGAAACCTAAAACAGTCATTAAATAGCTAGTAATTCATCTATGATAAAAAGGCAAGTGTATTCAATAAGTAGAAGTAAATCAATAACAAATTTTCCACAAATAATGGATTATTTCACAGCACATCTGCTAATATTTTTAGTGATAGTCAACTGAAACCTTATAAAACCTTAATACACGTTCTCTGATACCTGACTAATCAGGCTGTAATTAAATAAGTTGCCACATATGTGCTTAAAGGGTCCACAGGCAATTTAACAGATCCGACAATTTTTATCTAGACCCAACTGTTTTAAGATAGCGGCCATTTCAAAGTAAGCTTAAACCTTTCTCCCGATAAAAAATGTGCAAGGAGAACAAATGAATGATTTTTGAAAAATTCCTTAATGTTTTTACTTTCTCATACAAAGAGAAAGATTGTGATAGCTCGTGACCCAACCAATGCCCTTCACAACAAAACAAACTCTTTAATTAAATATCCATACAATTCAAAATTCATTGATTGGAAAACAAAAAATAATAATCCAACATCACCTAAGATGTATGGTCTAGTCAAAACCCATAAACTAACATTCCCTAAGACCCATAATATCATAACTAAATTCTCCTACCTACAGCCTATCAAAATGTCTTTCTTTCTAAATAATATATCAAATCCTAATTACACCATAAAATACTCTTATGACTTTAAAGATAAAATTTAACACATAATAATCTCCAATAACCACATTCTTGTTTCATTAGATGTCTTATCTCTCTTTACCAATATTCCCACCGACATAATAATAGACATTGTTCATGATAAATGACATATCCTAACGAATCATACTGAAATACCGGTTTTGGAAATATGTTGTTGATATCATTACCATTCTCCTTTCAAATTCAATAGACATAGTCCTAAATTTATTAAATTCCTTTCATCCCTGGTTGAAATTCACTCATGAACAAGAGATTAACAACAAAATACCCTTTCTAGATAAGACAATTATCAGATATGATAATTATCTAATCACTGATTGGTGCATGAAACCCCAGAATTCAGACAGACGATTTCAGGACAGGGATGATTCAGGCAGAGAGATTTTCAGGACCCCAGAATTGCAGGTGACTTCTTAACAACAATCCCCACCATGCTCTTTCACCAAAAAAAAACAACTTTGCTACCACTTATTTAAATAGGGCCATAAAATTAAGTGACCCCACCTTTCACAACATAAATATAAATAAAATAAAAAAAATTCTTCAAGATAACCAATATCCCAAATCATTAATAAATATAATAATTTGTTAACAAAGAATCAATAATAATGATAATAATAATTTCAATAATAATTCCCAACCACAACCACTCAACCCAATGAAATATACTGCTATAACCTACGTAAACCTATTATCAGGAAAAATCAAAAATATGCTAAAAAAAAAAAAAAAAAAAAAAAAAAAAAAAAAAAAAAAAAAAAAAAAAAAAAAAAAAAATCATTAACTTAAAATCTCATTCAAACCACAAAACAATATCAAACAACTTTTTACCAAATTAAAAGGCAACACCAGATAATAATATATCAGACCTAATTTACAAAATAAATTGCAACTCCTGTGAAAAATCTTACATTGGCCAAACCTCGCAATACCAGAAAAATAGAATTTACCACCATAAAAGAAGTTGCATTAACAATCCCATCAATCCTCTATTGCATTAACTAACCATTTTCTAACAACATGCCCGCATCACTCACTTCGAGATTTGTAAGGTGGTTACTCGCGCATGAGCATTTCTCTTACATAATCTTTATGATTATCTTTATTTTAGGTATTTATAAGCAAATCTGATATGAAAATGAAGTATTAAAAAAATAAATATTAATGTCTACAAAAATTATATTTTAATAAGGAAAAATGATGTATTAATGAAAAAAAAAAAATTAATTAAAATAAACAAATAGATTACTTATTATTAATAATAAAAAATCAAACCTAACATAATAAACAAAAATATTTTTTTTTTTTTTTTCAATATCTCTGTACTGATTATTATTTGTACAATTTAAGCAAATTGTGTTTTTTATGGTCAATACATATATATTGAATGTGAGCACAATGAAAAAAAAAAAATCAAAATTATTAATAAATAATAATAAAAAAATCTCTAAAAGCACTTAAAAGTCTTAACGCGTTTATTTGGGTAGTAAGGGATTTGCTTTCGGAAATGAAGTAGTCTCACAGAACACCTTAAAGATACACAAAACGATTACTAGATCAAAATAAAAACCACTCTACTAGGACCCTACAGGAAAAACTGAGTTAGATAAAGCTCCAAGCTTCTCCGATCCCTATTAATATTATTTTCAAAATAATATTAAAATGATGGAAAAAAAAAAAAAAAGTGAGAAATATACTTGTAGCGCAAGAGGCAGGGTTAAGACTGAACTTGAGCTAGGAGCATACTGATAGACAGTGATACAAGACACCTTAAGTATGTTTATTTGTTTTCATGTTATTTCATAGAGGATATATTTAACAATAGACAAATTCAAAGTAGGTGTGATCATGTTCATATGGATTTCAGGGTCACTGCTAGGAAGCAACCTATTATTAAAATTATTAGCATACATTATAATGAAAAATATAGGATGGAGACTATACATCTCATTTAATATAAGGTGATACATCAGAAACTCACAAAGAATATTTGATTAAAGGAAGTTGTGCAGTTAGAAGATGAAATTTTAATTATAAAACAAGCAATGGGAATAGAAAATTTAGCTCTTGTTTAAATGATATTATAATACTCCAGGTTCCAATTTTATGCTAAGTTAATTTTGAAGAAGCAGTCAAATAAAAAAAAAATTAAACAAGTGGAAGTATTAGATTGAATGTGAATAACAAATTATTATTATTATACAGGGTGTTCCAAAAGTCTCTCCCCCCCTCCTCTTAACTTTTGAACAGATTAAGATAAATTAATGAAACTTGAGGATCCGTACCATGTAAAGGGAAGTTTGTTTTCATGCAATTGAGCACTAGGGGCAACCATACACTTTGCCTCCAGGCCAACCAAACTTCAAAATTTAAAATTGGAGTGTATATTTTTGAAAGCATATTTGGATTCTACGGTGAAAAATAATAAAATTTTACTTCAACTTTTCTTTCTATCTCCAACATTTTGCCCCCTATAGGGGAGGAAGATAGAAAAATAAACCTTTCCGAAAATAGTAAAAATAACATAACACTTAATTGTAACACTAACACTTAAATCGTTATAAAATACACTTGCATCGTTATACAATCTAAATGGTTTGAAATAAATTAATGGAACTTGGGGGATCTATACCATGTAAAAGGAGGTGTGTATTCATCCACTCCCTTACTAGAGGTAACCACCCATTTTGCCCCCAGGCACTGTAATTTACCATTTTTATACTTTTGCCCCATCATATAGGGGGCAAAATATTGGGGATAAAAAAAAAGTTTGAAGTAAAATACTCTTTGTAGAATCTAAATCTGGTATCATAAATATACACTCCAATTTGAAATTTTGAAGTTGTGTGGTCTGGGGACAATGGGTGGTTGCCCCTAGTGCGCGGTTGCATGAAAACAAACTTCCCTCTACATGGTACGGATCCCCCAAGTTTCATTAATATAATATTTCAAACCGTTCAAAAGTTAAGAAGGGGTTCCCCCCTAAGATTATTTTCATTAAGAAAATAATCTTTTTCTAATCAAGGTTGAATTTAATCTTATGAACATCTCAACTATGCGTTTAAAAAATTATTCAAAACCATAAATATTATTAATCTGAAATTCAAAAGCTTTCTTAGAACTGAGTAAAAGAAAACTATATTAATAAGTAAATGCATCACTTTGGACAGGTAGACTTAACATGCCTTAAAAGACATGGAAGTGGGATCATGCCATGCACTATAGCAATAATATACATAAACATTTAATTACACACTTCTCTCAATGGGGCAATATGGCATCTTATTGATCCACTTTTATTTAACTTCACTTGTTTGTGAGGTACAAATTGTTTAATACATATTTAAACCCACACTTTGATTACCTAGAAAGCTGAAATTTTCACAGATTATGTATTTCAAATGACAATGCAAGTTAATCAAAAACAAAAAATATCTTCATAAAAAAGAAATTATAAAAAAATATACATATCTATGTAAAAAAAAAAAATCAATAACCTTGATTGTTATGAAAAAATTTTAAAGCGGGTTTTGAAATCAATTTTTTTTATCTATTATTCAATTACCCAGGTTACTCAATATTTTTTGACGAAACAGCCTACAAAACATAAGCCACATGTTAGCATACACCACTGTATAAAAAAATAATAAATTTAATCTAGCCAGTTTTGCGACTATAAAGTCAGGCCTGGGCGCGCCCAGGCGCCCCATCCCCCCACACTTAAACAGAATAAAAGTTAAGACCGATTTTGGTTTTCATAATATTATATAACCTTAAAGAAGGAAGAATAAACAAAATTAATTATCTCAATTTTTAAATTTTAATTATCTATATATTTAAAATAATAGATTTGAAATTTGGAAATCAAATTTTAGTTTCTTGTGTATGAGATAACTCAAAAACCAAATAAAAATCTCTACAGTGAAGGAAATCAGTAAAAAGAAAGATGCAGAAATAAAGATAATATTAACAAATTAAGATACAACTATGAGGTAACTTCAACAGTGAGAACTTTATGAAACTCATTGACACTAAAATGTGGCAAATACTAAATACCAAAGCAGTAGACTGAATGAACAGGTTCTTTCTTTTGTACAAGATCTCAGGCAAAAAAAAGAGTTAGTGAACACCAAGCACTAATTATTATTAATCTAAATAAATAATGAATTCAATCAAAGTATGAAAGTTCTTACAACAGAAATTAAGAATAAGCTTTTCAGCAATGTGGATGCCATTTAACAAATGTTTTATAATATTTTGCCAAAATAATTTCAAGTTTATATTTATTTCACCTGTTGTGTGGACATATAAAACAGATTAAGTCCTATCAGGGGTCTGCGCCTCCTCGTGTCTATATTAGACCGCACGCACCCGAGGGTTAACATCAATACCCCCCCCCCCCCCCCCCCTAAAGCTTAAATATTGTTTATTAGTAGACATACTAATTCGATGTTAGTAAACTTCCAAAACCAATAAATAAGTGGAGCATCTATTGAGGTCAGCTTAAAGGAATAACAAAAACTGTCTCTCCTCGTACATTGCCTCCACACCTTCATAAGGCCATTGCCAGGGCCAAAATGTGGAAGAAATAGTTTAATTTATAAAATGACTCATCAAAGCATGAATTTAACACCCTTCTAATTGAGATCATTTTGCAATTGAGGGATGGTTCAGCTTTTAAGCTTATGTTTGTCATAGATGTTGCTAATTCTCCCATGCCATATTATCTGTTTGACTTCATACAAAGTAGCGAGTCCTTCTACTCAAACTCCTTTTAAAAAAAATTCTGTGACATATTTAATTGGTTTCCTCAACAGATTTAAATAATTCATTTTATATATAAAATATAAATACATATATGTGTAGCCCCCTTACTTATATATAATTTATTAAATTCTTCTTGTCTTTGGGTAAATAATTACTCAATTTTAATTGATTAGAAGGTGATATTTCATCCATAATTTTGGGTCATCTTCAAACCTTATTAGAGGTCTTAGTTGTCATGGAATCATTAAAAAGTTTAATCTTTAAATTGTCTTATAATAAAAATAAAGAGTCATAATGCCTAGTTGACACCTAGTCACTGACTCTCAAAAACTTTTACGTGATAGGACATAAGTTCATCTCTGCCAGGCCCGTCAATGCAAGTATGATTCGACGTTAAACCCCAAGCTTATGTTTTGTTTTTTTTTTGTAAAATTTGAGTAGTTTTAATTTTCTTTCAATTCAAGTAGAATTGTTTATAAGTCAGAAAGTAATGCGAGTTTCTTTAGTTTTCTCTTAAATTCATTTATTAAAAAAATAATAATTTTGAAATCCTGAATGATGCTCTCAAGTTTTTTTACACAATTTTTTTTGTCAATAAAATATTTTTTGTTTTGTAAGGACCAATGTGTTGATCTGAAACTAATTATATATTTAATTGCTTTCTAGGGCCAAAAATGAATAAGTATCTCATAGTTAAATTCACTTTCTTCAATTCTAAAATGTAGTCCATTAAAATACAAATCTAATGATATAAGCTGTTATCTAGAGAAAAACCTAGTTCCTGAGATCCTTAAACACAGACAGAGAGAGGCTGGGTTCGATTCCTGCCCAGGAGAAGTTGTTTTTATAATAAAATGTTCAATAATAATTAAATGTACCTACGAAAACTAATAAATGGAAAACACTGAGCTAAGTAATTATGAACTCGTATATGAAAAAGTTTGTCCGAGTTGTTTTAGACCGATTTTTTTGATCACGTGTCGTAGTTAGACGCTTAATTTATTAGAACGCTTAGATAAATCATTTTATTAATGTAACTCTACTTCCCAATGGTAAAAATAAGAGTAGTACAGTTTGTTTCTTTGTATCATTAATATTATTGACAGTAGGGAGTAAAGGAAAAATTAAAGGCCCAATTTTGGAATATTTCGACCCCTCTTTTTACTATTTTATCCTGTTCTTGCTATAAATTCTTTCTAATCTAACCTTGGTGGTTATTGTCAATCCAGTTTGAATTCAATTTGTTTAAAATTTTATAGTTATTCTATGTCTGACACTATTATTGGTTGTAGTTGTAGATATGTGTATGAGTAAAACGTCAAGACCCTAATCTAAATTAAGGTAATTTAACCTAATCCAAGATTCATAAGGGCCAAAGAAGGGTAGAAAAATTGCAAAAGTGAGCCTTTAATCTTACCTTTAAGCTTTATTTTCCTTAATGCGACTGCAGCGATAGACGCTCAAGCGATAGTACTAGGCGACTATCGCTGAAGACTCCACTTCTGAGATTGCATGGTACCATTTTCCTAGCCGAGCGACACAACATGCAAACTCAGAAGAGGAGTCCTCTATGATAGTGTCCCAGCAACTATCGATGGAGTCCCGTCTAGGAAAACCTACCTTTACACCTAACCATTAATAACAGTAAAAATAAAGTATTCTATAGTAGACAAATTACAACTCTTAAGTTAAACCTCGGGAAAGCGCGGTCCTGTGAGGCCTAAATTTGAGATATAACTGTGAAATTGAGATAGATGTGGGTGCGATTGGAAGCTAGGGATTTGTCTAGCTACATTTCTTGCTTTTATCAAGAGAATCAGTCTCTGTTTGACATGGTTTGTGATTATACTTATAATTTTGTGCCTATATTGTCCTGACAGGGGACCCGCGCCACTATATATTACGCTAATTTTAGTGAAATTTATACATATAATACAAAATAAATTAATACGGTGCCTGAATTTAAAAATAAAATAATAAAAATATACTGAAAAAATTAAAAAATTTAATTGAGACTGACTAATTTTGTGCTTATAAACTATGTGACAAAACAACGGATTTTTATAAATTAAAAAAATAATAAAACCAATTTAAATATGTTTTATAATATTTTGCTAAAATGATTTTAAGTTTTTTATTTATTTTACCTGTTATGTGGGCATATAAAACAGATTAAGTCCTATCAGGGGTCTGTATTAGACCGCGCACACCCGAGGGTTGATTAACATTTGAAAATACTTTAGGGCAATATTTATTTAATAAATAAATTATAGAGGAAGATAGTTCAGTTTTACACAACAATCATAATGATGACGAAAAACTCAATGGCTAAACTAAGGCTTACTTCAATATCATTGAGAGAGGCTGATAGGAATAAGTCCAAGAGACTAAAATTGAGAGCACTGACAAGAACATAAAAAAGAGTTTGTTAACCCTTTAACAACCAGATATAAAAAAATCTCAATGTTCTAAATGCTTTGTGGTCCCTATGAGTACCAAACTCCTGAAATATTCCCCAACACAAATGTTCTGTGCTGATATCAATAGTTAAAGGGTCTTTAAAATTAATGTAAGTCAATTTGTCACAGGCATGTCCAGAATTACAAAGAATAGAGCATGTGGTACCCTCATTGTTCAACATTGGGTTCATAAGCTTCCAGTCGGATGTCAATTCTAGGGTAATCACGTTCTACATTGTTTTGACCAAGCTTTATGTTTTTTTGTTTTTTTTTAATTATTCCTATCTTCTTTTTTGCTAAGTTATAGTTTATTGTTACTTACTAAATAATAAGGTAATGTGTTTCGCAGTGTTTTTAATTTACTAAAATAAGTTTTTTGTTCTGACAAATACATCGCATTTATAGGTTCAAGTTAAATAAGTACGGCTTAAGTAATCGAATCAACAACCTTAATTTTTTGAAATTTTGAGAAACTATTGTTCATCGTAGTTTTGTGAAGTATATTTCTTTATCCTCTGTAAATGTTCGGCTCAGTTATTACAGAAGAAAAATAGACACTAGTCTAGGCATATCCTAAAGTGATTCTTCCTAGATGGTTTCTGGTCATGACGCTTGCCAACCACATGACGTCACCACATTTGTTACTGCCTATTACCAATTGTATTCTAATATTTTATAGACTCCTAGGAATAGTGAAAGAACAATAATTTAAACAATTATTAATTTAATCTAATCCCTGCAAGCTCCCCTAAGCCATTGGGCAAATGTAATTAAGAAGTAAAAATCATTGACCTAGACAATTTGTGGTACTTATGTGTCCCACAAACTTTTATGTGATTCTGGCTCGAATGTTGGATATATAGTGATTATATTATTTTAGGGGTCTCCTATGTACCACTAAAAATTTAAGAAATAGTTCTATCGCAATTTAAATTTTTTTGGCCCTTACAGTCATTTTTTCTGGTCACAAAAGTGTTAAAGGGTTACATGATAGTAGTTATTACTATTTAATTTTTAAGATTAGTTGGAAAATGATAAGCCCAAATTATTTCTGTAAATCTATATACATAAAAGTCAAAGTATATGCGTATTGTACATGTGTGTGTATATTCTTTATACAAATCTACAGTTTTAGTCCGATCTAGATGAAAATTTGCACACTTGCCCTTCAAAGCAAGGGGAACATCACTGTCCACATGCATTTTTGAAATTTAAATTTTGGTACACAGGGTACAAGTAATGAATATGGGGTCTAAGTAATGAATACTCTTGATTATGCATATCGTTGAAAAGCTCTTTAAGAGTACAGTAATTGTTGTTATGCACAGGTTTGTCACATTTTCATTTAGGAGGGGGGTAAATTTGGGATATTTGCAAATTATATTATCAAAGAGGAGAGGGTATAGAAATAAGTGGGATGGATAGAATCTAGATACTCTCACATAGTAAAATAATTTAAATGTTTCTTGATGGTAGTTTATAAATTTATCAAATAAAAGTAACACTCCGTACAGAAGCACGGGTATCCAGCTAGTAATATAAATAAAAGCACACCTTGTATCTTTTGAGTTTTCTTTGAATTACAGGGCTGCAATTCAGTTCCGATGAACTCGAATCACTCTGAAACAAAAAAAAACAACAAAAAAATGAAAACTCAATTTAACTTAGCATGTAATTATTACAATCGCAGAAACAAAAATGGTACCAAATCAACTTATATTTAATTAAAAAATAATATAAACTAAATAGCAAAAAAACTTATAAACTAAATAGCATAGTTTAATAATAATAAAGAATTTAATGTCAGTGTCAGTGATATAAAATTTAAATGTATAAATAAATATGTATAACATTTTATTATTATTATGTATAACATAATACTTATTACACATATCTTCTTATACTTTCACGTAAAGTTAGGTAGTATATGTGGCGACCGTCACCTTGTTGTTCTTAATTGACCTGCGAGTCTCTCTTTGTATTAATTATTTGTATTTTATGCTAATAAATTGAGGTTGTAGCGAGCGTCTGTGGGGATACCCCATTATTCCTTACCTCTCGCTGTACCCTCCGTGGGCTAGGAGTACCCCACGGTGTCTACTAGAGATGGGTATAATCGAGTACAGTAATCGAGTACTCAATTATGGCATAATAATCGAGTACTCGTAATCGGTTTTCATAATCGATAATCGAAACTAGTTGATTATTTAGTTTTTAAAACAATTTTTAACGAAGCTTACTTACTAAAGTTTGTATTGTAAAATCTGAATTACACAAAAAAATAAGGGGGGGGGGTTAAATTTTAGAGAGTGGGGTTCTATTTAGAATTAAAGATAAGAGTAAGAGGCAATAAGGATCTAGTGGTCAGATCAGGAGCAGTATCAAGAAACAGTATTTCCTTGGTAATTTGGTTCTTGGTAGGTAGGTGTATATGTAATATGCCGGTAGTACCGGGTAACACCAGTAACTATTTCTGATAAAAGAAGACCTTTGTCACACTGTACCCCTACCGCTTTTGTTCCACATAATTTTTTTAATGATAATCGGCAATCGATAATAATCGAAAGATACTTGATTAATTTGATAATCGATTTCGAGTAATCAAGTATGCAAATACTCGATTATGCCCATCTCTAGTGTCTACAGTAATACTGCCTCAAACCCAATAACCCAATCTGAACACGCAATTTAGTTCGGGCCCTTCTGATAACTCCAGTCTAACACACTTGAGCCCGACATATATAAAGGGAAAGCATTTAGACAGTAGAATTCCCTAGAGTCCAAAGGAATTAAAAATAGACATATGAAAGAATTGCTTGCATACGAGTCTGCAAGACAGTGAGACATTTTCATGTAATGCTTCTTGGTATCGTTTTTTGGTAACGCCTTTCGAGTTTATGTGCCTAAGTAAAGACATGAAAATGTCAAAAAATTTGAGCGTTCAGATTATTGCGTTTGCATATTAGGAATTAAATCGAACATATGTTGTGCACGAAGAAAGAAAGTACTTTTCTTCTTCTCCAGTTTATTAAGAAGTAATATAGCTTCTTCACCCATATTTTTATAATTAATGCAAAAAATTATAGTATAAAAAAAATATGTATGTAAGTTTATTAGGAATAAAATTCTAAGGGTTATGGCGTATGTCCGGTGCAAATCGGAGCAGTAGAACAGAAGTTGTATTTGAGGGAGGGGGCAAGGGCGCCTCTGGGAGAGGGAAGAAGTTGGGGAATAGAGCCAGTTATCACGCAAGGTGAAGATTTAGCCCCTAAGATGGCGAACCCGCGGGGGGCTGAAGGCTTTTTACTAAATGAGAAATATAAATATTACATAATTATTATTATTAAAAACCCTTTTCTTTTAATGGTCTTAATAAATATTATTATCGTAACATGATCCACCGGTGGTCAAATTAACCAATACTTACCAATTAATTTAAATTTAAAAAAAATACTTTTTTTTAACAAAATCTGATATTATGTATTTTATCGTATTTATTTTGGTTACCTACTTTTTTTTTTTTAATACAGATAGACTTGTTATCATCAAAGTTTATTATGTTATTATATTTCAGTAATTGATTCAAGTAATTAATAAAAGTGGATGAAAGATAAATTAGTTATTTAAGATGTCTTTATGTTGGTTAATAATTAAAGAGGACTAGATAGTTAAGACAATGCAATTTACAAATTAGTGTTCCAAGTAAGCAATCTTTTAACCTATTATCGTGTTAAACATAATATTTAAAAATAAAAGGTAGAGTAAAGGGAGAGGGGTTTAAAAGAGTGTGTTTAAAGATGTAGAGGAGAGAGTGTTGTGGTAGAACGGACCCGATGAGTCCCGAGTGAGATTCGACTGAGAAGCGCAGTAGGGGTTACCTAGAGAGGGCAGAGAGTTGATTGCGCACCTCCTATACTCTCCTAACTTCTTGTTACAAGTATAAATGTTTTTGATTTTCTTTGGCCCTACAAAGCGCGGTAGAGGGAGGCCCTACAGATGGAGACAGACTGTGCACACCTCCTATACATTTCTAACTCCTTGTCACACCGGGTAACATTTTTGGCTTAGATTTTTAGTAACGCTTTTCGAGTTATGTAGCACAGCCATGACATGAAAATTTCAAAAAGTCTCTCTGTCCCTATGTAGACACTTCTAGATAATCAGCAGTGCTTTATAAAGATTCACCAATAAAACTGTTATAAGTAGTATAAGCTGGATAATATGTATATTTTCTTTCTCTCAAATCATCAAGAGCTTTAAAATGATATGAGCATGCCCCTTATAGTAAGCATTAAGTTGTTTAAGGGTTTTGTAGATCATTCTCGAAACCCTTATGCCGGGTGACGTGCCTGATTGTCTGTCATACTTTGGTTCATATCCCCCAATCTGTTTACGCTAGAGATGTGAAATTTAAAATACTGGCGTAACTTTTTTTTAACACACTCACTTTGGCCATATTTTTTCAATTCTCATAAATAAGATGCACCTGTATGCCAAATTTTGTCCAAATCAGTAAATTTTTACGCCAGAAGTCGTTAGATAAACGCACAAGCAAACTTTTAAAATCCAAAGACTTTGAAATAAAAACCTACCTACAAAATTGTATGGTCAGGTCCAGTGGTTTCAGTCAGTTAGTGGTATATTATCAGTTAGTTGGATATTATCCAGCGGTTCCAGATTAATGATGATGAGTTATTCAGTTAGTGGTATTTGGATATTATATGCAGACAACCATACTTACAAACATTTGACTTAAGAAAATGTATCAGTTATTAAAATAAAATTAAATAACATTTGATCTAATTTTGAAAGAGTATGTATTTAAAAAAAAAAATGTTTGTAAAAGTAAAGCAAACAAATGAGTACAAATAGTAATGACAATTTAAAAAGGCTCTTTAAAGAAAGAATAAATATTGCATAATACTGCCAATTTTTTGAAATTAAATGTAACTAACTTCATATTACAAACTTGGTTATTAATTTTTATTTGAGCACATAGTATACATAGAAAGTATTGTGATGCTGAGGGTTATGATTTAAATGTTTTAAGGTTCAATGAGTCCAAAAACGTGGTTTTTAAAAGGCTGTTCATCTGTCGACTTTGCACATGTTCTGAATTTGCACATCACCAGGGTTCTGATGATTTTAATTAAGAAATTCTAACATTTAGTCAATTAACGTATCTAACCCAAAATTTTAATAAAATAAATATAATTGCAAAGGGCAAGGGTCAGGCTTGATTCAGTGCAAGGGAAGAATTATTTTTATTGTAAATTTTGATATAATGTTAAAACTATATATGTATATAAAATTAAAGTTTTGTCTGTACATTGGTCAGAATTGAAAATTTGTTGGATACTTTTTCATTTTATACATTCCAAAAACCGAATCCGGTCCTTAACTTTTTTTTGTGAATGTGTGTCTGTCGCCCCAGTCCGACTTTATAGGTGCAAAACTGACTGAATGAAATCAATTAATTATTTTTCAGACATGAGAGCAAACATGTTGTGCAATTTGTAGGCTTGGTTTCATCTAAAAATATTGAGGAGAACCAAAGCTATTAACAATTTTATAAAAAAAAAAAAAAAGTATAAAAAACATAACCTAAAAAAAAAATTAGGTTGACCCATTGTAACCAAACCCCAGAGACTCGCTGATAAAAACATTTGGGTACTTCTAGACCACCTAGAGACTTGCGGTTTCTTGCGTTTTGTTTAGAAATTGGCCCAAACAGACTGGAAAAACCCGAAAAGTTAAAAAATAATAATAATTTTACTCCCCTTAAACAATTAAAGATGGCGGACACACTTTAAATTATTTTTTGGCTTATTGTGGCAACAATAAGTATTGTGGTAAATGGTAAGTCGTATTGACAAGCTGATTGCGCCAGCGGTAACTGATTTTAAAAGATCTACAACTTTGGTCCTATGACTTTTTGTCGCACCTTCATCAGTTCTACTTTAAATAGAGCTAAATTTGATTATTTTTAACTTTTAGCTCTTTTGGCGTCCACAATTGTTGACTGATTTAATTTCTGATTGGGGTGCTTAAACCTCACACGATTGCTCTATAAATCGAGTATTAATTAATTTCTTTTTTTTCTAGAACTAGAGTTATTAAATATTTACTGGTGAAACTGCCGAATTGATAGAAGAGGCTTGTAATTAAATTTATGCACCATCATGGGTGATGATTGTTTAATGACTTCCCAGTCAAATCGGTTTTGAGGACGTTTATTTTCTTATTTATTATACCTTTTTTTAGTATTTTTATTAATTACTATATTACTTAGTTTCTATTGGCTATTTTTTAAATATATAGATAGATTCCAAACTACGATTTGGAGAGTATTATATTCATATTAACAGAATGAATGATGTATAATATATGTCTGATATTATTCCTAGAAGGCTTGGAAACAAAACTATTTAGGCATTTCATTTAATTGCTAGGCCTACATGATAATAGGAAACATAGCCACTAATATCAAGCATGAGCCCCGTGGGGAGCGCGGGGTGAACACTAGTAATAAATAATGTAACAGAGAAAAACTTAAATAGTTTAACGAATGTTTATATGTGTAATACTTTTGTTATGTTGTTATGTACTTGTATTAATTTATTTGTTTTGTAAATTACAATAAGTTAAAATAAAATCACTTTTTTTTGTTATTTTAAGCCTATATTAAAATAGTGATAGAGGGAGAGGAGAATCCGACTTGCCAGCAAACTGACAAACAAACTCGTATGTTGGCCAGTGTATAGATAGGTAACTCTTTTATGTTTAACATTGAACAATCATTCAAAAATTTAAAAATTAGTGATATCATTAAAATGTAATCAATTTCCATGTCTCACCACATTTTTTAAACTGTAGAATGTTCAAAGAGTTTTATTTTATTTCCATATAAAACTACCATGACAGGAGACTGTATCAGAAAGTAAATCTATTTTACTTTTACTCTAATAAAGAAATACCATATTGCTTCTAAATGAGATGAAAGACGTCTTCGAATATAAGATACATCCCGATTTTCGAACCAAAAGTCTGGTAAAAACATTAATACATTAAATGGGTCATTTTCAAATGAAATGTACCTTTTCAGTTCCAAGATTTTACAATTTTATTGTAACTAAAAAAATTCATATTAATGAAAAATAAAAAAAACCTTTAGGTTTATTGATCAGATGTCTGTCTATTATTGTGTTATTCAGGGTCATTTTATGGCTTACAAGGTGAAAATTTCTTGCTTCAAAAAATTTTGATATTAAAAATTGTAATGAGTGTTACGTCCCACAGTAGTTTTGATAACATGTATGTAATGTGATTTTTATTCATTTTTTTCATAATTTTTTTTTTTATTATAATTTTTTTTTAACCAATAAAATATCCAAGTTTATATAAATGGGATAGGAAAAAATAAAACTTAAGTAAAAAACGAAACAAATATATTTATATGTATGTCCCAAGGGTTTAGTTATGAGTGTTTCTGATAAGAGTTGGCAGAATTAGAGGGTGAGTATGAAAGAAAGAAGGAGGGATTAGGGTTTGTTTATATTAAGAAGACATTTACATCAGTAATCAATGCCTTTTTGGATTGATAGCACTTTATTCTTATCTACAATTAATATTTCACTAAAAAAAAAAATGGTAAGAATTTTTATTCATTGTAATGAGTGTTACTAGCATTTTTTGTAGTTGTAATCAACATTTATTTATGTTATTAATATGATTTAGTAGTTTTAATTAATATAATCAGTACACATTAAATTGGTTTAATTAAGAAACACAGTCTCTGAGGAAAGATTTTTTAAGTTAAAAATGTAATGAGTGTTACAATACTGTTTATTCTACAATACTGTATTTTCTAGAACTTAAAAAAATGATCTAGTTTAATGTTTTTACAAAAAAATAAATTTACGGTGTAAAAAAAATTGTAAATAAAAGTTTAAAGTTTAAAAAATAAAATTTAATAAAATAAATTTAAATTGAATTTTTTCTAGGTCCAATATATAAATATGCGATGAGTGTTACCATAATGTAATGAGTGTTACTTGAATAAAAAAAAAGTCTATTGCAGAAATAAGCATTTTGCATGAGGGTGTGGAGTTTGCACCCGAGCGACAGCGAGGGTAGAAAAACCACCATACTTTATCTACGATTGTGGATTTTAATAATAAATACAGAAAAAAATGTAATAAACTTCCAGTATGTAAGTTCGTATTTTCCTTTCGATTAAGATGACATTAATTTATTGAATTAATTATTTCGGGAGGCATATTATTCCCCTTATTTTCGTCATAATCACTTAAATCACTTATTGTTTTTCACTAAAAAATCGATATAAACAGTTACTTAATTAAACAAAAAGCAAATTAGTTTTAATAAATGTAAACAAACTCGCTAATCGTGTGTTAAGGTGAAGAATTCCTCTTTTTTTCCAACCTATGGCGGAAAAAGAGGAATTCCTCACCTTATCACACGGTTATGAAACGCACATGCGCAATGAATACAGCTACGTAAAGAATCACTTTCCACACATCTAAACAGATATAATGTTTATATTTTGTATCAATCGTAGATAAAAGCAATAAAAACAATGCAAACCCAACCTTCTACAGGTAATTATTAATGTGTAAACAACAATAAAAGTGCTTAGTTCTCTTTGGTTTTATAAGAAATGTAATACAATATTATAATATAATTATAAATAGTTATGCTGTATACTCTGTGGTACACAAATAGGCTTGTTTAAAACTTTATTGTGCTACACACAAAGAAAATTTTATAAATACAGTGAAACTTCTCTTAACAGAATTTTTGAATAGTAGATAAGACTGCTTGAACACTACAAATATTACAATTGTAATAAAACTATTAATATTAAATTTAAATTATTTTCCAACATTTTTGAGGGAAGAAAGCATGTGTGGATATCAGTGAGTGTGGTTATGAAAGTGTTGATACCCACATTTATCTTTCAAAAGGTTTTCTTTATTCATTTAATAATTAATCCTGGTATCCAGATATGAGTTATTTTAATTTAATTGCTGGAATCCAACATTGGCGCTCTGGCCATCAAAAAATTCAACTTCTATCTGAGGAAATTGAAGATTGCTTCAACATCTTTCCACACTATCAAGTTAATAAGGTCAATTGAATATATAATTACAAATCACATGCATAATTCAATGCAGCATATAAATAAAATCCAATATTTTTCGACAAATTTTTATATTATTATTATACTTGTAATTTCTCTAACACAGACATTTTTTAATTTCCATTAATATATTGCATTGTACCTATGATACGGTTTATCTCCGGTTCTATTGGACCGATTTTGCTGTATCATGTAATAATGATGTTATCAATGTAACTATTTCAGATGCATCAATAATTGAATGCTTTTATTATTTTTCACTTGCCTGTGGGACAAATATTGTAACCTATATTTGACTAACTTCAACATCAGCAAGCACTCTGAAATTTGGCAGTAAGACGCGATCTGGATGATATTATGATAATCAGACATTAGTTTAACTAATTTGTTATTACATATAACGTTCATGTTGTAAATTTAATCTATCTATACATATGTTAATACAAATACATTATATATATATACAATTTTTTACGCCATTTTTTAAACACCTTACTAATCCGGAAATCCTACTAATCAATTCAGGCACAGGGTCGTCCGGACCAACAGGGTCCTACTGTATGTTGTTAAAATCTGTATATTTTCTTAAAAAAATATTTTGTCTCTAGGCCTTCCACACCAAATTTAGGCGAAGTTTACTTTTTACGTCTCCAATCCTAAAATGGATTTGAGTTAATTCTTTCCTCTTAGGGACATGTTTATTCTAACTCATAATTGATTTTTATAGTCCTTTTGTTGGCAGATTAGTTTAGTGAGATTACCAAAACAGAATGTATTGGTAATTTATTAATTTATTTATCAAAAAAGTGCTCAACAGACAATATATCCAGCTAATTGCACAGTCAACATTTTGTATATAAGAACAATATGTGTCAAACAAAACAATAATAATAAACTAAAATAATCTGTACTCTAATGAGTATGAGAGTAGTAATCTGACATTAATGAGTGCAGCCCTGATGTTTCGACATTTCCTGACCAAAAAATCTTTAACACAATTACTTGAGTAAATGAACAATCCTAGTAGTCAATTCACTAAATTAAATTGTTACATAAAATGGTGTTAGATGGGAAGGACAAACCACTTGTTCGAACCTAGAAATCTGGCCACACTGGGCTCATTTTACTAACCCTGTGGTGGAGAGTTCCAGCTGCTTCCAACATCATACCTGTACACTGTACATTGTACTGTCGAAGCGGGTATGGTGTGGTCATTAGTAAGCTATGTAAGCGTGCGTCAAAGCGTGGGGGAAGAGAACCCCTCAGGGGGTGTCCCTCGCCCTACTCCTTCCTCGAACCATAGATACAAATCACATCTCATGACACGGATAGAACCCACATCAAAGTGAGGGGGATGAGAACCCCTCAGGGGATGTCCCTCGCCCTGCTCCGTCCGCAATTCATAGATGCAATTCAGAGTACCATGGCATGGCATCGAACCCAAGACCTCGATTCCCCTTACTCATTGATAGCTGGGCGGGCGGGCCTCCTAGAGCACCTCGGCTACGCTGGATCCCCAAATTGTAACATAATATTGTCTACATTATAACATCAGTGTATAATTTAAGACTTAGTTTAATATTTTTAAATTTTTAACAAGCAAGATTTTCTTAAAGCACTAATACTAGCTCTAGGGCTGAACAAATAAAATCAAGGCTGAAATTATGTCAGTAAACTTAGATTTAAAGGGGAAAAAAATATTATTTTTCAAATGGGATTAGAGCATGTACAAAGGAAGTTGGACAAGATACACAAAAACAGAAATTCGTTTGTGAGCCAGTAGATAGCTCTAAGATGTATGGCTTTTAATAAATACGGGAATTTAGATCTTGAGTAGAGATTAAAAAGAAAAGCTACCTTGAGTGTAGATCCAGTCAAGATTTATGAGGAAATATGGGCCATAAGAGAGAATTAGTGAAAAGGATGAGAGTGGCTCAAAAACAGATGGAGAGGTCCAGACCAAGTTAAAGATTTTAAGGAGAGGCAGGAAGATGATGAACAAATGAATCAGAGGAAATACAAAATTGGAGAACATAATAAAGAAAAATCAGTGAGTCAGGACATAAAGTTAAGACAAGTGTATTAAGAAAATAATAGGATGGTACCTGCAAGAAATGAGGAAATAAAAATGATAGTGGATAAAAGAAATGAGCAGAATCAACTTGGCAGCAAGTTATAGCAAAAAGAATAAAATGAAGCTGGTTTATAGAGCTGCCTGTCATATGTTTTGATTCCTGAATGATTCTTCTTTGAAAGCATTTAGGATTGGCATTTACCATATTTTTTTCAAGATTTTTGATAGTTCAAGAAGAACCAAGTACAAGAGTTTGTAAAAGTATATTTTAGCTTTATCAGTAGGTAATCATTTTTTATTGTATAGTGCTTGCCAAGCTCAGTCAAATGACATCTGACACAATGTCCTGTGCACATACAGTAATCCTTCAATATCCATAGAAGTTTCATGGACAGTGCCCTGATAGCCATTCACACAACCAGTGATTCTAGATAGGAGAAAATGGAAAAAGCCTCGAACTTGTGGTCAGACCAGGAAAAATGTTTCTTTTGAGCTAGCAAATCATTTGAGAAAAGGCAAAAACACCTCACTAAAAGTTATCCACATTTAACTTTAAGTTATACCTTCAGCTGAGAAAAGGCAAAACACCTCACTAAAAGTTATCCACATTTAACTTTAAGTTATACCTTCAGCCGAGAAAAGGCAAAACACCTCACTAAAAGTTATCCACATTTACTTTAAGTTATACCTTCAGCCGAGAAAAGGCAAAACACCTCACTAAAAGTTATCCGCATTTCACTTTAAGTTATACCTATACCCGAACTTACTGGTATTCTGTGATTTACACTTGAGTTTTGTTGAAACAGTAATTTTCCACTGCAACGAGGTGACCATCATTTTTTTCATCCTACTTTTAAACTGTGTATTGTTATTTGTATGAGCATTATATAGGAAATATAATGCTCATTAAGAAATCATGAGGGGGAAAATATTGCTCTTAGCAACTCCTACATAACCAATAATCGGAGAGAGTCTATTGCACACTTGGAGCATACTATTGATAAATTAAAAGAAAACAAGTCAAATAATTTTTTATAGCAAAAATAATGTTATTTAATTTGAAATCTATAAATTAATATGATTATTCAAAAGAAAAGAAAAGAAATTGTTAATTAATGAAAGAATAAACAAATGCACATTATTGATTATGTCATGTGAAGGTGAGATGCAAGTTGCATCTCAACTTTAATTTTGCATAAACAAAATTTAATTAATTCTTAGTTTTCTATGGAGGTGTTGAAACAATTGAAGATTCTCTGGTCAAAGTTATATCTTAGTCATATGTACTTTATCTCATTAAGGGAAAAATAAACAAACACATTTTGCACATGGATTGCAAATTTTTAAAAAATCAATGCTTTTTTTTAAACAATTAGTTTCCTTTCTCTTAAATGTAATTAAGTGAGATAAAAATGTTTCATACATAACTAAAAATCTATCTATACAGATCTAAACAGAAACAGAGCAATGGTACTGGTATAGTAATCAACAATACTTTGAAAATAACAGTCATCATATTTGACCATAAGCTTTATAATATTTTGCAGTAGACAACGAGCTGAGTGAATCACAGGAAGTCATCTTTTTTTTCTAAATAGCAATCTGTTATATTATCATAATTCATTAATATTACTAAAGAAAAATAAATACATGTTCATATTAAATAAAAGAAATTAATAATAATAATAATTAAAAAAATCCTAGATAGTCCAAGATAACACAATATAAACAAACAAATAAAATAGTCAACAAGCGATTAAGACATAACATCATCACACCTAAAAATTGCTTTCATAATTTAACTATAACTATTAGTTAAATATATTAAATAAACTATAATAGTAGAATAAGTCAGCACTTTTATATTATTTATTAATACATAATAGTTTATATATTAATATGATAGATGGATCTTAAGATGTGATATTATATCATTAATCTTCCATGTTGATTAAGAAACGTTTCGACCCTTACAAGGTCATTATCAGTCTTTATTTCTAAAATTACAAATATAATTAGTTACAATGATGTCTATAATAACTAAGGTAATACTAATGAAATTTAATAATATCAATTATGAGTGGATAGTGATACTTAAAATAGTTTTTGTAAAAAAAAATCCTAATCTATCTCAGTAAGAGAGCGTCATTATAAAAAAATACAATTTTTTTTGTTAATATGAATATTTAAAATTGATTCTATCTACTAGCGGTAGCAAACTTGTTTTTAGGCTGGAAAGTACTATTTTGCTGATTTGTCATTAAAATATTAAAAACATGCAGGAAAGTAATTGAAATAGTCAGGGAAATATTTCCCCGCCTGGGCAGGAAAAGTACGGTGTTTATCAGTGCATCTCATAACATCAGTTTTTGTTGGTGTTTTATTTTAATTTGTGTTATTTCAATTTAGTTTTATACTTGTTTTATTACAAAGCAATGTTATATTAGTATTGTATTAATATGTTTACCTAAGCTTCCATTTTATATCTAATTATAGTGGATAGATAAAATATTGTATGCAACAAGGCAGTAAAGGAAACATTTTATCTCTCTTAACATTTTTACTCGTGTATTCATTACCTGCCTTAGCTTTTGCCTCGGCAGATAATGTTCTTAGCCTGTTCTCACCTCCAGCTTGGAGGCTAACTTAATCACTTGTCAGTAAGATTTCATTTTTCTCCCTAGTTGCATTTATTATAACTATTAAAATCCAAAATTTAAAATTCATTTTACAAATAAATATTAACAAAAAAAAAACGTATTTTCTTATAATGATGCTCTCTTACTGAGACCTCCATATAATGAACTTGATGGTTCCAGAAAAAAAATTTGTTACATAGAAATTCCGTTATGTAGAATTGATGAATCTTGATGTACTTATATACATATTTATCCATAAGAATTGTAAGAATAACAACCACATACATATTTATTTTGATAAAAATAATTATTATTACATTCATGTAATAAAAATAACCCAACACAATGTATCAAGCAATAAATAACAATAACACTAATAATAAACAATAATACTCTTTGCACTAGCCGGTGTACTGACAGTTCTTCAAAGAAATTGAAATTCAAAGTTCATACAGGTCCGAAACGAATTCTAAATTGAGACTAGAGATTCTCTATTCATACTGCGGAAAGATAATTCCGATTCGACTTAAACTAATGGAGGTAGAATAAGTAAACTAGTAGAGTGCTAGAGCAAGAAAACCCTAAAAATTATTCTAAAAAGATATAACAAAGCAAAAACACCGCCAGTATTAATTCACAAAAAGTTTTGTCGGTCGGATCTTTTTTCTAAGAATTTTGTTCGTTCTATAGAAACTCTTTTATATAGAAAATCCATGGGACATAAAAAACATTCGTTTTAAAGAGATTTTCGCTGTACAGAAGTTCGTTATAAGGAGGTCCGACTGTATTAAGATTTTTATTGTAAAACGACTATTGTAAATATCACCATCCACTCATAATTGATATTGTAAATTTCATTAGTATTACCTTAGAGTCATTAAAGGCATCATTTTAACTGATTGTACTTGTAAGACTGATAATGACCTTATAAGGGTCAAAACGTTTCTTAATCAACATGGAAGATTATGTTTTAATATCACACCTTAAGATACATCTAGCATACTCATATATAAACTATATTGTAGGCTTCCCTGGCTGGTCTCAATATGAAGTTCTAGGCCTTCCGGTAGTGGCCACAACATATAGGATTTTCGTTCTGACATTTCGCACCCTGTGTTGGCAGCATCATCAAGGGAGTGCATGCTGTCATGGTAAATTAACAACGTTACCTGGAGGTTTGGATAAGGTCTAGGGTTTAAATCTGGTCTCCGTGGTCTAAGGAAATACCTGTTGTTTGTTGCATCAGCCTAGGGTACCGAGATGGCCGGAATTGAAGATGGGTGTTATTAACTCTTGCCTGCGGTCCATGTAGAGATTAAGGGTTTCCACGTCTGGGACAGCTTAAAACCATCTTCCCTATTAAAGTTGTTTAGGTGCTTTTCTATTTCTATGGCTTCCCTGACCATCCTGTTGTAATAGCCAGATTCCGCAGCTAGGACTTTAAACTCCTCAAACTTCCTTAGACCAAAGACCAGATTTAAACCCCAGACCTTGTCCAAACCTCCAGTTAACGTTGTTACTTCACCAGGACAACGTGTACTCCCCTGAAGGTGCTCTCAACACTGGGTGCGAAATATCGGAACCAAAACCTTACATGATATGGTTACCACCTCAGAGCAAGGAAGGGGTAGAGGGAGCAATGCGATTTGAAAAGTGGTTCATTATGCGACACCCATATACTAAACCTTCAAGCGAGCTCAATCAGAACTAAAGTGACAACAGCACGATCACGTGGTCACTGGTTCTTGTCTTATTGGTCTATTCCTTGTCCTTCCGTGCTCACGGACGCTTGTCAACAAAACCTTAAACTTCATCTTGTGCTTTGTTTGATAGTTTTATTATTGAAATGTCAAATATGTCCAAATATCAAACATAAAAGAGACAAATCTGATGAGATTCTTTACAATTAGAAGACGATTTTGTTTTATATGAGATTGCTTTTGGTTATCTAGGAACTATTACATGTTATTAACAACATAACTGCCTTTAGATAATTAATAAGGTTAACAACTAACATTAAAGTAAATATGTATTTATAAACTGTATTAAAATATTAAATGTCGTAAGAAAATATCACTTTGTTCTTATCCTTATCAGCTGATATCAAATAAATTTTGAGTTTTTATTGAGATATCAAGACTGTTTCACCAATCTTCCGCTTTGGAAGTTAAGTATATGTGTGGAGCATAATGAACCACTAGTATTGTTCCCTCTACCTCTTCCTTGCTCTGAGGTTACCACCAGAAGTCCTAGAACTTCAGATTAAATAAAAGTAATAATATTAATAAATCATTTTCTAAATAAAAAAAATTTGGCTTCACTAACCCCCATCATTTTTCCATGCTTCAGATTTTAAAGTTAGACCTTTGATTTGTTAAACAAGTAAAATTTCAAACTTAAAATTTTGAACTAAAAAAAATCTTAATAATTTTTGATGGGGTATGGGATTCATACCATAAGTTATAGGTGCTTTTGCCACTCGTTTTTATAACTAAAAAAAAGTAAGATTTATGGAAGTAAAGAAATGACAATGGTCTTCCCAAGCAACACAGATAATAAAATAAAATCACACAAAGTAAAAAACTAGTTTACTATATGTACTTATTAAATAAAAAAGGATTACAAATCCATAGAATAGCACCATATCTATCACAGATACATTGATGAAGTAAAACCACAATGATTTTTAATCCTAAAAAAATTTAAAAACTCACTATAGTTAATCCTCAGAGTTAGTAAGTAACACAACTCTCAGACTTGTATATATACTACAGTATTTCAAAATTTTAATTTTTAATGAACAAAATTATGGTGCAGCTTAGACTTGAAGCAGATATTTTAACATTTAAAAATATTTTTCCCCCATTTTTAAAGTTTTAAACAAGTGCGGCTCAGATTTGAGGGCGGATTAAATTCGGAGTAATACGATAAATCCATCAGGATTTTAGTATTGAAAGTTTTCACAACTCACATTATTAGTCAACACCCATTATTGATGATTATCCAAAGAAAACAAGAGGCTTAGTAATCAAGAATATCATCCACAAATCTTAATACTAACTTTATGAAATAAAACCTACAGGATGGGGAAATACTTGAAATACTTAACAACAAAACATATGAAGAAATACAGAAAGAACTCGAAAACTAGGAGGGACTAATATAAAATCTACTATATAAGATCGACTATTAAGAATTTCATAAATAATCCAAATGATGTGTAGAAAAATCTGGTTAGACTACACAAATAGAATAACAACTATTAGTATTAGTAAACAAGTATGATAAGAAATTCTGGAGAAAGCTACAACTTTATTAATAAAGAAAAATGAACAGAATTCAATAACAAAAGTTATAAATAACTCAGATCTCTGTAAAAATAACAAATAATGAGTTTGATCCTCTATCATTTTTTGACTCACCAACATTTTTATAGAAGATAAGTTTCTTTCTCATACCTCAAATGTTCAAGCCTGAAACAAATTAAAAAAATAAAATATTATTTACAAACATAAATACATGTATTATATAATAAACATATGCACCAGTGTGGTACAAAAACTTTTCAAAGAACACCAAACACAAGATACATTTTATTCCCAAATGTGACAGAAAAGTAGCTCTGGTCTAAACTCTCAAAAGCGTAAATTTAAAAAAATAAAAAGTTGCTAAGTTTGTGTTTTCAGAACACACAAAGGGGTCTGTAGGCAATTTGGATTTGTTAACTAGCATAATCAGCCCAGTCGTTTCAAAATCGCAGCCATTTAAACAATTTGTTTTAACTTTAACATTTGAACTATTTATACTAATGACGTAAAACAAAAGCCTCTAAATGCATTTGCATTGTCTAAATGCAGAGAAATTAGTCTTTAGCTTAAACCGTTCCCAATAAATAAATTCTGAAGATTTGAAGATGGAAACTTTTTTTTTATCACAAAATATGCAAAATGAAAAAATTCCTTGGATACCGATTTTTTGAGAAGGAAAAAAAAAAAAAAAAAAAAAAAAAAAAAAAAAAAACTGTTTTTTTGTGGGTTTGTAAAAAAGTAAAGGGATATGAAAATCGCAATTATTAAGGACACTGCGCAAAGAGGAATTGGTACAAATACAAATATATACATATTTGTAGTCAGAGTATCCACCCCTTTCATATAACAACCCACATGAGGCATTTGTCAACCCCTTGTTTTTAAGGAATGATTTTTTGGGGCTTCCCTGTGTTTTAATTTTTACACATAACATCAATGAAGTTTCAAATTTTTGTGATGGGTACTTTCGGAAATCAAGTAGATTAACAACAGACAGACAAACACAGGAAATGATAAGGGTCAATTTAGCCTTCAGAACCCAAAAAAAAGGTAGAAAAATAAAAGCGTGCTGTAAAGTTTGGAGGGGTTTTTACCTTAATAAAGAAATTATGTAATTCAAATATAGAAGCCATATTTATCTTCTCCTTTCGATGCTTTTCTTATAATCTTTTTTTTTTTACATAAAGCTTTTCATGCAAACTAAGAATATAATATTCAATACTGTTTGATGTTTTGTCTTAAAAAAACTCTAGTTCTAACCTATGTTAATAATAACAAAAAGAGAAATAAATGTCAGTATATAGTTAAAATCAAAGAGTAAAAATTAACTTCAGAATAAAAAGATCGCGGTTTCAAAAGCAATAGCAAATGAAAGCTTAAAATTAGGAGCATGTTACCTATGCTCTAATTTCAAAATTAAACCCAACCCCACATTGAGACGCAGGCGATGGATGCAAAACAGGGCAGTACTAGGTCACACATGGCCTACATCAGTGGTTCTTAACCGGAGGGCCGCGGCCCCCCAGGGGGCCTCGAAAGGTATTTAGATACTATATATATTATATTTGGAGATTTTAAGGGGGTTTTTACCAAAAGGTTAAGAACCACTGGCCTACATGACGCTAGTAGATCTGGCATCACAATTTGTGAGTTCTCATATACATCTGAAATTGAAAAATTTCATAACTCTTCCGCGTCACACATCCGCGTTCCTCAAAAACGTGACACTTTTTGGTAGTTACTTTTGTCAAAGCTAAAGCATGTTCCATGCTAAAAAAAAAAAAAAAAAATGTGTTGCCCAGCTCTGTGTTGCCTACGTCTCCTGAAAATTTAGTCTTAACTTTAATAACTAAAGTTAATAAAAAAACAAGCTGAACTCATTTCTTATGCATTTTTGTATTTGGGTAGTAACAAGCAATTGTTACTACCCAACGTAATTTAGGTAGTACTAATATAATTTACTGTTATTATCTATAATAATGTAAATATCTAAAATAAATATAAATAAATAAATAAGGATGCATAAAAAAACCAAAAAAACAATATTTTAAATGCAAAATTTTATAAATTTACACTTATAGGTATATATTATGTATACTTCTGTAAATGTATTGCCCAACACATCATATATACACTAAAGCTAGGTGTCCACCTGAGACTAAATCTCGAGAGCTAGTCTCCAGATTAGTCTGCTAACCTTGTCCACTTGAGAGCAACATCAGCCCTGGTTGAGTCTCGAATCACATTTCTTAATATTCCAAAGGATTTAATTTGCTTAGTATAATTCAATGAGGAGAAACGTCTCCTCATCAATCCACACTTTTTTCGACATTTTACAATATCAGATTTAAGAGATAAAAAAAAGAAAATAAATAAATATAATATTTAGTGGAAGGGATGTAGTTAAAGGATGGGATGTAGTGAGGTTTATCTCGGAGACTAGTCTCAGCTATTCGAAACTGATTGGAACTCTGAGACTGAGTCACGAGACACAGGGGAAGAGCTTGTCGACTTGTGATACGGCGAGTCTCTGAGACTTTAGCGGTAACTCTCCGAGACTAGTCTCAGCCCCATGTCCACTAGTGACTTTAGTCTCGATACTAAAAAGTCTCAGATGGACACTTACCTTAACACTATTCACATTTTAATTTATTATACGATATGCACATAAATGTGTATGTATGTATATAATAAGAAGAATAAACAAAACAAATGAAAAAAAAAAAAATAATAATAATAATACGCTGGAGGGTTTATTTGGAATGAAAGTCCTTCAAGTGATATAATATTTTTATTTTTTTATTTTATCAGAGCAAGAAAATTAAAACTTTTTCATGAATTGTAAAGAAAAAAACAACAAGTCTTTTTGAATTACAAAGGAAAAACTATATAAAATTTTTACAAAAAGTCTTACCAGAAATTTGAAAGCAAAATTGCATAACAAAATGTAGATTTATTTAATAAATTATTACTTTAAACTATAATAATAAAGTTTTAAAGATAATCTGTGATTTAATTAGTTTATAATTATTGAATTTATTTATTTATTATTATTTAAATGAATCTACATTTTGTTATGCAATTTTGACTACAATTTTTTATGAGAGGACATAATTTTAAAATTTCTGGTAAGACTTTTAGTTGTTATAATGTTTTTCCTTTGTATTAAAGAAGACTTGTTGTTTTTTCCTTTACAATTCATGTAAAATATTTAATTTGTAGATCACTGAAGAAGATCAGGTATCCTGGGCGATAGCTCTGATGAAATAAAAATATATATCACTCGAAGGACTTTTATTCCAAATACAAGTCCAAAAATTAAATCTCTACTTTTTAAAATTTAGTTAACATTAATAATTTAAAATTTCAGCAGTTTATATTCATTTCGATTTCTCTACCATGTACATGTAAAAAGAGGGGGGGGGGGGTAGATAAACATTATCGTCTTGTCTCACCCATAAAAATATATATACATTTGTACTAGAAAAAAAAAAATAATAATAACAGTAAGTAGAGTAGTTGTTTCCTTGTATCGTTTAAATTTGTTGCTGCTTTTTGGTCTTAAGGAAAAATTAAAATGCTCCCTTTTATACGCGATATTTCTACCCCTCCTTGGGTCATTCTCAAGCTGTCTGACTAGAAGATTACACTTCATTGAATTGTTTAAAGTCAAATTGAGCCATATTGTGAACTTATTGAATCGTCTGATTCTCGTCAAACTTTCTGTATTTAGATAATGTTTGTATCACTTTAAGATAGTGTGTACGATTTTATTTCTTATTTATTCTATCAATTTTCCTTACTATTTCCTTATTCTTTCACTGTCCACTACACCCTAAAAAAAAAATATCGCAAAAGGGGGCGTTTAAATTTTTCCTTAAGACCAAAAAGCAGCAACAAATGTAATAATAAAATTTTAAAATTTATATTTAGGTATTTTTATGTAAAAAAAAAATGGTTTGTAATCGAGAATCATTCGTACTCTAAAAGAAGAGCAAAACCCTTAACACCCCCCCCCCCCCCCCTCTCAATCTTAGGCTATTTTTCTTCTCTCATTGTCCCGGCACGGTTTAGATTCGGTTTTGGCAAGATCATTTGTTCAGAGATTTGTCCTTTTGTATATTAAATATTACTAGTTAAGTCATTTATAGTAAAAGGAGAATCATTTTTCTCTGTCCGAAGTGTTTTCATACTGAGTAGAGAGCTAATATATTCAGCAATAGTACAAGCTAGACAAGTTAAAAGTACAAGTTATGTTAGTACTAGTGCAAAAGAAGTTTTTGCTAGAATAATGCACACGTGCAATTAAATTTAAACTAGAGAGTTGGCATGAGTTAGCATCCAGAATGTCTGTGATGGAGTGTATTTATCTCTATTACATTTACCTCTTTAAATTTTTATTTAATTTATAAAAAAAAAAAAATTAAAAAAAAGTCCCAAAGGATGCTAAACTGTAATATTTATTAATAGTTTGCCATTATTGGTAGTTATAGGGATCCCCTAGATCAATAATGTGATCATAATAGCTTGTATTAGCTTAATAATTGACTTCAAAATCAGGTTTTTTTAATACTTTGAAAAAAAAAACACATAAATGAGACTAACAGTCTCTAAATGGAAGAGAACTTATTTATAACTTATCACATTTTTTTGTATGGTAAAAAATTAAAAAAAGGGAGGGATATTAATAAACTATTAAAAGAGGTAATAATTATTGAAACAGATCAGAAAAAACAGAGGCAACTCAGAAAAACTTCCTCATATTTGAGTTCATAATTACTGTTGTTCATTTATTAGTTTTTTTTGTTTTCGTAGGTAAATAATTTAATTGTTATTGAACATTTCATTAAAATTTAAATTATGGCCTTCCTCCGTCCCATTTAAGTAGATTTTTCCCGGGAAAATGGTTTATATTGTTAGATTCATATTTAAATGGACTACATTTTAGAATTTTTTAATCAAAATCAACGAAACCATTTTTGAGAAATAATTTTTTTCCAAGTTTGTTTAGAGTTTTTGGGGGGTAGCACCCCCCAAATTTGGAGCTAAAATTCATTTCTCGATTTGGCCTTGGGGTTTGATTATTCTGAAATATATACCATATTTCGTCAAAATCAGCCCGGGAGTAGTTTAGGCTCCATGAATCTGCACAGGTGACAGAAAAACATTTTTTAAAAACCACTTTTCTGGACTTAAGAGGACCTCAAAACGTTTAAATGCATCAAAATCGAATTTTCACGCTATCACTATGTATGAGAAAGTATTATCTATGTATGAGAAAGTAAAATCATTTAAAATTACCAACAATAAGAAATTTAGAGACATTCTATAAAAAATATCTTTCAATTGTGAAATTATGATAAAATTAATTAAGTGCACTCAACTAGCAGCAGGAAAAAAAATAACTAAAAATACCATTTTGCAAGAAACCTCTAAATATTAATAGATTTTTTTAAAGGGATGACTTTCTGAGAAGATTAAAGCTTCTGAGTATATAATTGCCACAGGTTTAAATTGAAGACCATGTTGTCTTTTTTCAAATGTAATCAAAATATTGTATGTAACCAAATATAACTCCAAATAGCATCCAAGCTTTAAACGATAAATAAACTGAGAGTAAAAATGTATTTCCATATTTATGTGAAATCTCTTTTAATCATCAATTCACCCAATTAAATTAATAATTCATAATAATTTATAATTCATCAAACCTAATTCGCTCTTTGCATAAAAGAGCACAATATCAGCCCCACTAAAATAGCTGTGCAAAAATTAAGTTAAATAAGTACAAGTGCATAGAAATTTCAAAAATAAATAAAGAAGTTTTAACAGAATAACTGCATACTATGTTTTAACCGATTAACTTATCAGGCAAATAACAAATAAGTGACATCTGTACAGTTTAATATATAGATTTATCAAACATGCACATTCTCGTCCAATACTAGTACATCATCTAACACTGGAGTTATTTAAATAAACCTAAATATTATTGAATCTATCAACACAAAGATAAATTATCATTAGTTAAACAACCATAATAAAATTTAATTTCATGAAAACTAGAGGCTGTCCCCTACATGTTTTGCTCATCAACCCAGGAAGCCCTTTGTTGACATCAGACCCATTCCCCTTTATAAAATTATAATAAATCAGATTCTGAGTAAATTGCAACTTCACAAATTTTCAATTAAAAATTATACATACAGTAGTCTCGTAAATCTGGATTTGATGGGACCAGGCACTTTACGGATCACCAAAAGTCCAGATTAAATGGAATTAGTTTTAAAATGTCTAGTAAGACTAGTTTTAGCTGGGTAAAACTATTAAAATCAAAGTTTTTAATCATAAAAATAACTGTTGTCTCAACAAAGGCCCACTTTATAAACCTTTAAATTGACACAGGATAAAAAGATAAGGTCCAGACCATCATATTAATAAAAAATCAAAGTTTAATGATTGTACATAGGTAATTAAAATTTTTTTGAAATGCATCTGGATTAACCGGATGCCCGGACTAGAGGGGTCTGGATTAGCAGGACTACTGTACAATAAAATAAACAGATATTATGACAGTAATAAATAACCCTCTTCCTGTAACCGTGTTACATATTCATGTTATAGTAGAACCTCGATAAGAAGTGTCTCAAGGGGATTAGGGAAATAGTCTTGTTATCGAGGTGCCCTTCTTGTTGAGTCGTGTTTATCAAGGTTATTTTGGCTATCAGTCGTGTTATCGAGGTTCAAGGGCGGGGTTTTCAAGTCTAGACTTGTTCAACCCTTTGTTCCGACCCATTCCTTCTAATTGAGGTTGTTGTGTTATTGAGAGTCGTGTAAGCGAGATTCTACAGTATTAAGAAATTAATCAGTAGACATGTTAGTATAACTATAAAATTCAACAGATATTATTAGTTAATTGGTATAAAATTGGCAAAGATATTGATTTATTTTTTTAACAAATTATACAGTTTGGTTACTTGTATTCAAACTGAGGCTTTTCTATTTAGCAGTATATCATGCAACCACTAAAGAAAGAGGTTGCAGTTAATCAAAAGTCACAACAGTGGTTTGCTGAATATTTTTTACATATATATAAATATTTAAAATAAAAGCTGAAGTTATGATTTTTAATTTAAATTATAAGAACATTTAAAAATGTACTTATGATTTTTGTATTTTATTAAAAAATATCCTGATTTTTAAACAAAACCTATTCCATTCAACTTGTCTTCAATAGTTTTTTAATGCAGTTAAAAAAAAATCAACTGTCCTCACAAATAATTCTTCAAGGGAATTAGATCTAGAATCATTCAAAGTCAAATAAATTTTGAAAGCGATTAGTTACAAAAACACAGTTAACTAGATAGCAACGGTTTCTGCAGCCAAAGACTACTATATCTAAATATTGGATATTGGATTAGAGTTTTTGTTAATAATGAGGTTCAGTTGCATATCTATCTCATCTGAGCAAGTACCTTGAGAATGATCCCTGAAATAATTAGGAACGATTTCCTCTGGAACCGGAGGAGAGAGATTTGTCTGTTTTAAAAACATATAATGAAAAATAAATTGGAAGCACGTACTCTAAAAGAGCTGAGAAAAAAACTTGAAACCCCCCATACACCTCCTTTACTCTTCATTAGTCAAGCACATAGTTTATGCTGCTTCAATTCAAACCTGTTTTTTATGTTAACTAAACATTTATTCATCAAAAATTACACTAATATCTACTCATATCTTGGTTCTCCTTTAATTTTATAATAGAATTTATTTGGGCTTACCCATTGAAGATCTCCTATAATAACCTTTTTTGGGGAGGGCTCAAATCTATTAAAACTTTGTATGACAAAAAATGAATTTATCTTAATCAATCACAATATTATATTCTAGTGGAAAAATTAAATTGGACAAGAGTCGAGAACCTAACATAGGCAAATTAATTTTTAGATTAAATTATTATTTTTTAGTTTAACTCTGTACATATACTTGCACATTTAAAAAAAAAACTGCCACCCAACGCACCATTAAAAGTATAATTTGGGCATCAAAAACATGACATGGTCAATGTAAAAATCATGTAGTAAATAAAAAAGGTTACATGGTTTAATTAATAGCGAGTAAAACTGATTAGATATTGTTTTTATTTAATAAAAACCTTTGAAGAAACAGGACTTAAAAGACTTTTTATTTTCAATTCCATTCTTTTTTCTTTTCAAGTGAAACAGGCGGAGTCTGTGCCAGAGGCATCACATTGGTCATTTGATTAAAGATCAAATGACCAATCTACCAGGCGATCTACCGATCTATCTGGCCTATCTTGCCAGGCGATTAGATATAGAAGTGGATGGTGATAACGTTCATGAACTGCTAGATTTACACAAACAGGAGCTCATAGTCAGTGAGCAAAACATCAAAGAACCTGATTCTTTGGAACCACTCCAATCGGAAGATTAATTAAGGTTGTAAACTTGACATAAGGTCTAAGTTTAATTGAAAAAGGGTTACAAATTTGTTAAAATAACTTTGTTTTGCGTTTTTAAAATACATAATACTATAATATTTAAAATTATCAAGATTTTATAATATACCCGTTTCTCTTCTAAATTATTTTCTTTAGCTCCTGGTCCCAATTAATCAAATTTGTATGTATTTAAATGCTACATTTTACCCTGACTTACGCGAATTTGACTAAATCATTCGGTATCATTATTGTTCAGTCGTACCTATCGCGTAATTTCAGGGTATTACTGTATATACACAAAGAATCACAATAAATATTCATATTATCGTGCCCCATTTATGCAATGATAATAGTGCCCCATTTAGTGCAATGATAGTATCATCGCGGAGGTGTACAGTCTATGTGCACATTTGAGATGAATGTTGATAGTTTGTCCAAAACAACAAAAATAATATCAAAACATTTGTTTTAAATATATATTTATACATTGCCAACAGAATATTTAGATGGTAGTAAACATCAAATGTGATGAATATAATATGGAGCAAGCTATCACAATTTTCCCAAATAGTTCTTGTGAGTGCAGCAAGAGTACTCTGATGCCTGATAGTACTCTAAACTATCTTCTTCAGACGAGATAGAGAGATAATTGATAGTTCTATCACTAGTAATAGTTGATACGATAGTTGCCGTAACTACCTATTACCGAGTGAACAAGGGAATTTTTGAGACTTCATAAATGTTTCAAGGATTTGTCAAGGCAAATATTATTATTGTGATAACATAAATAATCCTTTATATCTTAGGGGATCCGTACCATGTAAAGGGAAGTTTGTTTTCATGCAATCGCACAGTAAGGGCAACCACCCATTTTGCCCCCAGGCCACCTAACTTCAAAATTTTTGCCAAGAGCGTATATTTTTGATAGCAGATTTAGATTCTACAGCAAAAAATGAAAATATTTTACTTCAAACTTTTTTTCTATCTCCAATATTTTGCCCCCTATAGGGGGGAAAAGGTATAAAAATGGTAAATTTCAGCGCCTGGGGGCAAAATGGTGGTTGTCCCTAGTACGCGAGTGGATGAATACACACTTCCCTTTACATGGTACAGATCCCCCAAGTATCATTACTTTATTTCTAACCGTTTAAATTTTATAACAATCTAAGTGTTATTTTTTTACTATTTCGGAAGGGTTATTTTGCTATCTATGCCCCCCTGTAGGGGGCAACATATTGGAGATAGCAAAAATAGTTTCAAGTAATAGTTTATTATTTTTCACCGTAGAATCCAAATATGCTATCAAAAATATTCATTCCAATTTGAAATTTTGATGTTGGGTGGCCTGGGGGCAAAGTGGGAGGTTGCCCCTAGTGGGCGATTGCATGAAAACAAACTTCCCTTTGCATGGTACAGATCCCCAAAGTTTCATTAATTTATCTCAAACCGTTAAAAGTTAAGAGGGGGGGGGGAGACTTTTGGACCACCCTGTATTCACAAGTGTGATATTCCTTTGTCCCAAGGTAAATTGGAATAAATATCCTTTCCTCTTAATAGTAATTTAGACAAGAAATATAGGGTGTTCTACGCCTCAAGGGCTACAAAAAACTAGCGTTGGGAACCAATCGATTGAAAACAGTCGACTAAACGGTTGTTTTAAAATATTCATTCATTCGGTTGTGGATTTCTAGTTTTAATTCGACTGATATCAGTCTATAGTTTGGAGTTGTATTAGTTGTAATTCGGACGTGTATATGTGGACGTGTGTATAACGAGATAACGAGTGTCATGCGCCTTCTCACCCCTCCTCCGCTCTGAGCCCTTCACCGTCGTTCCTTTCCCCTACCCAAAACCAAAAAACATCCGAATGAAACATTCGAATGAAAAATTCGATTGGATTCAGTCTCAGTCTATATTTTTTCATTCGAATGAAAACGATGTCGTGGCAGGCTGTAGTTTGGGACGAGATAACGAGTGTCAAGCGCCTTCTCACTCTCACCCCCCCCCCCCCCCCCCCCTCAGCTCTGAGGCCTTTACGGCCTCCACCGTACTACTCCTATATAAAAAAAAAACCATTCGATTGAAACATTCGACTTGCGGGTTCAGTCTCGGTCTATATCTTTATTCGTATATCCTATACCCGCTATGAGACTGTTTTCAGTCGATTGAATTCAATCGACTGTTTTTTCCCGAATCGACTTATTCATTCGGTTGTTTTTTCTAGTCGGTTGTCCCAACTCTACAAAAAACACTATATAAGCCATGGGTCAAATCAACCATTCTCCCACAAAATCAAATTTCATTATTTTTTTAAGATTACATACCTTTGCTCATAAAAATGCTTATTGGACCTAAAGTATAAAAGCTAGAAAAAAATGTTTGGCACCGTTGTAAACCTGCCAAAATTTCCTAACACAAAGATGAGTATACTAAACGAACCTTGCTTGTTTTTAATTATTTACTCACCTGTAAGCCAAGAATTACAACAATAAACACGTTTCTATTTTACTTTCAGCGAAGTTTAATAAAAAATTCCACCCAATGAATGGGTAATAATATTAATATCGATCGAAACGTTAGTAAATAAGGAAGTTTTGCCTGAAGTCCGAAAAGTTTAAGCTCGGTTATTTACCAAGTTGTAGAACCGCAAAGCAAATGATTTTTTAATTTTTTTCTTAAATATAAAAATTGTATACATTGTTTGTCATGTAATTTAAGGGCATGACAATTAAAATTACACTTTTATAGGGAAATTTGTCAGCTTTACAACAATACCAAACATTTTGTTCTAGCTTTTATACTTTTGGAGCAATAAGTATTTTTATAAGAAAAGGTATGAGATCTAAAAAATCATAAAATTTGACCTTGCGGGAAACGGTTAAGAATTGACCCATGGTTTATGTAGCGTTTTTTGTGGCCCATAAGACGTAGAACAACCTACTGCATTTTTTCACATGTAACGCCAGTTACCCAGTATAATTTAACTTTAATTTCTACTTTTAATATATATTACTAACTTAAATATCAAAATCTCTGTTTATATCAGTAAAAGCCGTTAAGCCCATAGCAACGGGTTTAATTTTATATTTAAAAAAAAGTAAATTAATTGAGATATCTATTTAGATATAAGTTATAATAACTATTTAAAGACACACAAAAAAAACAAATTATTGATTTTTATTAGAATAAATGTGGTGGCCTTACATAGCTTAGCAATAACAAAACAATTCGAGGTGAGTCGTCTCCGCCAATGGAAAAACAGGTATTAAACAAGAAAAAATTGTAAACATCACAATTATGCTTTCATAGTAAACAGAACCTTTGGATGCGTTTGGAATTTAACCAGGTCAACTGAGAAATAACTGGTGTGTCCAAATTTTACTAGAAAGACCAACTGATCGCTATTCGTAAACCATCGGTTGATTTAATGGTTGACCAGAGCAGTTGTGACAACTTTGACCAAGTACTGAGTATGGTTAGTTCCAATAGATAACTATAACCTAACCTTCCTAGAGCTAATTTAAAAGTTGAAAACATTGTTTACTTCACTTTAAAGTAATTTTGTGCAATTAAAAAAAATTGTTTGTAGTTTGTAATTGTGAGTGCACTCACAATATCTTCATACACTAACAGTTAATATTTCTAACCTGGCCCACAGCTGCCCATAAGACCCCTAGGAAGCAAAAATAATTTTAAGGTACCATGACACTGACAACAACAAACTGTCGGTTGACCTGGTTAATGATTCCGAATGCACCCTTAGATGTATTAGCACAAAAAGGTAAAATATTAATCCTCTAATCTAAACCCTCAGCTCTCGAATAGACAATAAGTAGTTGTAAGTATCACACTATATCCCTTCTCTTACTCTTTTAGGGACAGAGAATAAAAAACTATTCCTTAAGATATTCATTCTATGAAAACTATTATACCATGCTATTGAGAGATGGTGATAAATGCAGAGGCTAGCAGTCATTTAGATAAAATGCATGGATTTGAATAGCGAGTATACTAGCCTTGTAGTAAGGAAAAAGACAAGGTAAAGTTGTATTAAATTTTAAGGAATTATAATTCTAAAAGTGATTCCCAATTTAATGATTATAATTCTTAATTAAGTAACTTACACAAATCAGTTAGCTCTTTCAGGCAATATTATGCTCACTAAAGTTTAGCTTGTTTGACATTTAAATTATATTTCGGTATAATCAATTATGACAGTGAGAGTCATGAATTTTAATACATAAATATCTCTTACTTATTATTAGTTATAATTGTTATATTCACGTCCAGAGGGTAAAAATAACTGTTATATTTGATTAAATTAATTTAAAAAAAAACATTGGGTTATTCTTTACTTTGGAGAGGTTAATTTTAAAATCAACCTTCTGATGATTTTTGTCAATAAAACGGAAGAAAAAGCTTTTTCAATTGATTTTGATGTTCTTAAAAGAAAACAATGGCTTAACAAGAGAAGGTTTATCCTAAGTTCTTCAGAGGTCGGAAAACTACGGTTTACTAGGCTAGGGTGGTTTTATCGGGTTGTTTCAAAGGAGTAATAGTGAATATTATATTACATTACATAGTGAAAATATTACATTATACGCCAAAATGGATTTTGATGTTCTTAAAAGAAAACAATGGCTTAACAAGAGAAGGTTTATCTTAAGTTCTTCAGAGGTCGGAAAACTACGGTTTACTAGGCTAGGGTGGTTTTATCGGGTTGTTTCAAAGGAGTAATAGTGAATATTATATTACATTACATAGTGAAAATATTACATTATAAAGTAGCCAGTCATTTATACAACGAAGCAATGCATCGACAATAGAAGATAAACTCTCTAATTTGATAAACCAACATAATTATATGCAACTTCAACAAACAACTTTATTATAATTAACCCTGGTTCATTACCCTTAACAACCTACTTAAAAGTACATACAAATATCGGCACAAGTTTCTACGGCGAATCAATAATTAACCAGAAAACATGCATCAAACATATAGGTATTAGAAATACATAGAGAACAATAACACTTCATAAGATTATGGTATACAAAGCGACTCAATTGCCACGGTATGTAGCTGACTGATGCTCATTTGAAAGTTATCTAGCTTTAGAGTGATAAATACAAATCGGACTTACATAATAATGAAATCAAAGGCGCAGCCAACTTGGAAACAAACTCTATAACGCAGATTAGAGGAAACAAGTTTAAAGTTGACTAGATTACGGTCGTCCCAGAAAAAAGCCGTACAGTATCGAAAACAAAATGGCTACGCAATGAATTGGAATTGACTCAGACTCAACTACGACAGCCCCACAGCCTGGTTCGCTGTTCGCTGTCATATGCGATATGCGCAACAAACATAACCTCAAAAAAATTAATGAAATATATTATCTAATGTTGCTGCAACTGATTTTATAATAACAATTGCTTTTTCCAGGATTATTTCTAAATTATTGCAATAAAAAAGAAAGAACATTTTAAAATGTATACCTTTTTAAATAAATTCAATAACAGAGAAACGGATCTTAGTTTAGGCAGTTTATGTTGGCGGTCCATATGCAACTTTTTAAAGCTAAATTTCAATCCTTCATGCCTTCATATTTAGTTGATTGACAAAATTCTTATTAAAATACAAATAGCTTCTTTAAAACATACATATTTAACTCTGTCCTTAAAACAAACCACTTTCCTACCCAATGGAAATTCGCCACAATTATAATGATTCATAACCATCCAAGCCTCCTCATCCATTTTTTCCATTCCATCATCCTATCAACTTATAAGTCTTCTCCCTGTAATGGGGAAAATCCTAGAAAAGCTCCTTCTCCGTAGACTCCTTCCCATACTTGAATCATTCCTACCTGACCATCAGTTTGGTTTCCGTGCTCACCACTCCACCATCCATCAGTGTCATCGCATCGTCGATGTCATTGCCTCCACCCTAGAGAAGAAAAAGTTTTGCTCAGCTGTCTTCCTGGACGAGGCGCAAGCCTTTGACCGAGTTTGGCACGCTGGGCTACTTTGGAAACTCAAGATCAAGAGCATCCTTCCCTTCACTTACTACCTCATCCTGAAGTCCTTTCTCACTGATAGATCCTTTTGTGCAAGTTTAGGAACCTATTCCTCATCCATCTTCTCTGTTAAGTGTTGGAGTACCTCAGGGCTCAGGGCAGTATCCTCGGACCTCTTCTATCTTCATTCTACACACATGACATCCCTCAACACCCTTTCTCAGTCCTAGCCACCTTTGCAGATGACAAGGCAATCCTATCTGTCCACCATGACCCACAAATTGCATCCAGTAACACCCAATGTCACCTTCTCCTTCTCGAACCTTGGTTAAGAAAATGGAGGATCCAGATTAACGAGCAGAAAAGTGTACATATCACCTTTACTCTTCGTCATAGCACCTGTCCTTAACCAAGTGGAAGGAGAACTTAACCAAGTTCTCCTTCCTCAATCCAGCACTGTCCGTTACCTTGGCCTTCACCTTGATCGACGACTCACCTGGCAACATCACACAAAAACTAAACGTACTGACATCTCAAGACGCTACAAGTTGCTGCTTCGTTTACTTGATCGTAGGTCCAAAATTACTCTAAACAATAAACTTCTAATCTACAACACAATTTTAAAACCAGCTTGGACTTACGGTCTGGAGGTTTGGGGTAGCACCAAGCCTTCCAACTCCCGTTGACTTCAAACTCTTCAATCCAAAATCCGTGACCTATCAATATCCAATGTCCGTGACCTATCAATATCCAAAATTGTCTAAGCCCTTTGTGTGTGCTAAAATAAAAGCACATACTTGGCCAATTTATTTACTTTTTGCTTCCGAGCATTCCGAAGGCAGCGGAAGCCATGGGATCGTTCTGAAGAACGATCATTTTTAATCTCCGAAATTTCACACAGAAAAAAATTCCGGCCAAACTCCGTTTCCTAACCTGAGGGGATACTTTTGGTTAGATGTCTGACTACAATTTTTGCGAAAAAATTTTTAGTACCGTATTAATAAAAATACGTGTAGTGGCGCGAGACTCCCGGTAAGAACGAAGTTCCTTACATTTTTTTTTTTTTTTTTTTTTTTTTTTTTGCACTAACATTATATATTATTTATGATATAATACAGTGGTAAGAATAAAAATACATTTTAAAGTAAAACTTATAACAAATATGAGCCTTAAAACTGGGTTTTCTTACTGTCCGCGCATAAGCCTAAGCTTGAGCGCGGCACAGTTTTCATCTTTGGGAACATGGATGTACATATAGATATGGATTCCAATGAGGACGTGTCCACAGTCTATATGCACTTTAAATATTCTCAAGTTACATAAAATAAATTTTTCCCATATTTTTATACAATAATTTTACATAAGATTTCTTTGTTATAATTAGTGCTTGTTTGCAAAGTTAGCATTTTACAATAATAAATTTGTTAAATCAATTTAATGAATTTGAAGAAAAAAAAACAAAAAAACTAGTAGTAATAAAAAAAAGTAATTATAATATAGAATTTGTACAAAATGATAATAAACAAGACTAAGAGTTAATATTAATGTAAGTTTGAGTACAGAATAAGTATAAAAAATAAAAAAAAGTAGAAGAAAATGTGAGGATAAGGTAATTAGTAAGTAAGAGAAGATTAGTGTTAGTAATATGATAAAATAGTAACTAGTTTTTTGTTTTTTTTTTGTTGGTGGTGGTGGAAGATGTGAGCCAGTAAATTACATCTTTTTTGTATTTGTTGTAGTTTATCTGTTCTCTTGTTGCTAAAGGAAGACGGTTGAAGATTTTTGGGGCTGTAGAGCTAGCATGGTTTTGTAGGAGGATCGTGTGGTAGGTTGGGTTTTTTGTTTGTCAGTTTTAGCTCTCGTTTGATAAGGGTGGTTTGGCATGTGTTTGTCTATTTTGAAGTAATGTAGTAGGATCTGTTTTTAGGGTTTTGTAGATTCTTCTCAAAACCCTTATGCCGAGGGTGATGTGTCCGTCTGTCCGTCGCTCTTTGGTTCATAGGGCCCGAACCATTTAAGCTATAGAGCTGAAATTTAAAATACTGGTGTAACTTTTTGACCCAACCACAGGAAAAATATACAGAAGTTCAAAATTAAATGTGCGCATGCGCAATTAGCAAAAATGTTGTAAACTCAAAAATTTATATTATTTTTAATTTTCGAGTGGGGTATCAAATGAAAGCTGCTGAAGAGTAGGACGCAAATATATATATGCTTTTGTAAATTTTGCATTCCTTATTGGGTAAAAAAATCAAAATATACCCAAAAAAAATTCCCCCCCCCCCCAACCACTATACTTCGGCTGGTCCTAAAATTTCGAAATAATTCATGCTAATGCCTTATTGTGGGGCGATGAAAATTCCGGGAGTTCATCCCAAATTTTAAAAAATTGCCAATTTTGGGCGCGAAAATTTGAAGTGCGCCAAAAATTTTGAGTTGGGTATCATATGAAAGCTGGTGGAGAGTAGGATTCAAATATATATTTACTTTTTTAAATTTTTCATTCTTTATTAATTTTATAAGTCAAAATATACCCCAAAAATGTCCCCCCTCCCCAACCAGTATTTAACGGGTGGTCCTAAAATTTCGAAATAATTCATGGTTATACCTTATGGTAAAGCGATGGAAATGGTCTGAAAAAATGAATTTTTCTAGTCGTTATTACCGATGAAAAACATTGTGACCCCCCGGGGGATCGAACCCGGACCCTTGAGATCGAAGAATAAAATCATAATTACATAACGGGCATGCTTAATCTTCTACAAAACCCTAAAAAGTACTTGGACGCAAGTACTTCCCTGTGATTTTTTATATAGCAGAGTTACATTAAACACAGGGAAGTCATTAAAGAGTAGCTCTGTAGGGTAAATGATTGGCTTTTTGAGTATAGTTTTGATTATTGCTTTAATATAAATTATAAAATCACACTGCTAAGTACGTATATATTTTGCTTGGTGGGCCTTCATCATAGGGGTGAAAAAAAAGTATTGGAATTTTGTGCTCCCAACCCCTAACTTTTTGCGAATACATGAAAAAATGATTTTTGAAAAGTTTAAGGTCAATAGGAAAATTTTAAATGGTGCCGCTTTTTATTTGAAAGTTGGTATATAAAAAAATCAATAAATTTTTTCTAGAAAATTTCAAAATATCACGTGTTTTTTTATTATTTCCATAAATGATATACTTTTATTAACTAATATAACTCAAAAGTAAGTCAATAAGTAAAGAGATAAAATATTTAGAGATATACATACATAGCAAAATAGTGAAAATTGGGAAAAAATGTTGTTTTTCGTATGAATTTCGTAATTATTTTAATCATATGGACAATATTTAATGTTTTAACTTACATTAAAAGGTACTACAGGTTATGTGTTTCATATTAATACGTATTAACAATTCATACCTATCATAGTTTATTTTGAAACTAGTAACATACATACTAGTGGAGTCAATGAAGCTATAACATAAGCCACATTTTGAACGAAAAAGACCGTCTTTTGAGTTTAAATATCTTTTATGCATTATTTTTTATTTTGGATTGCAAACAAGGAATAAGGGGTTTTGGGGTCGCTGATTACGAATTTGAAGTCAAAAATAAAAAATGGCGGCCCTAGGATGGCGGGAAAAATATTCCGTTTTATACGAAATTCGTGATAATTATACATAAATTAAGAACTAAACATCTAACCAAAGTTTTTTGGGGGTCGCTGATTATGAATTTAAGGTAACAGTACAAAATAGTAGAAAAAATTTCTCATTTTATTAAAATATTCATAAAGCAATAACGTGCATTGTAGAACATACATAATAAAATAGCAAAAATAGTGGAAATAAAAAAAATTTTAATTATTCCATTTAAATTTGGATGTTTAACATTTTTTCTACTATTTTGTACTGTTACCTTAAATTCATATATACCAATTTTCAAATAATAAGCGGCACCATTTAAAATTTTCCTATTGACCTGAAACTTTTCAAAAATCATTTTTTTATGTATTCGCACAAAGTTAGGGGTTGGGAGCACAAAATTTCAATACTTTTTTTTTCACCCCTATGATGAAGGCCCACCATAGGCAACATATACGTACTTAGCAGTGTGATTTTATAATTTATATTTAATGAAAAATGTAAGGAACTTCGTTCCTACCGGGAGTCTCGCGCCACTACACGTATTTTTATTAATACGGTACTGGTCACATAAAAGATTTTTTGGTTCGCAAAAATTGTGGTCAGACATGTAACCAAAAGTATCCCCTCAGGTCAGGAAACGGAGTTTTGGCCGGAATTTTTTTCTGTGTGAAATTTCGGAGATTAAAAATGTTCGTTCTTCAGAACGATCCCATGGCTTCCGCTGCCTTCGGAATGCTCGGAAGCAAAAAGTAAATAAATTGGCCAAGTATGTGCTTTTATTTTAGCACACACAAAGGGCTTAGACAATTTTGGATATTGATAGGTCACGGACATTGGATATTGATAGGTCACGGATTTTGGATTGAAGAGTTTGAAGTCAACGGGAGTTGGAAGGCTTGGTGCTACCCCAAACCTCCAGACCGTAAGTCCAAGCTGGTTTTAAAATTGTGTTGTAGATTAGAAGTTAGTAGTAGGAGAATGGATGCCGTAGTTTGTTGAGGATAAGGCCTTCAGGAGTGTGACACCACGAGGATTACGTGCTCGACATCCCCACTGAGGATGCTTTGCATTATAATCCCCACCTGCAATGAATTTATGGCCTAAAGATCGGAATAAGGAAAGGAAATCTTGTTGGGAAATAGGATGATTTGGAGGGCAATATACAGAGGAAATTGTGAAATTAAATGGTAAAGAGTTTAAGGATATAGATGTACACTGAATAGAGTCCGAGCAAGTAGGGGGTAAGGTAGTGAATGTTGTGAGAGCAGTAAGGAGGGGATTAATAATGGCACGAAGATCATAAAGGAATGTTTGAAGGGTTACTGATATATCAGAGGATGGAGTTGGAGGCGGAATATGAAATGGAAGGCGTGCTCGTAAGGTCCCACCTGAGGCGGCATTGGCGTATGTAACTGCGGTGACTACATGGTTTGGTTGGTTGGACTGCTGCTCTGAGATGGGCGCTGTGTCTTTTGTGGTCTCTCTGGTGATTAATTGATTGATAGGAGCTTGGTAGATAGATGATTCTGTAGTTTGATGGCACATTTGGGCTGGTATTCGGGTCTTTTAGTACAATGTACAGTTATATGAGAGCCTACAGATTTAACACACTTAGGTGCGTGATTGCAACACGACTTTGTAAGTAAGTATGACTGACATCAAGTACATTGAACAAAGTCTCGGTGCTTGTAGGGTTCTTCTACTTTAATTCTGCAGTGGAAGATTTTTTTGACTTCAAAAATATCTATATTATTCATACATTCTATACATTCATGAGGCTAGATATGAACAGAATATGGAACACTGCTCCAGGTATGCGACAATCAAAAATGATGATCCGGGAACCATCTCAGCATCTTACCAGATCGCTGATCTCGCTCAAAAAGCAATCCTGTCACCTTTTGACAGGATTTCTTACTGGACACTGCATGCTAAATCGACATCTACATCTGCTTGGCCTAGCAGAAAGCCCAGTGTGCAGGCTGTGCGAAAAAGAGGATGAAACACCTTCTCATCTTATTAGCAGCTGTCCTGCATTAACACGCTTGAGGTGGAGAATCTTTGGCTCAGCCATCCTGCCAATTGAAGAACTAAGGTTACTTCCCCTAAACAAGGTGCTCACTTTCTGTGGGTCTGTTAGCTTGCTTAGAGGATAGGGTACTATAGGATGGACTATTAAACCGGGTTTGCACCTTGGATCCACTCATGAGGTCTTATTGCTTCGGACTTTTTTTTTTTTATAAAAAAAAGTCCCCCGGAAAAAAAAAAAAAAAAAAAAAAAAAAAAAAAAAAAAAAAAGTATGACTGACATCAAGTACATTGAACAAAGTCTCGGTGCTTGTAGGGTTCTTCTACTTTAATTCTGCAGTGGAAGATTTTTTTGACTTCAAAAATATCTATATTATTGAGATTTGGCTCTAACTCGATGAAAAATAAGGAAAGGGCAGAGTCCCCTTTTTTCACGTTGGTTACATTCCCCACTCTAAAACCAAGTTGTGGTATCTTCTTATTTATATAATCATAATATTTATAAATGTCAAGGGTTTTGACATGATGTATTGTCGTTTAAAAAAACATACATTTTCTTATGTGTTATATTAGCTAGTGAGTTATATGTTATTTCATTGGCGACGAGGATAGTTTTATGCTTGGTGGCCCCGCATAAACTCTGAGATAGAGCTTTTTGTAAAAAGATGTGAATCATGTCAACAAGTGCGTCCAAGGAAAACATAAACACCATTGTTTTCCTGGAACGTACCTACAGACCCATGGTCTAGGTTACACCTGGACCTTTTGAAGGCAAAATGTGGCTTGTGGTGGTGGATGCCATGTCAAAATGGATTGAAGTATTTTTTACTACAGGGTCGTGGGTAAATTTGCACTTGAGCACCCACTTATTTATAATTGTCCGATTGACTTCGGGTTTTTTTTAAACTGTTCCTTTTTACATTTTAACAACTATTTACCATGTACCGTGTCGATAAAATCAATAGTTTATTTTTAAAAAAATATATAAAATATCCACTCACGTACATATGGGAAATGTTGGGAAAATAGGGGTTTTTAAGGGTGGGGGATTCACTCAGGATAGCTAAAAACCTTGGAATTGGATGCCAATTATAAAAAAAGACAGTATTCTTCGTAAATAAATGTTTTATAATGAAAAAAATACATCGTTAAAACACTCAAAAACTCTTCGTCGGCCATTATATACAATGTTATTAGTAGATAAGATAACAGTGACTATCGATATAATAGGAGAATATATATCGATATCGAAACGTGTGTTCAAAGAGTCATCAGGTTTGTAGCGGTACATTTAAGACTCGTCACATCAAGAATTCTCCTTCTGTTTCTCTTTATGCTCTGTCACAGTCCTTATGCTCAAATCTTCAGCACTTTCTTATACAAAAGTGTGATGTTCCTTCGTCCTAAAGCACATATAAATAGATATCCCTTAGTCCTAATGTATTGTTAGATTAAGGGTAATAAACTTTCCTATTTAAATTCCTTTGTCTTAATGCCTATTAAGACAAAGGGATATTCAGTCTAATGTACATTGGGACAAAGGAACATCACATTTTTGTATACAAAAGTGTGATGTTCCTTTGTCCCAAAACACATAGAACTGGATATCCCTTAGTCTAAAAGATTGTTTGATGATTAAGGGCAATAAACTCTCCTCTTTATATTCCTTTGTCTTAATGACTATTAAGACAAAGGGATATTCAGCCTAATGTACATTGGGACTAAGGAACATCACACTTTTGTATACAAAAGTGTGATGTTCACCTTGGTGGACTCATAAAGTAGAATCTCTTAGAAGACAGGTTAACAGAATCTTGAACAAAGCTAAAAGAAATAATTTGCCACAGCTTTGGGAGGAATATAAGTCCGTCCGTAGAAAATACAAGGCACAAATTAAAAAAGCTAAGAGGGATGCTTGGCGAGCCTACTGTGCAGATATTGGGGGAATAGCTCCAGCGGCAAGATTTCACCGGATTCTCTCCAAAGCACCGACCGATATGTGTAGTGGTCCCTTACTGCTTAATGGAGGCACATTTACTTCTTCAGAGGAGGAGGCCCTTAAATATCTGGTAAATACACATATGCCAGGCTCCGATATAAGTGAGGACATTGAAATATCTGATTTTCCTATGGCTTTACCTGTGGAAGGAGCTCAAGCCTTAGCAGATACTATCATTACAAACAATAAGGTGGAATTTGCAGTGAAAAGCTTTGCCGCATTTAAATCCCCTGGCTGTGATGGGATTATGCCAATAATGCTCCAACAAGGCCTGGATCTGATTATTGACGATTTAGTTAAGATCTACCGAACCTTCCTTTCTCAAGGAACTATCCCTAGCTCCTGGAGGGAGGTGCGCATTGTTTTTATACCAAAGCAGGGTAAACCCGATTTTACTCTTCCTAAATCTTACAGACCCATCAGTCTTACTTCGTTCTTATTAAAGACCTTGGAAAGGCTGGTGGATAGATGGATTAGGGACAACATGACCATTCCATTAAGCAAGCAGCAGTATGCATATCAAGCAGGAAAATCTTGTGAGGCAGCACTTCACCATTTAGTTTGCAAAATCGAAAGAGCCCTCAATAAGCAACAGCTGATGCTGGGACTCTTCATGGACATTGAAGGGGCTTTTAATTGTGTTTCTGTTGAATCTATCAGCCAAGCTGCTTCTGACCATGGTGTTCACCCAGTTATAGTGGCATGGATCAGATCAATGCTATCTCTTAGACTAGCTAAAGTTAAGAGAAATGGACACAGCATAAAAGTGGCTATAAGGAGAGGCTGTCCACAAGGTGGAGTTCTGTCACCGTTACTTTGGTGCCTTGTAGTGGATAGTCTCATAAAGCTCATTCTGAAAGATGGGATTTACATTCAAGCTTATGCAGATGATGTAGCAGTTCTGGTTCAGGGCAAGTTCACTACCACAGTATTTGAGCTTGCACAAAGAGCTCTTCATTCTGTTGAAAAATGGTGTTATAATCACGGCCTCGGAGTTAATCCTGAAAAAACAGTGGTGACACTATTTACAAAAAAAAGAAAATTGGATGGAAGTAAAGAACTGATGCTAAGTGGTAAGAAGCTTAACCTCGCAGACTCAGTAAAATATCTAGGTGTAATTTTGGACAAAAAACTGACCTGGAAACTTCATCTTGAAGCAAAACTGAATAAGGCAATGGCGGCCTTTTGGGTATGCCGGAAGGCCATTGGTCCCACCTGGGGATTACAACCTAAAGTACTGCATTGGATCTTTACTGCCATGGTGAGACCAATTCTTTCCTATGCATGTGTCGTCTGGTGGCCAAGGATATCCTTAGGAACTGCAAAGAAATCACTTCAGCACCTTCAAAGAACGGCTTGTGTTGGTATACTAGGAGCAATGAAAACTACACCAACCCTGGCACTTGAGGCTATGCTATGCTTACCACCTTTAGAGATGTACCTGAAGTACGAAGCTATGTTAGCTTCATATCGCCTGCACTGTGCTGGTTTATGGATGGGATATGACAGTATAGGACACAGTGCAATATGGAATTGTATCACAGAAATCTGCCCGGAAGTAGTGATGTTACAGGACTCTATGATACCACAGTGGGATTTTGACATTAGCTGGGAGTATCTACTTCCTTCAAGACAAGACTGGGAATCTGGAGATGATCCTCAAGTGCCACCAGGAACAGACATGTGGTTCACCGACGGGTCCCGAATCGAAGAATTATCAGGGGCTGGGGTTTTCTGTGCAGAACCCCGATATGAGCTTAGTGTGAGCTTAGGCAAATATGCCACTGTATTTCAGGCAGAGATATATGCAATTTTGGCCTGTTCTCAAATTATCCTGAATAAAAATATGCTTAACAGACAAATCAGAATCTACTCTGACAGCCAGGCAGCGATCAAAGCACTGGTTGCACCAAGGTATACATCTAAGCTGGTTGCTGAGTGCAAAAGCCATCTTAACACTCTTGGACAACTTAACAAGGTACAACTGATATGGGTTCCTGGACATTGTGGCATTGAGGGGAATGAGATTGCTGACCAGTTAGCTAAAACGGGTTCCAATTCGAACCCAATTACACCAGAACCAGTTGTAGGCGTGCCACGTTGTGGAGTGAAACATTCCATAAGGACATTCATGAGGCTAGATATGAACAGAATATGGAACACTGCTCCAGGTATGCGACAATCAAAAATGATGATCCGGGAACCATCTCAGCATCTTACCAGATCGCTGCTCTCGCTCAAAAAGCAATCCTGTCACCTTTTGACAGGATTTCTTACTGGACACTGCATGCTAAATCGACATCTACATCTGCTTGGCCTAGCAGAAAGCCCAGTGTGCAGGCTGTGCGAAAAAGAGGATGAAACACCTTCTCATCTTATTAGCAGCTGTCCTGCATTAACACGCTTGAGGTGGAGAATCTTTGGCTCAGCCATCCTGCCAATTGAAGAACTAAGGTTACTTCCCCTAAACAAGGTGCTCACTTTCTGTGGGTCTGTTAGCTTGCTTAGAGGATAGGGTACTATAGGATGGACTATTAAACCGGGTTTGCACCTTGGATCCACTCATGAGGTCTTATTGCTTCGGACTTTTTTTTTTTATAAAAAAAAAAAAAAAAAAAAAAAAAAAAAAAAAAAAAAAAAAAAAAAGTATGACTGACATCAAGTACATTGAACAAAGTCTCGGTGCTTGTAGGGTTCTTCTACTTTAATTCTGCAGTGGAAGATTTTTTTGACTTCAAAAATATCTATATTATTGAGATTTGGCTCTAACTCGATGAAAAATAAGGAAAGGGCAGAGTCCCCTTTTTTCACGTTGGTTACATTCCCCACTCTAAAACCAAGTTGTGGTATCTTCTTATTTATATAATCATAATATTTATAAATGTCAAGGGTTTTGACATGATGTATTGTCGTTTAAAAAAACATACATTTTCTTATGTGTTATATTAGCTAGTGAGTTATATGTTATTTCATTGGCGACGAGGATAGTTTTATGCTTGGTGGCCCCGCATAAACTCTGAGATAGAGCTTTTTGTAAAAAGATGTGAATCATGTCAACAAGTGCGTCCAAGGAAAACATAAACACCATTGTTTTCCTGGAACGTACCTACAGACCCATGGTCTAGGTTACACCTGGACCTTTTGAAGGCAAAATGTGGCTTGTGGTGGTGGATGCCATGTCAAAATGGATTGAAGTATTTTTTACTACAGGGTCGTGGGTAAATTTGCACTTGAGCACCCACTTATTTATAATTGTCCGATTGACTTCGGGTTTTTTTTAAACTGTTCCTTTTTACATTTTAACAACTATTTACCATGTACCGTGTCGATAAAATCAATAGTTTATTTTTAAAAAAATATATAAAATATCCACTCACGTACATACGGGAAATGTTGGGAAAATGGGGGTTTTTAAGGGTGGGGGATTCACTCAGGATAGCTTAAAACATCCAAACTGGTGGTATAAACACGTAAAACAAAATAATAGCAACATAAAATTATAGAATATTATAAATAATTTAATGCATATTTTATAATTGTGATGGCGCGATGTTATAACTCATCATGTAAACAAAACAATTCTTCGGATTCTTCTTTAAAATGAAGAATAATTTGAGTTTTTTTAAATCCAGCAGGCAAGAACACTCGCTTACATACGCTATTCCCAGACATTGTACAATTGATATGATTAATCGATTATTACTTGTAGATCGATATTTACATATCAATAAAGAGCACACTTTTATATACAAAAGTGTGATGTTCCTTAGTCCCAATGTACATTAGGCTGAATATCCCTTTGTCTTAATAGTCATTAAGACAAAGGAATATAAAGAGGAGAGTTTATTGCCCTTAATCATCAAACAATCTTTTAGACTAAGGGATATCCAGTTCTATGTGTTTTGGGACTAAGGAACATCACACTTTTGTATACAAAAGTGTGATGTTCCTTAGTCCCAATGTACATTAGACTGAATATCCCTTTGTCTTAATAGGCATTAAGACAAAGGAATTTAAATAGGAAAGTTTATTACCCTTAATCTAACAATACATTAGGACTATCTATTTATATGTGCTTTAGGACGAAGGAACATCACACTTTTGTATAAGAAAGTGCTGAAGATTTGAGCATAAGGACTGTGACAGAGCATAAAGAGAAACAGAAGGAGAATTCTTGATGTGACGAGTCTTAAATGTACCGCTACAAACCTGATGACTCTTTGAACACACGTTTCGATATCGATATATATTCTCCTATTATATCGATAGTCACTGTTATCTTATCTACTAATAACATTGTATATAATGGCCGACGAAGATTTTTTGAGTGTTTTAACGATGTATTTTTTTTCATTATAAAACATTTATTTACGAAGAATACTGTCTTTTTTTATAATTGGCATCCAATTCCAAGGTTTTTAGCTATCCTGAGTGAATCCCCCACCCTTAAAAACCCCTATTTTCCCAACATTTCCCGTATGTACGTGAGTGGATATTTTATATATTTTTTTAAAAATAAACTATTGATTTTATCGACACGGTACATGGTAAATAGTTGTTAAAATGTAAAAAGGAACAGTTTAAAAAAATCCCGAAGTCAATCGGACAATTATAAATAAGTGGGTGCTCAAGTGCAAATTTACCAGAAAATTATAATAGGGAAGATTGTTTCAAGCTATCAAAAACTTGGAAACCTGTCATTTCCAGCTTAACCACGGGTAGAACCAAGGGTCAACACCTGGGAGACAATCCCTCTACCCAGACCTACCAAACACCCAGGTCGGATGATGTAATACCTGATGCAACAAACAGCAGGTATTACTTGAGGCCTCGGACAAGGATATAACCCCCTAGCTCTCGTCAATCTCCTCCAGTTCCATAGAGGCGAAACGTCGGAAGTATCATCCACTAAGACGCGGTCACCACCGGAAGACCTAGAATTTCATTGTAGTTATAGTTATGAATGTGGAGGACGTCCTGAGTACAAATATATATTTGGTTTCGTTTTTGCACCAATAAATCTTTGCACCATGTCTCCTTGAAAAGTGCGTTTTTCATGACCCCCCCTCCCTTTTGTTTAACAAATTGACGAAATAATAATAGAATTTTTTTTTTGAGAAAAAATACATTTATTATATTACACATAGGAACGGATAGGACTAGAGACTTCTGAACAGTTTAATTGCGTTTGGATGATAAAAATGCATGTTTTTCGTTTAAATTATAATAAATGCTTTCGAGCTTACCGAAGGTAAAGTAAGCATTGTGATCTTTCAAAAGAACGCTATTTTTTTTGTCTCTAAATCAAAAATTTCCTAGACAGAAATCTGTTTCCGACATCAGGTAACATTTTGTGATCGTGTCTGTCTGTCGGACTCTCGTTAAACATTTTGCAAATCACTATATTTTATAACCTCGTCCAATTTTAATGTATTTTGAATGATAGATGGTAGGTCATAATTAGTATACTGTTTTCCAATAGTATATTAATTTAATTTTAGATTAATTATTTCACTTAGCTTCTATTGCGTCACTTACTTACTTATGCTCCTAAGACTTTTTTAGACTAGCATTCAAAAGACGCCGAAAACACCCAAAGTTATCTAGTAAAAGGCTTTGTAACCATCCAGGACCAGTAAATTCTATTTAGTCAGGATCATGACTTCGACCTGTTCGGCTTACCCGAACCAGCAGAACCTAAACCTTCTAAATTAAAAATAGTATTTTGCAGTAATCCTGCGTTTAAATAAAAACAATATAATATTATAATATACCGAAGTGCTGTTAATCTTAATATCGTTATGATGAATCGCCCTTCAAGTTAAAAATTTACAATTCTTAATTATTCTTTTAAAGAGTTAATCTTTTAATGATGTTAACAAGAAACAATAGTTAAAGAATACAAATTAACAATAGAAAAATTAATACTTCTGTTTTCTATCTTGGGCTCATACTCATAGTAGACATAGCTAACTGAAAGAGAAATATTTATCAGTTTACCGTCTTTAGTTGGTCTTATCAAAACTCAGGTTCAATTTCATTGAATGATATAACAGATCTAGTTTTAACAGTCAAGTCGAGTGATTTTGCTGCGGTTCGCAATTTTACCTTTGCAAGTACATACATATAGGAATACATAATTTCCTTAATCTAATAGAAGGTAGTTTTAAGGACAAGTCAAGCCGGTCGTGAAGTACAGATTCACCAGGTGGCTGTCTAAGGTAAGACACATACAGTTAGGGTAGATTTGGTGAATGGGTGCCTTCCCAGCTAGCGGTGTTCACTGATCGATACAGACCCGCAAACACCAACATGGCGTCCGACATATAGCCGCTCCCGCATACTCTGCTCTCCCTTCTCTTTCAATTATACAAAGTAAGTCAACTAAACATACAATATAACTATTTTCTTTGCTTATATTATTTGCTTTTTCATTAGAATTAGATGGAGGTTTACTGAAATTCATGTGTTCGACAAAAAACAACTTATTAAAATCAATGACCTTAAAAATATCCATGTTACAGACCCTAAATTATTAATTTAAATACCTACTTCATCATTAGATTAATTTAGCCTTAATCAATTTAATAAGGCACACATATTAAATACTCATCTATTATTAAATTATCCAAATTATTAAATTTGGTACTGTGGTGTAATATATAAAAATATAAATCAGATGGTTGTCATTCGATAGTGTTAACTTAAATTGATAAGGGCTCAATATGTTCACGTTTCATTTTACCTATTTCCTATTATTTATTTAAATTTATTCATCTGTATTTATTTTAAGTTTATACATCTAAATACATACAATCTAAATCTTAGGTTCAAGGAAATTACGCAAAACTGGATGATATTTCAAGTAATTATTATTGCATGAAACAGTTAAATAAGTATCTAATTATTCGATAAAATGTGAATGCATTCAATTCTATGTTGTAGGTATATAGAAAGAGTGTAAAATGTTTTTTTTTACACTGCCAATATGTTTGATTTAAAATAACTATAGCATATGGTTATATTTTTATAACGAGATGTACAAAACTTTGATAGAACATATGTTACACGTAGGAAATGCTTTTAGAATGAACTTTAAACATTTTATGATCATTTATTATAATTATACATTTTTCTTTTCTCGAGAAGAAAATAAATCAATAAAATGAGTATTTCCTCAGGTGAAAAAAATTAAATCAATCACCTTAAGTTTCCTTTCTAGAAAAGAAATGTATTTAAAAAAAATTACATAAATTAATACTATATTAAACCTTGTCGTTCAAGTATTTATCCTCTTTTATTTTTACAGAGTTTTAAATGTGATTTATAAATTAATGATTAAACTAAACGCATTGTGGAAGAAGTATAAGACGTAAAAATAAATGGTTAATAAGACTGAAAAAAAAATTTGTATATTGGATGTTCTATTAAAACGGGAAATTACATTTAGACGTAAGATTGGCTCCTTATGTTAGAAAGAATTAAAATTAAAAGTCTTAAAATTTTCTTTAATTTATTACAACTTTTCTTTACATATTTAGCAACTATTTTTATAGGTTACTAAAGAGAGCTTTTTAATTTTTGTAGTTTAAATTGTTTTTTGAGGTTAGGGTTTACTGTAATTACCTATAAATGACTAAACTTCAAAATAAAATAATAGCGTTTAATATGTCATTTAACAATATTCCTTAATAATAAATTTTCAGAAGTAATTTGCTACTTGTAGATATCAAGTTCCAATGTAATATTCCTCTCTCACCCATTTTTGTTGACGATTTCATAAGAGTCAATTTATTTGGCCTCTATAGTGGGCCAATATAACATTTTAAATTTCCTCAAATTTACCATATGTATAAAAGAAGAGTTTTCTTGGTTTATGTTGTTAAAATGTTAATTCTTTTACTTAACGAAATATGTTTTTTAAAAACTGAATTAAAAAGAATAACTTCTTCGATTTTTCAATGTGTCTTCTCTTCTCTTACATTTTGTAGAATTCGAACAGAGTTTACTAGAGAATATTTGCAGGTCATATTTGTTTAATAACTGTCAATCAATATTTTGTTTCATTGGTATGAAAGCGTAAACATTTGTAACAGCTAAGTACTCAACTCGATGTCCCAATGATAACAGAAAAAATCAATAATATTAATAACTTTTTTTCTTCCTCATTAAAAAGGTTCTGCTTATAGTAATTTTTTTAAAAAATGACTCACCTATTACCATTTTCCTATTAGTGTTGTGCAATTCTTCTTGGTTGCGGTATTTTCAACTTGTCGATAAGTTCGTGCGGACTTTAAGGGGGATGTAACAAAACTATGTAGTTACAAAACACATTTTTGTTGTTTGTTCACACTCTCTCGTCATTTATCTAACATTAAAAATGTACATATAAGCATTCCCATTTATAATTTTATATTGTATTATACGGGCTTATTATTTTAATTATGCATATTTGTTAAATATGCTCTTGAACTGACGTATTGCAGTATAGAGGTTCGTATATAAATGTATATACGTATAAAAAATTATGAATATTTGCCAAGTCGTGTATAACTTTTCTTCTACACTTCAAGCGTTACTTAATTAGAACTAAACATTTTTTTTTTTTTAAATTGTAATTTGTAAAATATTGTATTTAAATTCTTCAATTTTTATAATACATTCAATTTTTATTTTAAATATTTTCTTCTGTGTGCTTGTAATTTTTAGGGATTCGTAGATCCTTTTCGAAACCCATATGCAAAGGGTAATGTGTCTGTCCGGTGGTCGCTCTTTGGTCCATATCTCCCGAACCGTTAAACTCAAAAAATAATCTAAATATATTTAATTTTCGAGTGGGGTAATATATATATATATATATATATATATATATATATATATATATATATATATATATATATATATATATATATATATATATATATATATATATATACTAGCTGAATACCCGTGCTTCGCTACGGGGTGTTTTATTTTCAATTTAATGGATTTATAAACTACCATCAAGAAACATTTAAATTATTTTACAAAGCGAGAATATCTAGATTCTATCCCTCCTCTTTGATAAGATAATTTGCTAATATCCCAACTTAGTAATTCATTCCGACTAAATTTTTAAAAAGGAAAAGCAGAGGTATTTTCCTTCTGTACCCCCCTCCCCCCCTCCCCGTGTCATTTTACATCCCTTGGTTGAAATTGGAATTATCTTTTATTAATATACATGCTACTATATATGTATTAACTTCCTAACTTTAGGAGATCGGTCTGGGCTCAATTCCCCTTCTTTTCTTACTCTGTCCTTATGTTCCCCTTAGGGATAAAATTTCTATTGGCAAATATCAATATAATTTAGAAATTATTATACTACGTATACACTCGTTGTTTTTTTTTTTAGAATTTTAAAGAAGTGGTCATGATTAAGTTAGTAAAGGTTTAGGCACGGTAAGGCGTGATTTATTAATTATTGCCTTAATATCTAAAAATAAATCTAAATATTTTTTGACAGTGATTGAAAAGTAATTTCTTTAACAGTTCTTCCTACAGAAATTTCCACAAAACATAAAATATGGTCAGTAGTTTCTTCTGCAATTTTGTTTAAATACATTTTTTATGAAAAATGAAATAAGAATTTTTTAATCTATTTAGAAGCCCCGTTCTCAGCTCCATATAAAGCTACCAAATCGTTTTATATCCTTTATCACCCGCAGAATTAAGCTTAATATTGTACCCAAGAACCTCCAAAATCTATTCAGCCATTTGGACGTGATTGACGCACAGGCAGACAGATATAAAATTTGCTAAACTTAAATTCGTTGTCAGGACTACTCATTCAGTGGAAATACCCCATATTCTCTCTCCACAGCTCGGGCCTCCATGTTCTCTAGTGGAGAGATAACCTTATGTAGAGCTAAAATGTAAAATCAATAAAATAGATAAATTGATGTACTAAAATATTATTTATGTATTAATATGTTTTATTCAATAAAGGTATTTTTAAAAAAATAATAATAATAAAAATAAATAAATAAATAAATGAATTAATACAAAATTTTAGCAAATGTACAGACACAACAATTATTAGTTTTTTATACATAGATATAGATATATTTTTCCATTTTACCCCCCTAAATGTACATAACAATAATTGTACAGCACTCTTAAAGAGCTTTTCAACGGTATGCATCGTGAAGGGTTTTCATTACTTTGACATTTGTACCCCGTACCCCTGTGTAGCAAAATCAAAATTTCGAAAATGCATGAAGTCAGTGACCTTCCCCTTTTCCCCTTGCTTTGAAGGTCAAGTGTGCAAATTTTCATTGAAATCGGAATAAAACGGTAGATTTGAATAAACAACACACACACACGCGCCCGTTCGCGTTCGCGCGCACACACACTTACGTTGACATTTCCTTTTTACCCCTCTCCTAAATGAAAATAATGACAAAAACGTACATTACAATTATTTTTCTCTTAAAGAGCCTTTCAACGATATGCATCATAAAGGGTACCTATCAATTACTTTGACATTTGTACCCCGTACTCCTGTGTGCCAACATTTTAACTTTATAATCTCATGTAAGCAGTACACTCATAGACACTCTTCATTTATATAAGATAAAAGACACTCATAGACACTCTTCATTTATAAAGGTGTAGTTATACACATTTTTCCATTTTACCCCCTCCTAAATGAAAATATGACAAAACTGTACATAACAACAATTACTGTACTTTTAAAGAGCTTTTCAACGACATGCATCATTAAAAGTATTCATTACTTTGACATTTGTACCCCGTACCCCTGGGTACAAAAATAAAAATTTCGCAAAATCCTTTCTTAGTGGATGCCTATGATATGAACCGAGTATATCCTTAAAATTTCAAGTCTCTCGGTTAAGCAGATTTTGCTGTGCGTTGATTCTATGTCAGTCAGTCAGTCAATCAGGACATTGCCACTTATATTATATATATATATATATATATATATATATATATATATATATATATATATATATATATATATATATATATAAATGTTACATTCTTTATTAGGATAATGAATTAAAATATCCCCCCCCCAAACCACCCTATATAGCGGCTAGTCCAAAAATCTTGAAATAATTCATGCAAATACCACTCATTGGATGTTTTACTGGGGTGATGAAAAAACGGGGGTAAATTCCCAATTTTTATGCTGTGCAAACATGCACAGTGAGACAAAAATTTATCTTTTTAGTATTTTGAGTATGGGGTATCAAATGCAAGCTCAAGATGAGTAGGTACAAAAATATATATATACATATAGGTATATACACTTTTTTAAATTTTACATTCCTTATTGGTTTTTATGAGTAATAAACTCGTCCTAAAATTTTTCATACCAAATTCCTTATTATAGGGCGATGAAAATTTCCCAAAAAAATGTTATATATCTTTTTGTCATTACCAATAAAAATCATTGTGACCCCCCAGGGGATCGAACCAGGGACCCTTTAAATTATTGTTTGATTTTTGGGGCCTTCCCCCAATCGTTTATATTTTTATTTTCTCATATAAAGAGAAAGTATTGTGATCGCGTGAAAATTTGATTTTGATAGATTTACACGTTTGAGTCCAAAAAAGTGGTTTTTAAAAGATGTCTGTCTGTCTGTCGACTGTGCAGAGCCTGGAGCCTAAACTTATATACTGGGACGATTTTGACGAAATTTGGCAGAAATGTCCAGAAAAATCATACCCCTAGGTGAAATCGAGAAATTAATTTTAGCGCCAAATTTGGGGGCGCTACCCCCCAAAAACTCTGAAAAAAACGTGAAAAAAAATATTTCTCGAAAACGGTTCCGACAAAAAATTCTAAAATGCAGTCCATCTAAATACGAATCTAACGATATAAGCCGTTTTCCCGAAAAATCTAGTTCCTGAGAAAAAAGCTTAAAACGCGGACTGATAGAGCCCGGGTTAGATTCCCCGCCTATTTTTAGGGTCCGTAGGCAAAACCAAGGACCATTGTATTTTCCTGCGTGTGTTTGTCCGTCCGTCCTGTCGCGTGCTCTCACGGCTACACCTTTCGTCCGATCACTTTGAAATTTGGCATGTATGTGTCTTGTACCTACCCACATATTTTAAAAATATAGCGACTTAAAAAAAAAAAAAATCAAAAAAATTAGGGTAAAAAAACTTAAGGGTTAAACAATTTTTTTTTTTTTTTCGACGCCGTGAGGGGTATCATATGAAAGGGTACGTCGAGCTGATTACAAAAATATATAATTCTTTGGATATAACTTTGATAGGGCGAGCGTAGGCAAGTTTGAAGTGGGTGTGAAACGTGTCCCCCCCCCCCCCCATCTATCTCGCTTATGTGAAGTGCAAAAAATCTGAAAAAATTCCAGAACATTCTTCGACCAAAAGTAAAGATACCACTTTTTGGAAATTTTGAAAAATATATTATTTGATTTTTTATTGACAAAATACTTTTTTTTTATAATTATGGTCTTTTCGATGTATTTATATGGTTGTAGTCCGGTTCAGTGGCAAAAAAATACTTTATCAGAAGTTTGTTTATGTGTTTTGAGAATATCAGACCCATAGGATAGTTTAAAGTAAGCTTATTAGCATTTTAACAAACACCATCAATAGGGTACTACTTAAACTATACAGTGTGGCCTACGGACCCTCGCTGTGTGCTGACTAGCACACACTTGACCTGTTTATTTTAATTATTATAGTTTGATCTGGGGGGGGGGGGGGGGGGGGGGCTCAATCCCCCGAATATGTGTCCCGGTTTTGACTATTGGAAATCTGGCTACCCTAGATAACAGTCTTAAGTCGCGTCCACACCGGACGCCAAATAGGGTTTGCAAACGTTTGCAATCGTTTGCAAACAACCACAAACACGACGTCCACACCGGACGCGCATTCTTGACAAACAGGGGTTTGCAAACGTTTGTCCTTGTTCCCAGTTATTTTTCATTATTTTCTTGTAGACTACATCATCAAGTACTAAATAAAACTATATTGCACTTGCATTAACTTTGTAATATGGTTATATCAAAACGCGGTATAAGCGCCGGCTTATTTGTTATCATTGGTGAGTTAATAAAACATGGCAATAGTAAAAGAAGACGAAGAGTCTGGATGTCAATAAAAATTTCTCCTCGATCATCCCTGATTTTAGATGATTATTTCTACAAAAATAAAACGACAAAACATATAAAAATTTTATACAAATAGAGATCTGTTCTTTTGATGGAAAAAATATAAATATCAATGTAATATTTCGTCTTATGAAGGCCCATAGGCCTGTACCTTAAGTAATAAGCTTGGAAGCAATATAATTATTTTAAAAAATAGTATGACGCAGTTTTGGACTTTTATGTCATATATATATATATATATATATATATATATATATATATATATATATATATATATATATATTTATCTGGTTATTTTTAATCTTGGATTTACATAAACTCATCTCTAGTTTCAATCACTATTTATTAATTATTAATTAGTATATATTATTAATTATAATATAGTTATTTGATGCTATAGTCATAAATAATACGAATGAAAAAAATATACATTTCCCGGGTTAATTTTATACAAATAGAAATCTGTTCTTTTGGTGAAACAAAATAAATATTCCCCCATAGGAGGCCTGTGCCTATAGCAATAAGCTTGGAAGCAATATAAAATTATTTAAACAAATAGTATGACGCATTTTTGAACCTTTATATGTCATCTTATCTATATATTTATCTATTTAATCGGGTATTTTTAATCTTGGATTTACATAAACTCATCTCTAGTTTCAATTACTATTTATTAATTAGTATATATATTATTAGTTATTATATAGTTATTTGATGCTAGTCACAAATAATACGAAAGAAAAAAAAATATCTTTCAAGGCTTTCCATGTCCAAACATAGGCTGTTTGCGAATGCTCAAAGAGTTTGCTCAAAAAGCGTCCACACCAAACGCGCACAAACAGCAAACATCCTTTGATGTACCGACTCTACCCGGAGCACCAGCGAACACAAACAAGCATTCGTTCGTGCGCGCGGTGCCGTCCACACCGGCCACGTATCCCTGTTTGCAAACGTTTGCAAACACTATGCGCTACCGGTGTGGACGCGGCTTTATACAAATTATATGTATAGTCTAAGCATGCAAGACACTGATGCTTTCCTGTCTAGAACTGAAAAGACGCCACTAAGTGTATGTACTTGTAACACACTTGTACTTGTACACTAAGTGTATTTGTATCATGATTTCAGGCGAGAGCGAGTTTGATAAGTACCGCTTTGGAGATCCTCGGCCGGAAATACACCGGTTACCTATCCCTATACTGTGTAAAATGTTTAATTACTTACTGTTGGAATATTTTGAAGCTTTAAATTTAAAGCTCATTTGTAGCGTCAACTTTTCTCAACTTTGTACTTATTTCTCTCAATGGAGTCATAGCTATATGTGGGCTCAATATTTTTTTAAATTTACGAAGTCACTAAATAGATAAAAGACCAACTAGTACATACATAATGTATGGGAAATTCCCTGATCTTTCTAACGATTGGTCATTCATTGTTCAAAGATAAATATTTATTTACTTTTATTTTGGACATTTTTAAGGTAAAGTCCTCAGAGTTGATATCAATGAAAAATACGAGTAATATAAGAGAAAATTAATGCTACGCACAAAGCAACGATTGGCATCTTAAAAATGTTTAACGTTGGTAACAATAGAGTTTGTGAACCTTTTCTTCAGCAAGCACCTTTATTTCCGCCATGCTTATCCGGGTGTATATGTCCTTCTTCACCCCATTAAGCTTTCGAGGTTAACTTTATCAGCTTCGGATTTTCGAACACTCAATGTCTTTATCATTATTTTTCTTGTTCTATATTAGTGCAGCCAATTTTATTTAGAACTAAAAAAATAAATATAATAATAAAGCTTTATTGGTTTCTTATACATTATAATATACTTCTAACATATTTCTTTTCTTTTTTTACATAAAAAATAGCATTATTCATTTATGATATTATTTATTCTTGAAACCAGGCGATTGAATATTGAGCGAAAGCCTCTACCATTTTTATCCAATTATTTCTGTCCTTTGAACAAAAGTTTTCATCTCTTCCTCCCATCTTGTTTTTAGTAACCTCTATTCCAGAATCTGAAGTTTGGAGTTCAAATATAGTGACGAACTACGCAGAATTCAAGCGCACGCTTTATATATACCATGGGTCAAATCTCAATAGTTTCGCCACAATAATTTTCTTACGACCATTTTACCCTAAAAAATGGATCGCTACTCCTAAAATAATGATGATAGAGCTGAAATAGAGGTACCGTTGTAAAGAGGAGGAAATTTCAGTTTAGAAAAAGGTCTATTTTAAATGCCTTAAAGGAGCAAAATATATGCCTGAATTTCATTATATTATTAATTTTATTAAAAAAATTAAAATTTATTTTTGTTTCAGTCTGTAATCATATCAAAACGGTATGTGCTACAGTTTGCCAAATTTCAGTAAAACCACCTCTAACCACCTCTAAATTTTCTTGATTTTGTGTACAGGGTGTTGTTTTTTGAAAACTTTAAAATATGACCAAGAGTAAACTACCCTTATTTTTGATATTTTAAAATTTTCATTTTAACGCTATCCTAAAGGTGAAATTTGTAATGAAACTTGTCTGTAAGTTGGAGGTTTTATAAAAATTCATCTTTAAAATTACTGTTTTATGAAATTGAAACGTTCAAATTGCTTTAACTATTTAAGATAAAACATACATTTTTTTAAAAAAATTATTTTGTAATGCATAATTATACTAATATAAATTTCTACGTAGAAGATTGTGAGAATAAAATAACTTTGAAAAAGCTCTTGTAACAATGATAAGCCTTTATCACGACAGATTGACTGTACTATAATAAAAAAATCAGTTAGTTCAAAACGGACACCCATCCAAGTACTGACCACGCCCAATGCTGTTTCCTCAAAAGTTTTTAAGTACCCCGTACCTGATTTTTTAATTTTCGAGTGAAGTATCAAATGAAAGCTGCTGAATAGTACGTTACAAATGTAAATATGCGTTTTTAAAGTTTGGATTCTTATTGGGTTTATGACTTGAAATGTACCCCAAATAAATCCCCCACCCAACCACTATAAATATAACGGCTAGCCCTAAAATTTTGAAATAATTCATGGTAATACCTTATTGTGGAGCTATGAAAATTCCGGGATGACATTCCTAACTGTTTAAAATTAAAGTATGTGGGCGCACATCAGGGGTATCAAATGAAAGCTGCTTAAGGGTACCATAAAAATATAGGGTGTTTAGTCGAAAGTCGAAGATGTAACAAAGGATAAGTTTGATATAACTGTTTGATATAAACAGAAATTATCTTATCTGTAATTAAGATCTTAGGGTGATTAAATTCAAATTTGATAAACAAAATCAGTGTACGTGAAAATTACACGCGACTAGAGTTAATCTTATTAATTGATTTAATGTTTTCCTATTATGCAAATTTAATTTGTGTATTATATAAAATTAAAAATTAGACTTCATAAAATATCGGATTCGGTAAGGGGCAAAATGGTTATTCACTAGGCACACTCGAGAAGTAGGGCTACACTCAGAAGTAAGATGGGCACCTTGCTTCCGGTCCGCTTTCTCTCTACCCCACCCACTTCCTTTACAGTAAAGGTTGCCGGTCAACCCTTTGCATAAGAAGTTTACCTTCAAAAGTGTTTTTTTTATCGTATCTACTGTCTAATAAAAAGGAGGAGTTTTGCATGTAATAAAATTAGACTTCAAACAGCGGTTACCAGGGTTACCTTTGGAAACGAAACCATTTAGTCCTTTATTTTACTGACTTGGCCTACAAAATAATAATGCTGCAGTATATTTGCAATAGGAAACATTGTAACTGATTCCTAGCATGAGCCATTTTGTTTTAGCTTTAATATATTTTTTAATGCAACAAGATGTAGGCAATTAGGGGAGGGGGAGGAGAGAGACATAAGGACTCTGCAAGAGAAAAGTAAGTAAATTAATTTAAAATGCAATGCAAATATTTAAAGAGGGAATGGATGCCAGTTTTTTTTTTTTTTTTTTGTTAAAACAGGTAAATTTGTGCACGGTCATTAAGCCCTTCCTCATTTTCAATTATATGTATCCGTTTGAAGAAGGGAGAGGGTCAACAAAAGGATGGGTCACACAAGAAAGAATACTTAAGAATTACCTATATTATATTCTTAAGTACCAACACCATATTATTTATTTTAGAAAATATCTGATTACTGAGATAATGTTGCAAAATATCAATAATAGGGACCACAACAATAAATTAGAATAAATATTGTCCGAGTTAGTTGGACCGATTTTTAGATAATTTACCTGATGAGTTAAATTACTTTTTCACAACATTGAACTAAGAGGTGGTTAGAGTTTAAAAAGTGGTTTAAATAGTGGTTATTATTTTAAAATACACACTCATGAAAATATATACTGCATTTAAATCCCAATATATCTTATTTTATATACCGTGCTGAAATATACCTATGTTACCCCGCTGAAAATGAATAGGTGCATTTTTTCACGGCCCTGTTTTAACTATAAACGTATTCCTGCGGTCACATTATTTTTATTCAATATCCCATAGATTTCTCCTGGGATGATATTTTTATATGAATGAATGAAAAGGACTAAACCTTGTTTTATTATTTTAATAAAAATCGTCAGATAATAATTAATTTTTTAGTTTTTGAAATCATATCTTGATTTCGCATTCGTGGTATGATTTTTCTGATCACGAACCGCAAGTTCAATCGAAATTGGTTCCGTAGTTTAGGCTCCTCTGCTATAAGCATAATAATAATAATCGACAAAATACAGATAAAAGATAATAGACAGAAATAATTTCTTTATTCATCAGTCCTTAAAAGTGAAAATATTTGTGTCATCACAATAATATATTCTCTCTCTCTCTCTCTCTCTAATGTAATATTTGGGTGTATTATATTTATACTTAGTACTTTTATGAGAAAGTAAAAAAATGTATTTTGTTTAGGATGTTCGAGCGCGTAGTTGCTACACTGCTCAACCGCTATTTAGGTAAATATATTCAGGATCTTGATACAGAAAACTTGAATGTCGGAATATTTGGCGGCAACGTACAACTTTATGACCTGAAAATCAAGCCTGATGCTCTTGTAAGTTTTATTTTGCTTAAACTATATATGTATATTTGTATATATATTTAAAATGTGCATATAATTAAAAGTTTTTAGTAAGTTCTCCTAGATTGTAGATTGTGGAGCCACAATATCTACCAGACCGTTCTCTATTTCATGTCAAAATGGTGTCGGGTGGTTTTCGCAGACTTGGCAATGTGTGCGGGAATAAATTTAAGCCTCTGTGTTATGAATTCATTATTTTCTAGTCTAGCCTTCAAATTAGACTAATGTTGTAAGACAAGTAAGTCTACTTTAAAATTAGGTACCTCTTCCCGCGCATGAATGAGGGGGAGTTAACCTGCTTGTAGTATGAATTCTGGCTGTACATAAACGTTCGTAACTAAGACCTTTCGGTTTCGGTACATGAAGAGTGAATTACGATTGATTATTTTAGAACTGAAGTATTCATAATAGGTCTGTGTCTCATCACTTCGACGCTGGAGGGTTAAGAAAGAATATTCTTAAGCATTTCTGTGATAATATAGAGCTGACTACCATATATATATATATATATATATATATATATATATATATATATATATATATATATATATATATATATATATATATATATATATATATATGTATATATATATATATATATATATATATATATATATATATATATATATATATATACTGCCCTGCTAAGCGAAAATGTCGTATCTACAGGATTTTTGGAAAAAAAAGTTTTGAGATAATTGACTTTAAAGATTTCAAAGTTTGAAGCCTCGTTACTCTCATAGTATTTGTTCAATTGCTTATCAAGTAATATCAATAGATTCAGAATTTTATCTTCTTTAGAGCCATGTTGGTTTTTCATAAATTAATAAAATACATTTGTTAGGGCAATAAGATATATTGAAATACCTGTAGATAAGGCTTTTATAAACTAATTATAACGGTTGGGGAGAGTGAAATTCATAAGCCAATTTGCCGTATCTATATTATACTAAGCAAACATGCCGCAAATGAATCTAAATATATGTATTCACTATTTAAAGGACTTTTTGTTTAATTTATAATTCAGTTACTAAGTAATCAAAATAAGGCTTTTGAGTTTAATTAAATTAGTGACTTATTAATGGATTAATTATCAATTAATAAAAATATTAACTGCCATTATAATAATCTCTGCTGTATAAAACAGTTAATAAAAAATAGTACAATGAATGATCAAAAAATATTAAAATAAATAAATAAATATTAAAATTTTATGTTAATATCATCAAAATGTAAGTTTCAAATGATAAAAATGGGGTTTCAATATCAGTGCTCATTTCTATCAAAGATGTTTGTAAGTTCCTCCAGAAATGTTGTCTATTTAAAGGAATAATAGATGCATTTTTGCTAATAATAAGTTTTAAAATTATTCCTTCTTTTCTTGATTCTGTTGTTCCTCGTGGTTTTGAATGTCTTTTAGAGTCAGGGAAGTCTCTTCTCAAAATATATATATTTTTTTTAAATATATACTCCGCTGTGGCCCATCAAAATAATTTTTATAAAATATGTCTACTACCTCTTCCTTGTTTTGACTTGAACGATGTGACAAACTGACGAATTAACTTCTTTTTTTTTTTTACTGCGATAACAAATCCTACCTGCACAAGAAATCGTTTAGCTCCATCTCCTTAACAACACTCTTTTAAATTAAATTACTTCTAAAAAAAACAATAAAACACGTGTCTTTAATAAGACAAAGACATCCACCCCTTTCAGTCTTTGGCTAGATACTGCATAAAACATCTAAAAACTATCGGTTACAACAGGGATTATCAGAAGCAAAAATGCCTTATCTACCTAATAAGAAGCGAAAAAGTCGTAACTGTATTATACTAAGCGATAATGTCGTATCTACTGTCAGATACGGCGTTTTCGCTTCTTAATATTCACTTACGGCAATTTCGCTTAGTATATTACCTCTTTTTCTCAATGTCGTATCTATGAAACCTTTTGTTTCTCTTATTTAGGACGGAGATACGGCTTCGGGACCATCAAAAACAGCAAAAACCACCCCCCAAAACCCTAAAAATGACATAACCTCATTTTCGGCAAAAAATGTAGATACGACATTTTCGCTTAGCAGGGCAGTATATATATATATATATATATATATATATATATATATATATATATATATATATATATATATATATATATATTGTATATATATAGACTATAACATATATATTATACAATTTGTTAAACGCTGAGTTAATATCTTTTCTAAAATGTTTTTTAATTTCAGTATGAGTTGGATTTGCCAATAGAAGTCAAAGTTGGAACTATTGGTAAAGTAGCGCTGCAAATACCTTGGTCAAGCTTTAATTCCCAGTCTGTAGTAGCAGAAGTTGAGGTAAATATACTAAAATGATTGTCATAATAAAGGTATTTTTACTTACGCATGTACTTAACAATTTTTGTTTATGTCTTAACTGTGAATTTGTTATCTTACTATATTATTAAAAAAGGTTTTCAAAACAAAACTCCATGAGTATGAAAGAGTAGGATATGTTATTATAGGGTCATTCTAGAAGGCAATGGTGCACCCAGGATTTGTTTTGGGGGGGGGGGGGGGGGGGGATAGATTAAAAATATAAGGGGAAGGGGGTGTAATGTGGGCTTAGCATAATCACAGACAATTAAGGAGTCTAGTTTTCTTTGTTCTTAAATTACTTATTAAATTCTATATTATAACTATTAACCATCACATGCTGCACTACATAATAACAGTTATGGAGACATTGTCTTATCACAGTATTAAGTCTTAGTTAAAAAAACACCTTTCACAATTTCACAATAAAAACCTTTCAGAATCACTCATTGATTTTCAAATTATCAGCTTCTAAGCATCTTTTAAGTTTTGTTACAGTGTACCAATTCATCTTTGCACTTGCGGCACCTGCCCTTGAAAATTGTGTACGTTATATACCATACGTATAACGTTACAACACACAAAATGAAACAATTTTAAGAAATTTACAAAATTTTAAGACTTTTTAAGACATTTAAGAAATTCAAGGGGAATTGATTACTTACCATTTCCAATTTGAAAATTTAAAAGAATTTTATATCATGATGCCTCATGAAACAAAGAAAATATGAAAATAATTTATTGGTAAAGGTTTAGGGTAATATAAGCACTTACCTAAAACTATTTGTTATCTTAGGGTTAGGGGCTTACTAAATAAGTTATTAATAAATATACTATGTTGGGAGCTTATTTGGGCGTATCAGTATATTGTAAGAAAATCATTTATAATTAATAAACACGATCAAATTTGTTAAATTTTAAGAGGGGGAATTAAGGAAATAATTACATACTAGACATGAGTTTCATTTATAAGGGGGTCCGGAGTTTTCATTTATAAGGGGGTCCGGAGTTTTCATTTATAAGGGGGTCCGGGGTTTCATTTATATAAGGGAGTCCGGGGGTCCGAAAATTTGAAAATATGACCTCTCAAAAACGCGTTTTTATGCATCTCTGAGGTGAACTTTGATTTTAATACTTTGTTATCAAATAAATTAAACTTATGGTGTAGTTCGTTGAACAAAAATATGAACACAAGTATTTTTAAAAGAATTTTAATACAAACTTAAAAATAGTAATTGTAAAAAAATTGTGCTGATAATCATTTTAGATGATATAGATCCGTCAATAGCCATTATGCAATATTACTTAAAATTTATAATAAACTATGCCTAATGCTATAAAAAACATGTTTTATTAGGGTGGCCATAATATAAAGCTTAGGCCAAAACGGGACATTGGATTTTGGGGGGTGGCCGAGCTATTGCAGTCCAAGACGTAGGTGGGGGGAGTCTGGGGCCCTAGAAAAATTTAGGGAATTTTAAGAAAACAATTGCATTTTAGATTTAATTTTCTCAACTGCACTATTTGGCTGTTCGATTTACTTTGGTTTTTTTTTTTAAAAACTGTCTTTTTACAGTATCTCTGTACAATGTAAAAACGATTCCGGTTGTAGCTTCTCGATAAATTAAGTTTCAGTTTTTTTTAACTACACGAAGGTTCAAGGGTAATGATAGCAGATTATAGTGTTAGATTAGGTCAAAAAGTACTAACCTCAACTAACCATAACAATCCATAATTTTCCCTAAAATTAAAAAAAAAATCAAGTTAAAAAAGAAGATTAAATTTATCGAGATGCTACATCCGAAATCATATTATAAAAAGGAACAGTTTGAAAAAAAAAAAAAAACGAATTAAATCGGACGTTTAGAAATAGGTGTGGCATATAATGCAGATTTATCCCACACAATAAATAACTAATAACTGATAGCAGGTTTTTGCTACTTAATAGCCATCTTCAGATTCTAAATTAGTTGCTCACTGTTCACAGTAACATGGTATCAAAATGACACACAATAGATAATCAATTATTAATAATAAAATACATATAGAAAAATAAAAACAGGTTGGATATTTTAAAAAATTTTGAGGTTAAATTCTTCATTATATCATATCTCAAACATTAGGGGGGGGGGGGGGGGTCCCAAGACTAGGACGCCCGTGTTATACCGTACTTTCTTCCCAAAATACAAATACAGTTATCTTACAATGTAGTTAGTGCCAAATGTAGAAAAATATTAAATTATATTGCATTTTTAACGTTTGTTAAAAAAACAATCAAAACAAACCCTTGCCAACGCTTCTTTAAAACAAACCTAACAATTTGAGGTGTGGGTAATGACCCCTGTGACCCCCCCCCCCCCCCCCCCCCCCCCCCTCTAAATCCGCCACTGAGATGAACTGCCTTCAAAAAAGTATTCCTGGGGTTAAGCAGATTCTAAAGAAAGACCTAGATCCTAGATTGTATACTTTGATCTACAATTAGACTTTGATTTGGAACTTTGAACTGCCTTTATTTGATTTGTATATTATACTAAAATTACTATTAATATTTACCCTGATAGTCTGGGAAAATCTAAGAAGAGTTTATTTGTTATAAGAGCTCGAGATTTTTACATCTACAAAATCATAAAGGCCACCCTACACGATCAATCTGATTGTCAATCTGATTGAATCAATCAGATTGAAGTAGATTGACAATCCTGCCTTCAATCACAAGGGACCCTACACGTTCAATCAGATTGACAATCATTTTATAATATGTTTTGGCTAAAGTGAATTGTACTGTGTCATTGCCATTGAATTTTATACTTCGATTTGGACATCTAGCTGGTCTATATGCAGCAGGGTTATTTTTCTTCAGAAAATGAGTGGAGCATAGCGAAGCGGCCGTTTAAAATTCTAGGGCAAAAAAAATAATTTCGTGTTTTAATTCTGTAAACAGCACCGTACAATTCACTTTTACCTATTTTTTTTTAATGTTTTAATATTCAATTGCTTATAAATATGTACCTGAATAGAATTTATTAAATTCTTTTATACCTGCTTTGTGATTAATTTTATTTTTATACACTGATAATGTATAATTTGCTTTTTAAAATTATCTTTCTCTAATCACTATCTTCTATCTTTACTAAATAAATTTCAAGTAAAAACATTTTTAAAAACAAGCTTTTATTCGTATTCTTCGTAGCAAACCCTTTCATTTGATACCCATATCATGGGCGTGCTTAAAAAAGGAGAGATGGCACGCAACGCACTGGACTGAAGAATAGATTGATGAAGCCACTACACGGTCAGTCAGATTGACAGAATCCCCCGCCACTCACAGAATCCCCCACCACCTCACATGATTGAAGCTCGGATTTCAGAATATCTGGAAATCCGTCAATCACATTCATCAATCCATCAATCTTGCCCCTACACGTTCAATCAGATTGTCAATCCTACGTCAGATTGACAATCAGATTGATCGTGTAGGGTGGCCTTTAAGACCTGAGCTCTCACTAGAGGTCGACCAAGAAGTCATGAACACGGGAGAAACGGAAAGCTTAACTTCGTTTAAAATCGGAACTTCCGAGTAGTGCCGAAGTCAGTACAGTCGGGTGCAAAGACAATACCCATTTCTAGTTTGTATGACATGCGCAGTTACGTCAAATCTCACGAATATCAACACAAGGATCTTATATAAAGGGGATAGAGGGTTGAGGCAAAAAAGTGACCCCATGAAGATATGTAAAATATTAGCTCCAATGGGACAAATTACCTTCCTCTTGGTTATAGGTTTCCAAGAATTTGTTTATAAGTGTCAGGTTATAACCTGTTAAAAAAGGTAATTTGTCCCAGTTCAAAGGTCGTGGAGCATGCGCAGTATGATTTTTTCTCCAATTTCTCTTACCTTCATGGGGTCACTTTTTTGCCTTAAACCCCTTCTTAACATTACATCCGCTTTATATAAGATCCTTGTATCAACAACAAGAAGGTTTCCAATCTGTTAGGTTTCCTGTTTTGTTTGTTTTTATACAATACGAATTATAGCCACAACTGTCCTAAATTCAAATAACTCAGAAATAAAGAGGAAGAAATAATTGATTATGAAAGAAGAAAATCGATTTAAATTGAAAGAATATTATTATGAATAATAATATAAAGATATTATCGTACATTATTAGTGATTTCTTATCAGGTACAGTGTTGCCTGTTGCATAAAATATTAAAAAAATATTGAAGTTATCAAAAATAAAATTATTAATAACAAAAGAACAACACTGTGTTTTTTGACTGTGGTCTATTATATAAAAAACTGACTGTACATGACGCCACTAGCGCACTCCTCACATTTCCATGACTTCTTGGTCGACCTCTAGCTCTTCTTCGTTTTTCCCCAGGCTGCCCGAGTAAATACTAACTGGGAAAAGCTTTAGAATACGGTTACCAAGCCCGCAACACATGTTTTTATTCTATTCAACACTTGTTATGTTATGACAAAAGTGACAAAGGGACAAAATCATAATCACTCTTGTGTATTGTGTATATAAGTTATATTATTCCTATATTTAATAAAAACATTAAAGACGAAGGTGCATAATCTCTTCAAAATATCTCAATTTTAAAGTTTAATCTGGTAAAAACAGTGTATTGGGGGCTTGGTAACCGCATTCTAAAGCTTAGCCAATGAATTATTATTTTGCCTACTCATTTTAGTTTACTAAATATATTTTAAAAAGTATTATTTAACCTTACAAAAAACCTTACTTTTTGTAAGTGGCTGGTTAACTGCAGTTTTACCAAGTGAAATTTCATCTCGTTATTTTCATTTTATTCATTATTATGTTATAGGAAGTATATTTAATAGTAGCTCCAATTACCGACAGAGAATATGATCCAGAAAAAGAAAAAAGACTTATGCGAGCTTCAAAGAGAAGAAAACTTGAAAAGCTTGAAGCTGATAATTTTTTGGGTTCAGGTATTTGAAAATTAAATATGTTACAAGTATTCAAATGTTATCTAAAAGTTTTGTGATTTCTGATTTGTGTTTATTTTTTTGATAGAGATTATTAATTGATTTGTAACTTTTAGATGCGCCGGAGTCTGCAACATTCATTGAAAATTTCGTGACAACTATAATGAATAATTTACAGATATTTGTTCGGAATGTGCATATTAGATATGAGGATTCAGTTACTAAGCCGACAACCTCCCTTGCTTGTGGCTTCTGTATTCAGAGTCTCTCTATTGAAACCACTAATAGGTTTGTTTATAGATTTATCATTTTAATTGACATCCAAATTATCTTATCCATACTCTATAGTCTGTGTCAAATGAGTTTTTTAGTGTGTCGACAGCACGGGAAAGTCAAAAAAATTGAGAGGGGAGCCATAGCTCAGACTGTAAGCTAGTTGTAGTGTAGTGAATGTAAAAATATAATTTTTTGAGTGAGAGTGTTTGGGCTAAGCATTAAAGTACAGTTGCCAAGCCTACACAACACTGTTTTGACCGTATTAGGTACACTTCAAAATTTAGTTATATTGAAGAGATTAGACCCCTTATTCGCCCATAGACTTCTATATGCGTTTGTATTTGAAGTTAATAACCAAAGGAAATTTATAAAGAGGGATTATGTCCCTTTGTCTCAACAGTAATAAGAATAGAGTACAATTGTGTATTGTGGGCTTGGCAACCGTATTCTAAAGCTGTTTTGTGCCTGTGTGAATTTGTAAATATCAAGCCTATTTTCCAAGTTTAAAAGGGCTATTATGAATTAGTTAGTTCAAAAGGTTAGGGAATCGTACTGTTAAAAATATACTCTTAGATTCTTCTTAATATGTTTAGTTTAAAAGTACAAATGTAGCTATGTAGCTATGGAATTTTGCAAATTTTTTTTTTTTTTTTTAAATCATAACGTGTTAAAAGTAGGTTAACACATTTTATGGAGGTACTTATATGTTACAAAAATGAGCTTTGAGCTTAATTTAAAGATCTTTATAATGTACCAGAACAGCAAGATGAAAAGCTGTGGATCAGTCTGCATGTGGGTCAAAATCACATGCCACTTACGCCAAGTTGTCTTTTGCTCTCAGGAAATTATAAAATACCAATTTCATTTTTTTTTTTTTTTTAATGATCTTACACTGCATCTTCATTCATTTGAGATTATGTTCCTTCAACCGTGGTGAAAAGGTCATTATCACAGAGATTGCTTGAATTGTTCCTCCATTTCGTATTAGCCCTAACCCATTTTGTGCTATGTTCAGTGTCTGTCTGTTTCCCGTAGTTAATAATAATTATAATTTGATTTACATTATCTTCAATCGATTTAGGAGCTTTTTTTTGCTGCCCGAGCTCATTTGAGGAATATGAACTAATTAGAAAATAACATCAATTTAGAATTTCCTGAATTATAAGATGGTTTTACTAAAGACTGAATTGTTTTAAACTGTGAAACATTTTTCAGCAAATGGAAGCCTATTCAAAGTACAGCAGGTTTATCTTCCATCTACCAAATGGTGCGAGTGGAGTCTCTAAGTGCCTACTGCAACCCAAGTTGTGAGAAGCTTGCTGGAAAAGCTCCTGGAGTACAGTCTGGTGAAGCCCCTTACTCGTGGAGGCAAGACATGGCCAGAGCTTTGCAAACCTTCAGTATTCATAATGAGGAGTTTGACTTTAGTCAGTAACTTAAGTTCCAACTTATCAAATATTGACTTAAGTTAATTGACTTAATTAAAATTTTAAATCTAATTTGTATTAATTCATAATACATAATAATTTTTGTTTTTGTTTCGCAGTTTTGAAACCGATTACAGCTAAGATGAAAATAATAGTAAGTAAGTCAACTGAAGCAAGGGTTCCTAAACTGTTAGTTGATTTTGTGTTGCAAGATGCAGCAACTCAATTTTCTAGGCAGCAATATCTCACTGTTATAGAACTAGCTGATTCTTTCAAACGAATAGAAACAAACAGGTTTATTTTTAATTATAAAATTTATTATGTGAAATTAATCTGTGGTAGTAATTAGATCATTTCTTAGGGAAAGAAAATTTATTTATTGATTTCTAAGTATTGGATCATTATTATTTTTGTCAATTATATGACACAACCCTTTTTGCCTTCAAATTTAATACTTTTTAATTAAAGGAAATTTCGTCAATGGCATCCTAATTGTTGTGTAACTGGTAATACCTCAGCGTGGTGGAAGTATGCTTACACTAGTGTTCTGACTCAACGAGTTCGCCCATACACATGGACCCACCTTAAAGCTCACAGGTAAATAATTTTTTTGTTCATGTTGAACTTTTCTAAATTGTTTATTATTTTCTAAATATACAAAACAATATTCTCTTACTCAACCTCTACACACATAAAGAGTTAATAGTTCTATTAATCTTTTGTTTAGTAGAAATATGGTACACATTTCATTAAAAATTTAATAAACTCAATGATTAAAATTTAAATCAATAGTAAGGGGTTTACTTAATTTAACAAATATTTTTCCCATATTCAAACAATAGGACATTTTTCCTAATTGGTATAAAATTATTTTCCAGGTTGAAAACTGGTAAATTATTGTTGATTACATTCTCGGAGCTTTTTGAGTTAACTGTTTTTGTTTTTTTTGTTTTTAATACAACTTCAGTTTTGAACAGTTACTTATTGTGTTATCATAATCACAATTTAAAATTTTAATTGTATTTGATTTTTAAAAAAATTGCAAAATGGAACTTATTTGGTATTTTCCGGCTTATTTATAATTGAATATTTCTTTATTTGCTTTCAAGGGATAACTACCGAAGGTACAGGGATAGATATTGTCAGATTCTTCTCTGCCCTACTGATACAGAGCTGAGATTAGATTTACAGCAGTGTGAAGATCTAATTTCAATAACTGATATAATAATAGCTAGAGAAGATGCTAAAATACAGGTAGTTTGTTTTATCACAATTAAGAATATTGGTCCTACCTTTAAAACTAAAATAATAAGATAAAATTCAGAAAAATAAAAATGGTTTTTTATCATAATTTCTAACTAACCATTGTGTTCTCTGTTTGTTAAATATTTTATTGTAATTAATTTTCCCCCTTTTTCTTTATGTTAATACAAGTTAACTTTTGACTGATATTTGATGATATATCTTGTTCTTTATTTATATAGGTACTGCGGCAGAGCCCTGACAGAGTAAAGGTTATAGAGAAAGCTATGTGCTGGTGGAGAAGGAGACCTCCTTCCATAGAATTACATATCACAGCTCCCCGAGGTAGGGGTATATGGGCACAACTTTCTCAGGATGAGAGAACCAGACTCTGTGATGCCATCGGTTACGATCCTGTTACCAATATTCAAGAGAAGCCTAAGCAGTATATAGGTAACCCGTTTATATTGAATTTGGGTATTTGAAACAAAGTAATAGGGTGACATCTGACTCCTTAAGAAACTATCCCTCGCCACTTATCTAGTACATAAAACTATATTGATAAACTCATACTAAAAAATGCTAGAGGTCAATATTGTCTATCTCATGTTTCAGAACACAAAGTGAATTTCACATTAGCAAATTGCAGCGTAAGCTTACTTAATAGAGGCAGAGAGATTGTAGTTGTTACTATAAGTCAGTTCCTAAGCAGTCTAGAAACGAGACCTTCTGCTGGTGCTTTCAAGATATCTGCTAGAGTTGAAAGTTTAGTCGTTGAAGCAGCCAGTATTGAAAATGACTTGGTGCCATTAGTAACTGCTGATAATATATATACTGGTAAGTCTATTATTTATTTTAATATTATCATTTTACATGCATATATATATTCATATTTTTAGTTTATTTTTGAAATGTTCTATTGACATGCTTTTGGAGATAAACAAAGTGTAAGTTAATAATTCTAAATTCATCAAATAATCAGTAATTAACTGATCAGGCTTATCCGTATTCTATTTTGTAGAAAATAAACCAGAATACCCGCAATACAGTGTACTGCTGTATTTACAGCGTCAATTAACAGGAGGTTTTATTTAAGGTTTAATGAGGTTAACTGCAGCAAATTAAATTTTGCTTTATTTATATTAAATATAGATCTGCTTGTAAAACATATCATACAATATGTTTTATAGCGATTAAATGGAATTTACCTTTAAATGTTCTGTAAATTGGTGGATTGAAATATGCCTTCTTAATTGATGTCTAAATCATTCAAGGAAACCCAATGCCAATTTTGGGGGTTCTAAATTTAGAGGTGATTAGTATATTTTATGTGATTTTATGTAAGTAATAATTATTTGTCTTTCAGTATTTGTGAATGATAAAATAAAGTAACAATTAAACTACCTAATGGTACTTAAAAATTAAATTACCTAGTATACTTGAAATTGTATTAATATTATTGTTGCTTGTTTTAGGTAATACATCATCCAACTTCCTATCTGTCGATTTTGAAAAGCAGCCATTGAATACAGAAGCTGACTATGGAATTTCAATTTCCTTACAACCTGTTGAGATAGCTTACCATGAGGTATTTTTAAATCCTGTATATTAGTCTCTATTTTGTTTGTTTGTGGTTGTCATCAAAATCTTTGGAGGACTAATCCTCTTCCAGTCATCCAATTGAACTTGGCACATAGACTCTTTACCAATACTAAAACATGCTATACAATTTTAAGATCACCACCCACCCACTCACACTTATTTATGACATCACTTTTAAAAATTCAACCATGATTGTTATAAAAATTTTCTAAGTGTTTTTATAAAAAAAAAAAAAAAATTGACCATGACTCACACAACCAATATCCTTAAATATAAAGGATTTATGTCAAAAACATCTTTTTTTTTATTGGTTAGTGTTATAGTCCAGGCGATAGAGTGCAAAAAAGTGTCTGAGTAACATCAAGCTAGAATTTTGTGTATAAGAAAATCTTTTGGTGCCTTTTGAATATATGGTCGGCTAAGTTCGTCTGCAGGACATAGCTTGGCAATAGGCATTTAAAAAAAAAAAAAAAAAAAAACGGTGGAGAGTGGCCATGTCCCGCCCTTTTTGGTGGACAATGTGATTTTCATGATCTCGAGTACAAACTTAGTTAGTAGACCAAAAATCAAGTAGATGGTAGTTTGTCACTTAAGAGGTTAGTTTGTCAAATATTACTCCAAATCAAAGAGGTCACTGGTGATAATGCTGGTGGTGATTTCTAAGGTCAGGTGCAGAGTAGTTTAAGTGAGCCTCTCAATTTGCAAGTTCTTTCTTCCATAAAATATAAAAAATATTTTTCTCTTGTTTTCTTGATTTATCACTATATAATTAATGATGCTAACAAAATGAATGTTGTTTTTAAGCATGCTGTATCTGAGCTTGTAAGCTTTGTGCAAACCAACTCAGTTTCCTTGAAGAAGTTGTCTAAGAGTTTTGTTGAATCAATTATAAAATTTGGTCAGAGAATAGCTGGCCAAGCCATTCTGAGACATAGTAACATTCAACTGAGTTTAGATCTTGCCTTACCGTACCTTGTTATACCTGAACTTGGAACTATGCAGAAGTAAGTAAATACTATTAAATTTGATTATTTTTGAACCCTTTAAAATAAATGGAGAAACACCAACCAACCAATGTGTTAGACTTTGATTTAAGAATTCAAATTAAATTTATTTACCTTTTAACCTAGTTGTTGAATTCTCTGAAAAAATTTCTTTTGGTTATAAATGCTGAAAACTAACTGTGTGCATTTTTCAATATCTTAATATATTACTGAAATTTTTAGAGGTGGAAATTTAGCTATTATAGACTTTGGTCAAATCAAATTAAAAAGTGAGTTGCAACCTAGTAATTTTAACTTGGACGATTTGACACAAATGGAAATAGAAGAAAGACTTTACGATAGGTTTCATATTGACCTTACAGATTTCCAGATTCTTTTTTGTGATGCAGGTTTGCATAGTTTCTATACTTTTCATCTTTTTTTTTGCTGTAATTCGTTTTTTCTTTTAATTTATTAAAGAACTTAGAGCGCATAACTAATTTTCAATAATTAATCCATATTATTTACTTATTGAAGGTGATGTGTGGCGAGATGCAAAGAATCAAAATGATACAGAATTTCATTTAGTACCAAAAATCCAATGCCAGGCAGTATTTTCTAACAGTGTCAAACCTGAGTACCGACTTTTGCCAAGGTAACCATAAGAGTTTATAACTGTGACATTTTTACATAATATGTTTTCCAACAGAAATCCTTTCCTAGTGGATTGTCAAAGTCTTAGGGTAAACTATTTTATCATCAATGATATCAATTAATTTTATACTTATTGCTATATAATGAACTAGAAAAAAGGAAATGTTTGAAAATTTCAATTTATACTATGTGTTACTCCTCTGTGAGTTATAGATTTGTTTCTCTAATGATATACATGTGAAGGCATTATTTATGGCAGACTCTTTTTTTTATTTTTAGATACAAATTGAACATAGGAGTTACCAGCATTAAAGTAAATGTGTCAGATCGAAGGATTGGCATGGTTTTAGACTTTTTAGATACAGTTCCAGTTCCTTCAGAAAAGACTCTCCACTTATCCACATCCTGTCAGGGTATATGGGAAGAGGAGATTGGATACTTAACCAATGATAGGGTTCATGGAGATCCATCTTGGAATAATTTAGGGCTTCTAAGACTGGAAATTGTCCGAGCAGAGTTGAACAAGGCTAGTCTCAGGAATGCTCCATCTTTTGATAAAGATGATGCCAAGAAAGCTATGATACAATTGGACAGGTAAAGTTATTTAATTAACAACTCTATACATTTTCTTTAAAAAAATATGGGTTAAATTATTGAGCAGGATTCTGTTCATGAATAATTTTTAACTAAATAATTTTCTTAAACTAATAATTTTTTAATTTTTAACACAAATATGTTATTACTGTCCTTATTTTTATTGAAATCCATTCCGTTTTTCTACTAAATAAAATAACTTAATAGCTTGAAATATGTGGAAATTGTTATTTATTCAACTTTTATAAAGCTTTCTTATAAAAATTTAAAGATTAATCCCAAATTTTAAGTATGAATCACAGTTATGGTGGTTATAATATAATAAGGACATTTAAAATACTTCGTTCACACATCGTTATGAAAGCGTTTTGGATTCAATTCGTTTTTAAAATGATACATGTCCACATAAGAAAAAATACAGGTGATCAAAATATTTTTTTTTTATATCTCATATTGGTGATGTCACAAGTTAAACCTTCTTTAATATTACCTAAACCACAAATTTTTACATTTCTTATTTACAAGTTATTAAAACTTTTTACTGGTTCTTTATAGTATTTTTTTTTTTTTTTTCATATTATTTTTTTTTACAATTTTTATTAAAAAAATCTTAAATGTAGTCCATTTATGTCCAAATATGAATCAAACAGTGTAAGCCGTTTTTCCGGGAAAACTCTAGTTCCTGTGAAAATAGCTTTAAACACAGACGGAGAGAGGCCGGGTTTGATCCCCTTCCAAGGAAAAGTTTTTTTTATGATAAATTGTCATTTACAATTGTCATGATACAATTTGATAAAATATTCAATAATAATTAGATGTACCTACCTACGAAAACTCAATAACTAATACATGGCTAACACTGAGCTAAGTAATTATGAACTCAAGTATAAGAAAGTTAGTCTGAGTTGTCTCGGACCGATTTTTTCGTCTAATTGCAGTAGAGGCTATTAAATGGTTTTTACAGGTATCAGACAGCTCACTAATTACACTATTTTTAAAGCCATCTCTCATCAGCTTGTGAGTCTGATTTATTTCACTCACTTGACTCCTTGTTAAGTTTTTTCTTAATTTTCTTTTTACATTCGGTTTGAAATAAATGTTTAATTAGTAAAATGTGTTCTCACTTATGGAGACAAATGAATTTAATTTGGTTAATTTTTTTAATTATGAAAATATTCTGTTTAATTTAAGATTACATTTGTTTTACTTTCAAAAAGTTGAACAGCTTTATTAATTTTGTCAAACTATAATTGTTGGTCGTATGCAGGAGTTTTATATCTTCAGAGCAGAGTGATGAGGATAGTGAATTGTGGGCTAGAACAGTTGATCTACCTGGCTTTGATGATAATGTATCACCGAATAACAATATTAAAATGCTTCTGAGATTCATTATTGGAGAGGTAAAAATGTTCATTATATTTAATTTCTTTCATTTAGGAACACTACTTATTTATTTAGTTTTTGTACAATTATGGTTATAGCTATTCCATAGTTTATTTATGAAGAAGTTAGTCAATAATCTTCAATTAATGGAAATTTAAGTTTTATGTTACAAAATAACTAATGCCAATATATAAATGTAGTATTGAATATATTGCATTGGAAACCTGAATATTAAATAATAATATGCATCTAACTTTATTTTATTATAAATATATATATTTTTTTAAATGTATTACAGATAGTAATAGAGTTAAGTAGATCTTGCAACCGTGTTGACAAGCCATATCTTATGCTACAAGCTTCAAAACTTTGTTGGGACACCGCCCTTATGGAATATGGCCCTGCTATTCAAGCTTCTCTGGGATCGTTACATTTAGTGGATAAACTTCACACTGCACTCTCTGGTCAATACTTAGAACTTGTGGCAACCAATTCCAACTGTGACCTTGTCTCCCTCTTGTATAGAAAGGTAATATTAATTTGTTATAGTATTCCCAATTATTCAATAATAGTTAATTAATGCAGTAATTTATTAATTTGAGTGTTTTAATTTTTATTTGTATTTGAGTTCATTTTATTGTAGTAATAATAGTTTTATGTTAAGAATTTATTCCCTTGACTACTACTGAGGAATACAGTTCTCATTCTTTGTTATAATTATTACCTATATTATTTTATTGATTGTGTAATACGTTGTCGGATTGTTGTTAAAGGTGAGATCTGACTGTCCAGATTTCAAAACTCACTTCCACAGTGTGGAACAATCCCTAGTACTAGACTTTTCTTCTACATCTGTTATACTCCACCGTGAAGCATTTGTAACTCTTAATAAATACCTCCAGTACCTTCTTAACAAGTAAGATTTTAAAAAACATTCACTAATTCTTTATTAACCACTTTAATTAAAATTAACCACAATAAATATTACATTCGTTTTTAGAAATAATTAATCCTTTTTATTTTCAGAGTTCAAAATAGAGAATTATCCTTTCTTCAAAGAATTATCTCTACTAATTGGATAAGTAAAGCACAAGCATTAGTTAGAGATGATAATGATCCACCGATACCACCTGGTGCGATCAAGTTTAGTTACTCTACAAGACTTTCTGAATTCAAAATTACCCTATGTGATACTGATATTGAGTACATTGAAATCAAGGTACTTATATTTTTTTTTTTTTAATTTTGCTCTTGTTGCTCACATACACAGAGAGTATTTGCAGTATACTTTCGGGTACCTTAAGGCTCAGGTTCCTGGTCAGGAAAGACAATGTGAGAAAGCCGAAGCAATTCATAAAAGTGAAACCAACAGGACTGTGACCTTGAGGTTTACATTATTTGTAGGCCTGACAATATTCTTCTTCTTTTAAAAAGAATATTAAAAAGACATCTAAATATTCCCACTTTGCTAACATTATAATTTATACTTTTAGATTTCAGGTTTAGAGAGCGACTGTTTATTTAAAGCTAATGAAAGGATGGTTCTCAGATTTTTTCTCGCCCATATATCTGTTGATGACCTATCTGAAATCACTCTCTATCCCAAAGTAAGAGATTTATTTTAAGTTTTAAATCTTTCAAATAATTCTTTTATAACATATTAGTCTAGATAGCACAATTACATCAGATAATATTTTCTCCTAAAAATCTTGACACATCATTTTTTAAACATTATAGTAAATAATAACTTGGCTTACAATGATTAAATATAAGGGATTGTTGGATAAATTTTAGGTAGAGGATGCATTTTTTTGTTAGAGTTTATGGATATTATAAATGGATTGACGAATGTTTGGGGGGTATTATTTTTAGATTTAAAATGTTTTTTAGTGGGATTCTTTTTTTTTATTATATTTGTTTGGATATTTTTTATGAGTTCTAGAATGTTAGTTCATAATTTTAACATCAATATATTTTTTTCCCTAATTCAGCAATATTATTTTTGGCTGTTCAGTTTTAGAGGAAGTATACTTCAACGGAGTTAGTAATGATAAATTCAATATCCAATAAAAATAAAACTTTTTTTTAGATAATTTAATACATATTCTATTAAATGTAAAGAAGGTTTTAAAAAGTAAATTTATTGAAAGTATTCAGTAATTCAGATTTAAAAGATTTGTTCATTTTACATGCTTCCATGATTTAAGTGATTCTCTGTTCATGCTTCCTAATTGATCATAGGTTTATATTTTATGTGATTAATTTTCATAATACCGGTGTCATTCTATAAGCATGTATATTTTTTCAGATATTATCTGTAGAGGATGAGAAAGTTGTTGATTTTAAATATGTTAGACATAGTCCTAGATTTTACAAACAGGCTGAAATCGATAATTATAGAGATGATGTTAAAAGTGATGGCAATTTCAAACTGCATGTTGGTCGGCTTCATTTGGTTTTGCTTCTTAAAATGGTTCTAGATATCCAGGTAAGTCCTTATAGATGTTAAAATTATTTATTTCTTATATATTCATGTGCATGATGCATCTTCTAATAAATGGGTTATTTGTTATCTCTGAGGATTTTTTTTCTAATTATGTGGTTTATTGTTGTGAATTAAATAACAATTGAAGATATCGAAAATAGGTCAAAAATAAAATTGAAAATTACGGATTTACTGATGTTGTGGAAGGTATAAACAAGAATGGTGTATATGGACATTTTGATTATACCCTGAAGAAAGAAAATAAAAGTTTCTGAAACATCAGTAAATCCAAACCTATATTTTTGAATGATCCTCGCTGTCCTCAGTTATTTATTTATTTTTGCTTCTGAGCTTACCGAAGGTAGCAGAAGCTATGTAATTGTTCTAAAGAACAATAATATTTTATGTCTCCGATTTCAAAAATTCAAATAAAGAAATCTGTTTTAGACATCACGGAATATTTTTGGTTTTGTGTTTGTCTGTCGCTCAATTTTTGTGAACCAAAATGTCTTAAAAACTACACTCAGACTTTAATGAAATTTGTATTGTATGGTAGGTCATAATTAGCATATTGTTGGTCCCATATAAGTTTTAACCTTTTGTGCTCATTTATTTCTCTTCCACATGCACACAAATATACATTTATTTACACCTACTTATCTGATTTGTAGGGAACTTTTATAGTTTATAGAAAGTAACCCACACATAGCCCCAGATTAATTTGAACCATCTGCGCTCTTTAACTTTTGCTAAATTGATACTTTAATTCATGTAAAAAATAAAAACAATTTTGACAGGTTATAAAATCGGGGGAAAAAATTAAAAACATTAGTCAATAATGGCTTGTAAATGCATAAAATCAATGAAGTACGTGATAAGATGCGAGGAAGCTAAGTTCCACATCATTTAAGACATTTTACTTCCTATATATTATGTACTGAGTATTGAGATAGTATAAAAATTCAATTGTTTAATTAATTTACTTGTCTTAAGTTTCTTCAAGCCAATGATTTGTTTTTTACTTTCTCATATAAAGAGAAAGTATTGTGATGGCGCGAAAATTCGATTTTGAGATTTTGATGGATTTACACGTTTTGAGGTCCCCTGAGTCCAAAAAAGTGATTTTTAAAAAATGTCTGTCTGTCGTCTGTCGTCTGTCGTCTGTCTGTCGTCTGTGCAGACGCCTGGAGCCCAAACTACTGGGCCGATTTTGACGAAATTTGGCATACATGTTCAGAAAAATCATACCCCGAGGCGAAATCGAGAAATGAATTTTAGCTCTAAATTTGGGGGCGCTACCCCCCAAAAACTCTGAAAAAACATGAAAAAAAATTATTTCTCGAAAACGGTTCCGACGATTTTGATTAAAAAATTCTAAAATGTAGTCCATTTGAATACGAATCCAACGATATAAGCCGTTTTCCCGGGAAAAATCTAGTTCCTGAGATATTAGCTTAAAACGCGGACGGAGAGAGCCCGGGTTCGATTCCCCGACCAGGAGAAGTTATTTTTATGATAAATTTTGATGAAATGTTCAATAATATTTAAATGTACATTTGAAAACTAATAAATGGAAACACTGGGCTAAGTAATTATAAACTCATATATGAGAAAGTTTGTCTGAGTTGTCTCGGACCGATTTTTCTATATCATAGCTACCTTTCATCTAGTTATCTTTTTTTTGTAGCTACTGAATAATTTAAAAATATTTTTTTTTTTTTTTAAATTTCATTCAATAAAAGTAACATTTATTACTTACTAGTAATAATATTTCAATTTTTTAACAGCTGCTATTTTTTTAAAAAATAGCTATAATTTTTTTTTTTTTTTTTTTTTTTTTTTTTTTTTTTTTTTTTTTTTATCCGCTTCGACTGCATGTGGGTCATTAGCGGTAAGATTAATAATGTTGTTTTGGATAATAAACTATTAAATGTTGTCTTATTCAAAAGATATGATAGTGTCTATATTTTGACTCTCAGTTAATGTGCCTTAACAATGTTGTCATTACATTTATTGCTTATAAATATTATGATTTTTATATTAAATGGATTTAAATTATAATGCAATGCTATGTGTTTTTTCGGTAATAGCACTTCTTTGAACCTTTTATAAAGCCAGGAAGTATCAGATATTTAGTGAGTCATTGTCACTCTTGGGTGAGGAACTGTTTTGTTGATTTAAGGAACTCAATGACTCGAATTCATATAGCATTGGATATCCATGCCCCAACTATTCTCTTACCACAGAAAGCTACATCACCCAACCTCATCATTTTAAATCTTGGTAATGACAAATTATCTCTTATTACTTTTCTTTGTTTCTTTAAATAATAGTGTTTGAAAATACTGTTATATATAGCTGTCCTATATATACTGAAAGTGGAAGTAAGAATATTTTTGACTTATTCAATATCTGGGGAGCCCAGCCAGCCTGTGTGGATTAAATTACTTACCACATTTGTTCAGCCATCAATAAATCAAGGGCGGCACGAGGTCGTGGGTTTGATCCCTCTCCATGAAACTGATTTATTTGGCTCCCTAATGATCACACCCACTATGTAGTCACTAATGACTACATTGTACAGAGGTATGATGTGTAAATTTTCTGGAACTCTCTACCATGGGACTAGTAAAATGGGCCTAAAATATGGCTTATTACTAGGTTCGAACAAGTGGTTTGTCTAGCCCATCTAGTACTAGAACTAGAACCTTACTGCCACTACTATTTAATATCCTTCTTTATTTTAAGAAGTTATTGACATTTTAAATTTATTTTTGGTGCTTTTCATACCATTTATTCTACATGTGTACCAAATGTTCGGTTTGTACCTACTGAGGGAGAGTTAAACATTAAATGCCAGTAAAAAATTAAATCAGTGTCACACTTAATTAAGAATAAAACTATTTTTAATATATTAAATTCAATTTTTAAGTTTTTGGTAGTTTTCATACTACGGAAAGTTTAATTTTTAATTTAAATCAAATTATAATTATTATTAACTACAGGAAACAGACAGTGAAAAATACACCCCAGCGCCGGGGTGTATTTTTCTCTGTCTGTTTCCCGTAGTTAATAATAATTATAATTTGATTTAAATTAAAAATTAAATATTTTATTAATATAGTTATAAAATTTAATTCTTTCAGGTGATTTAAATGTGGAGAATTTTTTTAAAGAAAAATCAGCCATAATAGATGGGCTACCAGCTCCAGTGATAGACAACATTCTAGTTAGATTGGAAAATTCTCAAATGAGTCGTGCAGTTATGACTTTAGCTGGTACGCTTGAAGCTCAGGTATATTCATAATAAAATAAACTTTGTGGTTTATAAATAATTTATTAGAATTGTATAGAACATAAATGTATATTTAGGATAGAAATTTTTGGTTATAACATAATATGTCCATTTTTAGGAACCAATAATAGAACCTATTTGTTTGAAATTTGATGTAAAGAGAATGATTTCGTATCATAATATGGTCAGGTCACTGGCTGGAATTTATCTACAAACAGCGTCTCAGCCTCTTCTCTATCAAATAAGTGGATTAGCTGAGCCCATAAAAATCAACATTGGACAGAGAGATCTATCAACCCTGGTTAGCGTTTGGTGCGACAACTTCGCCAACATAACTTATATAGGAAGTAAGCTGCTATTATTAATTTTTTTTTTCAATATGTGAGAAGTGAGGGGAGGTTGGGTATATAAATAAATTGTTGAATTTGAATTTGTAATAATAAATTATAAATTATATTCTTCTGATCTAGGGACTTTAGCAAATAAATCAGCAGAGGCCACAGAGGAAGAATTTGCAGCACCAGTTGAAGATCACACAGTAAAAAAGTTGCAAGCGTTCTTTACACACAATGAATTATTACGAAGAGAAGCATCTCTTCGATTTACTCTTGAAGGCTTACAGATTTATATGTTCAACGATGGGGAAGAGGTGTATTATTATTATTTATTTAATTTTTGTTATTTATTATCAGTAGGGATTCTCAAGTAAGACTATCACAGATGTATTGTGTCTTTATTATTAAAAATGAGACATAATATTTTTCTCCCTCTTTATTTATTATTTAATATTAAATGATAAAATTTTTGTTGTCTTTTTCATAGATTCTTAGCTCTCCGGTGAGGGATATGAGTCATGGTATATGCAAATTTGAGGCAGGTGAAGCCACATTATCATTGGACGTGTTCTCTGATTTTAGTATGGAAACCAAAGTATCACTTCAAAACTGTGTTCTTGAGGACATTAGAAAAACATCAAAAAGCAATGTTAAAAAGTAAGCAATCTAACATAACTTAACTTTTGAACTTCATTTTGATAAATAAAACACAAATAAAAAAAATCGGTCCGAGACAAATCAGACAAACTTTCTCATATATGAGTTCATAATTACTTAGCCCCGTGTTTCCATTTATTAGTTTTCAAATGTACATTATATATTATTGAACATTTCATCAAAATTTATCATAAAAATAACTTCTCCTGGACGGGGAATCGAACCCGGGCTCTCTCCATCCGCGTTTTAAGCTAATTTCTCAGGAACTAGATTTTTCCCGGGAAAACTGCTTATATCGTTGGATTCGTATTCAAATGGACTACATTTTAGAATTTTTTAATCAAAATCGTCGGAACCGTTTTCGAGAAATAATTTTTTTTCAGGTTTTTTCAGAGTTTTTGGGGGGTAGCGCCCCTAAAATTAGAGCTAAAATTCATTTCTCGATTTCGCCTCGGGGTATGATTTTTCTGAACATGTATGCCAAATTTCGTCAAAATCGGCCCAGTAGTTTAGGCTCCAGGCGTCTGCACAGACGACAGACGACAGACAGACATTTTTTAAAAACCACTTTTTTGGACTCAGGGGACCTCAAAACGTGTAAATCCATCAAAATCTCAAATTCGAATTTTCGCGCCATCACAATACTTTCTCTTTATATGAGAAAGTAAAAAGTAAAAATAGACCAGTTTATTATTAAACTACAATAGCAGAGGTTTAACCATTTAATAGATTATTATTATCATGACTTGAGGGTGGCCTATATTTTATGAAATATTTAGTTTACATTTTTATAATAAAAACTTATTAAAAAAAAAATTCTCTTATAATTTTTTTTTTTCTTTTTAAATAAAATATTGTAATTTTTTTTAAAATTATATATTTCCATTTAACATATTTTTTGTGAGGGCTAAATAAAGTTGTGAATGTTTTAGGATACTTCAATCCCACTGTGGGTCTCTTCATGTTGAGGACAACAGTAACATATCTGTATCGACCCCACCTATACTCGATATTACATTTAAACAAACAGCTATGGGCGATAAGTGCATAGATGTTCTTATGGAACGAACCAGGCTCAATCTATCTGTTTCATTTATCATCGATTTTACTAGATTTATTCTTGATGCCTTACCAATAGACAGCTCTTGTGATGGAGGACTTATTAATCATGGATACATAGGGGATACAACTCAGGTCTCTAATTATTTTAATTAATTTTAAAATTTAAATATTTCCTTGTTAATAATCACTCAAAAAATTATCATATTACTCTAATTGAATACTTTTTTTTAGACTAAGTTCCATTCTGATAAATCAAGAAATCCAAGTTCATCCGATAGCACAAGTGGATATTTCTCATCTCGAGGGTCATGTGCTGAAGATCAAACAGGTTTTTATTTTTGTATAATATGTATTACAATTGTAGCATAAAAATGATTGTTTTTAAAAATAGCCTTTGGTTGAATGGAAACTATATAGGATAGCAATATAAGAGATAAAATAAACTGTTTATAAAACCCTATTTCAAGGCTACCTGAAGAAAGGTTTCTAGATAAGACAAAAATGAAATTGCACACAAACCTTGACTTACAAATCTTTGGACTTGATTGTTTTTAAAAAATATTAATATTATTGATTTATTTACCTTTTATTGATAATATGTAGTCACATATTTTGTTAATTAAAAGTTAGAATAAAATCAGAATTTTTGTTATTTTTAGCCTTTATTAAAAAAGAAAATTGGAAGAAAGGGTGGGAATAATCTAAATTTTTAAGTCGAGATTTGTTTGTAAATAATAAAGAAAGGGCAATTTCTTAATTAAATTATCTTCTTACAACATTATTTTTTTAAGTATGTATTTCTGTAGGCTTCTGTGGTAGTAAACTCACCTTATTTTCACTATTTTGTATTTTTAATATTAAGAGAAGTATATTATTGAGCTGTTTCAATTAATTTCTAGTATTTAAGTATGAAATTTGTTTGTTTAGGTGTATCAATATCCATTCACCTAAGGAAGCCAGAAATCATGATGTGTTGTTCCTCTGGAACTCACGCAGTTCTTCTTCGAACTGAAGTGTTGATGGATTACAGTAGGCATCCTACTCGGGAATCTCTTGTCTTTTCTCTTTCTAACCTCCACATCCTTACAAAACAGCAAAACTTCAACCGAGATAAACCTGTTATGGTAATTTAGAACATTTCATATTGGTTCATATAGGTTAAGATACTATCTACTGAACCTGAATATGTGGAAAAATAAGTTCGTTTTATTGCAGAGATGAAGATGGAGTCCTATTCTGACCAAAAATTTCAATTTTTAATTTAAATCTCACATTGTCATTAGAGTTGCACATGAATTTGTGGATGAATAACATTGTCCAATGAACTTAGCCTAAGGATTGATAAAATGTTTACGTGTACCTAATTTATTTTAACTAGAGTGGTCAATTATTCCTTAAATTGTTGTTTGAAACTTGACAGTCAAGTTTCATGTTTCATGTTTTCACAGTAGGAACCTTGTTGCTTCAACATAATCAGCATGATTTTGAGTGAGGAGGCTATTAACTCATGAAGTAAGTTATATTAATAGTTAAAAGTATACCTGAAGGTAAAAATAAGTATATTGAGAAAATAAAAAATAAGTATATTATCCCTATATTTGAATTGACTTTTTTCCCCTACAGGTTCTGTACCCCTGTGATATAGAGTTGGCAAGAAGTTTGAAATCTATTGATGATGGACTTCGAATAACAGTTAATGTTAGCCTAATTGATGTGCATATTACAGCTTCAACTGTTCATACTATTGAAACAGTGAGTAAAAAAGTTTTTTTTTTAAGGTTATTTAACAGTTTTGTAAATTTATTTGTTCTATTAACTTAATCATATTATGGACTATGAGTCTTGCTATTGCCGAGGTGAAGCCGAGGCAGGCAATATACATAAGGCAGAAATGTTTCCTTTGTTGCTTTGTTGCATACAATATTTTATCTACTCACACTATTTAGATAAAAAATGGAAGCTTAGGTAAAAGAGTTAGTTTGAGATGAATCATCAACAAACTCAAACCAAAACAAGTCGTGTTCCAGTGTTGCCACTTCTTACTCGAGATTAATTTATTCAAAGACCTACAATTCAAATCCTTTTTGAGTTTATCATTTTTAAACTTTAAAAAATAGTAATATTATTAATACATTAATAATATAACACTGTTTTGTAATAAAAAAAAAATATAAAACGTAAAAAAAAGTATAAAACTAAATGAAAATAACACTTATTAAAATAAAACCAAACACAAAGAAAAAAAGATGTTATGACATGCTCTGGTAAACACTCTACTCTCTCTGCCTTGGCAGGGAAATATTTCTCTACCTAGGCAGAGAAATATTTCCCTGACTGTTTTAACTACTTTCCTGGCTGTTTTTAATATTTTAATGACAAATCAGCGAAATAGTACTTTCCATTAAAAACAGTTAAGTAATGCTTAATTTTGCTGCCGTGAGTTGATAAAATATATTTATTTATTAAATCAGTAAAAATCAAATTTATGGTTGTCTCTTATCTCTTGTTAGTATAATTTGCTAAGAAACAGAACCATAGAACAAAAAATAACATTACTACAGTACTACTATTTCTATAATATGAATAGGTCCCTAGATATTATATTTGGTATGGTTATTATTATTGTATGATAAAATAAAAATATGTAATGAGAAAATGATCGAATGATGTTTTACTTACTTTTCTAAACATAAAATAAATGTTTATCATCATTGTAAAGATTTTTTTAGTATATGCTAAAAGTTAAACAAATAAAATGTTATATGAATGGCAGTATAAGATGTTTATAAGATTAAATTAAGGGAAAACAGCTTTTAACAGATTTCCTGATACAAAATAAATAATTATAACACCTAAAATCTCACTTTTCTAGCTTTCTTTCTTGCAAATCAATCACCAAATCAGATTTTATGGCCAAAAGACTAAAGCCACTCATTCTTGTTCCATGGCATTCACTTAAGGGTATGTTGGCTTTTGAACTAGCCAAGTCTGTGTATTAAATTAGCCAAGTCTTGTCCAGTTTTCTTACAACAATCTAAAAAGCTCAAAAATTGTTCAACAACCTTAAATTCATTTCCTGGTGCTGTTTCTATTTCAATGAGGTATCTTAAAGCAAATGTTGCTTGTTTTGTGTTTGAACTATCCGGAGTTGAATCTGCCAGAATTAAATAATACTTTGATTTTTTCTTTTTCTATTATTGCATTTAAAATCTTAGCACTACAGTAATACACTAAAGTAATTTTGTGAATCAGGGGAAGATAATGAGCAGCAAGCCTTTATCCCTCTTCTTGAGAATATTTTTCTTTCGTTATATGCTCCTAAGAAATGTCCGGTATTGATATCTCAAATTCTTTTATAATTCCCAGTAAATGCTAGTCCTCTCTCTGCAAGAAATAACATAACATTCAGACTCCTTTCCAGCTGGTGTCTCCAATACTTTGTTTTCGATCGGATTTCCACATTCAATTTAGATGTAATATCAGTTGCTGTATTTAAATTTCTTTCCATTTCACACCACGTTATATACATGTCTTTATGATTATTAGATGACTCAAATTGTGAGAGCTTATATATATATTACGCCAAGAGTAATCTTTGTTCCACCCTAAGCAGCTCATTAGAACAGATGTAACACCTAACTATAAACCAATATCTGATAATGTACGACAGCCTTTTTGGGGATGTTCCTCTTTTTTCTCCCTCTCTCTGTGTTTTTGGGCCCCTGATTTGGTTCATTTCAATACTCAGAAAGTTGATCTGGAATCAAAATCAAACTAGATAATAAAAGTTTAGTTAAAATTCATTCCCTCAATAAAATTAAATCCCCGGAGACTATGGCTTAATTAAATAGGTGTACCTTGGCACCGAGGATAAGGTTGATAATGTCTGGGTAATAAATAATATAAAAAATTATAAAAATAAATGCGTGATTGGGGATGTGGGGTGAGCAGGGGCTTGGCGCAGGCGCATTTCACCAAAGTCGTTCGTCGTTTGTCTCAGAATCTAGAATCTATTTCCTTTCTATTATTGAGCGCATCCGCCAAGCCACCAACCCTCCATCATATATTGGCCTTAATATTAAGTAAGCGAAAGTAATTATTCATCGGTTGTTCTCAGTAATATTATCTAAACTATGCTGATGAGATTCAACTCCGGATAGTTCACACACAGAACTAATTTGTTATAAGCTTCACAATTTGTGTGAGTGAGAGAAACAAAGGGATGTGTTACGCAAGTTGTTGTAATAGTGAACACGGTCTTTGATAATATAACATTGCAGTCAGATTTAGTCATGTCGTCGACTGTGTCAATTCCAGCCAACATAAGTCCTCTCAATTTAGATGGTACTCAAAACCACATTGCCTGGACTACATGGATAAAGTCATTCAATCTATATCTAGTGGCCTCGGGCTTAGAAAAAGAGTCAGACAAACGCCGTGTAGCCATTTTATTGTCACTTATAGGTTCCCAAGCCATGGGTATTTTTAATTCTTTTAACGTCGACACTGATTCAATAACATATGATGAACTCCTAGTCTTGTTTAAAAAACATTTTGTCCCAACTAAAAACATTACAGTTGAAAGGCACAAATTTTTAACACGCCATCAAAAGTCGGATGAATCTATTGACGAATATATTACTGTCTTGGTTAATCTAAGTCTATCGTGTGAATTAAAAGAAATGCGGGAAGAATTAGTCAAAGATGTCCTTATATGTGGTCTTTTACCTACAAATTCACACATAAAACAAAGACTATTGCAAGAAGAGGATCTTACATTAGACAAAGCTATAAGATTATGTAAAACAATGGAGCTAAGCCATGCCAGAGCACAAGAACTACAAACAACAGACAATGCTGCAATAGGGAAGATAGGAGCAAGGACTTCATCAAGTCAACAATCGAGAGGTCGTTCTAATATGCGTCACTCATCTGACAGACCAGACTCTGCTCGCAGTCCATCTAATTACGCTACAGAATACAACTACAGTCACAAGTCTAGAGGCAACAGCCCTAATAAACCACTATGTCCTAAATGTGGTATGACGCATAAATTTAAATGCCCGGCGTATGGCATTATCTGTCGCAAATGCCAGAAAAAAAATCACTATGCCCGAATGTGTAGGTCATTTCGTGTCCAGGAAATTTCTAATGAACCCATTGAAAAGGAGAATAATAATAATACTGATCTGTTTATTGGTGCATTAATGGTAAATAATGTTCAAAGTATTTCAAAAGAAAAGTATTGGTCTGTTAATATTAAAATAGGTCGTCAGTCAGTCCTCTGTAATTTAGATACGGGAGCCCAGACAAATGTTATGTCTTTTTACACATACAAACAACTAGAAGCAAATAACCAGACTCTTCAGTCTTCAGAAGTTAATCTATTGACTTTTAGTGGTGAAAAAATATCAGTCAAAGGTCGAACTAATATAATTTGTCATTATAAAAATAGGAAGTATAATTTAGAATTCTATATAGTTAACATTAAATGTCAAACTATACTGGGTCTAGAGTCCTGTATAAGACTGGAACTCATAAAGAAAATTAATAATATAGAGTCAAGTCAGCCTAAAGGCTTAGTAAAGTCAATTATTCAAAATTATTTAAGTGTTTTTCATGGGCTAGGTTGTCTACCTTACAAATGTCACATAACTTTAAATGAAGATGTGCAACCAAAAATTGATCCGCCGAGGAAGGTCCCTTTTAAATTAATGAAACCTCTAAAAGATGAACTGGAGTCAATGGAAAAAACAGGAGTAATCTGTAAAGTAAATGAACCATCGTCATGGGTAAGTTCACTTGTTTTAGTGGAAAAGAAAACCCAAGGAAAACCTATCAAACTTAGAGTCTGCATGGATCCTAGGAATTTAAACACTGCTATAAAAAGGTGTCATTACCCGATACCATCAGTTGAGTTAGTCAGGTCAAAACTAGCTGGAGCACAATACTTCTCTACACTAGATGCGGTCAGTGGATTTTGGCAGGTTGTTCTAGAAGAAAAGTTCAAGACTTTGTACATTCAATACGCCGTATGGCCGGTATCGTTTCTTGCGTCTTCCGTATGGCTTAAACTGTGCCCCAGAGATTTTTCAGAGGATTATGAATGACTGCCTGGCTGACTTAGAAAACATCATGGTGTATGCAGATGACATAATAGTATGGGGTGCTAATCAAGAAATACATGACCGATGTCTAGAGCGTCTCCTACAGAGAGCAAAAGAATTAAATTTAAAATTCAATAAAGATAAGTGTAAATTTGGTCTTACTGAAATAAAGTATTTAGGTCATATCTTCAGTGGCCAAGGAATCAGGCCGGACCAAGAAAAAGTACGAGCAGTATGCGACATGCCAACACCCTCCAACACTAAAGACTTACAAAGGTTTCTAGGTGTAATAAATTACTTAGGTTCTTATATAAAAAATATGGCCAAGGAAACAGAAGTCCTCAGAGATTTATTAAAAAAGAATTCTGACTGGCAATGGCATGCTGAACATCAGGAAGCTTTTAAAAAGCTCAAAGAACTGATCAGCACAGCACCTGTACTTGCCCATTTTAATCCAGATAAGCCAATATGTTTATCAGTCGATGCTTCCTCAAGAGCTGTAGGTGCAGTATTGCTACAGCAAGGCAAACCAGTATGCTATGCCTCTAAGTCTTTAACTCCGTCTCAAACAAGAATGGCTCAAATTGAAAAAGAATTATACAGCCTTGTCTTTGCAAGCCACCGTTTTCATCAATATTTATATGGGCAAATCGTCAATGTTGAAACTGATCACCATCCTTTAATAACACTTTTTAAAAAGCCATTAGCTGAAGTTCCGGCAAGATTGCAGAGAATGTTCTTAAAATTACAGGCATACCATTTTGAAGTAACTTATACGCCAGGGAGTAAAATGTACATTGCAGACACACTTTCAAGAGCGCCTTTGCCAGAGGTTGAACAAGATATCTTGGATGAAGAGTTAACAATTCATATTAATCTACTTAAGAAAAGTTTAGCTGTCTCAGAGCGTCGTGTTATAGAGCTACGCCAAGCCACGTCTGAAGATAACATTTTGCAAGATTTGAAAAATCATTATAAAAATGGTTGGCCTGAAAATAAATGCTCTTTAAACCCACATTTAAATCCCTACTGGAATTATAGGGCAGAAATACATGAAGTTGATGGATTACTTTTCAAAGGATCAAGTATCATCATCCCAACATCCATGCGTAAGTCAATACTCAATATTATTCATGAAGGTCATATGGGCATAGAAAAATGTAAAAGCCTTGCTAGGCAAATAGTATTTTGGCCAAATATATCATCTGATATAAAAAATATTGTTGATAACTGTCCTACTTGTTTGGCTCATCGGAAAAGCCAATCGCCTGAGCCTCTATTACCACATAAGGTACCTCAAAGACCATGGGCAAAAGTAGGAATGGATTTTGCTCAACATAAATCTAGAAAGTACCTACTAGTGGAAGACTATTTTTCTAACTTTTTTGAGGTAGCCGAGTGCAGTCAAGGGGTGTCAGCTGATGCTGTAATTGTAATTTTAAAAAATATTTTTGCTCGGCATGGCATACCTGAAGAAATTTTTAGCGACAATGGACCCCCATTTTCTTCAGCTGCATTCAAAACCTTCTGTTTTGAGTGGGATATAGTTCATAACACTTCCAGCCCAAATTTGCCAAGGAGTAACGGGTTAGCCGAGTCAGGAGTAAAAATTTGGAAACAAATTTTAATTAAATGTGAAGAAGACAATCGGAGTGATCCGTACCTATCTCTTTTGCATTACAGAACCACACCAAGAGGAAACCTGGAATCACCAGCAAAACTGCTTATGTCTAGATCTCTACGTACCAGGCTGCCGACACATCATACTCATCTCCGTCCGAAAGTTGTTAGTTTTGCTGACCATAATAAAAACAAAGAAGATAGCCAAGCTAAGATGAAGAATTACTTTGATAGGAAAGCCAAACCTCTGTCATCTTTAGAGACAGGAGACAAAGTCTATTTTAAACAATTACCAGACTCTACATGGAAACCAGGGTTTGTTACCCAGCAACACCAACAACCAAGATCTTATGTTATACGCACACCGGAAGGGAGAGAATACCGTAGGAACCGACAGCATATATTGAAGATGCCTAGCAACAGTGGAACAGATCCGGAACCCACTGTTTCTATGAATACTCCATTAACATCATTTGACACTTCTCCCAAAGTAGATGCACCAAGGAAAGATCCACCAGCTCAGAATGAAGCCTTAGAGAACCAAACCCATGATGGACCTTTAGTTACACGTTCAGGAAGAAAGATCAAGGCACCTAAAAGATTGATAGAAACTTAAATTGTCATCACTTACCTTATTGTAAATTATCATTACTTATATTCTAAATGTTAAAAAAAAAAAAGAAAAAAAAAAAAAAAAAAAAAAGGAACATGTTGTAATAGTGAACACGGTCTTTTATATATCAGGTTATCTAAGGTTGTCTTGGGTCGCGGACTGTGTTCCGATTCCCGCCAAGACGCCTGCACGTTCACGACTTGCTTTTATGTATATAATTGTCTCTTACTTAATTACAAGTTATTCTAAATGTCTTGAGTATTATTATTATCTAAATATATTTAAACACAAGTGTGGCACATAGGAACTGTTCCAACATCAGACATTAAGTCAATAAGATGTTGGCTCGGCATTATGCCATATCCTGCATCGTTTTGTCGTGTCTGACTCATCAGGGGCTAGACGATGCCCACCCAACTCTGGACCTATACCAGATCAAGAAGATCAGATATGGGCTTATCAGAGACAAGCGTGCTCTCATACCGCCATAATTGCTTGGCTGGCAATTCCTATGTGCCACACTTGCGTGACACATCCCTTGGTGTCTCTCACTCACACAAATTGTGTAGCTTATTGCTTATTGCAGTGTGCAAATACAGTATCACATTACTGATGAACTAATTTGTTATTTAAAATTATAATGCAAGTAAAAAAAAATCTGGTTCAGCCCATGTCCCCTGAGGTCCTGCCTCCCCCTGAGTGTTTTTTTTTTTACCATGGTAAAAATATTCTAACCATTATTGTATTCTATTTAGAATTTCCTAATATGTAAAAGAATATGTTAATTTTGCTTTATTTTATTTCTGTTTTATTCTGGAAGGATTTTTTTTTTTTTTTTCATTCATAATATAAGATTATTTTCATAGGTGATTAAATCCTTTATTTTCTATAATTCTATTGTTTATTTTATCTCAGTTATTTAAAGAAGTTAACACAAGTCTAATGACAGAGGACGGTGAAGCTAACAACGCCTTTTGCTATTCTGAACTGGAAGATCTTTGGTCTCCAAGAAAAATGAACCCATTTACTTCCTCTCACATATCTGGTATTAAATCTATGCTTCTGTTTCATGTTATTGTTATTTATTCTTCAAGAAGGGTTTGATTGAACTTTATAGTTATTTGAACGTTTATAATATAGATGGAGCTAGTGGAGTCACAGGAGTTCGAGAGGGAAGATTAAATGAAACTTGGAGCTTTGCTGTACCTAAAGTTCGCCTCATGTTGGAATTAGAGGAAGCAACTAAACGAAGTCCTGTTCTTCTTTTCAAATCTTCAGGAAATGCCACTGTTAATAACTGGACAACTTCCCTCCAGTTAAAGGGTAAGATATTGAAATAAAATTAGTTTGGTTTTTTAAACTGTATCTGTAATGCTTGGTGGTTTTATGGTCTAGCTTAAGTAGGTTATTTCTGCTGTGATTTTGGAGATCTTATTTATAGTGAATAACAATAATTGACCAGGTTATTGTAAAAATCAACAGTATCAAATATTTTTACACAAAACTATTTCCATTATTGTAGTTATTTATATGAGAGTTCACTGAAAATTACCTCTTTAAAAATAGGAAGGAGATTTGACTATAAACTGGCCAATTTTACTCTTTGAATTTTATGGTCTGATTTAGATTGTATTCTATAATCTTAAATTTTTTTTTTTTTTTTTTTTTTTTTTAAATAAGGTCTGCTGTAAGGTTTTTTAAAATTTAAGATATGAAAATAATACTTTAAATTCACTGTATTCAAAGTAATTACCTTGAATAAAAATATATATTAATTTTGTAAGTACGTTTATATAAGTTTTGACTTACAGGAGAAATGCAAGTTCAAGCTTCATTCTACAATTGCCAAGTTGGTTCATGGGAACCATTACTTGAACCTTGCAGTGAAGAAGAAGGGGTTTATAGACCTTTTGAGATAGCTCTTAAGGTAAATAACATTTAAATAAATTTGATTCAAACTACTAATAAAAAAACATATCTCACCCATTTACAAAAAAATGGTTTTTTTGTGTATAGATATTCCAAGCCAAGGCATATCCTGTTTGCACAAGAAGTTCAGTGGCTGGGGATGGACGAGATGAAAATGCAAAGAAAATAGCAGGTGGTGGAAGGGTTCATGAGTCAGGCCCAGCTCAAGCTGGGGATTCTGAGACCTCGGCAGACGAGGCAGATCCAGCCCCAGAACCTATGCTTTTCCTTAGGAAAAAGCATACAAAGCATGACAGCCTTCGCACTAAACCTCTCAGAGGTAATTAGTCTATACAAGAATATTTATTTATTTTCTTAAAAAATCACTAATGATTAAGATTTTAAAATTCATAAGACCTATTCTTGTTTTATATGAAACAAGCCGTTAAGCCCAAGGCAACGAGCTTTAATTTTATATTTAGAGAAAAAAGTAAAATTAAGAAAATTAATTTAGATATCTATTTAGAGAAGTTATTATATCTATTTAAAGACCAATAAATCGAACATTTATTTTTATTGGAATAAATGTGCTTGCCTTAGCTTAGCAGTAACAAATCATTTTGAGGTGAGTTGTCGCTGTTGGGACACTACTCGATTATATAAAATCAAATTGAAAGTAGTTTCATCCCATTATGCAGCTTTATTTTCACTTTAAAGGCTCTCCCACACCAGTGCGGGATGGCAAGAGCAGGAGCAGGATGGATGTGGGACGTGTTTACACTGTGGGATATGAGCCTGTCCAGACAGGAACGAATTGAACAGGCTCATATCATGCAATGTAAACACGTCCCGCATCCATCCTGCTCCCGCTCTGGTGTGGGAGAGCCGTAATTGCAAATCATGCAAATCTTAAGAATATCTCTTTACATATTTTTTGGGTAAATCAATAAATGAAGGGTAAGCTTCAAACACTTTTTAGTTTCGTCTAATTTTATAACGGAACTGATTTTCTTTTTGCCTTAATAGTTGTAATCAATAGGATCTGTGAAAGTAATAGAATTAAAATAATTGCGTTCTCACATTAACCTTTTAGTTTAATGTTGTTTTTTTAGTTTTTATACATTTCAAATCCTGATTATGACATCAGGTAGAATGTTCAGAATGAAACATTTGAATGTTGAATTGTTTCAGAAAGTGCGAGCATGATTAGTTATCCTGAAGAATCAGATTCAGATAATGAAGAGGGAGTCATGGAGAAATTGGCAGGAGCCATTAGCCATCTCTTTACTGGGTATTTTATGTTTTGGTTTTTCTTCACTATTTTCTTACAGTAGGAATTTTTTAATCTGGTCATCATTATTGTTTTGTTAAAGTGATTCGAGCGAGGGTGAGGTGAGTGATAGTGAAAGTAGTGGAGCTGAACCATCTGCTGACACTGAAGACGGCTCTGATGTTGAATCCATGGGTGCTCCCCCTTCCACTAGAGACTCGAGGGCTGTCTTCATAAAGGCGCAAAGTAAACTTTCATTAATTAATGATTAAATGCTGCTGCAGTCTATTTATGTATACTATTGACTCTATCTCATCAATCTTATTGCTTAACTACGGATTGTTGTTCCTTTGTTCACACAAATTGTTATTGACATGCCTTTACAGAAAAAAAAAAAAAAAAAATGAAAACATGCATATTTTAAATAAATGTTGTTGTTATTTTAACTTAGCCACTTCTTAAGATCTGTGTGCTTCTTTTGAATAAGACAGTTTCCAATACTGTAAACTGTTGATTGTTCAGGTGATTCGGTTGACTCAGGTTTAGAAGCAGAGACTGGAGAAAGTACAGCAAACTATGTGTTAGTTGAATGTAGAGACAGGCTAGAACTGACAGTGACTCCTCAATCTTTGCAGGCATTACAAGCTCTCCACAGTTCCTTTACCTCTCAAACTCCTGCACTAGTACAACCATCTCTTTCCCTTACTAATGACATTTCACCAGGTTCAACAGCCACTCTCATATCAAAGGCCCAGGTTATTACAATTTATTCACGTTTAATAAATTATGGAATTTATAGCTTTTTCGTAGTTTTTTATTGAGGTCATATATGTATTATTTTATCATTAATAATGCTATTTATATCAAATTAGATCTTTTAAAAATAAACCAAATACTAGAAATGAGTTGTGCTTCACAACAATATAAAAATATGATACCATTTTTATTGAAACTCTGAATTGAATACTTAATAATATATAAGTGAATAAATTTCAAAGGGTAAATATTAAATATTAACTATGGTCAAACTAGCCTAAAAAATGTTTTCACTTTGATATTACATAGGCAAACGTAATTCATTTCAGTTTTAAGTTACATTTTTACTATAGTAAAACATTTATGTACTTATTAATATACAGTAGAGCGTCGATTATCCGAACTAATCTTTTTTGGGGTGGTTCGGATAATCGAAATTAACTAGAAATTTAAAAGGGAAGATGCAAAAATGTTATGCAAAAAGCATATTTGTTTTATTTATCTAGTACATAGTGAAAATAAAATATATAAAGTTGTATCACCTAAGATTAATTTGGCATAAAGAAGGTTGTAATACTCGTCTGCTTAATTTTTCATTATGAATCTCAATTAGTCGAATCCCATGACGTAATTTGAAATTTTTCAGCCACTCAGAACTGAGGATGAATAAAGAGTCACCACCAAGCTTCATGTTTAATTCTACTGCTTTATCACACAATATGGGTCCAGATATGGATATGGGCTGTCCAGAGGCCCATTTTTGCAAAAACCAAGTGAATGCAGCATCTTCCAACAATTTGGATTTCGTTTTTTTTTTTTTTTTTTAGTTTTACGATTTAAACTGCCCTCCTCACTGTCAAGATTAAGTGCACTTAAACCTTGGCCAAGTGATTGAATCCGAATTATTTTTTATTCCCGTAATCGTTGATTTACCAACACCGAACTTGATAGCCAATGTCTTGGCTTTCACCTTTCTTCAGCTGCGTAATAATTTCTATTTTATCTTTTAATGAAAGCACTCCCCGTTTCCTTTTTGTCGACATGTTGTAAGTTTTACTTAAAATATCTAACCACTAACTAATTGAATGTATACCTCACAATGAATGATTTGAAACTGAGAGCATTAACATAACCGACCAACAGTAAAGAAAGGTATTAAATAGAAAAATGCTGCAAATAATTCCACAAATTACATAGACAAACAAAAGTTAGTTCTTAGTAAACAAATGTTTAATGTCTACCCCGTCAAACTGAATTCATCCAAATCTGGTATCCCTTTATACAGCTAACACCGCTCTTTCTAGGAATTAATTTAGTGGTGGCTTTTTTTTTTTTTTTTTTCCATGAAGCTAGTTCGGATAATTGAACGTTCGGATAACTGACGTTCGGATAATCGACCCTCTACTGTATATGTACTTCATTTTAAGAATTGATTCATTATTGAAGTCTAACAGTAAGGAACAGTTAACTGACTATTGTATTCCTACTAATCTTGCAGGCAGGGGGAGCTAAAGTTCTAACTGTGTCTACTTATGAGCATGCAGAATCTTTACCAAGTAGTCCTGCCTCATCTGGAGCTGGTACAGATTTCTTTAGCCCTGCAGAATCAGAAGCTGACATCGACTGGTAATTCTTTTAGTGTTCTTTTAGTGTAAATTAATAATTACTGTTCCTAGTAGTAATGAGTTCTTATATCAATTAATAATTTATTGTTATCTCTCAGTTTTGACGGAGGATTCTATTTATCAAAAATTAAACAAGACCCAGGAGCAGAATTATACTCTCCTTTTTTGAAATTTCCTACTGAACCTGTTACATGCCTTTATAAGAAGGTGACAGATCATCGCATTAGACTTCACATTCCAGGTAATTCTAGTCTTATACTTCCATTTTGGTGCTTTCAAGGCTGCATACCCGAAACATAGAAATATAGATACTTTACTTGTGCTAACTCATGGAAAATTGTTATAACTTGAGCCCTACTCATATTCTAGAACATGTGACTTGTATTGTATATATGTATGCTGACCCCACCCCAGATAACTGAATGTGGAATCTGACACCTATTATTAATTCTTGAGTAGTTAGATTTTCCTACAATTATTTAAAATTACTCTTGTTTTGTTTTTTCAAATTTGTATTTCCAACCCCCAATGAACACTGTTTGTAGATTATCTAAAATGCCATAGTGAAATAATTGAAGTGAGCATCTTACATTCAACAAAATATGCATTCTGTCGTTTTGTCAGTAACTTTGACCCAAAGACAGTTGTTTGTGTGATGAACTTGAGTAAAAGTTGATTGATTTAATTGAAATTTGGGTTATAAGATCCTTTTACTAATGCTCAGCTTAAGTTCTTTGGACAGTGTTATCTGTCTAAGCATTCACATTCTCCGCTCGTGTTAACAGGAGTGAATTTTAGGACAAGAAAAGATTTAACTCCATCTATTCGATGAGACAAAAATGTATTCAAATATCTTTTTTTGGTAAAACCAACAGCAACACCATTATAAAGAGATAAATATCACTGAATCAGATGTAAACATTTATAAAGAGAAAAGATTTTCGGTTCTTGTTAATTAGGAGCCCTCCCTAAAAGTTAGAGATCACTTCTCTAACCACCCCTGTCTTTTAGGTAGGGCTCCTAATTAACAAGTACCAGATTTTTTTATACAAATATCTTATGTTCTAATCTTTTTAATAAAACTTAATTTAAATTGTCTAAAGTACTGTATAAACAAGCATGAAAAATTTCAACTTTATAAAGCAGAGATTTTTGTTTAGTGATGTGATAAATTAATAACAATAGTTGAAAGTAGATGGGGTATAGGATTGGAAGGGGTTTAGTTGTGTAGCGTAATATAGGAAGGCACTAGGCACGGTGGTGCTCATCATCTTCAACTATGATGCTCAACATATTTTACTACTTTCTTAATATTCAATATTTATTGCAATATGGTTACTTCAGTGATACAGAGCCATGCAATGCCTAGCTATTGAAATTCAATGTAAAAAATTAAAATTTCTATAAATTTAATGAAGCATTATAATTTCAATGCATAGTTTAGTGAAGCACTGAGGGTTGAGTGTAAAGGAAAATTTACTCATTTGGCCAAAGCCACTCTGGTCTATCATAATGTCTTTTATAATATTACTCCTATGAAATAAGTTTAAGATGATGTGTTTGTGCATTTATTATAACTATTTTATTGTATGGTTTTTATTTAGGATTTGAAGAATTTGAAATACTATGCCCTCAAAGGACCTGTAACAAACTCCATTTACTCCAACCTATTAAGAACAATACTAGATACTATATTGTACTGAATATCTTGTGTCATGAATGGGGACAATCTATCACAATTAGATCACCTTTGCAGGTTTGCTTTTCATAATATTTATTCTGTATTTTAGGCTACCTTTATTTTCCTCATATAATTTTAATTTTTGATTATAAAGAAAAGTTTATACCTTTATTATTGTTTCCTTTCTATTGTTTAATAAATTTAAATTCTTGTAACTATTTATATGATATAATGTGATATGACTTATATGAAGGGGGGGGGGGGGGGGAGAATTTCATGTAGGCAGTGGTGTCTATTTTTGAAGGTCAAGGGTGCATGATGTCACCCAATTTTTTGCACTGACACTCTTCTTTATAAATACAGATATATTATTTAACAAATTTATTTATTTTATCGTTTTTTACAGTTGGATTATTACCTATAAATATTATGTAAAATATAACATTTTGTATTTCTCATCTATGTTTGTTCGGTTTGATTTTAGATTAGAAATGAAACATCTTACGCTCTGGGAATATACTATAAAAGATCCGTTTTAGAAACTTTGGGTTATGATTTAATAGGAGAATCTACAAATCCTTTTGAAGATACCAACAGAATAGCAATAATAGAACCAGATGAAACATTCAACATCCCTCTTATTATAGCTCATCATTGCAAACTTTACATCCTGCCTGCATACTTTGAGTAAGTGGATTTCTTACATTGCCTTTTCTACAGGAAAGACAAAATATATAATAAGAGCAAATACCTATAACGCCTAGCTGAATATATATATATAATTTGTTTATATTACTAATGACATCCCAATTATTTTTATCATCTTTGTGTTTCAGCTCGTACTCAATTAGTGAGTCTGGATTGTGGTGGCAAGATCTTTCAAGTGACCTTAATGCTCCAAAAGACATTTTTTGTTCTCCAAAAGATGGCAATGAATCAGTATTTTCAGTTCGGGTAGGTAATTTATTTTGTAAAATGTTGAACACATTAATCAATCTTTTTTAAGAAGAGAGACTTCTTTTTGGATTCTCTTAAATTAATTATTTTTATAGATGATAAGTTATTAAATTAATACATAAATTGAGTCATAAATAAACTCATACATAATTTTTTTTTAGTCAACTAATATTTAAATTACTATAATTTATTGTACACTTTACTTTAAATCACTCTACATCTTAAGGCACATGAACATTCTCCTTTTATCGAATAGGTCAGCTAACTTACTACACCCCTCTCCACACATGTAGGATTTGCAACCCTCTCAATATGGGAACAGCAAACATACAGGAACCTGTTTTATTGGAACTTAATTGAAAATACTTAATTTATTATATTATCTAATTATTATATAGCAAATATAAATAAAAATAATACTTTCTAATAAATATGAATGATACTGCTAAAATAAATCCTGTAAAATACTTGCCAGCAAGTTACTAAAAGGGTTTCTTCAGTCATGAAACTTCATAAATAGAACATTATTTTGATTTTTTTTTTTTTTTTTTATAAAAAGTTGCAATTTTAAGAAGCTTAGGTATGCACTTATTTGGTTCTTTTAGGAGTGAAATGGCCGCCATTTTGAAAACGCAATATATATTTTATTACCAAATTTCAATACCTTTAAAATGATACCCAATTTCACATTTTCATAAAATAAAAATTTCGGGTCTCCATAGTTACGGCCCCCCAAAATTTCTAAAATTTGACTTTTTTATATCTACTCCCGGAAATATCATTGGACCACAGAGATGTATATTTTTGCCTTATTTTTAGGACCTGTCCTAATGGGGTAGTGTAGACATTTTTTTTAGGGGTTTGATTTAATTTTTTGGGGGGTAAAATGGCCGCCGCTTTGGAAATGCGATATATATTTGTAATCCAAATTTTAAAACCTTTAAAATGATACCCAACTTAAAAATTACAAAAAATATAAAATATTGCGATCTAATCGCAATTGATTGCTGACCGCAAAAATCTTGAGTGTTTAAGTCCTAAATAGTTTTTATGTTTTTGGGCAAAAGAGTTTAACTTGTATAACAAATTTCAAATCTCTAGCTACAATAGGTCAGGAGATATACTCCAAGATGTGACAGACGGACGGATGAACTACCAAAAGCATAAGGGTTTCTAGGATGACCTCGAAACCCTAAAAACAAACAGTGGGACAATGCTGATTGTATAGATGGGTTGTAAGGTGGCCACTTGTTGAGAATTCAGGTACTCTGATTAGTGTAAAATTCCGACTTGTGATAGGAAAGAGCAAATATTTAAAGTTCGGAAGGGGGGAGTTGACACTCTACTAAGTGTTTGGCAAATTGGGAGGTATTCGACGATTACCGCATGTGTAGATCTGCCTTTATTTATTGATCCATTAAATATTAGTTTTTTTATTTATTGTTACTGCTTATTTTATTTTTGTCCTGTTTCTAACATTACACTCAACACAGCATTAGGTTACTACAGGAAGGGGTATCTGTCACTTTGTTCATCTACACAATATGATTATCTGTGTCAACATATTTCACCTCTGTGGGATTTGACTTACCCGCAATGTTGGTGTTTAGGTCTAGGTTTCAGACAAGCTGCGAGTACACTAACCTCTCGAATACGTCATTCCCCAAAATTGTTAATGTTACTGTTGTTTTAACAGAAGTGAGAATTGTTAACTGCCTGTATATAATCATATTACTGTTTCTTTATAGGCTCTGTGTGAAGAAGGAGTACCGAAAGGAAGATTGTCTCGACTAATACCTAAGTACCTTCTCCGCCTCTTACCTCCTCTCACTGTCCATAACAGACTACCCTGTGCTATTGAAATATGTCTCCCAAATGTTAAATATCAAGTCAGAATTGAAGCAGGTGAAAAATCTAGCATATACTCTTTAAACTTGATGAAATCCCACAAACTTACTGTTAGTGTAAGTATTTTACTCAAATAATGATGTTATTTTATTTAGTAAAAATCATGTATTTTAATAAAAAGTGGCTTGGTGGTCGCTTCATTAAATGTCCATTGGGTAAAATTAGGTTTGTCTGTTGATTATCTGCAGTCCTAAATTATCAGGATTATAGTTAATTAATAATTCTGATGAGTTAAAAGACAATTTTAGCTAGTTTTTAATAACAACTGTCTTTTAAATTGCTTTTCCCTTTTATCTTATTAAAAACAATGTGCAGTTATTTGTTGAGGCAATATTATTATTAAACAGAGGCATTAGCCAATTTTAACATCTGTTAATGGCACCATTAGTGTGCAATAGTCTCTCCTAGGGAATCAATTCCAAATTTGTTGGTTTTAAATTTTGTTCCTGTGATCATTGGAAATTCATGATAGAAACATTAAAATTATAGATTTTTCACTAATAAAGTAAGTATGTGGATATAAACTGTAAATTAAATAGAAATAGAGGATAGCAAGGTTCAGTCAAAAGTAAAAATTAAGGTTTTGAATTTAGCAAAATATTGGAAAAATGTATTTCCTTCAAGAAGACTGATCCTCACCAGCGACAATTTTGGGGGGCCTGGGTAGCCTGTATGGCAGAGCGGTTGGTTCTTAATCAATCAGGTTAAGCAGCATTGGGCTTGGTCAGTAGTTGGATGGGTGTCCACTGACTATACAGCTCTGGGTTTAATCCACGGCTGGGCCCGAAACAGATGGGAAGCTGCTCCAAAGAGTTTCAACCATCTTTTGGCCTGGAAACCATGTTCTACACTCTCGGTTTGAAGTAAAATTGAGATATGAGACAGTTAACACCAAACACTTCACAAAAATGTAATGAGTTTGGTCTTCCAACCTCGGTTTGTTCACCACCTGTGGTCTGTGTCTTCCCTGTAAAAGCCCTGTCTCGGTCTTCCGGTGTAAGAAAAAAGAATCCTTAATTTCTATGAGAATAACTACAAAGGCATGGTTTTTTTACCCAACATGCCACACCTGTAACTAGTGATCACATAAAATTAAAAGTAATTTTTTTTGTAACAATGTTCTTTTTCCTATTTGTGTGTGTAGGTACCCTCGTACCTAGGAATACATTGGTCAGGTAGTCTGAGCCTTAGCCCAGATGTGGAAGAGAAGGTTGTCTCCATGGTGACAGAGCAGGAAACTGAAGGTGGTAATAAACAACTAGGCTTGTCTATGAGGATAGAAAGAACCGAAACTACAGATCTTATACTTTTCTCACCTTTTTGGATAATTAACAAAACTGGTCTTCCTCTTCAACTCAGGGTCAGTGATTATTATACTGGGTCTCACTTATAATCCAATAAAATATTAGTGCGCAGGTTTGCACAACTATAATAAGTGATCACTAAGATAGTAAAATGTTTTAATGATATATTATTTCCCACTACAATTAAAAAATTGTTTATGATAAGGCATAGGATACACTGAATGAAATGGCCATCTTATATTGAGACATCCTCCCCTGAATACACTTAAAATATTAGGGATTAGGCTGGACATTCATTTTATTTTAAATTAGGGAGAAATGAGAAACATAATTTAATTCTTGTTGCTAGGGTCTTGTTTTGTTGTGGTATTAGTTGAAATCCTAGACATTTTTAATAAATTACAACATAATTGTTATTTTTGTCACAGTGTTTCATTTCTCATTACTCTTTGTGCAAATTAATGTATTACACATTTATACTTATGTTTATAAAAGAAAAAAAAACATAGGAAAAGGATAAAATACTTAAAAATAATTACTCAAATCATAAATTGAAATTTGAAAAAATAAAAAACAATTTGAGTTTGCAGTTAGTTATTATTTTTATTCATTAATTAATATAGCGTTTATGAATAAGTGTATGTTTAGGCATCATTGACGGAAGTTGTATATGAAGCAGTGAGTGAGGAGCCTCTACTGTTTTGCTTTAGAAAGCAGAGACGGCAATGTGTTCGACTTAGAGTTTATCATTCATCCTGGTCTTCGGCCTTTTCACTTGATACTTTTGCTACTTCTGGATTAGTTGTTTGCAAGTGAGTACAAAGTTATATTATATTTGTTTACAATTATAATAGTATACATTATTTTTTACTTTTCCTCGCCATCTCTAAAGGTATATAGGAAAAGTATTGTTTTCACCCAAAAAATCTGAAACCAAGATTTCAACAGAATTATCTGTTTGGGTGTTTTTGATAGTATTTGTTTGTTTTTTTAGCTTGATGTCTATCTACCAATCTGTGTCACGCTTAACTCCCAGTTTTTAAGCTTGAGAGTTGTAACTTAGTACAAAATCAGTGCTTACATGGAGTTATTCTTCCCGGAGAATAATAAATTTGTGACTCTATTAACCTATTTTGCTGAGGCTACAAACATTCATAAAATTTTCCAATGAAAATATCAACTTTTGAGCTTTGAAACTTTAACTCTAAATAATTTTGGAACTATTTCTCCAATAGCAACTGATGAAGTATTGATAGAAACTATTTATCATAAAGTTATCATCTTGATCTGCTTCTAATGTAAAAATTTATATTTTCCTTCTGATGATTTTAGAGATCGTGAAAGAAAACGGAAGTACAGGATTCTTGTAACAAGTGCCCTATCTCAAGTAGTGCCTCAATTAACTAGAATAGTTACCCTTTCACCTAACTTTCTTGTGTATAATGATAGTAAGCGATCTCTTAGATTTATGGAAGAGAATGAAAAGGCTGATCTTTGGATAGATATAGCTCCTGGACAGGTAAATTATGACTTACTACTCTTATATTAATCTGTAATGTCCTTGGCCCTGTGTTTGTTGTTTAAATAATGCCTTTATGTATACAAAGTGGAATCCTTCTTAACCAGCCTCCTAGTGACTGAACCCATGGCCGGATAGCAAAATAGCAGGTTAAACCTATTTTTTCTTGTAACTAGTGAATAGAAACAGAAATAATTCTGCAATATTACAGTCACACCTGACAGCAAAATGTCAACTGTTCGACTAACTTCAACACAGTTGTCGACAGATATATTAAAAAAACAGTGGCAAACAGACCTTTTTATCTTTAATACAGTTTAGCTATAAGGAGCTGCCTATGGTTTTTACTAATTTAGTGCCTTGTGAAGTCAAAATTTCAAATAGATTATTATCATTCCTTTCTTTGCCGTTTCATTTACATCCTGATCATTACAAATTAGGTCATTATTGAGCAGAGGGATAGAATCTCATCTATGATGTGATCCTCAGAGTAAAACATGTATCACTCTCTGGGTTTCAAACGATCATAGTGCATTTACAACCAGATATTCTAGCACCTCAATTCCTTCCCACTAACTTCAGAACAACTGGGTTATTAAAAAGTTTAAGCATTGCTTTAATTATTTTTTGGAACGAAGTTCCTTATGGCACGTTCTGGAGCCCGGGAGTGAATCCGAAAAAAACGACCAAAATCACCGTCACAAAATCACCGCCACAAAATAACCGTCACAAAATCACCGTTACGCAAATTCCGTCACGAAATCTACCGATGACACTATCTTTATCTCAAGTTATCTACGATAACTTGAGTAAAAGATCACCGAGTTAGTTGAAATCGGGTGCACATGTTTATTTTACCAATTTCCGGGACAAGTTCGTTGGACAACGTTATCCGCCCAAGCGTTCACGCGCAATGCTAGCGTAATTGGAATTTTTGGACGTAAAAAAATTCAAACTTCATCTATTTAATGAGACAAACAACTTTTAGAAATAATTTTTTTTAGTAAAACGAACACCGACACTACTATGAAGTGATAAAGATCGCTAAATTTACTAAAGCGGACCAAACCGATTAAAATAAAGAAAACAATGTTTTTACCGATATCTTACGTTCTAACGTAAAGATTTAAATTAAACTTTGTATACATCACCTACAGTACAAGTGAAACAATCATGTAACATTTCAACCTGATACAAGCAGAAGTTTTTGTGAGTTAATGATTTATATTTTTTATTTTAATATTTAATTGGAGTAATATGCCGACGGGGCCTGGGAGGACAGTTCTTTTTCGTTCTACAACCATCTGCTTTAACTATAAATTTATCATTAACTTTTTTCTCAATATACAATACATTATTTATTGAAAGACGCTCGCTTCAAAGATAATAAAAAGATTTTCATTTAATTTTGCCTTAACTCCGCTAGTACAAATAGTTAGTTACTTTTAATTTTGTCTCTTTTTTAACTCCACTATGTATACGTAGTTATTACAGCGATTTTATAATTTATATTTAATGAAAAGCGTAAGGAACTTCGTTCCTACCGGGTGTCCCACGACACCACACGTATTTTTTTTTATATTTTAACCTTATTATGGCAATTTCTGCAAAAAAGGCATAATACAGATTGCTTATTTTTTGCCAAGGATGTTATTTGTTACTGTTATTATTTTATTTTTTAATTCTAAAATTGTTTGTACAAAAAATATTATTATAAAAAATAAATATAATTATTAGTTCTTTGTTATTTTGGTTTTAGTGTATGCCCTTTTGGCCTGAGACTGAAAAAATGTATATGTACGTCAAATTTAGAGATAGCAAAGTTGTGTCTCCTCACTTTCCTATTACTACCGTGCACCAGACTGTGCTTCGCATGGATAAAGGGGTAATTTTTTTATTGAATATTTCTTTGTTATATTTTTGCTTCCGAGCTTACCAAAGGTATTGTTGACATTGGGATTAACCTGTAAAAAAGTGGTGTCAAAAATTAAATAATGTACAATTTAACATACATGAAGAATTTCAATTGGTATGCCCAACAATTATGAAACTTTTTATTGAAATGTATAATCCAATATAAATAATTATTATATTTTAGTTTTCTAAGTAATAAAAACAGGCCTTGTATAAATGTCAAATAATTATTTAAACATAAATATTAGTAAAGTGGTAAACTAATAGAATGTGCCAACCCTGCAATTGCCTCTCGCTCACATCTGTATGACTTTAACATAGTATTGTCTCTCTCCTTTATATGCCCTATTGATAACATCTTTATTTTTTTCTTATTAAATTAAAAGTATGTTTTCTTTGTTGTTAGTGTGGCCTTGCGGTAGATGTAAAAGGGAGTGGAGAAAGCCCTTGGTGCATCAGATTCCGATGTTATAGGCCTGGTGATGCACCAGTCCGGGTGGATAACCTCTGTGAAGATCTTTTCCTTAAAATAAGCCAGCATCATCTATCACAGGTCATTTTTGTTGTTATTATTTTACAGTTAACAGCCTTAACATCCATTTAATGTTTTTATTTGTAAGTCAAGGCTCTGTCTTCAAGGAGGTATTTGTTTTTGTTTTTTCTCAACTGAAAGGATTGTGTGACACCTCAATTACATGGCATCATTGCTTAAAGTTTTTTCCCGGATTTATTTATCAAGCCTTTCCTTTATTAATTATTAATTAAATAATAATGTTTTGATACTTTATTTATTTTATTAATAATTCTAATGATCATTTAGAACTGACATAAAAATTGTTGTTTAGGTTGCTTTACTGAGTCCTTACCAATCCCTTCTATACACATGGGATGACCCTTGTAAGGAAAGAGCACTTCTTTGGAATATATATAACAAGAAATGTAAGGGATACTTGGCAGATATTTGGAAGGTAAACACACATTGTTACATACATTAAATATACATTACATCATTACATATAATTATATTTGGTGTTTTAAGTGATTTAAAACTAATTAGTCTGAGCTAAAAAAATAATAATCAGTTGATGTGAATGTGTAAATGTTATATGATAACAAAATTTTAATTTAATTTTAGAAGTTTAAAAGTATTTGGTTCAAATACTTTCAGGATTTGATTTTGCCTCACATAGAAGACTTAAATTAATTTGTTTCTTTTTGGAACCAAAATATTTAGTTCCACTTAAATTGGATTTTGTTATAGGATGGCTATGGCCAAGAGAGGGTAAGTTTTCACACAGTAAGAAAGCAAGGCGTACCTCCAACTGTTACTGCCAAACTTTCTGCTGGTTTAAAACGACTCTCTAATCCACTACAAGAACAGCCTTCCAGTTCAGAGGACTCTGAGTCTGATGATCAGCACAGGCCTCAGGTAATAATCTCATAATTATCTAATAATAAACAGTTATCACATGTATAATTGATAAAGGTTGTCTTTTGACCACTGTTGTTATTATTAGTTGTTAATTATTGTGAACGCTTGTTAACTGAAGTGATTTATGCTTCAAATTAATAACTTATTATAAACTATAAGATAAATGAGTTGAGACAGCTTATAACTATTTGTCATATTCTTTGTAGCTGTCCTAACTCAACAATACTTGCTAATAAACTTATTACTCTTAGAATATTGATGGAAATTACACCAATAAAATTTCAACCTTTAATTTATTCTGAAAAACATCTATCAAAGGTTGATCTTGGAGGGAGGCAAAGACTTGTTAGAATGAGGATTATTAAAGTAAAACATTAAAGTAAAGTCTCGATCCTCATACCCTTGATTCAGCAGGCGAACGCTCTACCCATAGCACCTTGGAATTAGATGATTATTCAATACACAGAATTGGCATATATGCATAATATTATATACATTATAATAACATATAATATGTTTTTTCTTCATTTTTCACTTAAATATTATGAAAATATTTTATTAATTGCAATTATGTTTCTTTGAGAATTTATCTGACTGCAGCAGCATTGTAAACTCTTGATTATAAATATATGTGTTGCGTATTTAATAAATGATGTATATAATATGCAATACTTAAATAAGGTTTATTGTGATATTCCATTATTAATTAAATCTAAGTAATAAAAATTGTATTATTTTCTTAATTTTGAAACCAACAAATCGTCATTTTAATGAACATGCATTTAAGAGGAGCTATTTGATTTGATATACGAGTTACGTGCTTCTTCTAGGAAAGATTTCAACTCTTAATTATATTATATTAATATGTAGGAGGGAACATAAAATTAACTGTTTCTAGAACTTAAGTTTCACTTCTAATGAGTGAGAGTCTCACACTTTTTTTTATTTGTTTTAATCAAAATTCAATTATTATAAATAGCTTGGTATCTTTAGGTAAAGGTAATTTTTACTTAGATTGGAATGATATAATGTTGACCTTTAGGTTAAATTAATGCAAGTCATAATATTTATTTAGGTATTTAGGACTAACTACTAAAAAAAAACTAATTTTTTGATCCCATGAGGATAACTAATCTTGTAGGAAAGTGGTTATTAATAAAATATTAATTAAAAAACAGAATTTGGGTTAACCCAAATTTAAATGATTGATTCATTTTTTAAATTAATATTTGATGTTGAATAAATCAAGTATTAATTTAAAAAGTTACATGCCAACGTGATGTGCCGCTTTAAAAGCATTAGGCAAAATAGAATTCCGCAGTCTCTTTTGCCAACCTTATCAACCAACAGTGATGTTTTGTAAAGTTAATTTTATTTATTTATTTAACAGCTGACAAAGAAGACGAGAACAGACAAAGTTGTAGTGTACTGGGTATCGTTTCTAGAAGGGAAGCAAAGAGTTCTGCTGTTTACTCAAGATGAAAGGATTGCTTACCATGCAAGAGGAAGAATTGACTCTGAGAGAAGTAACCTTGAGTTCTTCCTATCTCTTAAAGGATTTGGATTATCTTTGGTCAGTACTATAAACTAATATGTTAAGCTTTAGTTGAAACATACTTTTTTAACACTCTGCCTGGAGCATCGGTATTTTTCACCGCTATAGTCTACTAAATATGCGCCGGTAGCACTGTAAGTGAATGTATGTGGTTGTGGCCCAGACTCTTTCAGAGGACATCTTGCCATAAAGGAGAGACGGTTGCTGCTCCGCTACCTGATTTTTCTGGGCATAATCATCAGTATCGTCGAGGTCTGTCGGTAAACTCTACCGGTATTCCTATGTATATCTATGTTCCTAAATTTGGAGGTGAGAATCATGTTCCAAGCAGAGGGTTAACCCTTTTATGCCCGGGTAGAAAAAAATCACCAAGTCCTAAATGCTCTGTGGTCTTCCAGGGGACCTACCTCTTAATCAATTTTATTATTTAATTTTAATTAATTTATTATTTAATTTAATTTTTTTTTAAATTTTTACTACAGCGTCAAAGGCATTTTAGGGTGGTTCCTTTTTACACCAAGCGTAAAAAGATTAAATAAATCCTTTTGCTTTCACTTGTAAGCTATTTTTCATTTTGGCCCCCTTTTAAGAGTGTCCTTAACCAGTCTTATAATTTCAATTTTAAGCAGTTTGGAAATACTTATATAAATGAGATAAATTTATTTTTTTAAGTGTGGAATAGGGTAGAATTGCTTTATTTATTTTTTTAAAATTATTATTCATAACACACTCCAATCAGTTACCTGGAATCTAAATTATTTTCAGGGCTGGGTGGAGACAGGAACACTTAAAGAATTATGCTACGTCTCAGGTTTGGATTCAGCACCTCTATGGGAAGTTCAGGTGTCTCATAAATGGAAGCCTCTTACCCTGGAACTATCAGCTTGGGTAGAAGACAGGTATTGTCAGGAACTCCCAAAGGCGCAAATGAAAGATTATGTTCACGTAAGCCCTATTATATGATTCATTTTATACATTTTTGAAATTACTTACTCTGGTGTAATTTAATGAAATACAATTACAGTAAATTAATTCTTTAATTTTTATATTTAGGTGGATTTTGAAAAGATGCATATGACAAAACCATTTTTTGGAGAGCTAAGAAGATCTTATAGGCCAGCACTTTGGATTCAGTGTAGAAAATCTAATCATTATACATTCTTCCAATGTAAAATCCAGAGGATACAGGTATATTATTAATTTTTTGTAGCTTATATTAGTTTTGACCAAATAAAGGGCATTGCTATATTTCAGAGTTAAATATTTTGGCTGGATAATTTTTTTTGTCTGTTGTTACAAATAAATTTTGAAAAGTTGGTTATCATTTTTATAAATTAAAATATTAAAAATTATTTAATCCAATTAATAATTCATTGGATTAATTCCATTAATCCAAATTAATGGAATTATTTAAATCCAATTTTATTTGGAAGACAAATCAAATTTTTAGTGAAGAACATTGAAACTTAGGATATAGGATGATTAAAAACCACTCTGGCCCTGCTTAGCATCTTTTAAAATACCACTCTAATCTAAAATGAGTTAATAACTATAGTCCACAGGCCACCATAAGAAGTGAGTCGCTGATTGATAAAGTTTTATTACCTTATGGAATCGCTTATTTATGCCTTGTCCACCGATGAATTGGGTATACGGCAACTGGGCGCTGGGCCATTTCTTTTTTGTTGACATGCCAAACTTGCCCTTCTGCGGGAACATTGAAAAGAGATGGATAAAGTTTTGATTTTCACAGGATCGTTTAATTAAATTATTTCAAAAACAGTGGTAAAGGTGGCCACCGATACGAGTGGGCCGTTTTCTTTTTAACGTCCCCGCAGAGCGATATGTTTGGGGCGGTGGCCACCCCAAACGGCCCACTCTTATCGGTGGCCACCTTTACCACTGTTTTTGAAATAATTGAATTAAACGATCCTGTGAAAATCAAAACTTCATCTATCTCTTTTCAATGTTCCCGCAAAAGGGCAAGTTTGGCATGTCAACAAAAAAGAAATGGCCCAGCGCCCAGTTGCCATATACCCAATACATCGGTGGACAAGGCATAAATAAGCGATTCCATAAGGTAAGAAAACTTTATCAATCAGCGACTCACTTCTTATGGTGGCCTGTGGACTACTAGTTTTAAAATAATGAAAATAAATAATTCATGAAATATAAGAGCTTTTATTATTTTTGTTTCAAATAATTAATAGTATGCTTAGTTGTTTTAATATTATTGACCACACGTGTGATAGCCTTCTCACACAAAAAAAGTATTTAACAGTAAGTTTTAAGCCCCCCAAAAAATATGAACCAGTTAACATTTATTTTTCAATAACTTTCAAGTAAGTTAACAATACACAAGTTAATATTTTAACAAAGTTAATATGTCTGTGTTTTACACTTGCAGGTGGAGAATCAATTGAATGAAGCAATCTTTCCTATTGTGGTACATCCTTCTCCTACTCCCTCTAATTTAGTTCGAAAAGTAGGAATTAAACCTTGTATAGAGTTTACAGTACTCAAGAGAAATCAACCAAATCAAGAAGTATTTAAGTAAGTTAAAGATTTGAAACATGTATAAAAAAAAATAAAAACCAAGATTTTGCTAAAGAAAAGTAAAAAGTAATATGATTTCACATTGGAAAGTACATACAATTTGCATTGGATCGAGTAAATAATACATTATGTATTTTAATTTCAGGTTCATTAGATTGGTTGTGCAGGAGTTTTCAGTTTTGCTGGATAAAACACTGATAATGTCCCTGTGTAACTTGTTAAATCCTTGGATTCCTGAAATAAAACCAGCTATTAGGATACGTTCTGATATTGCTACTCTTCACCAGCCTTTAACAAACTGGGTAAGTACTGACAAGTTGTGAATGTTAAATCTCTCATAAGAAAAACTTTCTGTTGCTCAGACCTGAAAGATTTCTATCGTGAAGGCGTTGATTTAGTATATTGGAAAGAACACATTTTTTAAGTTTCATTTGAATTTGCACCACTTGGATTAATTAAAATAATTAAATGGTTAATCAGATTATGATATAATAATCTGTCCCCTGTTAACTTCAATATTAGTATTTATTTGCACAGGGCTGCATCATTTTTAGGGTTTTGAAGATCCTTCTTGAAACCCTTATGCTGAGGGTGATGTGTCTGTCTCCCCATCACTCTTTGGTTCATATCTCCCGAACCGTTTAGGGTAAAAAGTTAAAATTTAAAACAGTGGCGCAACTTTTTGGCCCACACAAAGGAAAAATACAGAAAATATAAAGTTTTTAAATTTTGCAATCCTTATTGGTTTTATGAGATAAAATATACCCCAATAACCCCCCCCCCCCCCAAACCACCCTATAATGGCTAGCCCTAAAATGTTGAAATAATTCAAGCAAATATCTTATTACAGGACTATGAAAATTTCCTTACCTTGTTGTCTTTACTGATAAAATCATTGTGACCCCCTGGGGGATCGCAATGAACCAGGGACCCTTTAATTTTTTGTTTGATTATTGAGGCCTTCCTTGTTATTTGTTTGTTTTTCTATTTTCTTATAGGATGGGGAAATAAAAAAATGTTATTTCATAATTTAATAACTTATATACTTAATAATCTGCTAAACCCTAAAAAGTACTTGGATGCAAGTACTTCCCTGTGATTTTGTATGTTCACATTTATATTAGATTTTTAACCAACCAAAATTATTCTGGTTAGTAAATTGCAATTTACATACATTATTTTGGTTTTTAGTTTGGTTCAACAGAAGAGAACAAGATTGTGATAGAAAGCCTATACATTTCGCCGATTAGTCTTAAGTTCAGTTTTTCTTCCTGTGGATCAAGCTTTCAGCCGCTTCAGCACTCAAAGAGTAAATGTTTTAAATATGATTTGATTCACTACCTCATAGATCTTATTGGATTGACTCATGCTGAAATCAAATCTGTGAATCTAAGGTAAATTTATCATACTAAGTTTAAGCTTTCTGAAATAAAATAATTATTATAATAATTACGGGATAATTAATATTCATTATTTTGAATTGTAGATATTCATTATAAAAGAAATTATATTGTTCAAAGAGGTTTAACATTCAATGGTTCAAAGATATTTAACATTTAAGAAGCAGTATTAAATCTTTAAAAACAATTGTTTAGCATTATTAGCTAATCTATGCATGTAATGCCCATCCAAAAACTCTTGATTTTTTTTTGCTCGGAGTGTAAAAAAGAGAGCCTCACAAAGAAATTAATTAAGAAATAAAAAATCCTTTAAGTAGAGAGACAGAAGATTTAGTATACTTCTTTAACCTTGTACTTTTTGGCACTAGTCAAATAATATTTAGACTATAGACTAAAAAGGCATTGACTATCTTTATAGACTAAAAAATCATATATTCATTCATACAGTATTGTGCAAACTCTTTAAATGCTTATATCTTATATGTGCATGTGAACTATTAATTATTTAGTTATTAAGTTTGTTAAAAAAACCTTTTTTGAATATGTTTTTAATTTTTTTGAATAGATTGTTTTTATTATACTACCTTGGTTAACTTTTGATTTAATTGTTTTCCCTATTTTGTATTTAAACTTAGCATACTTAGAGAATTTCTAATGTATTTGTGTATGTACTTTATTTGCTTTAAGTTAATACTTATGTGGTTATTTGGCAGGACGGCATGCTTGGAGGAGAAGGGCCGGGTTATGAGTTGGTGTGGATTGGGAGAAGAACTTAAAAGCCACGTTGTACTTCAGTTAACCCAGCAGTTCCATGTTTTAATTCGAGGTCTCGATGTTCTTTCCAATCCCTATGCATCCCATCCTGATATACTAGATGTAACGCACAACTATGACCCACATATGGTATTTTTTACTACGTTTTCATTAGCTTGTTTTCTTGTTTGTTAATTTGTTTGTCCAGTACAAATTTTGCAATCAATTTTTAACTAACTTCCCGAGAAGCTAGACATTTGAAACTTTTAGAATAGCTCAGAACATGATGACAATGCTATATTTTAATACTTTTAGCCATCTTTCAGCAGAATTTAATTTGTTTTCAGCAAATTTTGCTGTATGGAAAGTTAGTTCGGAAAAAATCCGGTTTCAAATTTGTGATTTTTTATTAAGAGATTAACTTTGAATGACAGCGAAAAAGGAAAAGTAAACAAAGAAATAAATTAATTGACGTGTGACAACCAGGTTTGATTACACTTGTGTCCTAGGTATCGGTTTAATTTTTCTGCATCTGTACTTCTTTACTTGTACACATTTTTCTTCTCTTACTGTTACTACACAGGGGCATATCAATGGCACAGTTTAGATTCGGAGTTGGCAAGATCCGTTGTACAATGTTTTGTCCTTTTATAGGTTTAAGATCAGCTCTCTAGATGGTTCATTAATGTGAAGTAAATAAATTCGGAACTATTTATTTTTCTCTAACATTATATTATAACAATATGATTCAACAGAAAAATTAAAAACGTAGTATATAAAAAGTTCTTTTTATCTTGTAATTTTTCTTATTAGTTAAAAATTTAGTAAGATTGTGTTAAAATCTTTGAAGGTGCATACTTATATTGATTTTGCAGTTCAGGAAGCCAAGTAGATACACTCTTTGATATGTTAGTTCAATTAATTTTTAAAAATATATCAAATGAAATAAAAACTAAAATAAAAAATAAAAATGTGTGCATTGAGATATTTTAAATGAAATTAAACGTCTGTTAATGACAATGTTGTAGCATGTTCAGCGAGATGGTGAAGGATTGGAGGAGTATAGTGAGAGCTTGTCACAAGGTGCTCTTATGTTAATGGGACATGTCTGTGGAGGTCCTAATAATGGAGGATCTCTCATAACTGCAGCACTGTCACACCCTGTTCCCTTTGAACAAGATTTCAAGAAGGTTTGTTCCTGCTAATGCTTAGTTTACTTTGTCATGACATCAATTCCCAGATTTTGATTTCTACTCTTCTCAAATTGAAAAATCAAAATGTATTAATTAGGGGTATTTTATATAAGTGTGAGTAAGTTGACCAAAAGTGAACCTGGTACTTATTCACACTGTTAATCTATCTACAAACACACCCTTATCAACCATAGTAGTATTTATTAGATAAATTAATAACCCCTTCAACAATGTTGTTGTTTTAACTTTTTAAACCCTTTAATTTTATTTAAATATAATTTGAATTAATCAGTTAAGAGAAATTTTGGGCGTCCTAAATAACTTTTCACTTATGTTTAAAGAGTTGCCTCTGGCTAAAATAATAATAGTAATAATGTGAATTAGATAACGGTCATTATTTTGTTGCAATGAATGTTGATCATACTACATACTATATTTCTGGTAGAGGTCCTAAAGCTACATGTGAAATGAATTTTTTTGTAGTTCACAGTTTCTGCTTCCTTTCTTTGCAAAACTAAATATTAAGAACTACAGCAAAATTAGGTTTGAGTAATTTTTATAATTAAAGTTTTTTATTATTATTTAGAACTTGTTATGATTATCCTCTATTTTTATGTGTTCGCTATTTTATTTACTTATAGAGGAGAAAAGTTTGTGTCCAACCTTCGGCTGATCTACCAGAAAGTGTTGTCATTTCCAATAAATCATTTGAAGTTGGAGCTGTGCTTGGCATGTCTGGAGTAATTATTAAACATATGACAGGTAATTAAAATGTGTGTTGTTTTTGTAGTGAAATGAATAAAAATTTCTTACACCAAGGGTGAAAGAAGCAAATGGTCAAAAGGTTTTTTTTTTTTTTTGTTATTGAACCTTATCATATTAATATTCACCTTGCACTTTGCTACATTTTACTCTAAAGGTAGAAAACCAAGTGTAGACCTTTTTTATTTGTTCAACCCAGATAATTTATATTTTATTAAATCCTTTCCCTCACTCTAATTTCTTCTGCTCTTTTTCGTACCTCATTGGTCTTGATATATATGTACTTAATTATGTTATTTGTTTTTGTTTATAATTTTTTTTTTTCCTCACTTAGGAATTTCCTCTTACTTTCATTATCGCGACTCCTCTGCTTTTTTTGTTGGTAATATTTTTTTTAATTTGAATTTATTTATTTTTATATTTGTATTTTTTATTTTTTTTTATTTGAATTTATAATCTGTTTTATATATATGTACAGTAAAACTCCAATTATCCAGATCGGCTCTTTGTAACAGAAAAATTCACGGACTTCTTTTAAATATGCACTACAAATTTTAGCATTTATTCTATCTATTTTTAATCTGTTAATGTTTGTTTAAAGTAAATAAAGTTTAGGAGTTGGTTAATAATTCTATCAAAATACCCGATTTTAATTAGAAATTTGACTGTCCTGATATTTGATTATTCAGACCAACTTTGTCCCAATTAGTCCGGATAATTGGCGTTTTCTTTATGTATACATATCTAATTTGAATTTATGCTATCTAAGTATCTGAATTTATGATCTTAGTAGGCAACAAAAGCCTTGATCGACATATCAATTTAACACCCGATTAAGTCTACTGCAACCAAAAGTTTTATTTGTTTTCAGTTCATCCCTTTTCTAGCTCCTAATATTTTTAGAGTATCATTATTTATTTATGTTATTTATTATGTTTGTTCACATGACACTATGAAATGAAAATATAATTTTAGATTTACTTACCTATGATTTTTTATCGAAAAAACTTGTGACAAAATACATAAATACTATCATACTTTATTGCCTACTGAAATAAATTGAGGCAATGGCATTGAATATTTAAATACTTATATTGTATGTATTTATAATTTACTCTTCTCCTATTTTTTATTTATGCCATAGGTTTGCAACACCAGGAAGGAGTTGAAACATTCTTCAAAGGAATGGGTAAAGGTCTTATGGGTCTCATGACTAAACCTTCAGGTGGAATCATAGATTCCATTCCAATGGCATTTGATGCAGCTAAAAGGTATTTTTATTTAATGCTTACATGTTAAATTAAGACTTTGTTAACATTATTTGGCTCATTGCAATAGCTATTCTGAGATAACATTTTTTTTTAAAAACTGCTATTTACTTTTTAATATATTAAGTAAAGTATTAAGTATAAGTATGTATCTATATTATAATGAAATATTTTTCAGGTCAAGTGAGATGGGAGAGGAATTTGTTTTAAGGACTCGACTACCAAGATATATGAATCAGTATCTGGTAATTAATCTCTTTTTAATTAATAAGATAAGATTTAAACCATCCTTATGTTTTTATCCACTCATTTAGAATGAAAAGTACTCTGGATTTTTTATTAGTAATAGCTACAAAAATTGAAATAAATAACCTCAGGCAGCTAATGGAATGTGAAGGAGCTAATGTGAATAATGTAAATTTGCTTTAAAACAACATCAACAACATGTATAGCTGTTACCTTTGAACCTTTGTATTGCTGACCTATGCTGACCTTTGAATAGCTGACCTCGTTGTCCTTGTGGCCTTATATAAAACATTTATATTAAAATTTAATAAAATTAAAACCAACCAAATTGTATTATTTTTAATAATGAATTGTAATATATATATATATATATTTTTTTTTTTTTTTCATCAAGTTGAGTTTCTCTTTTTGTTAATTTAGTTTTGACAATAAATCCTACCAGTGAGAGAACTTATAATTTTGCTTTAAATGCATTTATTATTTGAGACACAAATTTAACTTATATAATTTTATTGCTTTTGTAGGGGCTGAAGCCATATTCAGTACATGAAGCTATGGGCCAACAGTTGCTCCGGTTAATGAGCAAGGGCCACTACGCTGATAGAGACATATACTGGGCTCATGCACCTATTCATCTAAAAGCATTCGTCCTTGTCACACTACAGTAAGATTATTTTACTTAAATTTGGGTTTTGTAATATTTCGATAATTTTATTTCCAATTCATGTGGCTTATTTACATCTCTATTTATTTCAGACACGTGTTCCTAATAGAGAAGTGTAGACTTTGGGGTAGCTATGAAGTAGAATGGGTTACAAGGATCGATGATATAATGGCTGTGCCAACTGTAACTGACAGCAAACTAGTTTTTAAAATCAGACAGGTTAGCTAAATAAAATATTATTAAATTTAATACAAATGTTATTCATAAAAATTATAATTGTTTTTAATTAACTTGTAATGCTGTTAATTTCAAGTATTAACTGATTGATTAAAATTACTACTGTGTTTTAAATGGGTGTCAGATCTCCAGATTAAAGGATGTAAATCTCCCTTTTGTTGAGAGAATATACACCTGTTCAATAAAAACAACAACCAATTACTGCATTGAGGATACATTTTTTTACCACCAAAAGTATAATTTATCCAAACTAACATCTTTGTACTCTCCAGTAATATATTAATTTACAATTTATCATCAATCTGAAGTCTGATGTAGTGCTACAACAGAGATGGTCTTGACAAGGGTTGACCAATGCAGCCCTGCTCCTGCTGCCAAAACTACCACTCTGGTCTGAATATTAACCCTCATATCCTTATAACTTTCTCATATACGTGGTAAATAAAGAGTGGATGTATTGTGTTCACAAAAACTTTGATTTTGATGGATGTTTTTAAGTTCATGAATCCAAAAAAGTAGTTTTTGCTGGTGTGATTTGGCATACATGTTCAGAAAAATCATATCCCAAGGCAAAATGTTGTAGAGAAATTCTAAATATGGGCAAAACGCTGAACAAAAGAATTTCTTGAAAACAATTCTGATGATTTTGATTTTTTTTTTAAATTAAAATACAAAGCTAGCCATATAAATGGAAAACACTAGACAAAGTAATTATGGTCTATTATACAGATTTTTACTCTGCCCGTCATGTCCTTCGTTTTACTTTTTATAACTTTCTAACAGTAAAACGTAAAAAAATGAAATTGGTATATACATATATGGATCTTATTAAGGGAACAAATTGTGCTTAATGTGTCGATACCTAATGAGGTCACACTTATTTTTAAGAAATATGGGACCGTTTGTAGGCTACTTTCAACCAACCATCCAAATTTCTTCGAAATCAGATGAGTACTTTTATAAAATCACTAAAACGCCAGACTTGAAGACTTGAGGTTTAACTGTGTCCCTATCCCATGTATAATATATTTGTAACAGAAAAATTATTCAGCTTAAATTGTTTTTCTTTTTCTTTCTTAGGATGAAAGTTTAAACTACCTGAGTGGAGATGAAAGAAGTGTTCAGTGTCCAGATGTGTCAGTTTTGAAATGGCTTCAAAAGAAAATTGAAACAGCTATGATTTTGAACATGGAGGACAAACCATGTTCAATAGCCGAAGCTTAGAATAGTCAACTTCACTAGATGTGACAGTTTCCACTTTCATCAATTATGTATTTCTTTCTGTTACTACTTACAAAAGAAAACAATTAAGTATTATTCACTGATAGACAGATAATTCCATAGAAATATGTCCGTTTCTATTAGGCTGTGTTTGTTATTTATTCTGCTTATCAATATTTTAGACAAATTATATTATTGTAAACATAAATAAAATGTGATATGTTATTTGCTACACGATTAATATGTATGATTATATCTGGCAATGTATTGTTTTTATTTTAAATTGCTTTAATTTTTTAAGAACAGGGTTATTGACAGTTGACAATTTTATTTTAATAAGTATTTGTTGGGTATAAATCTAAGTTGGCTATTTAAGTAGTAAATCTATTAAGAATATTCCTGTACATCTCTTTATTTGCTTTCTAGTATTTCTATATACTTTAGATTCCTTCATTATAAGCATAATCCTATTATTCTATTCCTGTTTAAGCTTTTTTAAAAATTGTTTTCTTAGATACTCTATTCTTATTTGTTATGTGCATACATACAGGAGTGCCAGAGTATTTGTTTGCCCCCTGCAAATTTATAATTGACTTGATGTGCGTAATGTCTTAGTTACTAAGTTATCTGAAATTATATATAACTAAAACTATAGTCCTAATTGACAAAAAAATACCCCCCCCCCCCCCCTCCTTTACAATCAATTATACTTGTAAAGAAGTATGGAATTTAGACACATTCTTTTAAAAAATATATATTATGTGGTTTAGTGAATAACTAACCTGAATGAATTTTCCTAGTTAGTTATCAGTTTTATTTAGCATACTGCTACAAAAATAAAATTAAATTTATAATAATATAAATGTATTAACTTATTATTTTTTCATTAAAATTAGTTAAAGAATATTTAAAAGATACTATGATTGCCCACAAGAATAATGATCATCTTTCTACAAGAGAACTGCAAATAAAATTATAGTTTTGGAATTCAAATAAAGTTATTTGTCTCTAGATTCATCAATTGACATCTTTAACTTCATAGAACATTTTGTAGGAATAAATATGTTAATGAAAAAAAACAATCATATTTGTTTGTTGTTAATTTTAACAAATTTAAGTCTGCTTTAAATAATTCGAGATCTGTTGAAGTAGACCTTAAACACTTTTAAGCTGTACAGTATGAGCATTAGGAGTTGTGATTTTTGACACTCAGATTGGCCAACCTAAATGAGGAAAAAAATAAAGCAACTAGCTGGTGGGAGGGGTGGGGTCAGTGACATTTTTGTTTGCCTAGTTGGCCCGACCTTACAGAATTTAAAATCCTGACCTCTCATTGGCTCCCCACCCTAATTTTTCGGTGCGATGTCCCAACCCTACTCATAACTCATAACGTGCAAACTGTAGACACTATAGAGGTCTTTCAGGTTTTCACTCCTGCAATTCTATGACAGAAAAGATACTGTAGTACTCACATTTGCAATATTGTAGAAATAAATTCTACTCTATATATACTATTTTGTCATATTTCCTAACAAAATTATCACATTAAGGTTTCAATCCAATGAAAATTAAATAACTATTGATAATATTGGAATCCCTCTTAAATGTTCTTTTTTTTCTTTTGCTTCTTTTAAAGTAGTGTAAAAGTATTAAATTTAATTTTTGGGTAAGTAGTGTCTAGGAGGCACCACGGCATTGTGTTATATGATAAAAAATAAGTAAATATTGGAGATTATTAAGAGTCCTTATTTTGTCTTTAACACTTAAATATATTTTTATTTTCAGTCCTCTTTAAAGTATGCAAAGATGATACACATAGAAAAAAGTTTATACAAAAAACTTAAAATCAGTGGCAATGATAGATAAAAGATGGAATTAATGTTGACGAGTATAATTTATCTAACTGAATTTAAAGGATGTAAAGATAATTATTGTTAAAATAAATTGCACACTCCTCAATTAAATTTGAAAGTTTGGTTTTTAGATTCTAGTTAAAGTTTTGAAGTTTGACAATAATATTTCAAAACAACAATAATATTGTTATGAGAGCTTAATAAAAAGAAAACAATTATTGTAAAGATTGCCATGTTTGAAATTAATTGCTGTTGTGTATAACATAAATAAATAAAATAAAATAAAAAATACTGTATATAGGTACCTATATTAAAAACAGAGACATTAAAAAAATATAAATTAAAAATTCAACTATAGTTATTTAAATGAATAAAGAAATATATTTACAACTGTATGTGTTTTTTATCCTAACACCAAAAAAAGACAATCGGGGACTGTTCGCTTGAGGAAAAAATTGTGCCACCAGGACAGTTAATTTACGTAAACATAAAAAACATTTCAGGTCTTATGCAGGTGCCCATATTGAAAACCCATCGGGTGTCCCACTCAATATGGGGTTTTAATTTTCATTGAAAATAAAAATTACATTTATAGTTAACAGGATGTATATTTATTGCTTATTTTATTTCCAACTTTTTCTCTAATTATTATGAAACCACCAAAGGCATACTAATTGTATCCTTAAATTAAAACCAACGAAGAGTACTCTGAAAATACATATTGAGGCAGTAAAATATTAATTGACACTGTAAATAATAATATAAGGGCATTTCAATGCACCTACTGTGAATACAAAATCAACTGGAAGAGTAAATTAATAATGTAAATCAAAGAACATGATAAAGAATTCAAAGAATCATTATTTACATTTACAGTTAACAGGATGTATATTTATTGCTTATAAGAGGATATAAAACACTGTGCACAGTCTAGAAAAGTACCTAACCATAATAAAATCGAAATCGTAGGGGATTGTGTACCTTAGTAGTTGATCTCTCCAAGTTCACAAGCCTGACTGGTGACTGTGAAATCAGGTCTAAGAACCAAAATTATCCTCCCTCCTAATCCTATGTAATATGCAACGTCCTTAGGTACAACTTAGTTTTAGTTACAACCCTCTCCTCTAGAATTGACTTTTCATATAATTACACACGAATACTTTACATAAATTTACCTGCTGGTGAATCAGCCTAAGTCCTGGAGACTAGATATTTATCAGTAATAATTAGTGAACAAAATTTTAATTTTATGAAATTAATTATTTTATGAAAACTTAAAAATATAAAGCAAGCAATACTACTGAAAATTTTAATTTTGATCAATTTATTTTTAAAATAAATTAGTATTACACATTTTGAACCTACAAAATATCACATAACAGTGTAATAAGTAAATTAATTATCTTGAGATCTTAATTTTTGTTTTTAGCAATAGCAATGACTAATAAACATTTTTGCATAATATATAAGACATAGAGGATAACGAAGAACAATGTAACATCAAATCCAATACATATTACTATAAATAAGAATTAAGAGATGAGAATAATGATTTTAAGAACCATATTTGTCCACCTACCTTAACTCGGAAATGATGTCATGGTTGCCGCAGAATTCCTCTTTCCCCTCGTGGGGGGATAATAGCGAAAAATCAATGTTTTTTCGTTAATTTGTCATCGAGACATCAATAAAATATTTGAAAGAGGGACAGTTCGGCTTTCAGTAAGCATAAAGGGTCCGCAGGTAATTTAATTAATAGGGCGAGTTTGTTAACCAACATAATCGGTCCTGTCCTATCAAGATGGAGGCCATATTAAAGTCTGTTTCAGCTTTAACTTTTAAATCATTTGTTATAATGACATGAAACAAACATCTTTATATGCATTTTTGTTGTCCAAACAAAATAGAACTACTCCGGCGTGTTTTTAGGGCGGTAACTAAAAACGGAATGAAAAATTCCTTAAAATAAGTTTTTGTATTTTGACAAAAAATAACTGATTTTTTTGTTGATTTGTTAAAAAAAAAAAAAAAAAAAACAGAAGAGGGGATACGAAAAACGCAATTTTCAAGGTCACATGGTACAAAAATGAATCCAAATCCTCTCCCAAATAATGTATTTCCATTATAATAACATTTCAACCCCTAATTTTTGAGGGATGATTTTTTGGGGCTTCCCTACACTTTTTTGGGTGATTGAGCAAACAAAGCTGCAATTTTTAAAATTTTTGAGTTAAATACTTTCAGAGGTCAGACAGACAAGTGCAGGAACAGACAGATTAGCACAGGAATGTTTGAGGGTCTTCGTTTTTGCTACGTTCCTTAAAAACGATTAAAAAAAAAAAATTTTAATTTGGCGTTGTATAATAATTACTAACCCACGCCGTCGAAGCTCAACTCAAATTCTTTCTGTTGTTAAGGTTTTGTAGATCATTCTTGAATCAATTATGCCGTGGTTGATGTGTCTGTCTGTCCGTTGAACTTTGGTTCATATCCCCCAAACCGTACACCCTAGAGATGTGAAATATGAAATTCTGATGTAACTTTTTGAGCCACAAATAGTAAAAATATTGAGAAGTTAAACATTTAATATGCGCATGCGTAATGCGCAATAATGTGCAAAGCTCAAGCGTTTTAATTTTTGAGGGGTATCAAAAGAAATTTTCAGAAGAGTAGATTAAATAAAAAAACATGTATAGTTTTATAGTGCTTTTACCGCCAATATTTCACCCAAAAAAGTTTCTTGATTAATGAATACATCAAGTTTTTTTTATAAGTATAAATAATCTAGGGCCTATGGCATAATTCAGAACAAGGTCCGATACATCGATATTTTATACAAACTGGAAACAGAACTAGAACTATAAGTTATGATTATGTCTACCAAGGAATTCATTAAAAGAAGTTTCTTGATTATGTTAAATGAATGCATATATTTTTTTTTTCTTTTTATAATTAATATATAATATATAATATATTCAGAACAAGGTCCGATACATCACTTTTCGATTTCGATACATCGAGATCGATAACCCAACTCCCAACCCTATACTCATGACTCATGCCATTATACTTTGTTATTCTGACAGCGCGGGAAAATGGAAAAAAACGAGAGAGGAGCCATGTATGTATTATTTATCTATGAGAGGAGCCAATGAGAGCTCAAAATTTTGGCGGGCAGTAGGTTGGGGCAACTAGGCAAATAAAAATTCCACTGGATAACCTTAAGACAACCGTCTAGCCGTCTAGTGGTTTTATTTTTCCCCTACCATAGGTTGGCCAATCTGAGCTGTAAAATGATGTGAGTATAGTTCCGCCATGTTAAGTTTTCTGAACTTGCTACAGCTACAACCGCTACAACTACAGCTACGTACTGGCCTGAGTCTTGAGTCTGACAACGACAACAATAATTTCTCTAATAATTTCTATTGTTCGATTTCGGTTCGGGTTCGGGGTCCATGTTTATGTTTATCCCAAAGCTAAATAATAAATCTTTGTCTGTGATGGTTTATTATTAAATCTGTGTTATCAAAACATGGTATCAGCTTGGTAAGGAATTGATTTTTTTGAATTTTATAAGTTATAATTTTTTTTTTTATACGCTTATCTCTTGTTTTAGGATATTATCGTTGACTTCATCCAAAGCGTAATTTGTAAAAATTAATTGATTTATAGTTAAATTTGAGAATGTTAGTTAGCTTATTATTAATTTTTGCGAAATTATCTCATCTCCTTTGTTTCTTTACATATTTTTTTTTTCTCCTGCATCAGAGGCCAAATATATTAGAGTCGTTATGTTCTCTTCAGATTATACTAAAGGAATTTTAATGTTTCAAAACAGTTAAATTATATTATAAATTAAGCATTTATTATATAAACAGCTTCTTCTGAATTTATGCACTAGAATATTATATTTATATCAAAAAATCTTTTAAATTTGCACTTGAACACTCGCATATTTCTAAGTGACCGATTGTCTTTAAATTGTTCCTTTTTCGACCTGGTACTATTTCGGTAAAGTCGATCGTTTTTTTAAATATATATAAAATATCCATTCTCATACTTAAAGAAATGTTAGAAACTAGGGCGGTTTTTAAGGGTGGGGATTCACTCAGGATTCAGGATAGCTTGGAAAACCTTGGAATTGGATGCATGTACTCAAAACCATGCAAAAAATCTCCATAAACAATGGTTTTATTGTTTTTAAAAAAACATATTTTAATTAAATCTCTGTCAGCCTAATGGCTGTTTTTATAATTAAACAATGGGCTAAATCGGATTGTACGTGCCCTGGAAATTTCTTTGAGTTGGACCTCTACCTGGTTTATACACAGGAGGGTTGTTTTTCTTCAGAAAAGGAGCGGAGCACCGCGAAGCGGTGCGGAGCGGCTATAGAAAATTCAAGGGTACACAAAATTAAGGTTTTTAATTTAATATGCGGGATTTTATCACCTAACCTCAAAGTGGGGGCACGTACAATCCGATTTTACCTAAACAATGATATCTGTGAATAACATGTACTATCGATATATTGGCCAATGTATTCATAATATTATATTGATCAATACGAGAGGAAGTGTTCAAAAAGTTATCAGTCTAGTTTTATTGATAGAGTCAGATCTCTTTAAATTTAAATACATATTTAATCTAATTTACTTTTGGACAAACGAATACACACTTTTTTTTATAAAAGTGTGTATTCCTTCGTCCCAAAGCATATTGGACGAAATATCCTTTTGTCTTAATAGGTATTTAGACTATGGTGTATAAACTCTCCTGTATATTTGCCTTACCTAATTAACTATTACAACAAAGAGATATTTAGTCTAATGTACATTGGGACAAAAGAATATCACACTTTGGTATAGTATAAAAGTGTTAAATTCCTTTGTGCCAAAGCATATTGGACTACATATCCCTTTACCTTAATAAGTAATAAGACTAAGGGATATAAACTCTATTTAATTTATTCTTTTACCTAAATTACTATTACGACAAAGGGATATTTAGTCCAATGTGCATTTGGACAAAGGAATATCATACTTTTGTGTATAAAAGTGTGATAAACCCTCACCCTCACATTACAGACTACATTCGGGTGTATATGACCATAAGTAGTCCGGCACCCAAACAAAAAAAAAAAATAAATAAAAAATAAATAAATAAATAAATAAAAGTGTGATATTCCTTTGTCCAAAAGTGTGTTGGACTTAATATTCCTTTGTCCCAATGTACAGTTGTATTAATAGGTAGTTAGACCAAGGTATACAAACTCTACTTTATTTATTCCTTTGTCTAAATAGTTATTACGACAAAGGGATATTTGAGGAGCCTAGTATCAAAGACGGAAATTCGACATTTTTTTCCGAATTTCAGTTATCGATTGTTTCTTATAACTTATGCATCAGATTTTGCTATCCATTTGCACCAAAAATGATAAAAAAAAGTGGTAAAAATGCAATAATATTAGCAGTTTTGTTACAAATACGGACAAGTTAACACGCGTTTTGCTTCAAAAGTGGACATAACTTAAACAGCCAATCAGGAGGCTGCATTTTACTAACTCGTTCCCTTGATGCACTGCGGCCTTTAACATCTGAATACCTACTCCTACCATATTTGGCATACATGTTTAGAAAATTATACCCCGAGGGGAAATTGAGAAATTAAATTTAGCTCTAAATTTAGGGGCACTACTCTCCACAAATTCTGAAAAACGTGAAAAAAACTTATTTCTCCAATATTATTATTCTAACAATTATTTTCCACGTAGTTTTGCTTCAAAAACATACAAAACCTGGTTTTTGTTTCAAAAGCAGACAACTCCACTTTTTTACTCCATTTTGCAGCTAAAATATCAAAGAAAATCACGTTTTCAGAACTTCTAACTAGTTTTGAGTCTATTAAGAATGTACAGAGAAAAAAATCAGAGCTCTAGCACCTGTAGAATTTGAGCTACAGTTTTTCAGCTCTCCTGTAAAATTTTGAAATGTGCTCTTGTTTGCGTTTGATACTAATCTCCTCATTTAGTCTACTAGTGAACATGGGACAAAAGAATATCACACTTTTGTACACAAGAGTTATAATATCCCATTGTCCTAATATGTACATAATATTATGTACGAGTAATAATCGATCATATCAATACACCCTTTAATATTATAATTGATTGTAAAAATGCTTGAGAGAGCATATGTTTTTAAATGGTTAACATGTGCTGGAATCAAAAAAATTAATTTATTTTTGTTTATAGAATGTGTTTTAACATAGTTTAATTAAAACGATACGAAATAGTTTGGTTCATATTTCTTATTTTGTAAATTTATTTTTTTGACCTTTTTGAAAGTTTTTAGCTACCCTAAGTGAATCCCCCAGCCTTAAAAATCCCCTAGTTCCCAACATTTCCTCTATGTATGTGAGTGAATATTTATATATATTTTTTTATAAAAACTATTGACTTTACCGAAATAGTCCCAGGTCAAAATTTGTTAAGTTGTACAAAGGAATAGTATAAAATGAGCCAAACTCAATCAGACATTTAGAAATATGTGGGTGTTCAAGTGCATATTTACCAATAATTTTAATGTATTCATTTTACATTAATCTAGAAACTCCTTTGAATGGAATCCTTAGTAGACATAATCATAACTCTGTTCTGTTTCCTGTTTGGTTGTTAATACGATAGGTTATTAATTAATATTTATATATTAATAGGTTGATTGTTCTGAAGTGAAGCCCTGTTCAAGATTTCAATGTATTCTAAATGTGATTTTATAATAGATTACCAGGTGTTGGGGAACTTTAAGTAAACATTTTTTTAAATACATACATTTAATGTTGAAGTCCTTCAATTCTCATATTATAGAGTTCTTCGTGAGGTTGATGTTTTTTTTTTTTTTTTTTTTTTTTTTTTTCAACCTTATGTTTTTGTATATTAGATGTGCTCAAACTAGGATGGCCAATATATTATGCTGTAACTAATTCTCCATTATGTTTTTCCTGTTTTCTTTTATAGCGGGATGTTTTCCAAGGAAGTTGATCTTACGAAGGTTAGGTGTCAGAAATGCTGGGAAATGGGTCACTGGACTTTTCAGTGCAAAGGGAAGAGGAAACTTGTTGTGAGACCTTCAAGGACAGCTCTTCTGAACAAACGCCTCAAAACAGCTCACTCCTCTAACATCCGAATACAGTCTCCTAAGTAAGATCCAATAATTTTTTTTTTACTTTTTCATATACGTAGTATATATAGAGTGAAAGTATTGTGATGGTGCGGGAATTCGATTTTGATATTTAGATGGATTTACACATATTAAGGTCCACTGAGTCTAAAAAAGAGGTTTTAAAAAAAAATATTTCATCTATATAGACGCCTACAGCTTAAACTTATTGTCCGATTTCAATAACATTTTACATATTAGCTCTAAATTGGAAGGCACTACAAATATGCTAAAATTGTAGAAAAAAATTATTTCTCAAAAACTGTGTTTAATCTATGTGATCCATTTAAATACAAATTTATCCATTCACAAAGTTTTCCTGGGAAAAATCTACTTTTCACGACATTGATGAAAATAAATTTGATTTAGCTGAATATTGAAATCGAAATATAAGCAACCACCTTTTGAACACTTTTTAAATATGTTTGATTATAAATTGATTAAATTGAATTTTATGGGATTTAAATTAAAGCATATGAGAACGTTATGTTCGAGTCCCATATACTAATTTTTACATTTAATAACTGTAAAAATGTTTAATGAAATGTGGAACATATTATCAAGACTGCTACTTATTATTTCTAATTAATAATACATTTTGTATTGTGATTTTTTTCTTCAAAGGATAAGCTTAAAAAATTTCCCTTTAAAGGCATATTATAAATAAATTATTGTCTTTAAAAGCAATTGGACTCAATAAATAGTTACCATTTCAGGGCTAAATTCTTTCTTCCTTAGACTCGTATAACTGTAGATCACACTAATAATTGTTAATCTGCATTGCGTTTTGTGTTACTAAGGTTAATTAATTTTTGCAGGAGCAATGTAAAGAAAAAGCGCAAGGGAGAGGAGAGTGAAGAGAAGACACGGATTTCAAGCAGTGAGAGTAGCAGTGATAGTGACAGCTCTAGTTCTTCATCTGATGATGAAAGTAGCTCCTCCAGCTCTTCATCTAGCTCATCCTCATCCTCATCATCCTCTTCTTCATCATCGTCGTCTTCTTCCGATAGTGAATGAGCTAGAAAACCCCCCTGGTTGCCCAGTCTTATCTCTATTTATACCAAGCCTATATAATTGTTTTTTTATTTTCTAGTGAGAGGAAAGTTCTTCTCTCCTATATTTTGAAGAGACAGTAACTGCTGACGTTTGAAATATTTTCAATCTTTAAAGTGTTAAATTGTACCGGTTAGATAACCCCCCCACTTTTATACATACATGTGTGTGTGTATGTATGCATGGGTGTACATGTATATTTAGTGGGTATGTTGAATGAATAACAAAGAAAGTTTTTATTTACTACTTAGCATTAAAATAAACCTTTACATTTTAGTAATATTTTATTTTTATTTTGACTATCCAAGTTTTTAATTATTATTACAAATGCAGATAAGTGATTGAATAATAGAAAAATCCATGTTTAAGAATAATATTGAAAGGGAAAAAAGTTTTAAAAAATTGTGAATTATCTCTACATAGTAATGCAGGTTAATAAGTATAATTTATTAATTTTATTAACATTTCTGCTTAATTTAGCATTTTTTTTTAAATTTCTTTTCTAATGGTTTTAAATTTTCATCAATAAATCTTGTCATTCTGAATAAGCATTCTAGTCTTATAGTTAGTGTTTACTCTGCTTAGATTGGCCAACCTATGTGACGGAAAAAATACACTAGGCTTGTCGAGGCATTCTGCCAGTAAAATTTTTTGTGCCTGGTTGGCCCTACCTTCTTGACTTAAAAATCCTGAACCTCATTGGCACCCCTCTCCTTCCTTTTAATTTTCCTATGCTTTGTAAGACAGTATAGTAAACATTATTCTTTAGGAATTTTACTAAACCATAATTAATTTATTGATTTTTTTGGATAAATGATAATAAATTTAACAAAAGCCCGAAGGGTTAAAAAAATTATACTGAACCATTAATTCTAACATAACCATTTATTTTGCTCTTCTTACTCACATTATTTTATTACTTGTTAGTAATTCAATGAACTTCAGCAGTAACTTTTTTCACAAATATTTTTGTTTACCCTTTTTCCTTTTAAAACTAAATTAATTAAAAAAAAAAAAATAAAGTGGGATATTTATAATGGTATGCTTACCTTGAATTTCTTTGTGATAAGTTATTTCCTTTGTTTGTTGAACTAGAAATCTCTGTATTTTGTTCAACAAATTCTTTAGATTCAAATTTTGATTTGATACATTTCTATATAGAGCCTTTAATAGAACTCTAAATTAAATCATTAGTTTTTCAATTATATTATTTATCTGTTCGCGAAGCTCAAAATGCAACTTATTCCCCTTTCAGCTCAGGGTCTATTTCATCAATGAAGTTGCCTAGGATTAGTTCAGAATGACAGCCTTAGATATTCTGTGAAATAAAAGTTCCAATACTTTTGTTCATTATTAGCAGTATACTCAATGGATATAATTTACTGTGTCGGTAATTAAGAAATATGTAAGTTTTATGAACATTAAAATGTAAATTATTTATTTGTATATTTATTTCTTTTTAAATTGTTTTAATTATATTTTTTCCTATTATTATATATATATATTTTTTTTATCATTTATTTACTTTTTTTTATTAACAGGGATCCAGTCAATTAAATTACTGCAAATTCTTACTTAAAAATTAATTCCTTAAATTACTACTTAAAATGAAAATCTCTAACTCCTCTTCTATCATGATTTATCAAACTTACTTGCTAAATCCTTGTCCTAATCTACTGATTGATCAAGAGGGTTTGGTTAAAGATCTATAGGCCGTTTGTTCTTGTGCTGGACTACACATCCCTACAGTCTGTACAGTATGAATTTTATTTTTTTACAGCTTGGGAAATTAAAAAAATGGGGGAGGGGATTCAAAAATGTGCCTTAATAATTAATTTATGTGGGTGATTTTGAAGTCTAAAGGTCGGCTCAACTAGGCGAAAATCAAAGTCACTATTAGAAGGGCGTGGCCCTTAGGATACCTGTTCAAGAAGACCTAGTGGCTTTATTTATCCCACACATAATTGTGCCTTGATAATTAATCAATTTGGGTGTTTTTAAAGTCTAGAAGGCCGGTTCAACTAGGCAAAAATAAATGTTTCTAGTAAAGGGGCGGGGCCTCAGGATAACTGTTCAAGAAGATCTAGTGGCTTTATTTACCCCACACGTATGTTTACCAAACTGAGTGTCAAAATTTAAAACTCATAACTTACAGACAGAACAGTGCAGATGTTACATGGTCTGCCCAAAACTTTCTCCCTCTCCCATATGGTCTTTTCCTTTCCAGTCTCTACCAAAACGGAAAGCCTCTAGCACTATAAAGTGATGAGAATATGTAAAAAGGGGCTAAAAATCAATTGCCAGTTAAAATATTTTACATATAAACATTTGACAGTGAAAGCTGGGCTTTGATCATCAAAAGTAAAAGCAGGAACCAAAAAGCTGAGATGGGATACTTTAGGATAGCAACAGGAAGGGCCAGAAGAGCTAGGATAAGGTACACTCAATATTAAAACATTTAATGTGATTTGTCCTAGTACAGAGTATTTAAACCATCAGGCACAAATAGGCTCTCAAGAAGAGACTGGACAGTTTCTAGTTCCTAGATATTAATGAAAATAAACAACCACCACCAATTGAATTGTTTTTTAATAAATATAAATTAGGTGCCATCTGACAAAGATTTACTTGGTAACCCACCCTATATTTGTTTACCTCATAAATAATTTCTTTGTATAAATAACTATTAAGACAAAATGATACCTAGTTTAAAGAACTTGTAAAGTGTATAAGGTGATAATATCACAGTCTAATTAACTATTAAGATAATGGAATATTTACACATTGAAATAATTTTGGGTGGGTGACCAAGTAAATTAGTGCCTTAAAAGGTGATATGGGATTTAAATCAAACTCCTATTAACCTACTTATAAGCAATTTTTGTTTGATATAATATCAGACGGATATTTACTTTATCTGGTCACCGTCATCATTTTGTGAATTTATTATCCTTTCCACATACACTATTCTTCTTTTTCTTCGTTGCTTTTAACTGCTGCTATTGTGAATACCAAGGGATGATGGTCACTCACTCAGCTTCTCTTAACTTAAGTGTCTAACTAGTTGTGTATAGTTTATCTGGAAATGAAATAATTTATTATTGGCTGTTCATCCTTAACCAATTGAGGCTGTATGTTTTTGTGGAGGAACTGTATCTAGGAAAACCATGTCTCCTCTTTAGTGACTTTCATGCTCCTTTTGCTTATTAAGTTATTTTATCTACGATTGATACAAAATATAAACATTGTATCTCTGTTTAGACACGTAGAAAGTGATTCTTTACGTACTTGTATTCATTGCGCATGCATGTTTTTATAATTCCTCTTTTTTTCCGCCCTAGGGCAGTAAAAAAGAAGAATTCTTCACCTTAACGTACAATTAGCGAGTTTGTTTACACCTAACAAAACTAATTCGCTGTTTGTTTAATTAAAGTAACAGTTAATATCGAGTTTTTAGTGAAAAACAATGAGTGATTTAAGTGATTATGACGAAAATAAAGAGAATAATACGCCTCCCGAAATAATTAATTTGGCACAATATACAACTAATGAATTAATGTCATCTTTATCAAAAGAGAAATACAGTAGAGTTTCGCTTATCCGAACCCCACTAGTCCGGACATCCGTTTAATCCGGACGGGCCAAAAATTATGTACAAATTGGAACCAGGGCCTGTTCAGATTTATGAATAATTATGATAATTGGAGTTTCTACTTTTATTGTCTATTAAAAATGTAAAAAATTGTTCCTAGTATAGTTTATAGGTGTATATTCCAACGTTCTAACACGAGGAATACCCGGTATTTTTGTTAAAAATGAACAGATTTAGAATAATTAGGAATAAGTAAGAACATCGATAAATCTGTTTCAGTTCTATAGAAATGTAAGGGGCGGAAGATATAAAGGTAGCGTATTCCAATAAATACAATTTTATGTGACTGAGATGGGGAGAGGGTTTTGAAACATATAGCGGCGGCTCAACGCAGTTCGTAGAAATTTCGCCAAGCCGCCAATGTCTAATGTCTCAACTTTTTGTGAAAAGATTATCGTTCCTCGAATTTCATATCAGAACACAGGAAGTTCTTCTCAGGAAGTCCCTTCTATACCTGCCACCTGCGTAATAGATTGTCGTTTTATTTTAATTCATTTGATATTCGGACTGGTGACAGAACAGCTCTTAACTTAAATAGTAGACCTACTTTGTACAAGCATGTTTTAGAGACTAATAAAAGTAATTTTTACGATAAAAACATCGATTTTAATAGTTTTACCCTACTAAAACTTGTTTTACAGACATTTTAAAACTGATTCCGTTTAATCCAGACGTTCGGTAATGCGGACTGGGTCCGGTCCCGTCAAACCCGGATTAGCGAGGCTCTACTGTACGAACTTACATACAGGAAGTTTATTAATTTTTTTTCTGTATTTATTATTAAAATCCAACAATCGTAGATAAAGTACGGTATGCAACTCGTGCGAAAACGGCATTTTGCTTTGCTCATGTGGTTTTACTACCCTCAATGTCGCTCGGGTGCAAACTCCACACTCGCATGCAAAATGCTACTTTCCGCACTAGACGTGTAATGTACAATTCCCTAACCAATTTTGCATGTTCTTACTCAATTACTCATTCTACACCTTGTCCCTTGTCTTTCATTTTTAGGGACCTGTGAGTAGAGGAGGATTGAGATATTGTAAATTCTTGCCCATCCCTATATTTTCAGTGGTGGATTTAAGGGCTAGGGTGGGTGGGGTTAGCCTGCACCGGGATGGAGGGGTTACCAAACTGGCCAAAAGGATTTTACTGATTAATTTATGTTTATATATATGTTTCTTAATTTTTATTATTTTTTATCCTCGGAATCAGAATATGGAAAAGTAAAAAGTGTATTAGCTCAATCATGGGCGTATCCAGCTTAAGACAGAAGGGGAGGGGGGCAGTTTTCTGACTTTTACTTCTTTCATGGGGGAAGGGTAGTCGAGAAGAGGGGCTGTGTAATATGTATATTTTTTAACAGTAGTTTACGTGGATTAGATGCAAATTTTCTTATTACAGCTTCTGAATGCTCTTTTGTTTTAAAGCCTAGTCCACACCAGTAGACACGTTGCGAGACATTTCTATAGACAGTCTCATAGACCGTCTATAGAAATGTCTCGCAACCTGTCTATAGATATCTGCTGAGACCGTCTATGGTCTAGGTCTAGCGTCAACACTTGTAGACACGTTGCGCAACATGCCTAACGTTGCACCATGTCTACCATTTAGAATGGAAAACCATAGACATGCGATTTTTGGTCTAGCAACGAGACCGTAGACGCCGTTTGTCTAGCCAAAGTCTATAGTCAAATCCCTAGACATGTCTCTGAGCAGGCACGTCGAGAGGGGGCGGCAGGTACGGCTGATGCCGGGGGGCCGGACCTCCCATAAAGGGCCCTCTTGCTCATTGGGGGTTGTCTCAAGCCCCCAACACCTAATTACGCCAATATTTATGATTGAAATATTTAATAATAATATTAGTTAATATTAAAGTTGAAAGCCAGGCATTGTAATTAATTTTGCAAGAGAATTTCCCGGTACCGAGACTGAGAAGCGAAAAATTACTAAGCTGTATCCCAATGGGTCACAAGAAAAATCCACAGAAAATCGCTTCAAAGTTAAAGTTTTTTTTATGTTTTAATTGAGTGTGATTGGAAACTTGAGTGATCGATACCAAGCAGTCAACAAAATCAATGATTTGTTCAGTTTTATTTGGATATATCTAAAAATTATGAAATACAAGACATGGTTGAAAAATCCCATCAAGTACTTGCCAGCAAGCTACTAAAAGGGTTTCTTCGGTCCTATTTCCTACATTATTTTTTTTTAACTAAAATATGTATAAAAAGTTGCACTTTGGAGAAGCAAGTGCAACTTTCATATATTTATGATCCAAACTTCAGTACTTTAAATGATACCAACTTAAAAATTACAAAAAATAAACATTTTGGGTCTCCATAGTTCGGCCACCTAAAATTTGACTTTTTCATATTAACTCCCGGAAATATCATTGGCCCACAGAGTTGTATATTTATGTAATTTTGTCTTACTTTTAGGACCTGTCCTTATTGGGTAGCGGGGGGGGGGGGGGGGAGGACCTTTTTTTGTTTTAATAATTTCGGGAGTAAAATGGCCGCCATTTTGGAAACTCGATGTATATTTGTGATCTACATTTCAGTGTCTTTGAAATGATACCTGCTCAAAAAATATAAAATATTGTGATTAGTTCGCAATTGCTCGTGGATAGAAGAAATTTTGAGTTTGTAAGTTTGCAATATTTTTCCTGTTTTTGGGCAAACAATTTTAACGTGTACACTAAATTTCAAATCTTTGGCTACAGTAGGTCGGGAGATATACTCCAAAATGCGACGAACTACCAAAAGAATAGGGGTTTCTACTATGACCTCGAAACCCTAAAAATGGTCTCAACTATAATACTACACAGATGTTGACAAAGAAAAGCTTCTTTTGGTTTTGTCCTGTTTGTGTTTACTAAGTTTTTCTGTTAAATGCTGTTCTTTATTAGCCTACTACTACTTGTATAAATATAAAAATAGACTACAAATTGGTGTGGCACTTAGCTTCCTCGCATCATATCACGTACTTTATTGATTTTATGCTTATACAAGCCATTAATTTCCATTTTGTTTAATTGTTTCCCCCCTTTTTTTAATATGTAAAAATGGGTTTTATTTTTTACATGAATTTAAGTACCAATTTAGCAAAAATTTAAGATCGCAGACGGTTCAAATTAATCTGGGGCTATCTGCGGGTTACTTTCGATAAACTATAAAAGTTTCATACATATCAGATAAGTGAAGCTATAGGTGAAAATAAATGTATGTTTGTGCGCATGTGGAAGAGAAGCAAGTAGGTGCAGAAGGTTGAAACTTATATGGGAACAACAATAATCATAACCTGCCATACGAATTTTATTAAAATCGGACGTGTAGTTTTTAGATATGTTGGTTCGCAAAAATTGAGCGATAGACTGACTGACAGACCGACAGACACTGAACCAAAAATGTTCCTTGATGTCTGAAACGGATTTCTGACAGAATATTTGAAATCGGAGACACAAAATATTTTTGTTCTTCAAAACGATCGCATAACGTCTGTTAACTTCGGTAAACTCGGAAGTACAATGTATTAAAATATTTAACAATAATGTATTAAATAAAATTGTACAAAACGTAAATGAATGTAAACAATATTTTATTGTTAAAATGTTAAACAATTTTATGTTATATCAACATTTTATGTTAAACAATTTTGACTCATATACCCATAATAATTTAAGTTATAATTGGTTAGAGGTGGTTAGAGAATCAACAAAATCGCGCAACATGTCTACTAGTGTGGACAAGGCTTAAGGTATCAAAACCTTTAAACTTTATTATATATACTGCCTTTTCTGTCTTGTTATAAAATGAAAGTAGCCATTTACAAAGTGAAAAGTATATTGTAACCTTGGTCAACCAAGGCCTAGTACCACTACTAATGATGATTTACTAATATAAATTTAAAACACTAAAATAGTTTAATTATTATTGAAAAGTTTAGACCAGGAAATAATTACTCAATTTAGTTGAAAGAAAATGTTTTTAAAAACATTATATTGGAACATTTCATAAAAAAATTCAAATTCAAGCCGCTTTTTTTTCTTTGCCGAATTGGTCATTAACTTTTTAAACATGAATGACCTAATCTTTGTGCGGACATATAGTGAACACCCAGGGAGTAGATCTTCACTCATTCTGGCACGAAATCGTGTTTTTATTTAACTCGACGTAATGACGAGAATAATCATTCAGCAGAGGAGTTACAGGTAGAGTAGCGAGAATTTCAGCAATGACTTGATAATTGGTTACAAGTCTTCATCACAGAAATTAATTAAATCAATATCAATTCAGATTTACCTAGTCCTCAATGTAGAGCCTTTGAAAGAAACCCAACAAACTTCACTTGCTCTTTCCGCCGTTTTATTTTCCTGACAGCTGGCTCCCTGTGCAGTAGCGAACCCAGGATTTTTTTTTGGGAGGGGCACAGATAAAAATAAGGGAGGGGGGGGGATGTAATGTGGGCTTAGCATAATCACAGACAATTAAGAAGTCTGGTTTTCTTTGTTCTTAAATTACTTCATATCAAGGGCGGAACCAGCCAATTTTTAAGGGGGCCTGGGCTAGGGTGGGCTGAAAATCCCGAACTTTTGAAATCGAAAGACGGGTAGCGATAAAAACTTGTGTACCTATGAGAGGACACCGTGTGATAAATTTCAGCCAAATCGGTTGACACTTAGGTCTCCCGACGGAGCCTTAAAGTTTCCGATTTTCTATAAAGAAGTACAAAAATTATGTATTATACGATTTTTTCGTTAATAATTTATTTTACTGCACTTTTGAAATGTATAGGCAATAATGTTCACTAATAATGTGCTTAATTAAAATAATAAATCTAAAAATTATTATTTTCTAATTAAATGCATTAAGTACATATATACACAATCAACCACCAAATGCAGCAGGCAACACTTACTTAATTTAACTTCCAGCTCATTTATAGATGATGTTAGTGGCAAAAATGTATATTTAAGTTTATTTTCGAAACTTGTGTCATTAAAAACACTAATAATAATTTAAAATTATTACTGTTATGTATAAGGGGGCTCGGACCCCCCTCCCCCCCTCTAACTCCCTTTTGCATTTCGTAAATAAAAAATAATTTAACAAATTATTAATGATCATAAAATTGCTCTATTAAAATTTAATTAATTTGCAAACATTATAATGTATTTATGGCTATAAAAGTACAAAAAGGGTTAAAAACGAAGGAAATTTAAGTTCAAAAGTATTGAGTGTATAAAATTACAATTTAATAATTGTTTTGAGTAGGTACTGCGAGTTATTAGTAACTTTTATAATTTAATTCAAGTATAATTACACAATTATATTTGAAATACTTTTTTAGTTTGAAACACTGACATATTATGTCGACTTTCAAATTTTTAAAAAATATAATAATATCTATCTTCATCTTAATACACAGAAAAACCGCTTGAGTCACTAGTTTAACTCATTGTTTTAAAACTTGAGTGTGATTTGGATTGCTAAAGTTTAGTATATTATCTGTTCCTGTAATCTCTTTATCAGTGAGTTGTTTTGTCAATGGTGGTTCTGTAATCCTGATTTTGTTCCTGTCAATCATGTCGATGTACCAATTCTGTAATGTATCATGTCTGCAGGATCCAGTATTCTTGGAACCTTAAAATTGTCTAACTTCTTTCATTTCAATAGATTTCTTTCTTTCAGCAAGTATTCTCGTCCAGCCGAGTCTTCTAATTCCTTCATCGTCATCAGATATCATTGCCAGTATTAGGTTTTTGGGTGAGCAAAGTAAGCACTCCTTTGTATAACTGGGTCGAAGATTTGTTTAAATCATGATCCAGGTATGTCTACTCTAAGCTTTCAATCTATATGATTCTTTGGACCATCGCTTATTGAATTTTGCTGTTTAATGGTAAACATATACTTTTTGTACATACGATTTTCAGATATGTACAGCCGAAAGGCGATTGACAGTAGTTAACCATCGATTATGGGCCATTTTCCCAGGGTTCCTGTTTTTTTGTGTCAGCGGAGCAAAATCCTTTAAATACACCCAATGACATCTCTAGCAATTATTTTTGGTCACTACTTTTACGAAGGGTTTTCTATATTTTGAGGTGTCTTGATTGGCTCAAAATCATCATGCTTTCGCAGTTTAACAATTCTTTTCCAATATGCCCGGAAGTAGTATATGGTCCTCTTGTATTTTCATCTAAATGTTCCATCAGGTGCCGTCGTGGTAATTTATTACAATGTAACTGGCAAATAGATCATTGTAATGGTTTACCCAATCGATATTCTGCCAGTCTAATTACTCCTCGTCTAACTCCAGTGTTTAAGTTGGTCACAACTTAAACCGAGCCCCCTTAATTAACAGTAATAATTTTAAATTATTATTTGTGTTTTTTATGACACAAGTTTCGAAAATAAACTTAAATAAACATTTTTGCCACTAACATCATCCATAAATGAGCTGGAAGTTAAATTAAGTAAGTGTTGCCTGCTGCATTTGGTGGTTGATTGTGTATATATGTACTTGATGCATTTAATTAGAAAATAATAATTTTTAGATTTATTATTTTAATTAAGCACATTATTAGTGAATATTAATGCCTATACATTTCAAAGCGCAGTAAAATAAATTATTATCGAAAAAATAGCAAATATACATAATTTTTGTAGTTTTTTTTTAGGAAATCGGAAACTTTAAGGCCCCGTCGGGAGCTAAGTGTCAACCGATTTGGCTGAAATTTGGCACACGGTGTCCTCTCATAGGTACACAAGTTTTTATCACTACCCGTCTTTCGATTTCAAAAGTTCGGGATTTTCGGCCCACCCTAGCCTGGGCTCTCTTTTAGGGAGGTCCGGGGGGAGGAGAGACAATTTTTATAGTTTACGTTACATGAAAACGTCTTTTTAGCCTATTCTAAGAGCATTTAAAATGTTATTTTATACAAATGAATTTAAGATTTTTATGAACGGGACATGAAGACCGGGGTATTTTATTTTAAAAAAATTGTACACGAATAATATTTTATTATTAAAAGTTGTACATTATATAATAGATTAATGTTTTATTTTAGTAGCCAGAAAAATAAATTGGTACATTTTAAAAATATTTTAGTTACGTAAATTAACAAAAAAAAAAAATAATAAGTACGCCAAATGTTTTGAGTTCAACAGAAATTAGCTGATAGTATTAGGTTAAAAATAAAAATAGTAGGGTGTCTAACAGTCCAGTCAATAAATACAAAAAATAGTCTTCCTTGTCTTAGATCGGGTATCTGCAATCTTATTCTACAATCTTATTGAACCCGTTTCTAAATTAATTTAATATATTAAAGTTAAACTGTAGATTAAAATAAGATCCCTTAAAACAAGAAAATATTTAATTAAAAACTTGATTTAAGAATGTTTTATTGTAACCTTTCATTCAAAATAAACAATGGATAACAGTCTAATAAAATAGAGTGGATAATAGGAATTGCACACTTTAATGTTAGGTCTTGGGCTTTGGGCAAAACTAGGTATATAATTACTTATATATTGAGTTTTTAACTATCACAGCACTATTACTTTAAAATGTGCTGCGGAATTGCATACTTAAATTTCAGGTCTTTGGCTTGGGGGGGGGGGGGGGGCACGTGCCCCCCCCATAGTCTCTTATCTATAATTGACCATTATATGATTGTGATGTTACTTGTAATTATTTGTTTTTGGAAAGTGGAGATAAATAATATTGTCAAGATAGAAATACAATTACTAAAATACTATAAAAAAATATAAAAATCTTATAATGGAAAAAAATCTCGGGGGGGGGGGGGGGCTCCTTTAAACATCACAAGTAAACAGCAAGATAGAAGTTTTAGGTTAGACTCTCAAGCGGAAAAAGAGATGATGTGGATTAACGACTGGGATCCAGACTCAGAAGACTCCACATCCAGCAGTAACAGTAACAAGATCAGCGAAGGACCGGGAGGTGATAAACATCGAAACGAGCCAACTAAAAAAGGATCTAAGAAGGGGAAGAAAAAGAAAGGAAAGAAATAAATTATTATGACCCATCAAAATATTAAAATAGGTAGTTGGAATTGTAAAGGATACAGAACGCGTAGTGAAGATATTCGATTACTTCTACACAGGGAAAAGTTACATGTTCTAATGCTTCAAGAAACCCACTTGCCATCTGTAAACTTAATCAACATCCCTGGTTTCAAAATCTACCGTCGGGAACCCCCCCGCCGGAAGTTGGCGAGGAGGCTTGGCAACGCTAGTGTCGGTAAGCATACCCAGTAGAGAAACTGTTATAAACACCAACCTCCATGTTTTAACAACTGTTGTGGGAGGAACATATCCAATCACAATTTGTAACGTCTACTTGGAATGCGGAGAAGAAGTTACGCGGCGGGAGTTAAACAACATCGTACATCAACTTAAAGCCCCTTTTATGGTAGCAGGGGACTTCAACGCCCATAGTAGAGTGTGGGGTTCATCTTCTGACGATGCAAGAGGACGCATTATAGAAGCATTCATAGAAGATCAAGGACTGTTCCTTCACAACAACGGACAGCCCACTTACATGGATGCGAGTACAGGCAATCAGGATGCTATCGACCTAGTAATATCATCACCAGCTGTGAGTCGCATATCCGATTTTTCAATATCACCCTATTTGTATGGTAGTGATCATTACCCGATATATATTTCCATTTTCCCTAATAACCCTAGTCCATCACCTTCCACCCGGTGGTCATTTAAAAATGCAGATTGGGCTTGCTTTAGAAGACACCTGTGTGAAGCGTCTCCTCCTTTAGTGAACGAAATTAGAGCAGAACTACTCCTTACCTTTATCACAACATCAATTTTAAATGCCGCCAACCTGGCAATACCAAGATCAACCCATGGCAGAGGCCGCCCTGGTTTAATAAAGATAAAGAAGACGCCCTGGTTAGTCCCCTGGTGGAATAAAGATTGCAAAATCGCTCTCAAAGAGAGACGTAAAACTCTGAGGCAGTTCAAAGCTAATGCTACTCAAGAAAACCTTGCAAGATATAGGAAAGCGAGAGCTAAAAGCAAATATGTGTTCAAACAGGCCAAATTAGCATCATGGAGGAGTTACGTATCTTCTCTAAATCAATTCACTCCATCCTCTGAAGTGTGGAAGAAAGTTAAAGCGTTATCTGGGAAGAAAAGTGTCCTTGCCTTACCAGTCCTAAATATCAATAATGACCTAGTCTCTAATCCGGAACAAGTAGCTGAAACAATGGCATCTCATTTCGCTAAAGTCAGCTCAAACAGAGCTTACACTCAGGATTTTCAGAACATAAAAATCCAATCTGAGGTAAACGAAATTGTATTTGATGATAACACCTCTAATTCCCAATTCTATAACAAAGAATTCAGTCTTTGGAAACTGCTCTCAACACATTGAAACTAACTGCACCAGGACCAGATCAAATCCACAATATTATGCTGAAAACCCTACCTACATCATTTCGACTCTACGTCCTGAAACTCTATAACATCCTGTGGACTTCCCAAACCTATCCTGATAGCTGGCGGGAAGCAATATTAATACCTATTGCAAAACCTGGAAAGAACACCACATTCCCAGAATCATACAGGCCAATAGCAATGACCAGCACACTTAGCAAATTGCTCGAAAAAATGGTTAATGTAAGACTTATGTGGGAGCTGGAATCAAAGAACCTGCTGTCAAGATACCAGAGTGGTTTCAGGAAAAGAAGATCGACCATAGACAACCTCGTGAGATTAGAAAACTACATCAGGGACGGGTTTACTCAAGGCAAAGAAACTGTAGGTGTATTCTTTGATTGCGAGAAAGCCTATGATAAGACGTGGCGATACCTTATCCTTAAGCAGTTACAGAAAGCAGGCTTTGAAGGTCACCTGCCAACTTTTATTAAGAACTTTTTGGCTGAGCAGAGGTTCAGAGTGAAGATAGGAGATACGTTATCAACTTCCTACATTCAAGAAAACGGTGTCCCTCAAGGGGCAGTTTTAAGTGTGACCCTATTTATACTGGCGATCAATGATCTCGAGTCGAGTCAGTAATTCCACCAAGCGTTGAAACCTTTTTCTTCGTGGACGATGTAACAGTACTTTTTAGATCCAAAACTAGCACCATGGCCACTCCAGTTTTGCAGCAGTGTATCAATAGAATGAGAAACTGGGCCTCATGTAATGGCTTCACCTTTTCACCCACAAAATCATGTTGTGTGACATTTTCAAGAAAAAGGAGACACCAACCAATAACTCTTAGACTCTCAGGCCAAATCATACCAACAGTTGAGGAGGTTAAATACCTTGGCCTCATTGTAGATAGAAAACTAACGTTTAAGTCCCATATTGAAAACTTAAGATCAAAGTGCTTACGAGGTCTTAACTTCCTACGTATGATCCAGTCACACAGTTGGGGAGCAGATCGGTATACACTATTGAGACTTTACAATCAACTCATTAGAAGTAAGATGGACTACGGGTGTGAGATATACGGCTCAGCAAAAGAAATTCATCTTAAAAGGTTGGACCCTGTTCATAACTCAGCTCTATGCATAGTGACTGGCTCTTTCAGAACCAGCCCTGTTGACAGCATCTTGGTAGAATGTAATGAGCCAACACTATCCTTTAGAAGAAATCTCACGCTGCTTTGCTTAGGTTTTAGGCTCCTGCAAACTCCAGAAAATCCTTCGGCCCAATTATTTCTAAATCAAAATTCCATTCCTTTGTATAACCGTAACACCCACCTTCCCAAACCAGCTGGCCTCCGTTTCAAACAGCTAATCTCTTTATTAGGACTATCAGACCTACCAAAACACACACCTTTGAACCTCTATGAAAAGCCACCCTGGATTATGACCCAACCTAGAATAAATTACTTGGGACATTCTCAACGAAAGATTGAAACACTTGACGTTCAATATGTGCAGGAACACCGCAAGCATATGATCAAGAATGCCGATGCAGCCCTTTTTTACACAGACGCCTCGAAAAACAACGAAGGAAGTGGTTGTGCCTTCATTCAGAATGAGGTATCTAAGCAATACGCTTGTAGTAAGTGGAGCTCTATAAACACAGTCGAGCTTGAAGCGATCAGAAAAGCTGTTAAGCACGCGACTGAAAACAACATGAAGAAAATAGCTATCTACACCGACTCAAAATGTGCTCTCCAAGCTCTGTGTAAACTATACTCAGAAAGTTCCGTCGTCGCAGCGATACGAGATTATGAGTATACAAACCAAATCAAAGTAAAATACTGCTGGGTTCCCAGCCATAGAAATATAGAAGGAAACGAAAAGGTGGACAAAATGGCGAAGAAGGCAATAAACAAGGGAGAAGAACTTGAAACCGTGATCACTGCTAAGGACCTAAATAAAACTCTATGGACTACCTTACTTAGACAATGGCAAGAAGACTGGACAAACGGTTCAAACCAGGGCCGGATATAGCTACCGCCAGCCCCCGCGGTGCGGGGGGGCCCACGGTCCTGGGGGGCCCAGTCAGAGATTTTGAAAAAGGTTTTTTTACAACAAAAAAGGCAAGAAGGATATTGTGATCAGTGGCGTAGCTATGGGCCCGAATTGCGGGCACGGCCCCGGTGCCAGGGGGCCCACAAATAAAACAAAACAAAACATGAAACTACTATCTTTGTACCGCAATGTCGATGGGGGCCCCTTTAGAGTATAATTAAATCAAAACTGGAATTATACTCATATACCTTTGTCAGAGGTCCCCATTCAGTGCAGAACGCAAATGTTTAAATTATCTTTTTTTTTGGCGAGGGGCCCACTGCCCTAAGTACGCCACTGATTGTGATAAACTTAATTTTTTTCCTAACGTGTCATGAATACGGAAGTTTGAATTTTTCTGTTTCATTTAGTTACTTAGATTTTGGGTTGTTTTCACCTTATTCAATATGGTCAATGCTAATTTAAAGGAGAGAAACTGACAGACAAATCATATTAACTGATATTAATACATTTTACATTTTTTACTTGTAATGAAATTTTTAAGCTTGCCAGCTACAAAACAACTTAATTATTTGTGTTTTTTAGCCCACCTTAGTTAAACTTCAAAATTCGTCCCCACGCCAAACCTCTTTTCCTGTAAGTTTGGTGGATGTCTGTAAGGACAAACTTACCCTTAGAAATCCTTAAAACTCATCTTTTTGCACTTAAATTTTAAAAAATTCTCCTAAAATTTAAAAATATTCTTTTAGGCCTGAATATGCCTCAAAGGAGGTGAAATATAGCCAAAAATAGGTTGCCTTTGAAATTATTGATACCCTGAAAACCTAATTAGGAATAAGCATTTTTTTTGACGCAATTACCTCTTTTTTATTTCGGCGAGGTAGTTCAAAAGCGAATTTGAGATGAAGAATGAATGCGGCGCGTGTAATTTGGTTGTAGTGTGTAGTTTTCTTACTTTCTTGGGCCATCACGAGGCTCACAGATAGTGTAGGACACCCATTCTACGGTGCACTAACCAGTAAACACCCTCCCCCCCTCCCGTTCCAAATAGGATCTGGCCTGGGTAGGTTGGGGCCCATTGGAGTTTTTCGCGGGGGGGGCCCGAAAATTGAAAAGCCGGCCCTGGTTCAAACACAAAATTAAAATATATTAAACCTCTCATCACAGACTGGAAAACATGCTGCAGACAAAACAGACGGGAAGAAATAATTTTGGCACGACTCCGGATTGGACACACACGACTGACGCACGGCTACCTCATCACACGACAAGACCCACCAACCTATAGGTTATGTGGAGAAACATTGACTGTCCACCATATCCTCTGCGACTGCAACAGACTTGACGAGGAAAGAAAACAGTTTGAACTTCCAACAACAATTTCTGAAATTCTACGAGACGACGAAACCACTGTTCAAAAGCTATTTAAATATTTGGAACATTTAGATTTAGTGAAAGATGTATAGACTCAAATTAATAAAAAATTTGTAGATAACTACTGTATCGGGTGTACATGACCAAGTTGTCGAACACCCATATAAAAACAATAAATAAATAAATAAATAAACATTGTTTGTCAGTATCTCGAAAACAAATAGGTTCATTGTTAGGACTAATCTGTACAAAAATAAAGTAGATGGTAATTTCCTACAAAACAATATCAATTATCCTAAGAGGATAAATTGGGGTGTTCGTGTTATTTCTTCTCATAAGACTTCCAAAGTTTAAGTGAGATTTGTTAAGATCAACACGTGTTAAAGCCATAGTTTATTTTGTTTATATTTTATTTTATTATAATATATTATGTTAAAGGAAAAGTATATTTTTTGATTTTATATTAAATATTTTTATTAGTTTCGGGGCACAGCTGTGTGTCCGTCCCCCTTTGTAAGCTTATTAATTTGTTTAGAACCTTCATATTTCTAACAATCTTTGTTTAGTTTATTTTATATATTTATTTTGTATTGGCCAACCTGGCCAGAGCAGCTCACATCCTTTTTGCCTTTTTGCCAGTCACATGTAATGGAAGTGATATATCTTCCCGGATAAATTATTTTCTTCTACCTCAGTTAAAAACCTTCCTTCTTTGTCCGGCCGGACATTTGTATACCAATCCAGTTCACCAAGCCACCGCAAGTTTCCAGTTCTTCCTTGTTTGTCCGCACGGATATATTTATTATATTCGTCTCTAGAGTCAGCCTCCCGATCTAGTTTGCTGACGGATGTAGACTCGAACTCTTCACCGCACCACACACCATTACACCAAGCCAATATTATCTTTATTATTAAAACTGTTAATAAACCCCCTTTTATTATCCAAGGCATTTGGGGTTTCTTTGTGTTCTTTTATTATTAGGTACTTTCTACTGGGCACTAACTTTTTTCCCCTTTTCATTCGAATTGGAGGGATTTTCGCGGTCAGTTTAGATCCGAAGCCCCCAACTCTACAACACAAATTAACTCTTTTTAACTTCTTGGCCAACTTTCACCCCATTTTAACTCCTAGAACTTAAGGTATTGTTCCTACAGTAATACTGCATAGGGTGGACCATTCTTGCTGACAATTTTGCAAAAATTAAAAAAGTAAAAGCTTTAAGCTTTTTATGGTAAAAAGGAAAATACACTTAAGTTTGTTTGTCCCTGTGTCTCTTTTCAATTCTAGCGATATCACACACACAGCTCGCGAGAACTTAATAAGAAGTCAGCATTTTTTAACGGAATTTTTGATTATTTTGTCACAAAAAAAAAAAAAAAAAAAAAAAAAAAAAAAAAAAAAATTGTGGACGAACTTGGTTGACCACCTCTATTCTCATTATTTTTTAACATTTTATCATGGATTAACATAGTAAATAGTAGACGTAATAAAAGTATCATAAAAACAAATTCTGGCTTGATGCTATAGTTAGCCACGCTTATGTCGACAACTTCTGGAATAGACTTAAGCCCCCCATCGACGACCCAACATGTTGGGTGTCCACCATCCACTACCGAGCATTTTGGGCCAACATCAGTTGAACAATGGATTTTGAGTCGGCTATAGCTCTATGTGGTGGTGTTTTGTGTTTAAGAAAAAAGAAAAAAAGGAAACCTCCGCGCGTGTGGGCTAAGACATAGCTATTAGAGCGAAATAAATTTAGTCATAGTCATATGTCGTTATTGACACACCTTGCTGTGAATGAGCCACACGATTATAAAAACTATTTGCGCATGAATGAGGAGTGTTTTGAATATCTGCTTGAACGAGTTTCTAATTTTATTCGGAAACAAGATACCAACATGAGGGAATCTATACCTGCCAAAGAACGTTTTGTTGCCACACTTCAATTTTTGGCTAGTGGGAGAAGCTATGAGAATCTAAAGTTTAGTTGTGCGATATCAGCGCAATCAATTGGAAGAATAGTAAGAGAAACGTGCATAGTTCTTTTTGATGTTCTCCAAGATGAGTTCTTAAAGGTAAGCCATGCCATAATCAATTAAAATAGCTATAATTAAACTGTTCTGCAAAAAAAAAAAAAACTTCAGAATGATAATGTCCTTTTCTGTATTTTTTTGTGTGCTGAATCCGAATCTGACGTCAAATTTCTCCTATACATACAGTTTTCCCGGAAAATATATATATATACATATATATATATATATATATATATATATATATATATATATATATACATATATATATATATATATATATATATATATATATATATATATATATATATATATATACACATATATATATACACACATATATATATATATATATATATATATATATATATATATATATATATATATATATATATATATATATATATATATATATATATATATATATATATATATTGGGCGTTTGAACATCTTAAAACCATGGAGGAGAACATAAATCTAAAGACAAAAAAAAATCTGCTAACCTTACTTTTTTAAGAAAATTGAAAAATATAAGAAACCAAGAAATCGATTTTATAATTCTATAAATTCACGCCAGAATTGTTTATTGTCATTTCAAGACATTTATGGTTTGAGAATCACACGCAACAAATAAAATAAAGTTGTACACGACAGAACACGAGACAGACTGAGGCCGTTTCAGGCGAGCGGCTCGACGGTTCACCATCCACGACCCAACATGTTGGATGTTGGGTTGGAGTTGGGGGGTGCTGTCGAGCCCAACACCCAACCCAACAAATCAGCCCAACATGTTGGGAGTGGCACCCATCCACGACCCAACATGTTGGGCGAGCAGCTCGAACCCTACATGTTGGCCCAACATGTTGGGTCGTCGATGGGGGGCTTAGGAAGAAGAATTTTTTTTAAAACTGCATACAATATGCCGGTCAGCTATTGGCAATTTTTTGGTTAATTTGACTAGATCACTCCCTTTCTCACATTTTTGTTATCTCCTTAAGGTGTATTATATCAAAAGCTACATCCAAACTGTGACACTATAGCAGTACACAGAAAATGTTGAAAGGTTTATGGGCACTATAGAAAAAATTATGGTTATTTCATCAGGGACTTAAGTATTTTTTAGTTTGATAAAACACTTCCAAAACTTTTAATTGAATTTATAATTATTTTATTTTTTATATTTTATTGTATTAAAAACAAAAAACTGTTGTATTATATAAAACCTTATACTTAAAAAATTTTATTCAGCTATTTTATTTCATTTAAGAAATCTTTGAACTTTTGCTAAGGAAAAAATGTTGTTAGGCAAAGATCTAAATAAATTAAATAAAACAAACCAATTTATTATTTTTTTAACAAATAAATATAATTTCTACCTTTAAAAGTAGTATTATTCCAAAACGTTGATAACTCCAAGTTTTAGATTTTAGAGGTCTAATGTCAAAGTTTATAAGGTTAGCATACAAATTAGAAATATAAATTTATTTCAAAACAATCACTACAGAATATATATATATTTTTTTAACAGCCATGGGATTTTATGAAAATAAGAATCATAAGTAAAACTGAATGTATTTAACTCACCGTAACAACGTATTTTTTAAGTAACCATTCGAGGGTTGGTATTTTTAACGAAAGTGGCAGTTTGAGCAGCGCACAAACAGTCTATTGGTATGAGTCTCTCTGCAATGCGATAAGACGATGAAACTAAGACGATCTTGAGGACGTACACTGTGAGGCAGCGATGAGGTCCTGCCAGGGTGCAGCGGGATTTCTCACAAGCGCATTCGACTCCAATAAGTGTTTGAGGCCAGGTCCTGGTCGGGTCATCCACAGGAACAAATCTGGTGGGACATCGTCCAACGGGAGCCTTGAGTCGCCTCACCCAGGCTGGTCTGGCTAAGGAACTCAGATCGACGGGCGCCAGCTTCTCGTCTTGCGGACCGCATTTCACTTCGGCTAGCCTCAGGGGGGAGTTCCAGGCCACTGCCGCTAAGTCGGACTTCTTGATCCTCCTGATGCCTGACTTGTCTTCGCAGAAAACGTAGTATCTCGGCATGTAGTTCTCGACACACGCTAAGAATTCTGCTAATAATACCCTGGCCATCAGAGTTTTGTTGTTGGGAAGACTGAGGGACATCTCTCTGGTTCTGGCCACAATATCCGGCCTCTTCTTGCATTCCTCTAGTACGTGGCCTCGGTGTCTGACAGCGATACATCCCAGGAGCTCCCACAGGATGAACAATATTAACAGCATAACTTCAGGCCCAACATTGACCCGGCTTCTTTCAATCTCTTTATTTATATAGTCCCATTTCTCAAAGAATAATTCTTACCCTCCCAAGGTACGTAATCCCTAAAAGTAATCGAAAGATTACCCCCAAAGAGACCCTTTGATGAAAATATCCTTTCATATGAGTAGAATACACATAAATTTATTATCGGCTTCCAAGAAAGAAAGCAAGTAAGTAGTATGGGCAAAACGCTGATCTTTTCTAAGAAAATCTATTGAAAAGAATTATGTACTTCAAATGGTGTTTATTTTAGACAACAAAAACCGAATCATTTCACAAAATAAATACATATAAGCTTTTATATGTATACAATATGATTTTATATGTATAAGCACGACAAGAAAAGTTTACATTTATTGCAAACAAACATTTGTATTTTTTTTTTAATACTTAGCAATATGTTAAGCAAGTAACTGTTTCACATGGCTTCTGACTGCAACTCTACGGATTTAGCCTAAAATCGTAACAAGATTCGACATCTTTTCTTGCATAATAGAAACATATTATATATAGCGTAATTACTCTATTCCCTTCATAAAATTAAAACTATTGTAAAATAATAAAATACATTACAGAAATATTGATACATTTAAAGAAAATTCGATTGAATAGCAATTTACAAGCTAACTCCCATGACAGGAGAAATTATTTTTTTATGTTTGTGAATATTTACTAAAGATATAGATTATTAAAAGCAAAACAATTATTTGATGAAGTTTAACTGGAAACTAGTGATTTGGGTTTATTTACATATTCATATATAAAGATAAGGAATGAGAGGATAGCACCACCAAAATAAATGAAGTAAGATAAGAAGAGGGCTTCTAGTCCAATACTGACAGCTTCCTGTCTCCAGCGGCAAGGTGTCTTTTCGTCGAACCACAGTTTCAGGGCTCTTTGCTGCAGGCCAACCTCCTTCATCCATATGAAACTGAAAATATCAACAAATTAATGTTAATAAACTTAACTTCACCTTAGATCCAACAATCTCTAATAGAGTAATAATAGAAATCCGTCTCGATTTACATCAAACAATCTTAAGACGATTAATAATTGTCGAATTTGAATGTTCTTTGATTTATATTCCTACACATTATTCATAGTGTTTTTCTAATTAGTCCATCAGGAAAATAAGGGAAATAATTTATAAAGTTGTGAAACTTTGTGAAAACACTCTTAAGGGGTGTAGTAGTAAGAAACAGTAAAGTTCCCCTCTCCTAACATAAAGTCCAAAATTTACTTCTTTACGTAAAACGGTTTATTTTTTGAAGAGAAGTGTTATTACCAGAGACGGGACGTTTATGACTTTTATTTTTCCATTTCATGACCTTTATTCCATGACTTTTATGACTTTTATTATCGTGTTTTATGACCTTTATTTTAGAAAATCGGTTGTTTTATGACCTTTTAGCCAAAAGTATGACGTTTATTTTCACTGTGAAAATTTAGCCTTTATATGAAGCGTTTCGTTATTTTGGAGGGAGACAGTTCCAAAAAGATTTCAATACTTCAAAAATACAAAATTATATTTACAATATATAATAAATAATAATAATTAGCAGAATGCTTCAACATTGTAAAAAATTATTATGTGTTGTTCTATATTCTCCAGCGTTAAATTAGTTCTTTTGTCCGTCAGTAGAATTTTAAACTTGGAAAAAGACATTTCGGCGTCGGCAGATGAGGTGGAAGCAAATTTCATGCATGAAACGTCATTTGCTTTTGCTTTACCGGGTATTCCGTCATGCCGTATTTTCAATATAAATGACCGTCATCTTGATTTAAGATGGCGGATCAAAAAAGATCCGCCATCCGCTATGGCAACTATGGCCTGGACGTGTCCCTACCCAGGATTCCTGGAGAGAACAGCAGTCAACTTTCCTTTCACCGTTTCCCCCACTCTTCCAACCCAATCGGTACTGCAAAGGGTATTGATTATTTCGACGCCTTTTGGAAATAGCACATTTGTTTTTGCAGACCTCCTATTATGTCAGGAAATGTCCCAAAGTTGTCGTTGATGTAGTTCAGGTGGGTTTCCCGTCCTGGAGCTTTTAGGGCTTATTTTGCATTACGAATTGACCGCCCCTCTCCAGCATCCAATGAAGCCAAGACCTTGAAGACTTCAGATACAAAGTAGGTGTAGAACTTACCTGTTTATCACATGGCTTACAGAAGAATGTTTCACCTTCCAAAGAAAAGCCCACCTCCTCTGACACCCCCTTACGCTTAAGCGCTAATTTGTTTGCAGGAGTTTTTGGCATTCTGACACGAGTACAATCTATTAAGAAACTAGTTACACGAGTAAAATTAATCAAGAAACAAGTAACACGAGTTTCTTATTCGTGTTACTTGTCATCAAATGAGCAATTAAACATTCTACTCCCTTACCATGAATATATACAAAATTTTAATTATGGAAAAAACCCTGATTTTAATCAGGAGACTGCCCAATCCAATGGGTTTACTGTTGGCTGACTGGAGAATCTATCTTGAATCTCCTGGATTCAAATTGGAGGAGTTGTTCCAAGAAGGAGCCGATCAGGAGCGCTATTTTGGAATTAGGGTTGACCGTCGGTGCCTCCCTGGTTGTAGGTATGCACAAGCGCATTAGTTAAGTCCGAAAGTGGTCAGGGAATTAAGAGCCCAGGCCTTTCACTAAGCTGATGTAAGGGTTTTTTGTTCGAACTGCACTTTTACCTGGAACCGGACCACAAATGTTCAATTTAATCATTTTTTTTAACAAAAAAAAAAAACCTTTTTGCTAAACATTTGGCAAAAATGGCCATTTTATGACGTTTATTCCAAGAAACCCCTATTTTATGACGTTTATGCGTAAAATGGCTATTTTATGACAAAATCATATGACTATGACGTTTATGACTTTTTCCCGTCTCTGGTTATTACCAAATGCCCTATGCATGTTTGAAGTGAGACATACCATTTTCAAGATATTGTAGTTGGAAAAAGATTTTAAAAAATCCATTAGCGAACCATATCTTAAAAACAACTCTCCCGATTTTAATGAAATTTGGATGGTGGGTCACAATTAGCCCATTGTTGATCCCATACAAGTTTTTACCCTCTGCGCCCATTTTTTTTTTTCTCCCGCATGCGCACAAACATTCATTTATTTATACCTATATCTTCAAAAGTACTCAACTGATTATTATGAAATTTGGATGGTTTGTCGAAAGTAGCCCGCAGATATCCCCCAATTAATTTTAACCGTCTGCGCCCTTTACATTTTGCTAAATTGATACTTTAACTCATAATTGTCTGACAAAAAATTGATCGACAGACAGACAGGCAGGGAGCCAATTTAGCAAATGTAATTGGCGTAGACGGTTGACATTAATTTGGAGCTATCTGCGGGCTACTTTCGACAAACCGTCCAAATTTCATAAAAATCAGTTGAGTGCTTTTGAAGATATAGGTGTAAATAAATGTATTTTTCACAAAGTTTCAAACCTTAATTAATAAATTATTTCTTCCATTTGCTGTTATTTTTACTAATTTGCCTGGACTAAAAGTTTCGGTCATTGATATCCTAATGAGAAGTACAGTACGGCCACCTCTAGTTTAGAAGATTTTTAGAGTTTAGTAGACAGTTTACAGTTAGATTTTCAAGTGGAATCCTCTTAAATTAATAATTAGAAAATATTATTGACAATTTTGATGCTTTTCTTTTACAATTTTTATTTATAAAAAAGTTGTATAGGTGGTTGTCAATATTGTTTAATCTTTTCCAAATAATAATACCATTGTTGTGAAGGATACTGTCTTATAATAAGCATTCAATCCTTAACTTTCGCGATAGTAGTACTGTCCCAAAAAACACCACGGATTTTAAACCATTTAACATATGGGAAGGGGGGGGGGAGTGTTATGTGTATGAGATAATGTTAACTACATACAATGACACCATTAATTTTAAAACATATTTTAATATTTTGTGCAAATAAAAAGTATAAAATCACGTATTTACGTGAAACTGATATTTAGCTCATATACCAACTCCTGATTTATCCTAGAAAAGTCTATCGCCAGACTTTATGACTGAGCCAGAATATGACTGAATCAACTATACCTCCCAAACGTAGCAAGAAGGAGCCCTTCTTGCTACGTTTGGGAGGTATAGTTGATTCACGGAACGAAACTTTAACAGTCAACAGAAATATTAAAAGTTAACTGAATGTCCGAATAAAAGTATAGAGGTTCAAGAACCAAAACTAAACTTAAATTATTTATGAAGAAGGGTTCATTCCTTTCTCCTAGAAAACGTGGGAAAAACGGTTGATCAGTTTATTACACATAATACTCATGGAAATAGGCTTGTTTTTATAAAATATTCCCCAAATTTATAAGTTCACCCCTCCAATTTTCTTAATTAATCTTATTAGGCCTGCAAATGACAATTTTACTACCCATTTAATATTAGCTATCCGTGAAAAAGCACGGAGATATGTGAATGTTAAAATTATGTCACTAATAAATTCTTGCGAATATAGACGTGGAATCGCAAAATTTAATATGACAGTTGACTATATTCAAATTGACTATAGAAATATTATTTTAGTTAAGCAGATCATACATGAAATATGATGGCTCAATAGTATTTAAGATCCATCTTTTAATGAATATATAGACAAGATATAACTTTTTGAATATAGTTTCATACATATAGAGATTTATCCAGGAAAACTGTCTGCAATACCCTTGAAAGACGCTTGAACTATACTTCCACATCTTTATTTTTTCTTGTTGTCTAAAATAAAAATGTTTACCTATTATTATAGGCAAAACATTCTCCAAGAAAGTGTTAAATATAGCAGCGTCTATTCTATGGAGTATGGAGGTCATCTTATAGTCCAAGAGATAGCGTACAAAAAGGTGTCTGACTAACATCAAGCTAAAATTTTGTATACAAGTCAATCTTTTAGCGCCTTTTAAGAATATGTGGTCGGCTAGATTCGTCTGCGGGACATAGCTTGGCAATAGGCATTTGAAAAATCAAAATGGTGGAGAGCGGCCATGTCCCGCCAATTATGGTGGACAGTATGATTTTCATGATCCTGAGTACAGAATTAGTTAGTAGACCAAAAATCAAGTCGATATTATTTTCACATTATACTTACTCACATTATACTTAGCCGACCACATACTCTTAAAAGGCGCTAAAAGATTGACTTGTATACAAAATTCTAGCTTGATGTTAGTCAGACACTTTTTTGCACACTATCTCCTGGACTATTAAGGAATAACAAATTGTCTCCCCACGTAAATTGAAACTAGTTTATTAAACAAAGCAGCTTTCAGCCTTCACAAGGTCATCATAAGTACCGAGTGAGGAAGAAATTGAGTTACATTAATGAAAAACTTTGTGAGAGGTCAATCTATTTTATCGTCAGTTTTGCGAACGGACTGATGATGGTCTTATGAAGGCTGAAAGCTGCTTGTTCAATGAACCTGTTTCAATTAGCGTGGAGAGACAACTTATTATGTTATTCTCCAAGAGGTGAATAATCATATTGGAAAATGCATGCGAGAGTTAAGGTGGATATACCAGCAGTTTGCATAAAAACTGGTAGTTTGCATAGTAACTGACAAGCAAGCAGATAAAAACTTAATAAAAATCCTTAGTACGCCAGTTACTGGCAAATACCCTCTTTTGGCATGCAAGGCTATTTCCCCAATTTGACGGCATGTGTAGCTCCACCTTTATGAGAGGTTTCATAAGTCTCCCATAAAATTTAAAGTAGTCTTATAATTTTTTTTTAAAAAAACCTTAATATTTATTTATTCAAAGAAACAATAAAAGCTTATTGAAGTAGCATTTAAATGAAATCATCCTCAGAATAAATAATTATTATATCCAATCTATAATATAAGTGGCAATGTCCTGATTGACTGACTGACTGACTGACATAGAATCAACGCACAGCAAAATCTGCTTAACCGAGAGACTTGAAATTTTGAGGATATACTCGGTTCATATCATAGGCATTCACTAAGAAAGGATTTTGCGAAATTTTTATTTTTGTACCCAGGGGTACGGGGTACAAATGTCAAAGTAATGAATACTTTTAATGATGCATATCGTTGAAAAGCTCTTTAAAAGTACAGTAATTGTTGTTATGTACAGTTTTATCATATTTTCATTTAGGAGGGGGTAAAATGGAAAAATGTGTATAACTACATCTTATATAAATGAAGTGTCTATGAGTGTCTTTTATCTTATATAAATGAAGTGTCTATGAGTGTACTGCTTACATGAGATTATAAAGTTAAAATGTTGGTACACAGGAGTACGGGTTACAAATGTCAAAGTAATTGATAGGTACCCTTTATGATGCATATCGTTGAAATGCTCTTTAAGAGAAAAGTAATTGTAATGTACGTTTTTCTCATTATTTTCATTTAGGAGAGGGGTAAAAAGGAAATGTCAACGTAAGTGTGTGTGCGCGCGCGCGCGAACGGGCGCTAAAATACCACTGCTTTTCTTTTTTAAAAATTTAGTCGGAATGAATTACTAATTTGGGATATTAGAAAATTATCTTATCAAAGGGGAGGGGGTATAGAAATAAGGGGGAGGGATAGAATCTAGATATTCTCGCTTTATAAAATAATTTAAATGTTTCTTGATGGTAGTTTATAAATCCATTAAATTGAAAATAAAACACCCCGTAGCGAAGCACGGGTCTTCAGATTCAGCTAGTCTTAAATATATAGTAAAAAAAAAATTATCAGTAGAAAATTTAATTTTCTTTACGTTTTGTGTTTAAATCATTAAATATATAGATTATGATATCAATCTTACGTTCTTCTTAGCGTTTCAGTATAAGGCGATCCCTTAATCAGGAGTAATGTTGAGTGAAAAGGTGTTACGGTATCTATTTGATAGAAGGCGCAGTTTTCGGCGTCTGTAAGCATGCGATCTGCCGGTCTAAATATGAGGCTGTCGTCTGACATAAAAGCGAACTTTCTCCCTCGAAGTTTTTTTACTGCGTCTTCAAGCTTGTAATACACAGGGTCTGTGAAGTTAAGCTTATCAAGCACCTCCTGTCTAAGACTGCTCTCAGTACCGAATATACTGCTCTCACTCTTTGACAAAGTAAAAAATTAAATATATTATAAAGTGTAAGTACTCGTATAAAATAATCAAATCAAATATAAGATATCACCTACACGAGCAAATGCACACATACATATACATAAATAATAAAAATATTATATACTAGCCTCATACCCATGCTTTCCTACGGAGTGTGCTATATCACATTCAATCTACTTCCAAGAGTTTTCGCTGGTCTTGCTAACTCACTCTTTCCCTTACTAAGGCGGGATTTTTCAGACAGTTGTTTGGGCATTAAATTATTGGCTACCTGTGAACACTTTGGTTCAATTGCCTATCCAATTGCCCTCAAAATTGCCTTGGCAAGCCATTGTCTCCAGAAGTAGACTAAGGAAAACCAACTGCTACAACACCACCCGGATATGTTCAGCTAATTTCTCACACCACGGACTAAATTAAAACTCCAGATCTTGTCCATAACCTCCAATAACGTTGTTACTTCACCAGGACAACATGTCCCCTGAAGATGTTCCTTCCACAGGGTGTTAAACATTGAGACCAAATCCTACATGACGTAGCCACCACCAGAAGACAGAGAGAGCTTCGTCTTGAGAGCAACCGCGGAAGCCTAGTTAATAGTTGTCAATCATGCTCTGATGTTTGCTTTATGGTAAATCAAGAAGTTTATTAAATAAGTATGGTCGTTTCAGATTACTTGTCTATTGGTTTTTTGTTGTGTATTCTACTTTAGGGTGAGCCTGAGCAGGAGTAAAAGTGAGATAATTATAGTATAGGACCTTGCAAAATATTTTATACATAAATTATTTTGCAACTGTTATATATAACTCTATTTCGTGGTTAAACAATTATTGTATTAGAAAATCGTAGTACCTGGTGATCCTTAGTGATGGGCACATCCCAAGCTCCTAATTCAACGCCGCTGTCTAATAAATCCTCTACAGAGAGAATTGTGTTAGGTGAGGGCGATAATAATGAGTTTAAAACTGCTGCATTGTAATAAACAAATGCTATCGCAGACAACAGTAGCAGGAAGAAGCTGACTAGACGACTTGACGTCAAGAACGTTCTGTCTTCAAAACCTGAAATAATTGAAGTCATCGCAGAAGAATAATACCTGTTTTTATTTATATCATATTTAAATGCTAACATAAAATTTGCATTTGACTGTTGCTGTTAATCAATTAAAATTAATAAATTACCCTGCTGTGATATTGCTCCAACCGTTTGGATTAGAGTTGCACCCCACGAGTCTATATCAGGAGATTTGTCGTACTTTGATATAACTCGGTACGTTACTGATATTAAAGCGACAATTCCTCCGAAGTAAGCCCACACTTCTCCTGTGAATGGTACTATCAGTGCTCGGTAAGTAGAAAACGTCCACGGCTGTATCAACGAAAAGAAGGACCTAAAAGGACGTGAATGTAACATAAGGCCTAATAGTTTTTTATTTAAGAACTTATAATTAGGGATAATGGATAACGGATCTACTTTTTGTTGTGACTGTGATACATACCTAACTACCCTGGCTGTGAATACTGGCTGGAGGTAGTCCATGGTATCTTGCCTCAGCCTGGCTGGGTGTAATCCAAAATCAGCTTCTCCGACAGCTAAATCGTTAACCATTCCATTCCAACCCCCTGGCAGATCACCCCCAACCTCGCTTGCTTCTTTGTAATTATACCTTTTAACATAAATTTTAGTTAAATTCTTAATACAAATCTCATTAAAATACAAAATGTTATTTAAATTGTCCACTTCAAGATAGTTTAGTATAAGTGTTGATTTACCTGGGTCATTAAAAGGGTTTCTTCGGTCATAAGAATTCATGAGTACATCATTATTATTTATTAATTTATTTTGTTTAAACAAGAATATTTTTTTTGTATTTTTGCCTTATTTTTAGGACCTGTCCTAATGGGGTAGCGGGGGGGGGGGGACATTTTTTTTGCGTTTGTTTTAATTTTTTGGGAGGTAAAATAGCCGCCATTTTGGAAACACGATATATATTTGTGAACCAAATTTTAATACCTTTAAAATGATACCCAACTTCGAATTTTCAAATGACAAAAATTTTCGGGCTCCATAGTTACGGCCCCATAAAATTTTTAATATTTGACTAATTTTAGATCAACTCCCGGAAATTTTATTGGACCACAGAATCCAAAAAATCCAGCTATGGATTTTTGCCTTTTTTTAGGACCTATTCTAATGGGGTAGTGCAGGGGGGGGGGGGGGGGGGGGGGGGGGTACATTTTGGTTTTGTTTTAATTTTTGGGGGTTAAAATGGCCGCCATTTTGGAAACGCGATATATATTTTTTATCTACATTTCAATACCTTTGAAATGATACCCAACTTGAAAATTACAAAAAATGTAAAATATTGCGATCTATTCACAATTGATCGCAGATCGCAAAAATTTGGATTGTTTAAGTCCGCAATAGTTTTTCTGTTTTTGGGCAAAAAGTTAAACTTGTATACCAAATTTCATGTCTATAGCTTCAGTAGGTCGGGAGATATACTCCAAGAGGCGACGGACGGATGGACGAACTACCAAAAGCCTAAGGGTTTCTAGGACGACCTCGAAACCCTAAAAATTGATAATGTAAAAATGTAAACAATAAACAGTATATTAAATTTAATAACTAAAAAATATTTAACTATTTTTTTTTATTAATAACTATTTTAATTGACTCTCAGGGGGGTGCAATATTGGCTACTTAATAGTTTAGAGGGTAAGGCATGATCTTATAGCTAATAGTACATTACGTGTACTGAGTGCGGAAAGTAGCATTTTGCATGCGAGTGTGGAGTTTGCTCCCGAGCGACAGCGAGGGTAGTAAAACCACACGAACAATGCAAAATGCCGTTTTCGCACGAGTTGCGTACCGTACTTTATCTACGATTATTAGATTTAAATAATAAATACAGAAAAAAATAAACTTGCTGTATGTAAATTCGTATCTCTCCCTTGATAAAGATGGCATTAATTTTTGAGTTGTATTTTTTGCCGAATTAATTATTTTTGGAGGAGTATTATTCTCCACATTTTCGTCAGTCACTTGATTCCCTCATTGTTTTTCACTAAAAACTCGATATAAACAGTTACTTTAATAAAAGAATAGCAAATTAGTTTTGTTAAATGTAAACAAACTCGCTAATAGTGCGTAAAGCTGAAGAATTCCTCTTCTTTACCGCCCTAGGGTGGTAAAGAAGAGGAATTCTTCAGAACTATGAGACGCGCATGCGCAATGAATACAAGTACGTGAAGAATCACTTTCTACGCATCTAAACAGAGATACAATGTTTATATTTCGTATCAATCGTAGATAAAGAAAATTAAATTGTGATAAAGTCTATTTTCCTCTCTGTACACATTTTTTAACACGAATAGATAGAAAATGCCTATTACCTCATATTAAATTTTTCTTTGATGTGAAGGAACATGTTGAAGGTAAACCTTGTTTCAGGAGATGTATCTTCTTTATACAGTCTGTCAGCCAACATTTCTACTGGTATAGAAACATTGGTCTCTTCTTCAGTAACCTTAAACAACCATGTGACATTCTTCTTTAGCAAAAGTAATTAGTGCATACATTTCATAAACAAATTTTACTTTCTCGAATATGTAAACACAGAGTATTGTGGTGATGCAAATATTGTCATGTTGAGGAGTCAAAAAAATGTTTTTAAAAATGCGTCTGTCACCTGTGCAGTTGCGTGGTGCCTCAACTATTAACTCGATTTCAGTGAAATCTGTTATATTTAGGACTACCTACTCTCTAAAGTCTAAAGAATACATGAAAATAGCAATACTATGGTATACGTACAATCACAGTACATATCAGTATCAAATAAATATAAGTGATTAAGGAAGTTTGTCTGATTTGACTTGGTTTATTGTATACAATCTACATATTTCCTTAATCCTTTTATAATTATTAAAAGAAATTTAAGAAAATTAAGGCGTGTTTAATTTAATGAAGATTTAATGAAAATGATGAAAAAAGAGCTATCCAAGACAAAAATATAGAATGTTTCAATGAAAGATTTAATTTTAACCACTCTACCCTAGTAAAACCTATAGCAAATAATTTTGTAAAATAACGTATATTAGTTTTAAGGTACATATAATTTAGGTATAGTAAAATTATAATTGTTTAGCTTTAAGCGCAGTTAAAAAAAAATAAAAAATTTACCTGACAGTCTTCATATCACTAAAAGGCTAAGGGGTTCCTTAAGGCTCTACCGCAGTTAAAAAAAAAACATTAAAATGAATATTTTATTGGTTCAAAGCAAGATGTCAAAAATCTAACTACAGGCTTCCTAACTACAACTCCTTACTACAATAAATACTACAAATATTTAAATGCAACGAGTTTTATCGCTATATTGAAATGGTGCCTCTACTATTTATCATAGGAAGTTGAAATAGGGCGCAAAATGCGCAGAATTAAAATTGGGAATGAAGTCTGTACTTAGATTTTTGATATCTTGCCTAGAACCAATAAAAGTTTAATTTTACTGTTGTTTTTTTAACTTTTTAATGGCAGTAGAGCCTTCATCCTTCTATAGCCCTGTTATTTATTAAAAGAAACATTAAACTAGATTAAAAATGTGTAGAGGAAGAACTTACAGCAATGCTGACATTGAACGGGAATTCACCAAAATCGGTCCTAGGATCTTTCGGTTTTTCTGGAATAAACCCATTTTCCTCCGTCCATGTTCCCAGCCTCGTAGATCGCACTGGAGCCTGGTAATGTACTTTATAAACATCATGTAAGATAAATTCCGGTTCAATCAATGTTAGATCAGTGTCTACTGATATTTTGGCTTGGTCGATTCTACTAAGCCCATTTAAAAGATTGTCCGTCCATACTAACCACTTGAAGCTTCCTGAGAACTTATTACATTCGTTCAAATCCTAAAACACGATTAAATATGTCATGCGTGTATCGTTAATACGAGGCATTGCTGAAAATCAGTAAGGAGTTAAGCTCTACTTATTCAAACTTCGTCAATCTAATAAACTTTTCTCTTGATAAAAACACCCATTTTTCTTATCTGTTCTATTGTTTTTAAATAGCACTGCCTCAAATAGTGACCTCTATAAATTCGAAACATAAATCAGATATAAATAGCATAATCTTGTTTTAAAAATTCGAAATATTACATACATTAATAAGTTTTTCATTGTTATTACAAGTCAAATCAAGAAACATTCCAATTTTCCCATTTTCTTTATTGAAGCATCTACTTCTGATGTCATCTCTTTGCCAAGGATCAACTGACACAGCCGTATTTGGGAGTACGTTAGGTTCGAGGAGGCGAAAAATCCAATCTATATGAAAGAGAGTAGCATAAACATAAATTGGGCTTAATTAATTATTCTGATTAAAATTTTGATCTGTATTATAAAATAGTCCTCATGGTTATTTGACAATGCAAACTGATCACTGAACAATTTAGTTCTTTATTCACAATGTATGGAACTAATTTTATTTTTTTTAGGATTGACATCAAATAAAAAAAATAATAAAAAAACCTACTTATGCATCTTATAAATAACAGTAAGCGCAGCCCATAAACTATCATTTAAATGCCAAATGCCAAAACACATATACTAATGCAAAACCTATAATTTGAAAACTATTCCGTCAAATATTTACCTTGTTCAGCACAGGTGTAAAGGTTAAAAGCATTTAAATTTTCTTCACTAATAAGTTCAGCTATCAAATTAGCCAAATTATTTGGATATCCATAGCAGAAACAAAGCTTAAGGCTGAGCAAAGCTAAAACCAACACTTTGTTCTTCATAATAAGTTGATAAAATAAATAAATCTGAAGCTTAAACAAGTTGTCTTATTTCAGGGTAGTATTGTTTTTTTCTTAAAACTGAACTCTTCCAACATACTGTTCTTTTTTACACAGTCTTAGAAGAGAATTCAATATTTTTTACTTTTTTTTAATTCGAATTGTTATTGATTTAGTCTCCATATCATATAAAATATTAAAATAGCTCTATGTCTTACATCTGTTCAGTTGATTTATTATTTATGTAATTATAAAAAAAAACCCTCTTTTTACTTTGCCCCTCGTGTTGTCTTTTTTTCCATTAATTTTTCTGAACTCTTTAATCTAAAATTAATTGTCGATATTCTTGTGTGTCAAGGTCAATAATAAATTTAATTGTAATTATACTTTTTTACAAATAGCATAACTAAGCACTATGAACTTACATTTTACATTAATCGATTATAAAATCAAAATTAATTAGAAATCATAGAGGAGGTACTTATAATATATGTTCACTACAGTAATTTTCTCTATTTAAAATTTATAATTTTTGATTTTCATTTGTGTTTTATGTTTATTTTTTCATAAATTAAAAAAACTTCTAAACACCACGTGAATTTATTTTAAGTATGCCTTATGTCTACCCAAATGATTAATGGATATTATAGGGTTCTTTGCCCCTCGTGGGCAATTATAGGGTAATTTTCCTCTTAAGGTCTAATCTGTTTACATCTTAATTTTAATCTGAAATTGTAGTAGGTATATATTCGTGTGATACCTACATTCTTCATAATAATTACAAAGACGCTAAAGCTGAAGCACGCCCGTGCTTCAGCTATAGCCCTATCGGTTAGTTTATTTCAAACGTAAAAGTTATACTTATTAAAAAAAATACATATAGGGTTCTGGGCGAATATAATGAAATAAAATAAATAAAAGATTAAGATAAGCAATATATTTGTCTCTAAATGAACTATGCGTGGTGACAGGGGTGAAGTTTTTAAAGAATCCGTACGCAGTACACATCTATAGGGCCGCGGTAGTATGTAAACATAGATATTTTTTCATGATAATGCTAAAAGGGATTTTCACTAATCTATTCGACCTGCATTTGAAGGTATGTTGAATGAACCTCATGAGGATGATAAATGTAAGGGATCGTTGGCGAATTGGTCCTGCGGAGTCATTCTACGGGCGAAGTTGCAATGTCTATTGATTGTAATACCTATTGATTGAATATTGAATAATAACTATTGTAGTGGAATATATTGAAGAATATAAACTAAGAAAACGTTTTGAAGTCTAAGGAAGGAAATAGTTTATTTGGGGGCACGGTTGTGTCCCTCCGTAGTGCCCCGCCGATATATATATATATATATATATATATATATATATATATATATATATATATATATATATATATATATATATATATATATATATATATATATATATATATAATTAATTCTAAATTATAATTCATCACAAATCGAATCAGAAATAAAAAAATCACAGCTCTAACTATATTATTAGAACATAAGATATATGAGCCTCAAGTTTTGTTATTTTGCCTCTGACTGACTGACTGAGTCATCAAAATTCTAAGGCACTTCTAGCAATCCAAGTAACTTAACATTTTGTATATAGATAGAGTTTAATGTACAAATTACGGACAAATTAAATTCTGGCCCTTGCTCCTCCCAATGGCTAATACAAAACCGCCTATATTTCAAAATATCTTTTTAAAAAAAGTATAACTAGCGCTACCTAGTAATGACCGACAAAACTAAAGTTTTATTTTACTCTCATCAATATAATTTTAAATTGGAATAAGTAGGTTTATTGAGTATTGACTTCGAAGATTGTAAACATACACTTCTTGTTCGCCTGCAGATAATTGTCAAGTTCAATTTGAACACTCTTCCCTCACGTTTCATACCTTGCCTTGGTGTTTAAAACCCTTTCTTCTAAACAATAATTTTTATTCCCTATTACTATTCATTTCCTTCCATTATCTTCCTGGGCGGTCGAAGGTATGGGCTTGGGGGGGGGGGGGGGGGGGGGCTAAGCCAACAAGAATTGTAAAAGGCTAGGCTAGATATACGTAATATATGAGCCATACCTTTGTTGTATTACTGATCGGTAAACTTGTACATTAGTTTAATAATAATCCAGTGTAGATGTTGCCAGAATATTTGCAATGAAGCCAAGAAAACTGCATTTGGTTTAGATTTTTGTGTTAGTTCAAGCTATATTTTGTATAAGTAAAGTTAAAAATATATTTATTAGTGTGCTCAAATTGTTATTGTACATTTCTTGCTCTCTAAAAGCTAATCAATAGAAATCAAAATCACTCTGATAAATAATTACTTTTTACTTTTCCTCACTACCTATAGTAGGAAAAGTATTGTTATCACCAAAAATTTTTTTTGAGATTTTAATGGAATTATCAGTTTTAGGTGTTTTTAAGACCTCCTGAGTGGTTTTCAGCATGACGTCTTTATGTATGTATGTGTGTATGTATGTGTGTATGTGTGTATGTATGTGTGTTATCATCGTAGCGCCTAAGGTATTTAACCTAGAGAGTTGAAACTTGGCAGAAAAATCAGTACTTATATGTGTAGTGGTGCCGCCCGGAAAATCAACTTTTTCTGCCATCTTGAACCCAGTTTGCTGAGTCTGCAAAAATTAAAAAAAATCTTAATACATCGAAAATGGTCTTGATCGAGTTGAAATTTGGCACGAATGTACCTCTCTGTTTAACAAACAAGCCCACTAAATTTCATTTTGATATTGGCCAGCATTTTGAAGTTATCTAATTTTTAAACTTTGACGGTTAATAATACCGAAAGTATAAATAGGTTTTTGACGTATGGCATATTGTTGGAACCGGAAAAAATTAAGGAAAAAATATTAAAAAAACCCGATGAATTCCATTAATTAGTTTTAAAATTATAAGCGCATATAATTATTTATTAGGGCGATAATTATTTTGATGACGTCAAAGTTTGTTTACATATACATGTTTACATATACATGTTTACATATTTTTTGTTTACATGTATCAAAATACCGCCAAACTTCAAATAATTAAATAAAATATAGGTATTAAAAATAAGGTTATTTTTGAAGAATGATAATAAATCAGTTAGTTCAGAACGGTCACCCATCCAAGTACTGACCACGTCCAATGCTGCTTCCTCCTGAGAGGCCACTTCTGTGGCCTCTGAAGTGAGGAAAAGTTCCGAGGTACCCCGTACCCGATTTTTTATTTTTATTGGATACTTTTTTAAAACGATTTTTAGAAAGGCGTTTTCCTCCCGCGGAAACGCCATTTTCGGTGCGTTTTCAGTAAACGCCGCAAGGAACGAAATGCCTGCTCTGTGGCTTGGGAGAAGATGAGCACCTCTACCACTTTATTGTTATTTGTCCCACACTAGCTCGGGTAAGAGAATTTTATGTTTTGAGGACAAGGCACCTGCGGACTACCAACAGTTTATACAGCTACTCAATAGCTCACAATTAGCCATATTGGTTAGATACATCAAATTAGCGCTAAATGAGAGAAAAAGGATAATTGAAGTAAGGGGGTTATAAACTAATTAGGGATATAAATTAATTAATATCTATATGTGTGCGTGTGTGCGAGCCGGTGTATGGATGTATATGTGTTTAGGGGGGTCTGTATGTGTATGTATGAGTATGTATGCCTGTGCATGTATGAAGATGTATTTATGTGTATGTAGCGGCATGTGGCATGTGTGTGTATATGTATATAAAGACCTTAAGACCTATATGTATATAAAGTATATACAAATAAAGTAGTATATGTATATAAAGGCCTTAAGACTGTCATTATTACTGTTATTTCAATCTGAAGCCAATGTATTTTGTTTTCTATTACACAAGAATGTTTTATATTATTTAAAGTATCTGACGGTCTTTGACCAAGGTCCATAATAATTGAATTATTATTTCTATGCGGTTATGTGAATGTTTCTTTTAATAAATCAATTTTTTCATTCATTCAAGGGACGAAAGGATTTTTTTCATGGGTATTCTTGGTTTTTCTTTGGCTTCGAGTGCTAGGTTGATTTAAATAGGAAAGAATTAAAAATATTTGGAAAATCAACCCAAAATAATTGCAAACCCCACCAATTTTGAACGAATAAAAACGGATTTATATACGGTCGGTTGAAATCAGAAAAGAATAATTAAAAAAATCCTAAGATACTAAAGTAAACAATAATTACCAATCATCTAATCTAAACCGTTTAAACTTGGCAAAATGGCTCAACAATCATTATTTGGTTAATAGCTTGGATGAGTTTGTTGGCCTGAATAAATGCTCTGTGGCAGTTAAAAACATCTGCTGTTCAAAACTTTAAACATTTTATTTCTTTTTACTTTTGAATGATTTAACTTTAAATAAATCTGATTCCACCATTTGAAAGCCATAAAATACTGCTCATTGTTTGTATCTAAAATTTATGTATGTAACCTACAGTTTTAAAATGGTGGCTTTGGCTTACTAATTGTAGTATAGTCCAGGGGTGGGCACCCCCCCCCCCCCCAAGGCTCATGACGTAAATTCCCCCCCCCCAAAAAAAAAAACTTAGTAAAACTCCCCCCCCCCTTCCCCTCGATTAAGTGGGGGGTCTGGGGCCCTCCCCCAGGATGTAAATTTTCTCATTCAAATAACGAATATTATGCCTCTTTGATTCATGAAATCGGGATCAAATTTTTAGCTTTGTTTCGAGAGTCATTTTAATATTTTGTGAAACTTCACTTTGGAAAGTTTATTAGTTAAATGTTTTGCTCTTTCTTAATTAAGGACTGAAAAAGAAACAAACAAAACTATTAGTTTCTTTCTCTGTATTAGCAACCAGAACAGTTTAAATATGTATACATATTAATTTAAGAGTATTTAATATACTTTGTGTTTCCTTGTCTTTTTGAAACTTATGCTTGGTATTAGTATTGTAGTTTGAGTTTTTCATTACTCATACTAAAAGACAAGAAAAAAAACAATAGAGAAAATAAAGCTTTTATTGATAATACTCTATCTTCAGAATCTACAGACTGCACTTTTTATGGTTTTGTAGATACTTCTCAAAACCCTTATGCCGAGGGTGATGTGTCCGTCCGTCCGTCGTTTGGTTCATAGAGCCTGAACCATTGACGAGAGAGATTTGAAATTTAAAATATTGGCGTATCTTTTTGACCCAATCATAGGAAAAATATAGAGAAGGTTTTTAACATTTAATATGTGCATGCGCAGAACGCAAAAATGTGAAAAACTCAAATATTTATATTTTTTAATTTTTGAAATGGGTATCAAATGAAAGCTACTGAAGAGTAGATTACAAATATATATAGGTTTTTTGTGACTACTGGGTTTTTTACCGCCAAAATTTCACTAAAAAAATGTCCCCCCCCCCCGTTCCACCTTATTAGGCCTAGTCCTAAAATTATGAAATAATTCATGCTAATACCTATGGTGAGGCGCTAATAATATCGGGCCGGATTTTTGAATTTTTAAAAATTGCAAATTTTGGAATCGTGCCAGGGACATCTAGTCACTCTCCTTACACTACACTATTTTTTTCTTTTTTGAGGGATCTATTTAAATTTGTTTCATTTTGTTTACTTTCATATAGGGTGGGACGGGTTTACTAAAATGTTATTTTAGCAAATAATGAAATATATGTATATGTATATGCCGAATAATCTATACGAAACCCTAAAAAGTACTTGCTTGATGTAAGTACTTCCCTGTAATTTTTTTTATAATTTACACAACAAAAGTTTCCTGTTAGTGTTAGTGGTTGTGTTCCTAAAAACGTCAATTATTTTACTATAATTGATTTGAGCGGGCACCCCTGTATAATCATATTTATATTTGTTGGATGATTGACATCATGTCAATCATAATGTATTAATTATTAATTGGTTTTGTTATTAAAAATACAGATTATTCTTGATCTCGAGTTCAACTAGGATTTATGCATTAATCGTAGTTGTAATACTAATATCTTTAATAATGAAATCCATGTCCATTTTTCTTCTTGGAGAAATGTTTAATTTATCATTATGAATTAAGCTTTTTTCTAACAAAACAGGTATTATAAATAGGTATTTTTAGACACCAAAATACCTTTAAAACGTAATTTGTGGTGTTAAATTTTTGAACATTTTCCGGGGGAGGACCCCCGACCACCTGCTTTCCAGAGGGGTATTCCATCCCCCCACACCACCCGGTAGCGTTTATTTTCCTACTGTATCCTATATTCCTTATTCTTATAATTTTAAGTTTTGCACAATATGTATATATTATACATATGTTCAAACAGAACAAGAGGTTGAGAAACAAAAAACAAAACTTACAGAAAGAAGTTTAACCTCTTAAGGTTAAACAGTTTCTGTAATTTATTATATTAACAGCCAACTGGACCTCTTTGAGAATATTCCTTTAAATTTAAACGTGCTGTGATTTGGGAAAGAAAATGTTTGAGTTTGTTAGGGACACAGTAGAGAGAGGGGGGATAGAAAAACAACATTATTTACTTGTACTGGATGGATTAGATCTAGTAGAACTTCGGACAGAAGTAGACTTGGCGAAACTTATGATCTCACAACTTTTTACGCTAGACTTTTTTTACATAAGTGTTTTTGTTGGGATATAATTTATAGCAATAATTGACATTTAAATTATAAAATAAAATTCTGCAGGTATGCACCAGGTTTTGTGAAAGAGTAATTGACTAAGAACTATAACAAAGTTAACATCTCAAACCGGATTCTTGCACATAGATCAGTTGTTGAAAAATTATGTATATATGCAAATCAAACGCGACCTAGAAGTTGCATTATCGCACCTTATTTGTTCCACTAAAATCGAATGTGTAAAATTGAATTTTGAATATACTATGTTTAATTGTATTTTCTAAGGGTTAATAAATTGATCATTTTTATGATATATATTTTAATTTAAATATAACAGTTGTACATGAAATAACATTGTTTAATGCTGATATATTGTATGTAAAAATATATACAATAATAAACGAATAATATTAAATAAGGTAGGGGTAATATTAAATAAGTTATAGGTATAATAATATAAATAAGGTAGTATTATCCATAAACTAATAAAAAAATTTTGTTTCAAATCTTTTCTTTATCACTTCAGTTACAAATATAAAAGGTGCTAATATTATTCCCAGTAATAACATCGTGTATGCTATAATTAACGATGATAAACCTAAAATAAAAATTGTAATTAATCAAAGGTTTAATTAAATGATAACATAAACAAAACATAAAGATAACAATTAATCGTACATACAAATTCCATAGCATGATACTGGTAAACTAAAACAAGTACAATATCGTTACTTTTTAAGTTTATTATAAAATAATGTACCTATTGAAATGGCCTCTTGTGCAGCAATGCACTCTGGCTTTGGAGTGTACCAAACAGTACGGCTTCGCTTTAGCAACCCTCTTTCGTGCATTATGCTGAATCTAATATTAAATATGTATAAATGAATACATAAAGGGAAAAAATAAATTAAAAAGGATTAAAAAGGATAAGTGAAACTAAGGTATATATATATATATATATATATATATATATATATATATATATATATATATATATATATATATATATATATATATATATATTATTCAAATTTTACTGTTAGTATGTACACACGCCTGTCGCAGGGGTTCTTTGAAGGCTGATTTTTTTGAAGTGACGAATCCAACTTGAATAAGGCTAAGAACGATGTTATCAGAACTGCAGACCTGTGCTTCTGTGAATAATGCTCGGAGATCATCGTACATACTCATCTCGTGTATCACCATGGCTGACTTTCCTGTTGCCACCTTGGTAAGACCATCTTTTGTAGTGTAGTAAGGTTGGCCAGTGTCTTTACTCATAGCTGCATAAAGACGGCGTCTAAAAGGAGAATCTGTACCAAATACACTACCATTCTGAAAATGATCAAATTATCTTTATAAACAATTTTTTTTTAAGTTATATCTAAAATTAAATCTGTTATTTATTACAATTATTATAAAATTATAATTAATCACAGTTTATAATATTTACTGATCTGTCTTTGCAGTAAGGTGCGTCGTGCAGTATAACTGGCATGCCACTTTCAAGTAAATCATCCTTTGAATTGATAGTGCTGGCGGAAGGAGATAAGAAACCGTTTAATATGGCGGCATTGTAGTAACTATAAGCGATAAAGGACAAAAGAAGAAGTGAAGATGTCACTAATTTACTGCTGGATAATTTCAAAGTATCTTCAATGCCTAAAAGTATAGAAAAACAACGAAATAATAATAATTAAATACATTTCCTTATTTTTTTTTATTATAACATAATTTTCAGTGTATATGTTTAAAAATAATACGATTCTTATACATCCTAATCAACTCAACATTAGGTTATACAGAAAAGTGGAGACCAGAGACCATTAGACAGTGGATTGGCCACTTTACACATCTACCTAATGTGAACATCAGTTTGAAAAATTAATTTCCTCTCTGGTATCCGAACCATCATCAGATTTGTTAGTGTATGAATTTTTGTTTCAGGCGAGTTGCTACAATGCTAACCATACTTTTGTTGAGGGTCAAATCAAAGGCTCAAGGGATCTTAAGGCAAATCTAATACTTTTAAGAAGTGGAAGTGCATATATATTATAACCCTGAGCCTTTTTTGTGCATTCTACGTTACATAATGTCTTCTGAAATCTTTAGCATAAATTAACCCAATATAGTAAATTATCATCCAAAAATGGAAACATTTAGTACCTATAATAATACTTATGATATATTACACTTCTTAAACTTATTCCACGCTCATGATTTTACCTTGTTGAGAAAGTGTTCTAATGACCACTTCGAAATTTCCAGCCCATTCTTTTATATCAGGAGACAATTCATAGAGAGCAAAAAATCGAAAGCTAATGAAAAATATTAAGTTAATGATGAAGTAAGAAATCCATGTACTTAAGCTAAAAGGTACAGCCAAAGCCTTGTAGGAGCCAAATGAACGGGGTTGTAGAAACGTAAATATTATCCTGAAAAAATTACTTGTTTATAAACATAATTTATTATTAATTGAAACCAATAAGTAATTTGTGAAATAAGAGCGTTGATGGAGGTCATCTTAATAAATAAAAAGAAACAGTCGCTCACGGAAGATAATACTTGTTTATTTATCAAAGCAGCTTTCAGCTTTTATAAAGCCATCATCAGTGCCGATTTCAGTCGAACTAGAGGTACATTATATATATATAATGAAAGTAAGCTGTGGGCGAGTCATACGATGTCGGAGACTAACGTAAGACTGGGTCTTACGTTGTCTCCGAGGGCCGACTCGATAATGTTTCTGCTAGTTTACCTAAAATGAAACTCAGAGGGATGAGTCATAAATAATTTCCTAATTGGTTAAAAATATAAAATATATAAAAATGTTTAAAAACCAAACGTTCGTACGAATCGGCTCTTAATATTATGTATTGTTTTTTTCTTCGACCAATGTCCAATGTTTATTACCTAAAATTTAAGCTACAACTACTTGATCTCGGCATTATTAAAAATTTGTTTTAAGTTCGTGAGAGAAGGTTAATGAAAGTAAATTCTTTCTCCCATCAACTTGGGCGTATCTTAACTGTATGTATTTATAATAATATTCAATATAGACTGGTCTTTAAACATGACAATATTTTGCTTTTCGGGTACGTTGACTTTCGCGACTAGAGCTAAAAATCCAGGAATCTATGTTTTCCAGGGGTGCTTTGATTCATTATTATAAAAAAGTTTCATGTTTTATTTGTTGCTTTTATTAAGTACTGTCAACTGAATTTTACTAATTTCTACAGTGAAACTGTTGAAAGTAGCCAATTAACAGCTTGACGTTATTATACTACTACTTCGATGTTTTAATGACCTTAATCCTAACAATAGGAACTTAAAAAAAAAAAAATCTAAAGAGAATGATAAAGTAAATTATGATGAATATACTTGTCCACATTATTTTGATTGGAGTAGTCCATAGCTGGAAATCTAGCTAGTTGAATGGCAACTTGAGTCATGCCTAGTTCTGACGTACCATCTTTAAGTCTTCCCATCATTCCTGTAAACCCCCCATTACCATCTGGCCAGCCCCAAGAATCTACGGGAGCATAACTATATCTAAAAAATATAGAATAAAAAAAATATGAATCCATTATTATGCACTAAGACTAAGGAATAATATATAAACGAAGGTACAGAAAAGGTTATAAATGTTCAGGTTTGCTACAGCTTCGTTTAAGAAAACTTACGTCAAATTCAGCATCTCTTTGAGGTTGTCAAAATCTCTCAAGTAGAGTCTAAACAACGGCAGCTTGTTATTTTCCAGACTATGGTCCATCAAAAATTCGATGGAATGCTCTTTAACATAATTTAAATCTGGGAACTGAAAATTAATAAAAATATACCTTAAATAAACAGGTCAAGTGTGTGCTAGTCAGCACACAGCGAGGGTCCGTAGGCCACACTATATAGTGTTTAACTGTAAAGTGTATAAACAGTGTTTTTTTAAAATGCTAAAAAGCTTACTTTGAACCATTCTAAGGGTCTGATATTCTCAAAACACACTCTGATAAAGTATTTTTTTGCCACTGAACCGGACTAAAACCATATAAATACATCGAAAAGACCATAATTATAAAAAAAACGTATTTTGTCAATAAAAAATTAAATAATATTTTTTTCGAAATTTCCAAAAAGTGGTATCTTTACTTTTGGTCGAAGAATGTTCAGGATTTTTTTCAGATTTTTTGCACTTCACATAAGTGAGATAGAGGGGGGGGGGGACGTTTCACACCCACTTCAAACTTGTCTGCGCTCACCCTATCAAAGTTATATCCAAAGAATTATATATTTTTGTAATCAGCTCGACGTACCCTTTCATATGATACCCCTCACGGTGTCGAAAAAAAATAAAAAAATGTCAACCCTTAAGTTTTTTTACCCTAATTTTTTTGAGAAATATTTTTTTTAAGTCGCTATATTTTTAAAATATGTGGGCAGGTACAAGACACATACATGCCAAATTTCAAAGTGATCGGACGAAAGGTGTAGCCGTGAGAGCACGCGAGAGGACGGACGGACAGACACACGCAGGAAAATATAAGGGTCCTTGGTTTTGCCTACGGACCCTAAAAAATACCCAAATATAGAAGGATATTTTCAGAGAGAAATCCTTCAATTTTTCTATTTCAATGTTAGCCAAACTTGAAAAAAGTACTCTTTTGCAAGGGGGACACTATGTTCGTGTCATCTAGTATCTAGTGAGTAGTGAACTTAAAATGTCCGCTAAAAACTTAAAAACCAAAATTAGGTGTACGAGTTCCATATCATTAATGCATTGATTATGATCGCCGGCTAATAATCTCTTAAGTGTGTAAAACACACATGTCAATATTATACATAAAAAAATACACCCATTGATTTCGTATACTTTATGAATTTTCTTTTGAGAAAGCTAACAGTTACTATTGGCAAAATAAATTGTAAAACTAGCAACTCATCACTCCAAATAGGGTTGTTTATGTTTACCCCAGTTCTTAGATCTTAATTTGAAAATATTATTTCGTCCATAATTGATGGAAGACTCGTTAGATTACCGCAAACTAAGAAAATATAACTAACATGGGTTAGATTTAGAGATATTTAATAGTTAAATCGTTTAACTCTGATAAAAAATTATGAATAAAAAAAAAATAGTGAAACAGGATTTACGTTATCATTATAAATATGTGCAAATAATGATGATATTTAGTCGTAATCTTAGTCTTGGCTCAGGACTTACCACGTAAGTTACATTCATGGTGTAGCCAAAGAAATTTTTGTTAGTCAATCTTTTTTTAATGATGTCATCTGTTGCAATATTAGAATCTATATTTTCCTCAATTAATAAAGTATCAAAGTATAATTTATAGAGACTTAACAGTTTCCCATGTGGTGTTATTAAAGAAACAAATGATTGTAAACTTAAGTTCGTCTCATTTAATATTTGTAACGAGGTATCGTAATCTCCATACAGAAGAAAGTAGAACTGCATTGATAATAAAGACTTCGAAGAAAACTGAGAAAAGAAAATATCATGTTTAATAACATAAAATAAAAAAAAACCCATCAAGTACTTAACAGCAAGTAACTAAAAGGGTTTTTTCGGTCATAAGAATTCATAAATACATTATTATTATTTTATTTTTTAAAAAAAATATGCATAAAAAAAAAAAAAAAAAAAAAAAATCACTTTTAAGAAACAAGGTGTGCATATTATATTATCCTTTATTATTCAGTATGCATGCATTAGGGGTAAATTGGCCGCTATTTTGGAAACACGATATTTTTTTGTGAATCAATTTTGAATACCTTTAAAATGATACCCAACCCTTCGAATTTTCAAATCATAAAAAATTGTTGGGCCCCGGAGTTACGGCCCCCTAAAATTTCTAAAATTTGACTTTTTATATCAACTCCCGGAAATTTTATTGGACCACAGAGATGCATATTTTTGCTTTATTTTTAGGACCTGTCCTAATAAGGTAAGGGGGGGGGGGGTATTTGTTTTGCGTTTTGTTTTAATTTTTTGTGGGGTAAAATGGCGGCCATTTTGGAAACACGATATATTTTTGTGAACCAAATTTCAATACCTTTGAAATGATACCCAACTTGAAAATTACAAAAAATATGAAGTATTGCAATCTATTCTCAATTGATAGTAGATCGCAGAAATTTTTAATGTTTAGGTTCGCAATAGATTTTCTGTTTTTGGGCAAAAAAGTTTAACTATTGTATACCAAATTTAAAGTCTATAGCTTCAGTAGGTCGGGTGATAAACTCCAAGATGCGACGGATGGACGAACTACCAAAAGCAGAAGGGTTTCTAGGATAACCTCTAAACCCTAAAAAGGAGATAAATATATGATGTGTATATTATTTATTTCCTGGAGGTTTGCTTGAATATAAAAATCTGATTAGATGTATTACTTATTTTATCAGAGTGATGATTAATTTTCTCCCAAAGTATTAAAATTCCTGAGGAGTCGAGTCATTGGGGGTGGAGATTCTCTACAGTGATTATAACATCTTGAACCTAGTTTATAGTGATTGTACTTAAAAACTCCAGAGGGAGAGACAACCAATTATTAATTGACATAAATCAACCTGAGTGACAGCAGCAACTCAAAAATATAACCAAAAATCAAGCATAAATCATAATTATAAATATTTAAGAGTTATAAAAAGAGTTTTACGTCTTTTAGTAGAGAAATTCCTTCTTTGCATGTTACTTCTATAAACAATCCTAATGGATAATTATACGTAGCTTCTTCTTGTAAGGAATTTATATAGACAGACTTCGTTATATTCTTACTATTTATAACATGTAGTTTAATTGATTTGATACTGGGACCAGCTCTATATAAGGCGTGTACATCAACGTCTGAAACATTTTTTTAAATTATACTGTTAAAAGAGGTTTAGAGAGTTTAATAGAAGGATTCCTATTTATAAAAAATAGAAAAAAAAAAAAAATAAATAACTTTTAATCTAAATGGATGATTGGTAATGGAGAACATTCATTAAAATCTAAAGATAATATTAATTTAACACACTGTATTTTAAGAGCAAAAAATGCACCCCATTTCAAATGAATATTTGTGAAAAATCAAGAATTGGAGGATAAAAACGACGTGTTTATAATCACAACGTATATAATTTTTAAAGCATAGAATCAAATATGAATTTATAATATCGGGACCCCCCTCTAACCTTGGGTATATTAGCAATTGTGAGAGCTGATGAAATTGTATTTTTTTTTTACAAAGGAATTATAATAATACTTTGTACGAAATTAACAACCAAAACACGTAAGTACACATAAACATTAAACTATAATGCTTTTTTAATCAAAATTTATTTATCTTTCCCAAATTTGGTCTTTAAAATATTGTTTTAAATGAGATTTATCAAACCTTCTTCGCCACAGTAAAATAAATCAACACTTTTAACCGAGGAATCTGAAAAATATCTTATTACTATTTCTTGAAACGATTTATTTCCCTGTACCAAGATAACAGGATAGAAGAATAATATTATTATAATGTTAAACATATTAAACGCAGACACCATTCTGACATTTTATTGACAGATGGTTTAACTGCTAGAATGATACATCAAAATAAATTAAATCTATTTGCTTTTATCTATTATTTACGTTGCTCTTTTGAATTTTTACTGTTGCAGCTATTTAGCTTGAGTAGTTATAAATTACTAACAAGCTTTCAAAATGAATTAATTATTTATGATTGGTTAAATCAATTATAGGACATCATGCGCATGCCTAAACTTTTAGATTCCTAATTATAAAAAAAACGTTACTTTTACAAGGGTGGTTTTATGTCTCTTAAAGGTTCTAGAACAGAGGTTTGTGAGCAGAACTTAATCACCAATTTCCTACCCCATTAATTTTCAACCCCATCGGAGTCAAATTTAATTATTTGATAACAATTTCATCTTTCTTAGAGTAGAGAGCCAGCGTGCCAATAGGACTATTGGTACGTGTCCTGTCTGCTCAGCTAACAATGAAGCGAGGGAGATACACAAGGTCGTGGGTTCATCATGAGGAATTTCTTTTTTTCTTACAAATTATGCGACGAATTCCTTAAAAATATACTTTTTGTTTTTTGACAAAGGATAACTGAGATATTCATTATATTTTTCGTTGATTTGTTTAAATGTAGGAGGGGGGGGGGGGGGACAAGAAAATCGTAATTTTTAAGGAATTATGTCGTAAAGATTAATTGTTGTGCTAGTGTATACTAAATGCTTCTTCCCCTTTCATAGAATTATTTATTACCAAGAGCCTTGTTTTTGAGGGATGCTTTTTTGGGACTCTTCCATTTTCCTGTGTTTGGGATATTTTATAATTTAAAATTATTGTGTTAAGTGCTTTCGGAGATACAGGTTACAGAGCTCTAGACAGACAGACAGACAGACAAACACTAAAATTATATTATATGAGGACCCTCGTTTTTGCCCACGGACCCTAAAAAGAGTAGTAGTAGTAGTAGTAGCAGTAGTAAGGAGTCGAAGAGGCCGCAAGGCTAGCATTTGAACCACATTTGGTTCCTTTTTGCTAACCCCTGAATCACACGCCTATCAAACCACCTCAAGCCTCCTAGTTTGAATTGTAAAGAAGAGGATGATAAGTTCCTCTTCCCTGATTTCTTCCGCTTTTAATGCGTGAGAGTATTCTTTCATAACCTTCACATGCAACCATAAAGTGGTAAGCTGACTTCTCTTCTTCACTACACACTGGACAGGTGGGGTCGTCTTCGATTTTTAATAATGTCAGATGTTTGTCTTAAGTCGACAGTGTCCTGTTAAGATCCTACAGTGTTAAGATGTTTCTCATGTTGGGTCTACTCAGTCCTATGACCGATGTAATTTTGGCAGTATCTGAAGTATCTCCCATTCTTAATAGGCCCTAGGCCAAATTTTACTAGCCCCCCCCCCCCCCCCCCCCATTGTTTTTTTCATCCTAGTTTTTATGAACTATAGAAGTTCTATAATTGAGTTTTCTTTGAATTTTTTTACAAAACCGTTATGGTAAATGGTAAATTAATATTCGTAGGCCTAATTTAACTTAACTAATGTCAAAAAAGCATAATAAATTGGAAGATTGTTTTAACTCTTGAAATAAATTTTAATTTAGAAATTCATATTTTACTATTTTGGTAGTATTCATACTACGGAAAGATTAAATTTTCATTTAAATCAAATTATAATTATTATTAACTACGGGAAACAGACAGAGAAAAATACACTCCAGCGCCTGGATTTGAACCACGATATAGAGGCCCGTGGTTCAAATCCCGGCGCTGGAGTGTATTTTTCTCTGTCTGTTTCCCGTAGTTAATAATAAGAGAGAAAACACTTTATCTACAAAATAGTCATGTAAAGTAATCATGTGGGCTGTCCTTCTAAAAAGGCTTGCTAACACTCACAGTGTATTAATCAATCAAACTGACATGTTTACAAAAAAAATGAAGTATTAAAGAGAATATGAAATTGTATGTAAATCTACAGTTTTTAAAAAAACCTATAATTTTAAAAAATTATAATTTGATTTAATATAAATTTTAATTTAGTTTTACGTGTAGGTACTACATAATATTTGGTTAGGTTTTAGTAAATAGGCCGATAAAATTCAATTTTTTTATTGAATTTTATTTATTTGTAGAACCTTTTTTAAAACCTTATAAATATAAAATGTTTAGTTCAGGAGATAGCGTGCAATAGAGTGTTTGACTAACATCAAGTTAATCTTTTGGTGCCTGTAAAAAATATGTGGTCGGCTAAGTTCGTCTGCGGGATATAAGATCATCAGCTTGGCAGTAGGCATTTGAAAAAATAACGATTGAGAGCGGCCATGTCCTGGCCATTTTGGTGAACAATGAGACTCATGATCCTGAGTACAAAATTAGTTAGTAGACCAAAAATCAAGTAGATGTTAGCTTGTCAATTGATAGGTTAGCACTCTTATTTGGAGTAATAATTGAATAACTATCCTATCAAGTGACAAGCTAAAATCAACTTGATGTCTACTAACTAACTTAGTACTCAGGATCATACTCAAATTCAAGAAATACTCCTTAGAATATACCGTGTCAAAGGCTCTGAGCGGCAAGCCGTAACAATATATTGCCCATATCTGCGGCCCCCTTAAGCCCGCGGCCCTAGGCCGCGGCCTAGTCGGCCTAATGGTAAATCCGGCACTGCCCTCTGCTTCTTCCCAGATCCACATTTTATAATGACTGACTTGGTCTGTCCTCTTGACAAGTTAATTGCGGATTACGGTCAACAGAATGGCATGGAAGCTCCTTTCCTAAGGTTTTTTTCCTTTCCAAGGTTAATTTTTATGGAATTAAAGAAAGCGAACCTATATTCTTCGTCTCTATTTAAAGAAACATGTGGAATATGAATCCCTTATTCATCTTATAACCCTTTGATATTTCGATCCCACGCCATAAAAGATGTTTGCCGCTTTAAAGATTATTGCCATTGATAAATGATAAGAAAGGCAGGATAAGGGTATTAGTTTGTATTGAAGTAACTCTAAATTCAAAAATAAATACATATTTTCTGAGAATAAATGCTAAAGAATCCGATTAGATATTATACTCTTGTTGCTATATTTAAGCGACGTCATTCTATTACAAAAAGTAAATAAATAAATAAAATATCATTTTCCCTCCTTTAAAGGAGACATTTTTTTTTTCTTTAAATGAAAAATCTATATTAATATGAATATAATCTCCAAAATTTCTGACCTTTTATTCTTTATTTAATTAAGGCATCTCCCGCAATCTCTAATCTAATGGTCCTTTGAATGGATATAGTTCCCTATAAAAATTGATCTGTAGGATTAGGTAATGAAACAGCTTCTTCTTGACTAATATTGACTTCGCCGTATCTTTGGACTAGTATTCCTGAACCTATTATTCTTTCCTCTTTATAATTTTGAATCATTTGCTTAAAAATGTAATATAATATGCAAGTCAGAAGTCAGTGTATGAAAACGAAAAGCACATGTACAATAAGTCTGTTAAATAAATCAATAATTAGTTTATTTGATTACTCTTTATTTTGTTTTTCCTTTCTGGCGTATGCAGTAGGTAAATGTAAACAGATTATATTGTCCATAGAAAAATTTGATTTCGAGATTTTTACGGATTTACAAATTTTAAGGTGTAAAATAAGGGTTATTAAATAATGTCTATACACACTTTGTGTGAGTGAGAGACACCAAGGGAAACTGCCAGGGGGAACTGTTCCATTGATGATCTCTTTTGCCAGCCAGTAGTTGAAAGCAAGTATGGCGGTATGAGAGCACGCTCGCCTCTAATAAGCCCTATATCTGATCTTCTTGAATTGGTTCAGGTCCAGAGTTGATGGTCATCGTCGGTGAAACGATGCAAGACATGGTAATGCCGAGCCAACATCTTATCGACGTAATGTCTGATGTTGGACAATTGCGTGGCAGTGTGCAAACACAGTATAATATTGCTGATCTTGATCTATAAATAATGTCTGTTTGTCGCAAGGTCTAATCCAAGAGGCCCCGGGCCCCGGTGCCCGGTAGAGCTCGAGTACGAGAGCAGTCGACAGTTGATCTTAAGATTTAGCGCCAACAGGTTTCGGCCTGGGAAACCATTGTTGATACTCCCTTGGTGGTATGATAAAAAAAAAAAAATCGTTCGAACGTAACCAGGGTTGTGACGACATGATTTACCGAACAATACTTCACTCATGTGTGAAGGGTTTGCTTGAAACCTGGTACCAATCAAAAAAAGTATTGGCTTGATACAAGGTTTCCCGGGCATGCTCAAACGACTCACTTCGTGGTCAGATTTATTTTCGGATTTATTTATTTCTTTTTTTTAAAGGTCTAGTACCTGATTTTTCCAAATTTAGGTGGTTTTCATCATCGTACTAATCCTTAGCTATTGATATTTCTTTGACAAGTAACGGATTAATTTTGTTCTTTGAGCTGTCTTTTCTATGAACCAGTTTGAACGAAATTTTGGAGTAAATAAATGATTTTATTATCAATGAGCGTTCTGTACGTGTTAGTTACTGCCATCGACAATGTATAAACAGGCTGCCAATTTGAATTGAATCAAGAATATTTTTTCTTTGTCTCCAGATGGAAAAATTACTGGGCAGAAATTGGGGAACATGTTTGGTCTCATGTCTGTCAGTTATCATTTTTAGAATCCACCATATCATCTTAAAAAATAACTCCGATGTTACAGAAATTTAGGTCGTGTGTCAAAATTAGTCCATTGTTGATCTCATTTAACCTTCTGCGCCTATTGTTTTTTTTTCTCATGAAAACAATTTTTTTTAAACACCTATATATCTTTAAAAGTACTCAATTAGGATGGCTACTCTCGTCAGCCTATATACAGATATAGGTGACAGCCTATACATTCATCTTAACTGTCTGCGAAAATTTAATTATGCTTAAAAATTGGTATGGTCCCACTGGGAATCGAAACAGGTCCAAAATACCACTTTCAATTTCTATATGACCATTCATCCAATAATATGTTATGTTCCACACTAATTGGCAGTCTATTTGTTTAATATATTCTAGTACATAACAAAACTATACATATATAATTATTCGGTAGACTGAATAATGCAATCATTTTTTTAAAATACCTATTGCCTTTAAGTAATTTCAGTATCATACAAATTTATTAATATTGCACATTTATTATTATACACATTAATATTGCTTCCGTTACCTTCGGTAAGCTCGGAAGCGTGATATCTTTGAGTTGACATTTTTCTTTCATGCTCCGAATACATAACTTCCTGGACTTGAGAAATCTTTTTCAGATTTTAGGGAACATATTTGGACTTATGTTTGTCTTCTTCATGCACAATAACTTGTTTTTATAACACCTATGCCTATTTCTTTAAAAGTAATTATCTGATTTAGAAAAAATTGGGACGATTTGTCGATAGATGATCTCATACTAATTTCAACAATCTATACTAATTTAGTTTTACTAAAAAAAAGACCATCATGCACCATGACTTAATGAGCGAATTTTCAAAGAAATCTGCAGATTATTAGCTTATAATAATATAGGAAAATTTTGGTTTAGAATTTGGATGGGAGAAAAAAAAAATTAGTACACAGGGGTACGGGGTACAAAAGTCAAAATAGTATTTACCCTCCAAAATGCATGTCGTTGGAAAGCTCTTTAAGAGTACAGTAATTGTTATTATTTACACTTTTGTCATATTTTCATATTAGAGGGGGGTAAAATGGAAAAAAAACACGTTTTTTTGCCTTTTTTGACCCTAAATTGTCCAAATTTGACCTCTAAATGAATTCCAAAAATTCTGGCCAACGAACTCATCCTTTCTTTTGATATTATTGACATTTTAAAATTTGTTTGGATTTAAGTGCATCCTAGCGTGAGATATGTCTGGAGTGTCACATATATATTATATACGTACATATATACATATTACATATATTATGTACATACATAAAAAAGTGTTAAATTTTCGGGAATCTATTAAGAATGGTCTAAAACGGATTTCTATGGAGAAAATTTTCAAAAATTCGCATTAAATTATTTTTGAAGCCATTGCAATAGCTTAATTTTCTTCGAAAATTCACTAAAAAGGTGTGACCCCACTGGGAATCGAAATAGATCCAAATCATAATACGACCATCATCCATCCAATAAGTTTATGCGAGGAAGCTTGTGCCACCCAAATCTCGCTTATTGGCTCTAAACTTTGTATTTGCTTGTGTTAAGAAGACACGCGATCTCAACAAGGAAAAAATATATGATTTTTTAATGCCACCAGAAAAAGTAACGATTGAAGGTTCTTTGTAACAAACAATAATCCACCGATCATTATAAATTCTAAACTATGTCAGCAGTTATTTTATAAATACATAATTGTATTAATATATATTCGGTTTTAATGTATTCTTTTCCTTCTTCCAATTTATTCATATTTTATTAGACAAGCTACTTGCACGCACGCCTTGATTTTTCATGGCAAGCTAAATCAAATATTGGATTTTCTATATCGGTAATTGTATAATAATACATCAAAGAAATGTAATAGCCTTGTCTATTATATATATATATATATATATATATATATATATATATATATATATATATATATATATATATATATATATATATATATATATATATATATATATTATATAATATGTGCTTACCTAGATCTTTGAAATAAAACGAATTGCCTGGAAGCCGATATTAACTGCACCTCCCTTGGACCTACACTTGGAAGCCTATTATTAGCTAAGACCTTAGATTAGATTATAACACATTACTGCACATGACTCCCATTAGCGCAATAATACAAAGATTTCATGAACTAGAGGTCGACCAAGAAGTCATGAACACGGGAGAAACGGAAAGCTTAACTTCGTTTAAAATCGGAACTTCCGAGTAGTGCCGAAGTCAGTACAGTCGGGTGCAAAGACAATACCCATTTCTAGTTTGTATGACATGCGCAGTTACGTCAAATCTCACGAATATCAACAACAAGAAGGTTTCCAATCTGTTAGGTTTCCTGTTTTGTTTGTTTTTATACAATACGAATTATAGCCACAACTGTCCTAAATTCAAATAACTCAGAAATAAAGAGGAAGAAATAATTGATTATGAAAGAAGAAAATCGATTTAAATTGAAAGAATATTATTATGAATAATAATATAAAGATATTATCGTACATTATTAGTGATTTCTTATCAGGTACAGTGTTGCCTGTTGCATAAAATATTAAAAAAATATTGAAGTTATCAAAAATAAAATTATTAATAACAAAAGAACAACACTGTGTTTTTTGACTGTGGTCTATTATATAAAAAACTGACTGTACATGACGCCACTAGCGCACTCCTCACATTTCCATGACTTCTTGGTCGACCTCTAGTAACACTCTTCCGAACCTCCATTTGTAATTACCAATACTATATAACTGAACGTCTTAAAAAACATCTTATCCAAAAATATATGATAAAGATTTTAGAGTTTACAGTGTAATGGGGTAGCAAATAAGGTAAGAAAGATACAAACACCAAACACCAATATATTTGTATAGCAATAATAAGAGAAGTAAATAAAGTTATGTAATAATAGTTCTCAAGTGAATAGAAATCTTAATAAAATATCATATTGTCGGGGTAGGGGGAGAAGGGGGGGGGGATTGCGAAATAGAGTAATTAATTATACATTATGAATAACTTTATTTGATAAAGTAATACACTTACAAATATTTTTATTTTTTTGTCAATAAGCGTTACAAATATTATAAAAAAAAATGTAATCCAATCACAGATGTATCTCTCAACTGTCTCTAATATATATATTTTTTTAAAAACCGTCTATTTGAGTTGAGAAATAAATTTAGATAGCACATATTCATATTAGCTTAATTTTAGTTTTGATTCCTTTTTAGTACTACCACATTGCTGATTAGTAGTGGATTTGTATTTATATATTTTACGACCTAATTCAATAACTATAGAGAGAAATCCAAAGAATAATCCTATAGAAAGTATGATGAATGCTACTGTTAGAGAGTCTTGTCCTGTCATTAATTTTCTAGCTTGAGCGGGACACATCGGTTTCACTTTTAGATCCTTTGCGCTTAACATCATTTCTTCTTCTGACATTTCTTCCATCGTTTCAATTCGGTCCTGAAACAAGAATTTGGACAAATCAATGTTAAAGAAATCATAAAGCTATAAAATTATAAAATTTGCATCAAAAAGAAAAATGTCACAAATAATGTCTTTTAATACCGACAGAAGGCAGTGTGGATCACCAACCCTTTTTATGGTATAATAATCAATGTGATCAGTTGAGTCTTCGCTGTGTACGGTGTAATAATAAGGGTTAAATGAAAAAAGGCCCTTCTATAAATGTTGTCTACAACAGAGCATTCTATTGAAATTTTCCTGTCCTAGGTCTAGGTAATGGCATATTTAAATTTGATCCAACTTTAGACATCATGAAAAGCTTACGACATGCATACTTATTCAGAAATGTAATCCCTTTGACGTCTAAGATGTTAAAACACTCTTGTATCTACCGTTATTAAAGACGTATCTGAAATCTGAAGTATAGTTAACTTTATGGAGGTTGCCATAAAAATAGGTCCAAAACTATCGGACAATATTATAAAAATTGATACTGAATATATATATATATATATATATATATATATATATATATATATATATATATATATATATATATATATATATATATATATATATATATATATATATATGTGTGTGTGTGTGTGTGTGTGTGTGTGTGTGTGTGCAATATGTAGAAGCTATAAAAATAATGTGAATCCGCTTGGAATTGGAATGTTGTTTACTTGGACATATGTTAGTACATCATTTTTAAGATACTAGACTTTTCCCAGGTAATTAAGGATAAGCGGTAATGGTTGATTAAATTTAAATGATAATAATTAAGTTTAAGGATATTGGTTATTAAGCGACGTAAATGGTAAATTAAGTTTAATTTTATTGTTTTTACTTTTTCTTACTACTAATAGTAGGAAAAGTATTGATTTCACCAACAAATTTTTTTTCGAGATTTCAACGGAATTATCCGTTTTAGGTGTTTTTAAGACCTCCTGAGTGGTTTTCAGCATGACGTATGTATGTGTGTGTGTATGTGTGTGTATGTGTGTATGTGTGTTATCATCGTAGCGCCCAAGGTATTTACCCTAGAGAGTTGAAACTTGGCAGACAAATTAGCCCTAACCAGTAGTTGTCCCGCCCGGAAAATCAACTTTTTCCGCCATCTTGAACCCAGTTTGCTGAGTCAGCAAAAATTTAAAAAAATCGTAATAAATCGAAAATGGTCCTGATCGAGTTGAAATTTGGCTCGAATGTACCTCTCTGTATGACAAACAAGCCCACTTAATTTCATTTTGATTTTGGACGCCATTTTGAAGTTATAAAGTTTTGAATTTTTAAACTTTGACGGTTAATAATACTGAAATTACATATAGGTGTTTGACTTATAGCATATCGTTGGAACCTAAAAAAATTAAGGAACAAATATAGAAAAACCCGATGAAATTCTATTAATTAGTTTAAAAGTTATAAGTGAATATAATTATTTATTAGTGCGATAATTTTGATGACGTCAAAGTTTGTTTACATCAGTCAAAATACCGCCAAACTTCAAATAATTAAATAAAATATAGCTATTAAAAATAGGTTTTTTTGAAGAATGATAATAAATCAGTTTGTTCAGAACGGTCACCCATCCAAGTACTGACCAGGTCCAATGCTGCTTCCTCCTACTGCGAAGTGGCCTCTGAAGTGAGGAAAAGTTCCGAGGTACCCTGTACCTGTAACCGATTTTTTTTTTCTTTAATCCAGTGATGTATTTTCTTATTCTCGCTATAACCAACGTAACACAACTACATAGCTATATGGCAAGCAATTATATATTCGTATACATAAGTAACTCTAATCTTACCTGAGACCAAGTGATTTAGTGAGAATAAGGTACTGATGTATTCAAGTAATAATCGATGGGGCAGAATATCACACAACGTTAGGTTAGATAACTTGGGGCCGAGTGGAGGCTCAAGCCTCTAGTTACCTCCACATACCATCGATCCACCTCACACCAATATCACCTAACAGAATTACTTTTAAAACAAAGAAAAAGTGACCATAATAATTATCTAATTATTCAAAAAAGCATTGTGCATATATTTTCATGTGTCTAAAATAAAATATTATAACACTTTTATTACTAAAAATTCACTCCTAATTGTTCATATATATTTTAATTGTTTGATGAAATGAAAGCATTATTAACGGACTCTTTGTTTATTTAAATATTTATTTTTATAACATTAGGTTTGAGGGATGGGACACATAAGATATCCACCATCGGACATAGTGCTCTACGTTGCTACGCCGAAGGAATACTTTTCACTAGTCCGAATTGATTATTAAATGTCAATTATCAGTGAAATGGTTCCATAATATCATGAGGGTTGAATATGTTTAGATTTAGTGCACAAATATATCTGGATAAGAGAATTTAGCCAAAGAAATTTACCTTGAAATTAAGTTGAAATTATTGACAACCCATGCCTAGAAAACATTAAAGTTACTATTATTATTCATATAATAATAGAAACTTACACATAAAATTGATCCCCGCCAGATATTGAATCGTGGGTCCCTTTATGTTTTTTGTAGTTGCAAGCATAAATGATGATGTCTTTTGCTCCTGGATAATTATATTTTTCAAAATCTAAGGACCCTGGACAAAATAAACTTTATAAATAACCAGCTGGATGCCTGTGTTTTGCTGAGGACTGTGTTAGAGGGGGGGGGGGGGGGGGGGGGGGGGCACGACCTTTCTCAAGGAAGACTATTTTTTGTACTTATTGACTGGACTATTATATACCCTACTATGTTTATTTTTAACCTAATACTATCAGCTAATTTCTGTTAAACTCAAAACATTTGGCGTACGTATTTTTTTTTAAATTTACATAACTAATAGTATATTATGTTACTAGGTTTAACCAGTGGCGGATTAAAGGGGGGGGGCGGGGGTGGCGACCGCCCCCCCCCCCCCTTGATTATACTTTTTTCCAACGCCTACCAAATTTCATATCAGAAATGCATAAAAGCGCTGTTTTGAGAGGTAATATTTTCAAAATTTTCCGAGGGAGGACCCCCGGCCCCGCAATATATCCCCCCCCCCCCAATAATAAACTTCTGACGACGCCAGGCGTCCCGGAGATGTCCCGCTTTTGGACTTTAAATCCCGAACTTGTCTCCCGAAAACACTTTTCGGGTCGAAAAGTACGAGTATTTGCTTTGATTCGATGGTCTTCGAATAGATATAATAACTTATCTAAATTAATTTACTTAATTAAACTATTTTTTTCTAAATATAAAATTAGGTCCGTTGTAATGGGCTTAACGGCTCATAGATGTATAAAACGAAAATATTAAAAATCCCCCTTTAGCTTCCGAGCTTACCGAAGGTAACAAACTGTGATAAATTTTCGTTCTCAAGAACGAATTTTTTTTTAGGTATTTTAGACAAAGGGAATGATTAGGTGCACAACTTTTATTGTGTTACAATAAGTATACTTTTAAGTTTGTATTATATTTTTTTTTTAAAATGTACTTGTGTTCATGTTCATACTTGTTTTCCAAGAAACTACACCATATAATCGAGCCAAAAATTACCCTTTTGTGACTAAGTATTAAAATCAAATTTTACCTCAGAAATGCATTTAAGCACTGTTTTGAGAGGTCATATTTTCACATTTTTCCCCCGGACCCCCCGCTATATGCACCCTACAATGATTAACTGCTAACGACACCTATGACTTACGGTTAAGATATTTTACTGCAGTCGGGGGGGAGGAATCCTGAGAACTCCCCCCCCCCTTTCCTTAGGGCTTTCCATACTCCCGAAACCCATTGGAGGGTCAGATCGCCACCCCCTAGATGACACCCTTAATCCGCCACTGGGTTTAACCTAATACTATCAGCTAATTTCTGTTAAACTCAAAACATTTGGCGTACGTATTTTTTTTTATTTTTATTTTTTTTTTTTTTTTTAAATTTACATAACTAATAGTATATTATGTTACTAGGCTGTGAAGTGAGTTTTTTCTTTACCGCGGCAATTACATTTACTGTCGTCGCTTCGCTCGACAGTAAATATTGCCAAGGTAAAAAAAAAAACACTTCACAGTCGCGTAGCATATGCTATTTTTTCCGAGGTAGCAGACAATAAAAAAACATTAAATATTAATCATTAATCAATATATAATAATAACAAATATTTGTACATACTTAAGACTTAAAAAAAGAAACCTTAAAAAGAGGTTACACTATAAGAAAAGATAAATAAAACACATTGACATCTAGCGGATTTTAATCGTACTAGAAACATTTCTACTAAGACTGCAGCGGTACTAACGGAAGTTTTGACAACTACCCGCCGGAAAATAAAAATCTATTAGTTCCTAGGACGAAAAAAAGATTTTTTCTTTACAGCTAGGAGTAATGAAAAGATTTTTTAAATCCACGTAATGAAAAAATGGATTTTAGCTATGTTTTTTAGGCTCTAAAGTCACTATTTCACAGCCAACCACGGAAAAAATATTTTTAAAATGTACCAATTTATTTTTCTGGCTACTAAAATAAAACATTAATCTATTATATAATGTACAACTTTTAATAATAAAATATTATTAGTATGTATATAATTTTGTTTAAATAAAATACCCCGGTCTTCATGTCCCGTTCATATAAAACAAATTTATTTGTATATAATAACATTTTAGATGCTCTTAGAATAGGCTAAAAAGACGTTTTCAAGTAACGTAAACTATAAACATTTTCCCAGGGGAGGACCCCCCTAAAAGAGAGCTCAGCCCCCCTTTAAAATTGGCTGGTTCCGTCCTTGATATGAATAAATTTAAGAACAAAGAAAACCAGACTGGTTAGTTATCTGTGATTATGCTAAACCCAGATTACATCCTCTCCCCCCCCCCTTATTTTTTTTTAATCTGTGCCCCTCCCAAAAATAATCCTGGGTGCGCCACTGCCTGCAATCAATATTTCAGCTCTCTAGCTATTGCCGTTCTAGAGATAGTGTGCGATAGATGAGTGAGTGAAGTGGTCATGTCTTTTATAAATAATAATAATAATAATAATAATAATAGATACCTAACGATACATCCAAATGAATCAATAATACTGCTAAACAAATTCAATAAATATTAATGTGTGTAAACAGAGGTTTCTTCAGAATTAAGATGCCTTGAATACTCTCTTATTTATAGTTGTTGATAAATCATTCATACTAAACACATTTATATAAAAAACAAACCCATATCCAAGTTGGTTATTCAATGTCTGTTCTTGAATTCATTTAAAGCTATGAACACTGAAGTTAAACTTAATAAAATTCATATTAATGCCAATTTGTCTTAAGTAGTCGTTAAAAGTTCTTTAAGTTACATATTAAAACTAGAGCTACATTTATCTGTAATAATGTGTACCGTCATAATCTTAGCTTTTGCGATGTTTATTAAAATTGGTGCAGGACAGTTAAATGCAATAAGTGAACCCCCATTAGAACTTATAACTACTTATTTCAAATTTAAGTACACAATGGTAGAAAACTACTTATTCTGCGAGTCAACAATACTTGGTACAAGAGAAAATACCTTAATATCTATGTGATTTCCACTAAAAATAATAAATATTTTTACTTATTTGAATGTTTATGAATTTCTAGAAACGACTGATGTAATTTCCAACTTCACGTTTGACACAAACAACTCGATAAATTCAGTAAAGTACTTTGAAATTCTCTCCGGAATAGAGGACACTAGAATACTGAGTTCCGTTACTTATCATAACAGATTAGGAGTATTTCTAGACTTGAGTTGTCAGTATGGAATCGACTTTTTAAGAAAGGTAATTTCTTAGTAGTAAGTAAACACAAAAGGTTTGGCACTCAAATAAAAGGTTGGCATAAGGTAATATAAGGTTTGGCATTAAATAAAAACCACATATTATGTGGTTATTAGAAGCGTTTATTTGGTGGTTGCCAAAATTGCTATTTCATCATATGCTCTATGAAATTGAATGCTGTAGTTCAACTTTAAATATTGAATAAAATTTATAGAATTTGGATGGAAACAAATAGTAAAATCAACTACTTTGTCTTAATATACATATAGTGTGGAGCTTGTAATTCCTAAAATTTAAAAGAACATTTAATTTACAATATTACATCTAATAACTTGTTAAATTTCAGTGTTCTAAGGAGTACCTCTTCACTGGAAGATTTATTTGGCTTTTTTGGAATAAAAATTACGAGGATGTCATTAGGTTTCTAGATGAAATCAACATGTCTGTGGATACGGATGCTGCTCTAGTCGATTCTACCTTTGACATTTATGATCTTTATAAAATTCATTACTCAATGGCCACTATTTCCACAAAAATTGCATCTTGGTCACCAGTAAAAGGATATATCCTCGAAAAATTGCCACCACGTCGAGACAATCTACAAGGATTTGCAATGAATATATCTGCAGCCGTAAATAGAATACGCTATTAATAATATGTTAATAATAAGTTTAATAATGAATTTCAGATCATTCTAAAAACCACCATCAGATCATTCTAATACCATCACGGTATTATAAAAACTTACTTACTTCCGGAACACTACAACACGGGGTGGGTTTTGGTTTCCCTCGTCATAAGGCTCCATTCGTCTTTTTAAATTTTTCTACCAGTTCCTAACTATAACTATAGAAGGGTTTTTACATCTATAGAGGGATGTGTTTTTTGGCATTCTGGATTGTTTTGTTGTATGTTCTTGGATTGTTCTTAATCTTCATTGGCCGTCATACAGAGGATACCTTCATAGAAGTTCTTCATCGGTAATAACTAATAACCAAGGTCCTCTTCCCTCAGACAACAGTGCTTTATACTAAAGCTATTGTATTTGAGCTAATATTTTGACTTCGGAATATAGGTAACAGAGAGTTATAGCATCTGTTTCCTGTAGTCAGTCTAGCCTTTATTTCTTCTATATAGCAATTATCATCTGTGACCATTGAGCCTAGGAACTAAAACATGACGCATTTTGCAAAAGTATCTCTGTCTAAAACTATTTAGGTTCTGGTCTCAGAAGTCATATAGAGGGATTGTAATTCGGTTTACTTATATTGATTTTAAGTCCTGTTTCTTCTGTTACCTGTTACAATGTTCGATATGTTTCCTCCAACAGTGGATAGGAACGTGCCATGATATCTATATTATCAGCATAAGCAAGGCATTGCACCATTCTATTACACTTCGTATCTCTACTGCTCATTTTCAGGGTCCTTATTGCTTTTTCTAAGACCAAATTAAACAGAATTGTTGACACCACGTCTACTTGTCATGGTCCTCGATTAATAGGGAGACAGATGAGAGGGTCACCTCAACTTTCACCCTTCTTCTCGCTCACTATAGTATCATTTTGGTCAGTCTTATTAATTCCCAAGCCCTTCATTGCCCTATATGGTGAAGGTCTATGAATAGAGTCATAAGCTTGCTGAAAGCGAAGGAATAGATTACTGAGATCGATATTAAATTCTTAAAATTTTTCCAATGCATGGCGAATACTGCAAATCTGGTCTGGGGAAGTTCTGTTTCTTCGTAAACCACACTGGTCATTGGGGGAGGCACACATTGGGGTGAGGCGACGTGCCAAAACACTGGCGAAAACCTTACAAGCAATAAGCAGTGCTTAGCAGGATAATTCCTCGATATTTCCAGCAGTCTGCCTTGTCTTCCTCTATGCATAGGGCAAATCAATACAGCTTTTGACAGTGATATCTGTTATTAATTATACATGCATTTACATTTATGTAGGTATATAAAATAAATAAATCAGTGGACGAAATACAAATATTCACCATATCATACACTTTAAAATTTATATTAAGTAATAAATAAGTTTTATAAAGAAAGAAGCAAGGAGACATGACTAAGCACTAATAAAATCAAGTTTCATTTTGTAGAACTTTCAAAAAATGTTTAATAGAAAAGAAAATGATTCAAGTGACTTATCTCTGTACAAAGGATCTTGCTAAAACCGAATCTAAACCGTGCCATTGATATGTCCCCGTGTAGGGTAGGGGACGGAGAGAGAAGAAAAATGAACCCAAGATCGTGAGGGGTTGTTGTACCGAGTGTCCTCGGTTCTAAATATAATAAATTTTAAAGATGGTTTGTACCGGGAGCAAATAACCCAAGTAGTCCGAAACCTGGAATATATACAATTAAATATTTAAAAGATAAATTTTAAAGAGATTAAAAATGTTTGTGTGTGAATTACAGTTACCAAATTTGTACTATGATGAGAATACTACTCTGGAAGACTACATGGATCCCCTTTATATACCGCAAGTAGCGCTCGTAAGCAGAGAAACCTTTTCACTGATGGTACATCTCAAGGAAATGCTTAACATGACGTATGTTACTTAAATAATTCATCACCGTAACATAAAAATAATGTCTATCCGATTCGTGTATTGCTTCCGAGCTTACTGAAGGTAACGGAAGCTATGTGATCGTTCTGAAGAACGAAAATGTTTTATGTTTCCGATTTCAAAAATTCCAAGACAGAAATCCGTTTAGACATCAGGGGACATTTTTGGTTCCGTGTCTGTCTGTCGCTTAATGTTTGCGAACCAACATATCTTAAAAACTAAATGCCCGATTTTAATTAAATTTGTATGGTAGGTCATAATTAACCCATTGTTGGGCCCATATAAGTTTCAACCTTCTACTCTCATTTGTTTCTCTTCAACCTTCGCACGTACATACGTTTATTGACATCTGTATCATCAGGGTACATACATTTCGGATCCCGTGTCTGCCTGTCACTCAATTTTTGCGAACCAACATATGTATCTTAAAAACCATTCGTCCGATTTTATTGAAATTTAGATGGTAGATCATAATTAGCCCTGTCATAACATTGCTGGTCCCATATAAGTTTCAATCTTCTGCACCTATTTGTTTCTCTTCCACAAGCGCACAAACATACATTTATTTACATATATATCTTCAAAAATACTCATCTGGTTTTTATGAAATTTGAATGGTTAGATAACCCTAAAATATTTAAAATTTATACTTTAATTTATGTAAAATTGTCTGCCAACTACCTAGTGCACCTAGCTTCCTCGCGTCGTATTTCGTATACTTTAATGATTTTACACTTTTACGACCTTTTATTGTCAAATTTATACAATGTTATGAATTAAAATTGGTTTGATGTTTTACATAATTTAAAGTATCATTAAGCAAAATTTAAAGAGCGCAATCTGGGGCGAACTGTGAGCTACTTTCGATCAGCCAAATGTTTGGAGATATTATAAGTGTAAATAAATGTAAGTGTGAGCACATGTGGAAGAGAAATAAATGTGTGCAAAAGGTTGCGGAACTTATATGGAACCAACAATGGGCTAATTATGACCTGCCATCCAAATTTCATTAAAATCGAACGAGTAGTTTTTAAGATATGATCACAATAATTGAGTGAGATACAGACTGGCAGACAGAAACGGGATCAAAAAATGTTCTCTGATAACTGGATCGGATTTTTGTCTTGGAATTATTGAAATCATTGAAATCGGAGACATAGAAAAATATTCGTTATTTAGATCGATCACATCATCAGCCTCTATGTAATTTTTTAAGTGTGACACTTAAAAACACGTTAGGTGTTATCTCATAGGATTTTAATTTTAATAAATATGATGAAAAAAATTGGAAATAGAGTGTTAAAAGGAGGAAGAAATTACAATAATTATTATAATCAATTATGGGGTATGCTAAACCCGCATATAGTCACTCAAGGTTAAGTTCCCCCTCCCCCCACGATTTTTTTTACGCTACTGCTCTTTTATCAGGAAGTAACATTCACATAAAAAAAACCTAAGTTTCAGGAATTATTTTCACGATTCCTGGGGTTATGAGCAGACACCCGGCAATTTCAGTGGTTGTATTGGTGCTGTTATCCGTAGCGAGTCTGAAATGTGTGTTTCTGGAATACAAATTAGAGAAGACAGAATTCGATATGTTGATTTTTTATACACGGTCAGGATGGCCAGGTAAAGGTTTTTTTAATCTAAATAGATTAAGGTACTGTATATTTATTATAAATATATATATATGTGTATATTAAAGTTTTGTCTATACAAGGAAATTTACCCCCTCCTAAATGAAAATAAGACAAGAAATTTACTTAAATACTTTTTCATTTATTATATTACGAACACCAATTTTATAGGCACAAAACTGGCTAAACGAAAACCATTAACCGTCTTTATGCTAATATGTGAAACATGATTTTTTTTATCAAAACAATTTTTTTAAACTACTATTTTTTATCATTTGCTTTGTTTATATTTGAACTGCAATATCTTTATATGTATGCGTTTTACTTTTTCAAGGGGGTTCTTTAAAATAACCAATTTGATTTTATTTAATTTATTTAAAAAAAAAAAAAACTGTGATTCACAGGGTATATTTTTATTCTTAATGATGGAATAAATTATCATATTTCTTAAGGCTTTAGAAAAGAAACTATTAAGGGATTTCATTTAATTGTTTGGCCTACATGATAATAGGCTGATTCTTAGTATGAGCACCATAGCCTTTACCCCTCGCGGGGCGCAGGCAATGGGTTTGGTACTTCTTTAGGGTTTTGTAGATCATTCTCGAAACTGTCCGTCACACTTAGGATCATATCTCCCGAAACGTTCAAGCTAAAGAGTTAAAATTAAACACTAGTGCAAGTTTTTGACCCACACCTAGGGATAATATAGAGAAGTTAAAAAGTTATGCATCCGCAATTCGAACAAAGGTAATTTTTTTAAAACAAAATGTGAAGTGGGGTATCAAATGAAAGTTTCGGAAGAGTAAATTAAATAAGTAAATTTAAATAATTTAATGAGTATTGTGCAAAATTTTTCAAAAATTCATCACATGCAAAATGTTCAAAAATTTTCCTCCCCCCAGCTACTAGCCGTAATAGCTGGTTCAAAATTTTAAAATACTTCATGTTAATGCCATATATAGGCCGATGAAAATTTCGGGAATAAATTCCCCACTTTTTATAAATTTCAAATTTTGTGCGTGCACAGAGTGCCAAAAATGTATAAGTTATTAAGAAGGTTATAAAGGTTATTAATATTAATATTAATAACCTACGAAACCCTAAAATTTACTTCCAAGTACTTCCCTTTGATTTTTTTACATGCCTATTATGAGTAATAAAGTAAACTAAGAAATTTTATAATTTGGTTATTGGTTACCATTACAAGCTACTAAAATATTAAATATGGAATCATTTTCTTTGATTTTAGGTCAAGTTTTTCGTTCTTGCAACCAAGTTCTTTTGGTTCATTCAAAGCTCTGACAGATCCACTTTCAGATGACGTGTGGGCGTATTTAGGCCTTCTAACCCTGCTCTACATATTTACATTCCGGTTACTTGCAAGATTTGACCCATCACCGGATATTAACACATGGGGTAATATAATAATCTACGCTACAGGAGCTATAGCACAGCAAGGTAAGTGGGAAGCGTCAACTAAACATAGTGAACGCTCTCTTAGTTTGTTTAATATATATTACTTTAAAAATATCCAAAGTTCTATCTAGTGGCGGCGCGTGACCTATTTAACAGGGTGGGCTAGAGTAAACATATGCTCTTCATCAAGGATGCCCATACCCCCCAAGGCCCATGGCGCAAACCCCCTGAAATACTTGGAATATTTAAAAAATCCCCTCAATCTCTGATAATGATAACCTACTCACTTTCCTCTCTAATGCGAAAAGGAAAGTAAAAAAACTACGGCATAGAAATACAAAAAACAATGAGAAAATAACTTGAAAATAAAAATATCGACACATTCCCCTCGTAAGGGAAAGGGAAAGTAATACGACTAAATTAATCCCAATAAAAAAAACCAATAAATTAGAACAAAAATCCTAATATAATTAGCAATAAAATCGAAGTATATCAGGTATTTATTACGAAGTATTTATGCTAGCTGAACCCCACTGCTGATAGCGAAACTATTAGGGGGTGCCTGCCTACTTTTATCCTATCTCGCACATCTAGTGATTGGCTCGGGCGCTGCCCCAGCGCCGTTCCTATCTCCGCAATGCTAGCTGAGAGTAGAACTTCTATCAGAACCAGATAAGCTATGATTTGTGCTTATGTGTTCAAATTTCAATGGTACCATAGTACCATCATTAGCAGTGGTGCCCAGATGAGGGTGACATAACGCTCATAGCGCCAATGAAACAAATTCTGGAAAATTGGGGAGGGGGGTTTGAAAACTATAAATTAATATAGAGTATACATTTTTGTATCAATTGAAATTAATTCACGTAAGTACGGTAAGGTCATAATGATAATGAATATTATTATTCAAGTGTATTGTAGTACAATATGATAGAGATGGTATTAGGCATGGGCATGGCAAACGGAAAAACGAAACTTTTATCCTGGAACTACAGGCCTACACGAAAATAAAGGCTACTGATAATTTAAAATTTTACAAATTTAAATACAAATATATATTTGAATTTAAAATAGTCTACTTAAATACAGAATACTAGATTAGTAGGTATACGTTACATTGTCGCGAGATCCGCTAAAGTTGAAGTTAATTAGGTTGGAGGGGGGGATGGCACCACAGGCCCTTGGGGGGGATGGGCGACCCTCAACAGATCATTAGGAATAGAATATGCAGTTAAGGGCGTAGAAAATCGCCTATAAAACTTTATTTTTAAGTTTGTTTGCTTGGATGTTTAACTAAAAGATATATTGTTACCTCTGCTGTGTGTTACAAGTATTTTTTAAAAAATCCCTAATTCATATTAAACCTACCTTGATTCGATATGTTTGGACTAAGATCAGGCCCGGACTTTAAGTGAATGGCACCCTGGGCGGCTCTCAGCTTTTTTAGCTTTTTATATAAGGTTGTTTATTTGAGCATAATGTCATTGTAATACCTACATTATAAAAATTGCAGTACAAATATATTATATTAATTATTATTAAAAATCTCAACAAAGCAAACCTTGAGGATGGGAGCTAAGGCTCTATTATATGAAATAGAAAAAAAAAAAATGAAAACAAAAAATTACTAAAATTATGAAATACACACATACCAAATTAAAAAAATAAAAATAAATGAAATAAAAAATATAAATGAAAAATAAAAATACAGTAAAACTTTGATTAAACGTTTTTGTTGGTATCACAGAAAAACGAGTCAATAAAGATACAAATTTTCAAATTTACACTACACCTCTGTTTGAAACTATAAATTGGATAAATGGATTTGTCGAAGGTGTAATAATTTAAAGCAGACTCTTTTAGTTCATTATGAAACGTTTCGACTCATAAGAGTCACCTTCAAATGTTATAAAAATGTCTAATCAAGTCTTTTTTTAACGTCAAATTTTAAATAATTTATTCCTTTTTAAGATGTTAATTGTCATGTAAACTATTTATGTATAAATATTGTTTTTAATCTAATTTTTATCAAGACGATCTCCACTAATACTAATGGAGGCAAAGGAACAAACCTACACCAACTATTGGTCATTTATAAAAATACATTTTGACTGAAGATGAATCGTATGAGTCAAAACGTTTTATAGTTAATTATAAGAATCTTCGTTAAATATTAAACCTTTAACAAAACCATTAGCGACCGAATTTATAGAAAAAAAATTACTGGAAGTTTTAAAAAACCATACCTAAAAGGAACTTAAAAAAAACAATTGTTGAATGCGGAATTAAAACAGGGTTTCACTGGTTATTGGGTATATAAAAAAATAAGTACATTAAAATTATTGAACTAAAGGAACATTAAGTTGGCTAGGCTAAGATTTAGGTAGTAGGCTTAAGATTTTTTTCTGAATTTTAATTTAGCAAAATTTGCTATAACTTCAGAAAAGTTTGTTTTAAGAGTTATTTCATGCTCAGAACACATTCACCAGAGCATTTAGTTTTTGCATAAGCTTTTCTTCTTTTCGACAAGTTTGATATTATTGAATCAATTATTTTAAGAAAAACTCCAGTTCTAAAAGCTGACATTCCATCATGTTTCACTTCATTCTTACTGGTCTCATCTGCAAATATTTTGCGTTTCCTAACCCTGGAATAAGTAGGAGTTTCACACCCCATAAACAGCCGCAGTAGATTCTTCGTACTTTTCAAACTCGTCTCTTTTTTCTTTGACATATTCTTCTAAAGAGTGGAGCAGTTTTTGTAGCCGCTGCCAGATCTATTGTTTGCATTTGTAAGTTGTTGCTACACTTGTCAAACCTCTCTAAGATGTCATTCCATAAAATACATAAAAAAGCTATTTCAAAATTTTGAAATTGTTTTTCAAGAGCTTGGGCTTCTAATCGAGCTCCAGGTTTTACTAAGGGATCTTCAGATAACATCCTCAGAAAATTTGGATTTCCTTATACCCTTTTACTACAGCTTTCAGGGTATCTGCTCTAGCTGACCACCTGGTATCAGATAGCGACTTTACCACTGGTGTATGGTTTTGATCCAAGTGCAATTTTAAAATTTCCCATCTGTAAGTTGACAGAGAGAAAAAATTATAGAGTTCTTGTATAAACCCAAAGAATTTTACCACTTCAGTACAGCATTCAGCAGCAGCGGAACCAACAAGGTTTAGGGAATGCCCTGCGCAAGGAACAAAATCTGCAACCGAGTTGTGATTTTTAATCCTAGCTTGCAGTCCTGTGAAGGCTCCGGACATGTTAGATGCATTGTCATAACTTTGTCCACGACAATACTTAATATCTAATCCAAATTCGGAAAGACAGTTCTTTACAGCTTCTTCTAATGAACTGGATGAGTGACCTATCCCAGGCAAAAGTCGTAACAGACGTTCTTTGGGTTCCAACTCTTCCAAAGACACGTATCGAAGCACAATAGCTAACTGATCTGTGTGAGAGCAGTCGGGAGTAGAATCAACAATGAGGGCGTAGTAAAGAACATTTTTAATCTCATTCAGAATTGTTTGAAGCAGAACACTTCCCATTATATCAATAAACTCATAGCAAGTTCTCGAAAATAAGTAGGATACATGCCCCGGGCCTTTATTTCCATATTTTGTTATATGTTGAGCAAGGAATGGATCGTATTCACTAATAAGCTCCAGACATCCCAGATACAGCCCGTTGGAAGTAGACCCAAAGTGTTCATTGTCACCTCGAAAAGGTAATCCTCTTGCAGCAAGAAATCTTACAACCGAACCTACTCTTGATAAGACGTTTTGCCATTATTTAACTTCTTCTTCATATTGTGTCGATAACAGGGTATTAACTTGAGTGTTCTTCTTTTGTCTAGTTATGTAAGTGAGCATGTTACATCTGTGGTCAGCTGAGTGTTCGTGCTGTTTTATAAGAGTATGGCCATGCTTTCAGTCATTAAAACCGGAACCAAAATGGGTTTTCTTGCTGTCTGGTTGGAATAAGCGACAGGGAGTACAAAACAACTTCCCAGTTGATGAGGAGAACAGCAGCCAGTCTCTAAAATATATCTCTCCATTAGGGAGTACATCTTTAAATAAGTTAAGGGATAAACTACGTTTTTGATCAGTGTAAACACGCTCAGACTTTGAAAAATCGGCATGCATGTTTTGTTTAGGAGAATTTCTAATAATATTTTCAATAACCAGAGTGTCAAAAATGAAAGAAAAAAATGAAGTTGAAGGGTCTTCTAACACAAATTCATTAGGCAATACCTTGTTTACATTGGAGATTGTAGAGTCGGATTGTACAGTTTCTGGGACTAGATTGGATTGGTCAGTACACTGTGGCCGTGTGGGGTCATATAGGCCTAACGAAGTCGACGATTTTTTTTTTTTTTTTTTTTAGTAAAAAGATGTCTTCGAAACTTTTGCGCCCCCCAAAATCTGGCGCCATGGGCTATAGCCCAGTCAGCCCATTTACAAGTCTGGGCCTGACTAAGATTAGTCCTAAATTACCTCGAACAGTGTAATTACCTCGACAAGTAGATAAAGAGAATAGTTTACTATAATTTTTCTTGGTTTTTTAGTGGATGGATTTTTAGGTATTAATAAAAGAAAATTGCGACTTACTTTATTAGTAAGAATTTTCAATTTCATCTTTCAAATTAAATTCTCTCTAATGAAGTAAATCGTCATACTCTCTTATTAACATCGAAAAACACATTCACTAGAAAAAATACTTAAAAGAAGAATGGTGTTTATTTTCAACTTTTTTATTTTTTCTTAGCAAAAAACAGGTAGCTGTTAGTTGTAATTAAGATGTTATCGAAATTCGTGTTATTCCTGTTTATTCTTTAGGCAACAAATTTTAAGATTCAATATTATAGAAGTTAAACCCTCTGGTATTGTACTTTTAAGGAAAATACCTCTAGTCGTGGGGGAATAAAATCTATAATTTGAGAAAATAGAAATAATTTATAAAGGCGTAAATTTTGATAAAATGTTCAATAATAATAAATTACATACTTTAATATTTAAAACTTTGTAACAAGTAACAGAAGGAAAAAGAAACAGGTCGAATTGATTGTACATAAGAAAGTTTTGAATTTAGAGTAGGGCCGGACTATTTTTGCTCTAGACTTCCATTTCTTTTTAAGGATACGGAACCTTAAAAAGAAATCCTAATCCACTGAGATTAGGAATTTTGGGGAGAGGATAATATGGGAGTCGAGAATCTGCTTTCTTAAAATTTCATTACATACTTTTCTTAAAGAGAATGCTTTTATTGATTTTTAGGCTTTGAAGACACAATAAAACTAGACTCAGGAAGAATCCTAAATATGAGTCTTTTGTTGATGTCGTTTATTGTCTTTACTTACTACAACGCTTCTGTTCTCAATGCACTTCTATCTCCGTCTCCCAATACCATATTCACCATAAAACAACTACTGGACTCTGGAATGAAACTCGGCCTTCTAGATGTGCCCTACAACAAGGAGAGAACTGTTAGTAAATCATTTTTAATGTTTTTTACACTTTATAAACCATGCTTTATTTAGTTTATAGGTTGTACACATTTAAATGGTCAATAATTACTTTGGGACATGAATAAACATTATGCTAGCAAATGCTAAGATTAAACTTTCTTACGATTCTAGAACTATTCCTCTTCATTTGCCTTACTGGCTTAAGAGTGTCTCTCTTCTTCTAGTGACATCAACAGCTAAAGACCTGGGAGATATATACAGGGTGTATCAATTTCAGATGGCCATAAAAAATGGGGTATATCTACTGTTTAATAACTTGTTGTTTACTTTATATAAGAAAGTGTTTATTTTCAATTGTGACATTTGTACATTTTATAAAATATAAAATGAAATATATTGATAGTTAATGTTCAAACTATACAAGAAGTTCATATTTAAAACATGGCGCAGTCGAAGTGGTGAACTTCTGTGAATCGTTTGCTGTATATTGAGAAAGAAAACTATGGAGTTCAACAGACCTGAACCTCTCTCACTGGATGGTGATCTAGGGGAAAACTTCAAACAATTCAAGGAAGATGTGGACAACTATTTATTGGCCACAGAAACCAACAAGAAGTCGAAAGCGGTTCAAGTGGCCCGATTAAAAAATCTAATGGGTAAGGATGCTCTTCATCTTTATAAATCGGTTTGCCCAACAGACAAACATGAAACAGTCGAGTCAATTATATCGATCTTGGAAGAACATTGCGTCCCCAAGTCAAATGAAATAATGAATATTTTTAAATTTTTTTCGTGTAGACAATCTGATGGAGAACCTTTCAGTAAATTTTTGACAAGTTTAAGAAATCTTGTTAAAAAATGCGATTTTGGGGACCAGGAAAATAAGCTAATGAAGGCTCAAATAGCTCTAGGAATCACGTCAAACATTGTCAGAGAACGGTTGTTACGCGACGACGCATCTTTAAATAAAATAATTGAATATTGCAAAGCTGTCGAACTCGCTAATTCAAACTTAAAATTGGTAAATAAAGAAGACAATTTGACAGCACAAACAAATCAAATATCATTTCGAAATGAGAAACATCAAGGCCAACTTCGCAGTAGTATCAAAAGTACAAACTCCAATTTTAAACCACCGCAATCCAACAAGCTGAGTTGTTTTCGTTGCGGAGGTCAACATACTGCAAGTCAGGAGTGTCCGGCAAACGGTAGAAGCTGTAACTGGTGTGGAGGTAGAAACCATTTCAGTCTCGTGTGCTTCAAGAGAAAGCAAGGTTCTCGAAAACTTGATGATGTCCAGGGCGAAGAACAAGCAGTGGATTGGGAGAATACGGCTCAGGAAGAAGTCAACTCAGTAAATCTGGTAAACACTATCAATAAGAGGGTTTGGTTTAAAACAATATTAGTTGACAAACAAAAAATAAAATTTAAACTAGACACTGGGGCGGAAGTCAATATTGTCCCTTATGACGTTGTAAGACATTGTCCACTAGTGCATAAACTAAAAAAAAGTAACATCAGGTTAGAGGCTTACGGCGGGTTTAAAATTATACCCATAGGAAAAATTACAGCCCAAGTTGAAACAGATAAAAAAATTGATTTAATAGATTTCTTGGTTGTGAAAGAAGGCTTGACTCCGATTCTCGGACTTAATGCTTGTAGTAGACTTGGCCTGATACAAAGAATTGACGAACTGGCCTCAGATGTAAATGATGGTAAAACAAAATTGTATAATGAATATAGGGACGTATTTGACGGTTTAGGTTGTTTCCCAGACCAGTGTTCCATTAAATTAACAAAAGATGCCATCCCTTATGCTAGTTCAGCAAGACGTATTCCATTAAAAATCCAACAGAAATTTAAAGAAAAGTTAAAAGAATTAGAAACTAAAGGAATTATTAAACAAGTAAATGGACCTGTGGAGTGGGTTTCCAATGTGGTTATCGTTGAAAAACCTGATGGCTCCTTGAGAGTGTGCATCGACCCTCAACATTTAAATAAATTCATAGTGAGAGAACGATTTACAATTCCAACAATTAATGACATTTTCCCCCGTTTGGCTAACAAAAAGTTTTTTAGTGTTTTAGATATTAAAGACGGGTTTTATCATATCAAACTTAATGAAAGTTCTGCTAAATTTTGTAGTTTTGCCACTGTTTTCGGTACTTATCAATTTTTAAGGTCGCCTTTTGGCCTAGCTAACCTGCCTGAATTATTCCATAAACTTGTATCGAGGTATTTCGGAGATATTCCAGGTGTAACTGTTTACTTCGATGATATTTGTATTGCATCGGATAGCAAAAAAGAAAACGACGACATTTTGAGAAAAGTATTAGAAAGGGCTAGAAGCCTAAACATAAAGTTTAACATTAATAAATTTCAATATTGTCAGTCTGAAATAAAATATTTAGGAATGTTGTTTTCAGAAAAGGGCATGCAACCAGATGGGGAAAAGGTAAAGGTCATTAACGCTTTAAAAAACCCTAAAAACAGAGTTGAGTTACAGAGATTATTAGGGATGGTTAATTTTCTGCGGGTTTTTATCCCAAATTTGTCACAGATTATTTCACCTTTTAGAGAATTATTAAAGAAGGATACTGCCTGGTGTTGGACTGAAGTCCACTCGGAGGCATTGAATAATATAAAAAGAATAGTCTCTAGCAACCAAGTTATGGCCTCATTTAAGCCTGATGTTCCGATAGTGATTCAGTGTGATTCCTCCCAGGATGCGCTAGGGTGTTGTTTACTGCAGAACAACAGGCCAGTATATTTTGCTTCGCGATCACTTAATTCGGCAGAAACTGAATATGCTCAAATAGAAAAAGAATTTCTGGCAGTTTCATTCTCTTGTTCAAAACTTCACACTTATATATATGGACATAGTGATATAACCATCCTCACAGATCATTTACCTTTAGTGTCGCTTATAAATAAACCGATAAATAAAATACAAAATAATAGACTACGACGAATAAAGTTGAAATTATTGCCCTACCGCTTCAAATTACAATATTTGCCAGGAAAAAATATGTACATTGCTGATTTTCTGTCTAGGTGTGGCATTAAAACTGATGTAAAATTGGACAAAACAATGTTAGAAATGGTTCATTGCGTTAGTGAAGCAGGCTCAGTTAAATTCTCTGACGACCGATTTGTAGAATTTAAAAAAGAGACTATCGAGGACGAAGTCCTAAGTAAAGTAAGTGAATATTATAAACATGGCTGGCCTGAATCAGTGGAATCAGGAGGTGAATTAGCTCATTATTTTAAACTTAGAAACGACATTCAGTTAGATGACGGGTTGTTGTATTTTAATAATAGAATTCTAATCCCTAAAAAATTGCGATATTTAATTATTAAGAGACTTCACGAAACTCACTTGGGTGAAGCGAAGATGAATGGAATTGTTTCCAGTTACTATTATTGGCCAGGGATCAGGTCGGATGTTAAGAATATAATAGACTCATGTAGTGTTTGTCAGAAGTATCGAAGGTCAAATATAAAAGAGCCCCTTATCAACCATGAATTGCCGACCACACCATTTGTTAAAGTAGGTGCAGATATTGCCGATTGGGCAGGAAAATACTATTTAGTGCTGATGGATTATTATTCTAGGTGGTTAGAAGTGATAAAAATCAACAATAAAACAAGCAATGCTGTGAAACACGCATTGATTCAAATTTTTTCTAGATTAGGAATTCCTCAAATTTTAATAGCTGACAATATGCCATTCAGTTCATATGAACTACAGGAATTCGCAAAAAAATGGGATTTCAAGATTCAAACAACTAGCCCACATTACCCTCAGGCTAATGGATTAGCAGAGAAAGGAGTGGGGATAGCAAAGAAAATCATTAAAACGTCTTTAGAATCCGGTGTAGATATGAATTTAAGCCTTCTTAACTATAGGAATAGCACTGTGGCAGGGCTGGAATTTTCACCAGCGCAACTATTAATGGGCCGGGTGCTACGGTCAAAACTTCCCGTCCCTGCTGATAGGTTGACAGTGAGGACAGTTCCAAACAAAGCTAGAGCTGACATAGACAAAAACAGGGACTACCAAAAGAAACACTATGATATAAATGCAAAAAGACATGAGACAAGTTTTCTACCCGGACAAACAATATACATACAAAATGTTAGAACTAAGTACTGGGAACCTGGGGTTATTCTTAATACAGTAGGGGCTCCAAGATCTTATCTTGTGAAGACTGACTCAGGACTGACATACAGACGGAACTCTCATTTCATCAGACCTAGGGTAGTATGTGTCTAAAAGGGGAAGATGTTTAATAACTTGTTGTTTACTTTATATAAGAAAGTGTTTATTTTCAATTGTGACATTTGTACATTTTATAAAATATAAAATGAAATATATTGATAGTTAATGTTCAAACTATACAAGAAGTTCATATTTAAAACATCTACAGGTCATTTTGAGCAAAAAAGTTCATATAAGCTATAGTCCAATTCTCAACAGGTTAGGAGCAATAGGCGAAAATAGACTGTGTTAAAAACAATCGACCTTTGGCTTAAAAAACCGAAATAACTCAAAATATATTAATCTTGGAACAATGAATGAACAATCGTTGGAAAGAGCAGGAAATTTCCTATAAAATGATGTATGTTTTAGTTGAGTTGTTGCCTTTTTAGTGTGACCCAGAGCTGTTTGAAAACAAAAATATAGATTTTTTAAAAAAAATCTTAAAAACTTTGAGCCCACTTATCGATATGACCCGAATGGCAGAAATGCGTACAAAGTTAGGAAAAGTTGGCGCTTTAAAACGATACCAAATACTTCACAATATTCCAACTCTAAGTGGGCGAACAAACCACCGATGTAGAAAAAAACATGTCGTGCTTGCAGCTGGAGAAGGGCAAAGAAACGTGACATTATCATCTGTGGCATATTTGACAAAATGATGTCAAATGTGCATTGCTCAAGGTGGCGGCCATTAAGTAGAAATTTTAGTTCTCTAACTAGAAGATCTATTATTGTAAAATATACTTACCATGGTATCTCAAGGCAGAAGCTGCTCAAAATGGCCGCCACCTTGAGCAATGCACATTCGACATCATTTTGTCAAAGATGCCACAGCTGATAATTCACGTTACTTTGCCCTTCTCCAGCTGCAAGCACGACATGTTTTTTTCTACAACGATGGTTTGTTTGCCCACTTAGAGTTGGAATATTGTGAAGTATTTGGTATCGTTTTAAAGCTTATTAAAAGCGCCAACTTTACCTAACTTTGTACGCATTTCTGCCATTCGGATCATATCGATAAGTGGGCTCAAAGTTTTTCAGATTTTTTAAAAAAATCTATTTTTTTGTTTTCAAACAGCTCTGGGTCACACTAAAAAGGCAACAACTCAACTAAAACATACATCATTTTATAGGAAATTTCCTGCTCTTTCCAACGATTGTTCATTCATTGTTCCAAGATTAATATATTTTGAGTTATTTCGGTTTTTTAAGCCAAAGGTCGATTGTTTTTAACACAGTCTATTTTCGCCTATTGCTCCTAACCTGTTGAGAATTGGACTATAGCTTATATGAACTTTTTTGCTCCAAATGACCTGTAGATATACCCCATTTTCTATGGCCATCTGAAATTGATACACCCTGGTTCACAATTTAGAGTTTATAGAAGGTTAAACTTAATTTGATTACTTTAATATATATATATATATATATATATATATATATATATATATATATATATATATATATATATATATATATATATATATATATATATATATATTTGGAAGCCTTAGATTTGACGACTGTTTTAACACGGCCAAATTCTTTCGTTTTATCCACCTATATAATTCTGTTTCGTTTTGAACTTAAAGTAATCAAATTAAGTTTAACCTTCTATAAACTCTAAATTGTGAACCAATTGATAAGAAATGATGCCGTAATATTATGTTCTAGTCAAATGAGAGCCTATTCGGTGTGAAGAATGATGAAAGAGATCGTTTATACAAGATATTCAATGAAACTTCACACCTGTACTATCAACACGACGAAGCTATTGACAGGGTACAATTATTAATATATATTAGGAATAGAACCTAGCTAATTAAACCTAATTTCTATTTATTGTAGACGCGCAAAGACCAACTCCATTCTCTTAAAGTTTTTAGGTGAATATCCCTTGACCAATGTCCAGTTTGATGGTATAACAATTAAAGTGAACTGAAATAACATTATAATAAACAGCCCCTTCTCTACGGACTGCCGAAAATCCACAAGGACAGCATCCCGTTGCGACCCATCGTTAGCGCTATTGGTTCTGCTACCCACGAAGTCGCCCGCCATCTTGCGAAGAATCTGTCTCTTTCAGGAAGGACTTTGAGTTACGTCAAAAACTCGACCCACTTCGTTGAGAAACTGTTATCGCTTCACGTCGAGAAAGGTGATCTTCTGATTAGCTTCGACATCGTGTCTCTTTTCACCAACTTTCCGATAGATACCATCGCCATCATAAGAAGAAAGGTATGTGAAGACAAATCGCAATTCATAGAATATTGTCTCAAATCCACATACTTTTTATTCAACGGAGAATACTACAAGCAGATAGAAGGTGCGCCCATGGGTAGCCCCTTGTCACCTGTAGCTGCTAACCTATTCTTAGAATAGGAATAGGGATACGTCGAGATGTTTTTCTTCTATGGAAACACGGAAGAGAGACTTTGGATGATTTTCTCCGTCATATGAATTCGATTCATAGGAAAATTCAATTTACTATGGAAATTAAAGAGAAGGACAGCCTACCTTTTCTGGATGTGCTGGTGACGAAGAAGACCAATAGAACTCCGTCTACAGGAAGCCCACGCACACGGATAGGTACCTCAATGCAGCGTCATATCACCATCCGACGCAGAAGAAAGCTGTCATCCACTCTTTAGTTTCAAGGGGCTTCAGGATCAGTGACGAGACCTCATGGAAAGAAGAGAAGCAGTACCTCAAATCAGCCCTAGCAAAGGCTTCAAGAAGAAACACATAGTGCGAATCATCCGCCGCGAGGAGATCACCGAGGAACTTACCCCAGCAGAAAGGACGCAAGGCTTATCTCCCCTACATCCAAGGAACGACCGACAAGATAAGCAGAATTATCAGAAAGGCATCGGAACCACATTCAACGCCCACATGACCACCAGAGGCCTCCTGAAATCGCCGAAAGATCAACTTCATCTCAGAACTTGCGGTGTCTACCAAATCCCTTGCAGTTGCGGCAAAAACTACATCGGACAAACCGGAAGATTGATCTCTACCCGCCTACAAGAACACGTAAGAGCAATGAAGAACAACGATTACAGATCAGCGATTGCACAACATTCTGATGAAACCGGCCATCTCATAAAATTTGAGGACATAAGAGTACTCGCTTCGGTCAACAGGCATCACAACAGGGTAGTAAGGGAGGCTATCGAGATCGAGAAACAACCAGAAAACTTGAATGGATTCACTCTTTCCCGGACCTGGAAACTGCTGGTTAGCACCTGTGCCAAGGAGAAAGCAAGAAGCTGGGCCGCGGTCACTTTTAGACTTACGCCGTCCTTCACTCCAGTCGTCAGTATGTTGTTGCTTCAAATAAACATCACAATGCACCACACCCCTGAAGATGCTTCCAGTAGTGGAAGCGAAATGTCGGACTTCATCCCCTTCGTGACGTGGGTTTCACAGGAAAACCAAGCTGGTAATTACGAGTCTACCCGCAGAAGCCTACGCACCAAGTTAAAATAACATTATGTAGTCAATAAATTATGAATTTAATTCATGTTAATTTAATACGTCGGTTGGTTTGATTAAGTTGATTTTATTTCTATTTTTGTGGTAGATGAGAGTAGGAGGATTCGCTGTATACTCGCTGGTTGAGTCGTTCTACCCGCGAGTCAAAGCAACTTATTCTGATGCTGAGATTTGTTCTTTCTACCATATTAGTAGGATACCTCCATTTCCCCTTGCACTTGCAATCCGCAAACATTCACCTTACATTAAACTTCTCAGACAAGCGTAAGTATATTTATCAATACATATAAAATCCAATATCACTGACTGACTGACTCATCACGATATCTCAGATACCACTGGACCTAAGACTATTTTTTATTACCTATGACTGGTCCAAAAATGTTTCCTGATGTATATCTTTGAATTTTTTAAATCGGAGACATAAAATAAGTTTATTCTTAGAACGATCAGATAGCTTCCGTTACCTTCGGTAAGCTCGGAAGCAAAAGGGAAAACATTAAGTTAATAATAGTTTGTAAAAGTGTGCTGATGTAGTAACATTATTTAAGTACATTATATGTATATATACTCGTAGAATGCGAAGAAGCGCAGTCCCTCACAAATTAGCAGATTGTTTATTAATTTCTTGATTAAAGTATGTTTAGAATGAGTCAAGGAGGATTAATCGACAGAGCTAACAAGGAATGGCTCGTTCCCAAACCAAGATGTCAGTGGCGTCATGAAGCAACAAGCATTGGCCCCGAATCACTTGCCGTCGCATATACTGTACTTTTAGTGGGCATCGTAGCATCTCTATGCATACTAGCAATAGAAATATTTTATAGCAAAATCAACAGTTCAAACATACATGACATAAGCAGCACAAGAACAAAGAAAAAGCGAAGTAAAGTAAAGAAAATTACAATAGCACCGTCCCCAATAAAATACACTGACAAATATTAGGTTTCTTTGTTTAACATTTAGAAAGGGCTACATAACTACATAGTCCAGTCAAATTAATAAAAAAAACAAAAAAAAAACAGCAAATGAAGGGAATAATTTATAAAGTTTTGAAACTTTGTGGAAAAACTCTTAAGGGGTGTAGTAGTAAGGAACAGTAAAGTTCCCTCCTCCCCCCTCCTTAAAGTCCAAAAATTCAATTTTGCTTCCGAGCTTACCGAAGGTAACGGAAGCTATGTGATCGTTCTGAATAACGAAACAATTTTAGGTCTCCGATTTCAAAAATTCCAAGACAGAAATCCGTTTTCTTCAAATTTTACGGAAAACGGGTTATTCTTAGAAGAGAAGTGTTATTACCAAAAATATATTTCACATATTATATTCTGCACAAAAATGGTCCTCTGCATGTTTGAAGTAAGTCATACTGTTTTCGAGATATTGTGGTTGGAAAAAGATAAAAAATCTATTACCGCATTTTTGCGAACCAACATATCTCTAACCAACATATTTTAATGAACTTTGGATGGTAGGTCATAATTAGCCAATTGTTGGTCCCATATAAGTTTCAATCTTCTGTGCCCATTATTTTATCTTCCACATGCACACAAACATACATTAATTTACACCTATATCTTCAAAAGTACCTACTCAACTGATTATTATGAAATTTAGAGGGTTTGTCGAAAGTAGCCCGCAGATAGCCCCAAATTAATTTCAACCGTTTGCGCTCTTCAAATTTGCTAAATTAATTCCCTATCTGTCTATATGTTGATCAATTTTTTGTCTGTCAATTATGAATTAAAGTATCAATTTAACAAAATGTAATGAGCTCAGACGGTTGAAATTAATTTGGGGCTATCTGCGGGCTACTTTCGACAAACCATCCAAATTTTATAATAATCAGTTGAGTACTTTTGAAGATATAGGTGTAAATAAATGTATGTTTGTGTGCATGTGGAATGTGCACATAGGCGTAGCCAGGGTTGCCTTAAGGGGGGGGGGGGGGTAATTTTTTTGTGTATATATATATATATATATATATATATATATATATATATATATATATATATATATATATATATATATATATATATATATATATATATACACATATATATGTGTGTGTGTGTGGTGTGGTGCATGTAAAACCAAAAAAGTGTATTAATTATTTTTTTAAGGAAAACTTGCTGTTTAAATCCACTCTTAATGTAAAATAGTTCACATTAAATAAATTTGTATGATAATAATAATAATAATATATTATTATACAGAATTATTTTTAATTTTAATTATTATTTTAATTATTTTAATTATTTATTTATTTTTTATTTTCACCTGTATAGGTATAATAATCGTATTTTTTTAGAGAGTTGAGCCGGCCTAGGGAGGGGGCCATGCCCCCCCCCCCTTATATTTTCCTGCGTGTGTCTGTCCGTCCGTCCTTTCGCCTGCTCTCACGGCTACACCTTTTGTCCGATCACTTTGAAATTTGGCATGTATATGTCTTGTACCTACCCACATATTTTAAAAATATAGCGATTTAAAAAAAAAATTTTCAAATAAATTAGGGTAAAAAAACTTAATGAAGTGCACTTATATGAAGTGCAAAAAATCTGAAAAAATTCCTGAACATTCTTCGACCAAACATTTTTTATTGACAAAAAACGTTTTTTATAACTATGCGGTCTTTTCGATGTATTTATATGGTTGTAATCTGGTTCAGTGGCAAAAAAATACCTTATCAGAAGTTTGTTTATGTGTTTTGAGAATATCAGACCCATAGGATAGTTCAAAGTAAGCTTTTTAGCATTTTAAAAAACACCATCAATAGGGTACTACTTAAACTATACAGGGTTGCCTACGGACATTCGCTGTGTGCTGACTAGCACACACTTGACCTGTTTATTAAGATATGTTGGTTTGCAAAAATATTTTTATCTTTTTCCAACTACAATATCTCGAAAACGGTTTGTCTCACTTTAAACATGCATAGGACTATAGGACCTTTTTTTGTGCAGAATTATTTGAAAAATAATTTTATTAATAACACTTCTCTTCAAAAAATAAACCGCTTTGCGTAAAATAAGTAAATTTTGGAACTTAAGGAGGGGGGAGGGGGGGACGCACCCCTACAAGAAGGGAGAACTTTACTGTTTCTTACTACCTACTACACCCCTTAAGAGTTTTTTCACAAAGTTTCAAAACTTTATAAATTATTTCCCCTATTTTCCTGGACTAGCATTAGTACAAGGCTTAAAAGATTACCCAATATATTTTTTTTAAATGTTCGCTTTTCTTCGATCATATTAATTAGCAAATTAATTTAACACGGCTTTATTCTGGCAAAAATATTTAATTATAGTAAAAACTTGTCTTATCTATAAATTATGTATAAATAAATGAGTTTTGTTTACAGAAGCAACAGTAATCAAATGAATGTTTCAATCTTCCTGACGAGGCCTTATTTATCTTTATCCTCTTTCATTTTATCTTATTTCAGTTTTGGTTTAGGGTAGTAATAGTGAGTAGAAAATATTTTCGCTTGATTCACGATTAATTGATCTATATGAGTTAAATATGAATAAGGTCAAAGTTATAATTATTTGTTTTAAAGCCGCGTTTACCCTGGCAACAGAAACATGTTTAGGATTAGGAGTAGCGTTATTGAAACATGTGTTTCTTAAATATATAGTTCCGAAAGTTTACTTGTTTAGGGACATTTACTCTGTTGAAGAATATTTGCAAAACAACAATGTTTGGAAACATTTACAAACACTGGAAACACTGGTTTAGGGCATCATTGAGCTTTGAATTAAAAGACAATATTAATAAATTGGCCAAGTATGAGTTATCAGCACACACATAGGGTCTAAAGTCCAAAGGCAATTTAACAAATCAAATAATAACATTTAACAATATCAAGATGGCGGCCATGTAAAGATTAGTTCTAGCTTTACCTTTTGAACCATTTATTATAATGACGTGAAACAAACGGCATTTACATTTTTAATGTCCAATGCATTAAAAAGTACCGGTGTGGAAATCCCACACATGACTTCCATGAAATGTGGTGTCAATACGTGAGCAAGAGAGAACTCAGTATTTACACCCATTTTCATGAAAGTAAAAACACTAAAATGCCAATATCTCCCAAACCGCTTGTGCTTAAAAAGTATAGTAGGTACAATCTACCATAGAGGACATATATATACCCAAAAGGAAATTGAAATCAATTAAAGCCTACTAAAGTTATCGTCGACAGACCGATTTCGTGCTTAAGTGACTGTAGCTCCGAAACGTCGTGAGCTACGATGTTCGGGTTGTCGCCATAAGTTTTTCCGACAAAAGTTCTAAAAAATGCAGCAAACTGCATCTCAATACGATGTCTTGAAGCGATGTTATAAAGTTCCGAACGAACTGATATTTCTGAGATACTGCAGTACGCACAGACGTATATGAAACGGATTTTAATGATATCCCCGGGTTCGTAGGACCCCTCCTTCACAGAGATCTCGGAATCACGTTTTGAAGGGTATCACCATACTTCCATTTTTATTTTTCATGGAAGTAAAAATTACAGGCAAGTATATTTATATACTTGTAGTAAGTATATTACATACTTATATATTTATTTTTAGGGTTTCGTAGATTTATAATTGGCATATATGCGCTATTATTTGCTAAAATAACATTTTAGTATTTCCCCATCCCGCCTTATATGAAAGTAAAAAAAATACAAACAAATTTAAATAGTTCCCCCCCAAATGAAAAAATATTGTTGAGTAGATGTCCCAGGTTCGATTCTTCGGGGGGTCACAATGTATTTTATCGGTAATAACAAAACATTAAATGAATTATTTTCAGGCAATTTTCATCACCCTATCACAAGGTATTTGCACAAATTATTTCAAAATTATAGCACTAGCCGTTATAGGGTGGTTGGGGGGGAGGCATTTTTTTGGGTGAATTTTTGGCACAGACGACAGACAGACGCTCATTAAGTCATGGTGCATGACTGGCCTTTTTTCAAAAATTACCAATTTTCCCGATATTTTAAGTCCTATGTGTGAAAACCATACGACGTACAAAAAAATGTTATGGACATATATTGAAGGTTATTTTCTCCTTTTTATTTTACTACAGGACCACTTTTCGTGTGAATAGATTGCTTTGCAAGTTATAAGCTGAAAATCACAAAAAAGTATTATTTTTAGTGGTTTTTTGATGATTTCTCATATTAGCGGGGTGAATTTTTGTTGGACTTCAGATTTGTGTTCATCACTCCAAAAAACATAAAATAAACCACTAAAAACAATTACACCAGAACTTTCCACTTCAAACTACCATTTGACTGGACTGTGAAGAAACTCAGTGTTGAAAGAGGATAAAATTTATCCATTACATCCATCCCTCATGAGGTTTTTCTTAACTTTGAATTTCTCCTTAATCCTTCAACCTTTGTTTAATGTTATATTAAGCTTGGTAAGGTAATAAAGTTAAATAAATGACTCAGGTCCACTATTTTTAAGAAAACAACTTAATTAACTAGGCTATACAACTGATTTAATTTTATTGAACAACTTTCATATCATTGAGATATACAAAAGATACATTAAAGGATACAATTTAATAATTTTAACAATTATATTCATATTCCAATCAGTTATAGACAAAAGGAACACACAATTTATACATCAATCGAGTTAGAATATTCTAATATATAATATGAGATTGGGATGGAGTAAATTATTTAAATAATTTATACATTATACAAAAAATAAAAATAATATTTTATAGAAAGATGACATTTTGTTAAAATACCATTAAATTTTTAATTATAATACAAAAAGATCTTGCAAAATTAAAAAAATAAAAGAGAATTTATTCATACATTTCCCATTACAATAGTAATGATGTAAGAGTCAGAAAGTAGTTTCAGGTTTTAGGTAATTAATGAAGATATTTACCTAATTTATTCTAAACGTCCCAATTAATTTCAAATAAACATTAAATTATTATTTATTTTCATGCCTTTTTTTTCTTACTGATCAAAATTAAATAGTAAGTTTCCAATATAATAAAGCAGATCAATTTTTAGTCAAAATACTCAACCAACCGTTATATTTTATGTGTTAATACGTGAAATTTACAAAAACTTCAGAGTTAATTTCATCACTTTTTAACATTAAAATAATTTTTGACTATTAAGTGAAAATGTAACTTAATCCTAAATAAATTAGTAATATATAATATATATATATATATAATATATATATATATATATATATATATATATATATATATATATATATATATATATATATATTTATATATCTTTCGATTGGATAAAACTTTCCAGTTCTGTAATATATATAATATATATTATTATGATTAAAGTGTGGAAAAAAAAGAAAGTCCGACTTTAACGGGAGTAACTACAAAATCTACAAACAAGTAGATATTTTGGTTGCTCTAACCACCTCTAACCACCTTTAACGGGAGTAACTACAAAATCTACAAACAAGTAGATATTTTGGTTGCTTGCTAACTTAAAAATGAATAAACAAAATAAGAAAAAATATTTAGAATATAAAAAGGCATAAAAAAAAAAAAAAAAAAAAAAAAATAGGTTAATGTGTATTTAAACCAAAAATCAATACTTGCTACATAAGGAATACATTTAACATTTGAGCAATTTATTCATTTTTTGTTAAGGAAAATGTGTTAACTATTATTAAATAATCACACCAATGTACAGACAGAAAACAATTAACAGACATTTTAACCAAAATTTAATATTATCAAAAAGATTCTATAAAAACTAATGAATTTAATTTTTAGAATATTCTAACTCCATACATTTTATTCAACAAACAATGAAATCATTTACATTAGTTTTATAATTGTACAATATCGATTTTGTATTTAATGGAATAATAATAATGAAAAAATAAAAATGAAAACATTATCAGAATATATATTTGTATAATAAAAAAAAAACTATTTACATTTCTAAACATACATCATGTATATACAAATAGTTCATTTCTTTAGTTTGGTTTGAATAATGAAAACAAAAATTATACTCCTTGCTATTCCACCTTTCAAATTGTGCTGGAAACTTAATTATAGATTTTTGCCATGAAAATTTAATTAATATTTGTTAATTTAATAATTTTTTGAAATAAGGACGACATTTTTTTAAAAAAAAAAGATCTAATTAAAAGTCATAAAATAAAAAATAAATAAGTCAGTAAACGAAAGTTGAACCAGTTAAGCACATTTGTACTTTTTGAATAAAACAAACAGAGGAAAAAAAGATAATAAAAGAGTTAGTTGACAATTTAATGGTTAATAATTAAAAAATATTAAGTGCATATAGAAACAGACTTTTAACTTACATTCCCTCTCTAATAACAATAACTCAAAATATTGTTAATAGTATAAAAAAATAAAAATACTTATACAAAATGCATGCACTCAAAAATAATAATATAATTTTTAAAAAATCTATAATTCTCTCCTTTACAATAAAGGATAAAAAAAAGTTATTATTATGTAATTAATATCAACTGACATTTTTACAAAGCAAGAAAATAAAAATTAATTTCTACCTCTCATAAAGAAATTTAAGAGAGAGATTCACTCAAGAAATAAGAATTTATCACCTGTCAATTTAAATCATCTAACTTGGCAGTAGATGACAATTGACAACCGGGTAATTAAGTCACAATCTAAAATATAATAAAAAAAAAAGAAAATCTTAATTAGGGCTAAAAATAATCATCCCACTACAATCAAATTTAATAAATAAAAATATATTTGCCCAATTAAGTTCAAAAATCAATAGAAAAGCAAATTATCAGGGTACATGTATATAAAAGTAATTATTTCTTCAATTTTTATAAAAAAATGAACTTAAGTAAAAAATAATGAAGACTGGTGGTGCTCTAAAGGATTAAAGTAATAGCTATAAACACTTTCTTCTCTTCTTGATTTGCTAAGGTAAACCCTAATGTGGGAATATCCATCTCAGATTTGTACATGGTTTACTTTATCTAGACTTGTTATTCCCGCAGTCCTTATCCACTATAATTGATAAGTGGGGATGAGAATTATAAATTATAGCTAGGTTCTCTAGAAATTTATAAAAGACAGTACAGTGAATCCAATCATATATTTTAGCAGTAAATAATAGCTTCTCAGCACCAAGCCAATATGAGTTTGTAAGAAAGTTTAAATGTTTTTGCAATATATTTATGTATGAGTAAAATTAAAACAAAAAAATTTAAAGGTAAGGAACATGATATAATTTCTGCAGGAATTATTTTTAGAGAGTTTACTACTAAAGTTTAGGGATATTCAGTCCATAAACAAACATGGTGGAAAAAAACAGGCCTTAAGCAGTTGCATTAAGAACAATGCTACAATAGACATTTACTTCTAAAGCCAAGTATGTGTTACGATCGGTATATATGTGTAATGGCAAGAAAATTAAAAAAGAATATACATTTATAGATTTATTCTGCCCCAAAGTAGAATTAAAGAATAAGGGTGACAGACGATGATTAAAAATAGAAGAAGGCAGGACATAGACAGTTTTGAATTGTCAATTAACTCACTAAACAATTGGTCAAATATTTAAAGGACTTTGTTTAAAAACAAAAAGACAAATTCATTATACTATTAGCAACAATGCTTAAAAGAAAATAAATAATAGTAAAAGAAAATTAATAAAGCTTTAACAAACACATGACATTAAATCCACTTGATCATATTATTATCCCATTTTCTAGGGTTAATATTAGTTTAATTTATATACAACTAGTGTAAATTTCAATAACAATACTTCAAAATTTTAACATTTAATTTAATTTAAATATTTGATAATAATGGAATATATATCTTTGTGGCAGTGTTGATGGCAGTGTAGGGCAAAATACTTTTAAAATAATAATAAATACAGGGATAAAAATAATATTACATATTATATAAATAATATTACATACAAACAAGCACTGTGAATAAAGAGCTGAGCTATTGAAAACAAACAACAAAAAAATTAAATAACTCAGTTAATAAATTAAAACATATTTGCCTTATTTAACATATTAACAGGCTAGCATCATATATTAAATAATAATAATAATACAAAAATTAAAAATAAGTATAAAATAAATATACTATGAGCCATTATTTTAAAAGTATACTGTATAACATTAAATTATAATAATAAAAACGTAAATAAAACTTTTAAAATTTAGTGGACAAATGACAAAAATAATTGAAAGGGGAACAAAATGAATTTACATAAAACATATATAAAAAAGAATATCAATATAGAATCAGAAAAAAAACATCAAACATTGGCTGGTAAAAACAAACCAGCTAAACGTTTGGATTTTCCAGTTGAATTTGAATTCTTTCACCAATATTAAGATAAGTAATTCTTTAAAAGTAATAACTTCTTCAATAGTCCCAGAATTCTTAATTAATGGTTGATGTATAGACAGCTCAAATGTATTGAATTTAATATTTTAACATACTTACAAAAGAAGATTTAAAAAACTGAATGATTGAATACTAGGAATGTTGTAATTATTATGTCAGGCCATAAAATAACAAATTTTTAAATTAACAGCCAAAATTATGTATTCTTAATACATTATAACACTGGATGAATATTTTATCTTTTTTTCAGTTGTAAGTCATATAAATAATGTATTATTGATGTTTAATTAATTTAGGTTTATTTAATTTTAAATTAAATTAGATTATTTAATTTAGGTGTTCAAATAAAATGAAACCACATACTAATGAAATTTGAATAATTAAAAATATGGCAAATTCAATGTCTCTGTAATAGGCAATCAACAATTAGACTTATCTTGTATGCATAAGAGTGCATAATATCTCAAATTAGTTCCATACCTCTTAAAGTCTGTCAAAATTATAAAAGTTTAAAAGAAAATATGCAAATCAATTAAACAACAAAATAAAAATAAAAAATAGTAGTAGTTTATATTTGTAGTATATTACCCTTTATTTCTATAATATGCTTATTCTTATTCAGGTCTGTAGGGTATTAATAACTTCAATTTAATCCATTTTCGGCTATAATTCACCTCCTTTGAGGCATCTTCAGGCCTTTAACAGGTTTATATTATATTTATGATAACACTCTAGTAAGTGTTATCATAAATATAATATAGACCTGTTTTCTCTACACGGAAATAATTATTTTTTAAATTAAATTATACAATCAATTTGAAATTCAATTTTTAAGTTTTTGGTAGTTCAATTAAATTATACTGAAGTGAAGGGAACAGACTTAAAAAAAAACACTATGTATAGACGCATAGGTGAATTGCCGGGAAGAAAAATAAATAAAGTTTGTTTTAGGAGGAATTGTAAAAGGCCTGAAGATGCCTCAAAGGAGGTGAAATATAGCCAAAAATAGATTGAAGGGAAGTTATTAATACCCTACAAACCTGAATAAGAATAATAGTAGTAGTTTTTATTTTTTATATAGACCCATTGGAAAATAAAAATTGAAGATTATCTCATAACACCTCAGAACAGTTGTTTTACTCAACTGCATCCCAATCGTAGAGCACTTTAAATAAGTATACATGCTAATGGAAGGGCATTTATACAAAATGCTATATGTGTTAAATGAATAGTGTTTATAGTATTTAAAATAACTAAATAATCGTTTTAAGCTTTACATTTATTAAATGGATAAATTCTAAATATTAAAATTGTTGTACAAATCTTTTATATATATATATATATATATATATATATATATATATATATATATATATATATATATATATATATATATATATATATATTTATTTATAGGACCTGAAGCTGACATCGTCACTCATCCTGAACATGTTAATTTTAAATAATGGTTGAATAAAATAATAGCTAAAAATTCAACTTTAAGTAAAATGCTCAATAGAAGCAATTCTCCTTAAATGTTCAAATTAAAATCAGAGTGCATTAGAAATAGTTATTGCAACCATATGGACAAAAATAAATACTCAGTCTTTTGAGGATGGTTACAAAGTATTAGACCGACCGTCCTCTTCAATACAAAATAAAAATAAATAATTAAAATAAAGCAAAGATTTCCCACATAAATAATTGGTCATTATAATTAAGTAACTTGTTACCAAGAACTAAATTTAAATTGGTGTTTTTATTTAATCAATACCTACTTTTTTTTCTTTTTAAACATTTTTTAAATTAATTTATTTTGTTCATTTGTTGAACATTTTGAGCAGGTAGTGTTTCAATTTCCCTAAATCATTATTCAAAATACAAAATAAAAATATTTTTAACTGAATATTATGAACTTTTTTTTTATGATTATTCAGAATACACATATATAAGTTTCGGAATTGAAATAATTTAAGAGAAATATTTTCAACAAAATATTTTTTTTATTTTCAATAAATTAATGGTAAAACATTTATACACCTTTTAAAATCAGTGAATGGATTTCTGGTATTAGCTGAATACATTGCATTAGATTAGCTAAGTAATTGAAAACAAATTAATATTTAATAATTGTAATTAAAAGGACTAAAGAAAACTAAAAAAAAAAAAAAAAATACAGAGGCAGTTCTTTTTTTAAAACAAAGAGAAATAATAAAGAAATAGTCAATGTTTCCGATTATTTCAGACAAAAAGTAATATAATATTTTTCTATAAAACAATAGTCTTCTAAATAATTTTAAAAATATTAGCTATTCACATTAGCTAATTAAATTTTTACTGATATTTAAATAATAAAAATAAAAGAAAAATAAATAAGTAAATTAATTTATTTTTTTAGAGCAGAGTGTTTTTTTCACTCTTTTAATATTAAAAATATATAAAAGGAATAGAGAATAGACTAAATTATATTTTATTTTCATTTAACTAGTTTTATAACATAATAAAGGAGGCAGTCTTTAGACATTTTAAAAATGATTTTTTACGTTTTTAGACTGTACATGATCATTTACAAAATTTCATGGCAAAAACATTGAAAAAATATTTTTGGTTTTTACTTTTCAATATTAAAAGGTGGGATTATTGCTAAAAATAAAAAATTAATAATTTGATAAATATATTTTAAATTAAGTGCATATTTCATTAACTTTCTAACCATTCAATTTATCTGAATAACCATACTAGTTTCTCCTAAATTGAGATAACAAAATATTTATAAGGCTTTGAAATAAGATCAAAAAACTTGTTTTAAATTATTTGCTTCTTTAATTTATAAAAAGCCCGTTCCTAGGGTACTTCAAGCCATAATCAGGTATACTGAGATACTTAACACAACATGGGCCACAGATTATTTTTCAGTATCTCTATAAATTTGATGAGAAAAAAAGGTAAAACATATAAATGGTAATGGAGATTTTGTGTTGGGTGGTTAATGGCAATAGTAGAGTTGTCAATAGGAATTTATATGATGAGACGGGTAGTATTGTTATTCAGGTTTGCATTTAAACAAGGAATGAAGTGTTTCACAAACACTAATAACACAACCACATAAACACAACAGGGTAGGAGTATTGTACAGAATAGATGTACATTACTCCTACAGTAAGACATATACATAGAGTAATGTACAAATGCAACTAGAACTCACAATCAGGTAGGCCTTAAACAACATTAAGGAATGCTATTTTAGACACAAAAGATCTAACTGCAAAAATTTGCTATACTTGTAAAGGCACACATGTAAAGACAAACAGGTAGATAATTTAAAGTCTGAGTACAAGAACATTATAAAACCTGGACACAAAACACAATTTTTTTTACTGGCAGATTTAAAATGATATTTTTTCAATTCTTTAAACTGTATTTATATGAGCATTACAGTAATAGGCTAGTTTGTGTGTATTAAGGATCTGAACTAGGGTACTATCCCTTTAATAACCAAGTATTTGTGATTTGATTCCGTGTAAAAATGTACCTGCCCCTAGATATTCCAGTCAACAATTATAATGCCAAAAACTGCTCAACGAAAAATCCCTAAGACCTCATATAATGTTAAACTTTTATATAATATATCATTTAAATTATTATCAGTTCACTGAGGATGACCAACTAAAAAAAAAACAGAAATAATAATTATCCGGAGGCTAAAAAGATCTTGGGCAAAAAACAGGAAAAGGTTTTATTCAAGATTATGCAGTTGACATCACAAGTTAAACCCGAAGTGACAAGTTATTTCAGTTTTTGAGGAAGGTAACAATAGGGAAGAAGAACCACCAAGCTATATCCTTGGTAAGCATATCTAGAAAAGTTTATAGCTGAGTATTGAAGACAAGACTGAGAGACATAGTAGAGACAATGAGCCACACATTTTAGATTGGCTTCAGACAAACCAACTGGACCATATATTTTCTTAAAAGCACTGAATGGAAAGGCCATTAAATGTCATAAAGAAACTCACTTATGCTTTATAGATCTGGAAAAGGCCTTCAATCAACAGTAGTATGGTGAGTTCCGCCCCATTAATTTAGGTGCTGGAAGTATCTACTAAGTTTCAGAAATTCAGAGTCCAAAGCCTGTGGCGTAAGGTAAGAAGATATTATACTAAACACACTTATTTTCATAATATTTATGAATGACATCACCATGAAATTTTGTAAATGTTATAAATTATTAAATACATTTCTTTCTCCTTTCTCTAAATAATTCATTAGAGACATAAGACAATACACTACTAAATATTAAAGGCTTTACACATTAAAAATAAAATAATAATAATAATATTAGATAAATATAACGATATTTTAATATTTACATCTACAAGACACATTTGTCTGTCATTAAGCAATTACTTACAGAGTCTCATACAACTGATAATTTATTTTAACTAATTCTTATAGTAAATGAAAATATGAGACTTTGAAAAAAAAAAAAAATCTATTATATATTTTAAAAAAGAGTACTTGTAAATAATAATATTCAGTCTGTGATATTATTTTTATCCATCAACAATAAAATTTAAGAGTGGAGTTCTAGGCATAAAATGGAGATCATATAACAAAATATGTTTTTGTGCAAGTAAAAGCTTAATGATACTGTACAAACATCATTCAAATTCTTTTTAAAAATTATTTTTCATCAAACTGCAGTTTATTAACTTACTTTTTAAAATTTTATTTTATACTCTTTTTAATTAAGATTAATTTCAGCTATTATCTTTACCATGTTTTATTTGAATAACATTTTTTAAAAAAAAATTAACTAACACATTTCATAAAAACTTTTACTCTTTAAAAATAAAATAAATTCAGAAATTGAAAGCTAAGCTTTCTCTTGCAAACATTTTACAAAAAAATTATGTTTTTATTCAAAGAATATTGGATAAAGGGTGTTAGAGTACTTACTCTGATTAAAACTTATAATATTCAATAAATAGAATATTTTAAATCAGATTAATTCAAGTTAAGTTAATAAACTGTTCCAAACAAAATCAAGCATTGTAACGACAATAACCCATCAACAATCCCTAACTTTTTAAACTAATCAGTCACGAGTTTATCGTGAGGGGCGGTGTAAGATCAGTCGATGTACACAGAGGTAACTTGGTTTATTATTTTTATTTTGTAAAAAAAAAGTTTTCCCTCAAAATAAACGGTGCTAAAAAGATGGTGGAAAAACTAAACAGTGGATTACGTGGGAGAACCTCCCCAGTCTATGAGGTACTGAACTTTGCCGTCAGAGGACACCCTCTTGGCTCGTACTTTGAACTTCTCTCCGGCTGCTATCCTGTTAATGGCACCAAAGAAGTGATTCACAGAAGTTTTAAGCTGTTGAAGAGAAATAGGAGGTGGGGTTTTAACAGGAGAAGTGGTAGGTGTGTGACGTGGAATCACTCGAGGATCTGCAAGTTTGCGCCTTCTTACTCTCCTGCGTTTCACCTACACAAAAAATAATACACAATAATCCTCTACATCAATCCCCTGTTAGAGAAGAAAACAATGAATTCCATAAATGAAATCTTTTTTACAAGCATTTATTTAACTTGCAATGTTGCATGTATGTATGTTCCGGTCAAATCTTGCAATTGAATCTTCAAGCAGTTATCCTCAAACGAATGAATTGAAATTTTGCACACACGTTTAGTTTGGATGACAATGCATGGTTAGCTTAGTGACGTCATTCTGAATCCAATATGGAGGAATAGTTATTTTTAAAGCACACCCATGATATGGGTATCAAATGAAAGGGTTTCAGAGAAGAATACAAACAAAAGCTTGTTTTTAATTTTTTTTTTTTTTTTTTTTTTTTTTTTTTTAAATAATCAATTTATTTATAGAAAAAAGAGAAACAAATATCATTTATCTATTATATTTCTTCATATACTAATAATTTATTAACAGTTTTTAATAAACATATCTATAATTTTGTTTATTATTGTTTCCATTAAACAAAATTATTAAATATTATCTATTTTATGATAAGTAACAGTAGGTAGCTTAAAACAATTACCTCTCCATTACTAGTAATACGAATGTCTTTTTCTGATAAGCGTCTCTTGGTGGGAACTATGCGTTGAGTCGGAGCAAGAGAAAGTGGAAATGAATGGAATGGATTGTTGGAGCCTTCAAAATCTGTGGGAGGAGGTATGAAGGCATCAAGGGTGCAAGGAGAAGCAGGACGTGAATCTTCTGGACCTGAAGTATCCATCCCTGCACCTCCGCCACCTCCACCTGCTTCAGGATTTGATTCTGAAGATGGCGGAGTCGGAGGAAGTTCCCCAACTTTACCATTTTTATTCTGGAACATTAATATTTAATAATTATTATACAATAATGATAGAAATAAATTGAAATAAAAAAATATATACCAAAGGACTAGCATTCAAACATGACAAATTTATACCAAACAATAGGGTATTTACACAGCGATTAACTGTAAAGGTTTTACTTCAAAATGAAATATACACTACATGCCAACATTAAATTTGTTTTAACTAAAATAGTTTAAAAAAAAAAAAAATAATAATAATACAAATTGAACAAAGTAAAATAATAATCTCCACTAATAACTGTATTTTTGAAGAGCCATCTTTCACTTTAAAAATGGCCATCATCAGTGCTGAAGAATAAGAGTGTAAAATTGTAGAAATAAATAGTTATACTATTGTAAAAGTAAAAGTAGGTTTATTATTCAACTTAAAACTACTCAGGTTTAAGACAGTCGTCATAAATGGAGTAACTAAGAGGTAATGAATAAATCCCTAATAGATTTATTTAAAAAATAAGACAGCTCAAAATAATAAATAAATAACAAGCTAGGATATTTTGAGGGTAACTACGATTTCCTTCAAAGCTACTCAAATTTGAAAATTAAACGTTTTTCTTACTTTAGTCATAGCTCTTCGTAACAATTTCCTAGCTTTCCTTGACCGAAAATCATTAGATGATTTCATTCGCCTTTCAATTTCTGACCTAGGAGCAGAACTTTTAATGCATACCTGAAAACAAAACAAATAAACATACATCATTAAAAATATAAAGTTATATTTTTAATTGAATATAGTGTACAAACAATAATCAATTATTGTTTGTTCTTGGGCACTGATGATGACATTATGGACGTCGAAAGTGGCTTTGAAAAATAATTATAATCGAAGCGGAGATACCATTTCTTTTAATAATAAAGTTTGAAAAAAAATATAAAGATCTTACATTATGCCCAATAGGAGTAACACCATTAGAAAGAACAATAGGATTTTTATCTAGATGAAGTAGAGATATTCCAGGGAGGGTATCAATGTGTCCATCCCATTCATGATCTATAGGAGCATCCCTCCTGCAAAAACATAAAGAATAAGAATAATGATTATTTCATCATGACCAACTTCTTGCTTATCTAACCAATTACACAAGCGTCAATTGAAATATTACTGTAAATTATAATTAGATAATAAAATTAATAATAATGGTATTAATTTACTTGTTCAAAAACAAATACACTACATTAATAATTTCAAGATAAAAAGAACTTTTTATATACTACGTTTTTAAATTTTCTGTTGAATTGTATGTAATGTTGATAATATAATTGTTATTGTTATATAATATATAATGTTAGTGAAAAAAAAAAAAAAAGTTCCGAATTTATTTACTTCACATAAATGACAACCATCTAGAGACCTGATCTTAAACCTATAAAAGGACAAATCTTTGTACAACTGATCTCCCCAACACCAAATCTAAACCGTGCCACCGATATATTTGAAATAATATAAATAATATATTTCCTGTTTTGCTGCCATTCAATGTTTATCCCTTATTTATAAAAATCACAAATTTGAAACCCGTCAAAATGAAGATTGCGTAAATGTGGGACATGGCAAAGCAAATAAAATAACTTTTTTCCGAACTAACTATCCATACAGCAAAATTTGCTGAAAACCAATTAAATTCTGCTGAAAGATGGCTAAAAGTATTAAAATAATGCATTGTCATCGTGTTCTGAGCTATGCTAAAAGTTTCAAATGTCTAGATATTCGGGAAGTTAGTTAAAAATTGATTTTCCAGATTTGTACCGGACAAACAAACAAACAAACAAGAAAGCAAGCTAATAAAAACGTAGTAAAAATAAATACCCCCTGACAGTCAAAAGCTTCTATTGCACAAACACTAAACTTAAGAAATTTCTTTAAATAAGATATTCACATAGAAACAGCATCTCAATGTTAAACACTATCAGTTTTGAATTTAGTGTTAAATATTCAGATCCTCCAAAATACAAAATGTATAATTCTGAATAATTTATATAAATATGAAATATATAAGTTTGAATCAGGTGTTATTTTTATATTTTTACTAAGTCCAATTGATTAATTCTATTATATCAAATTTTCAATATTTTTTTAACATTTAACAAGAATACTAAGGTTTAACTTACCCAAGGGTGATAATAAAGAATTTAAGCCTAGGATTATTAGAAAATGCATCACTCAGAATAGTATCTGTAAGAGGTTTGTTCGGTGGAAGATTAAAGGCTGGTGGAGGTGGAGGCACTCGAATCCTTAATCCCCACATTGTAGTACGTTTTGCTACTTCTCTACTGTTTTTAAACCTTAAAAACAAATTTAACCATCATCAAATTAAGCAACTTAATACACATATTAAAAGCAATTATTGATACAAATTTTAAAAATATATTAATTATTAATTGAAGTATTTGCAACTCTCTTACAATTAATAGAACACACACAGTGTCTGCCATGCCTGTGTGCTAGTTAGTAAGGAACTTGATTAAAAGTTGACAATAAGTTCCTTTTATTAATGCTCAGGCTAAGTTTGATGGACAGCAGACTTTACAAGGTACTCAACTTTTCAATGTCTCTTTCATTAATTATTATTATTTATTGAGGAAACAAAATTGAACTTACCTATTTCTATTGCCTGTTAAAATATTTAATATTTTATCTTTTCTGTCTGAAACGTCTGTTCCTTCCATAGTCTAAAAATAAGAAGCATTTAATTTGTTGTTAAATCAACTTTTTGAACCCAATTAAAAATCTAAAACAATATTATTTTAAAATAAATAAAAAGCTAAAAATATCATAGTAATAATAATAAAAAAAACCTTTGGTAATTGAAGCTTTTTCCAATTGGAATTCATAAATTTGAGTATATCGTTATCAACATGTAGATACTTTTTAGATGAAATAAGAGTTAAGTGGAAAATAGTGAGGTGAATAATGTCAACCCATTTTATTTCTAACCTCCGTATAAACTCTTTACCGTTATTGCAAAGGGTGCAGACAAACACAAAAAATCTGAAAAAAAAAAAAAAAAAAGTTAATTAGATTTAGTATTGTACTGCTAGTTATTATTCACAACGTTCTGGGGTATGGGTATTAAATACATTTTTTTAAAAAGTAGATACGTAGAAAACAATTTAATTTTGTATTTAGAAACATTATGAATAACTAAAGAGCCTACATTTAAACTGTAATAACATCCAAAAAACCTTTTTGCTGCTTATGTGCTGATTATGTCCTCTTTTAACATACTATTTTGCTACCACATTCCTCCTAAAAATATATTTACAAAGAAACTTGGATATCCTATAAAAAAATAAGCATCTTTTCAATTGTTTTTCTCACTTTCCAGATGCATATTTATTGGGGCTCAATAAGATAAAAACAACAGGCTCACTAAGTCAGAGCACATGATTGGGAAAATAGAGCAATTTATAGAGAATATCACTTTTAAGATAAACTTTTCACATTTTAGCAGACCATGTAGAGTCTATATCACTGAAAAAGTTATGTAGGAAGAACAAAATCAAAGTGGACCAACCTGTCACCGAAAAAAACTGGACAGTTAAGAGATGATATACATTTAGTGTGGAACCACTGTCGACAACGTCCACACTGAAGCATCCTCAGGAACCATTTACCTCCACCTCCACAGTAACAATACTTGTTACTCTTGTTAACTCTGTGTTGCACATCCCATTCCAACTCACTTAGCTAAACAAATCAACATAAGCCAAAATTAAAATGGGGAATAGCAAATAAATTAACAAAACAAACATATTTATTTTTAAAACCTTAAGGGGCTTGTAAACGAGCAACATTTATAGCAATGGAGAGGCTGGCAATAATGGCCAGGCTACATTGCTTAAAATCCATAAACATTGCCAGTAATATATTCTAATGTTCTGATTCTTAGGGGGGTGCCACACTTCGCCACCCAGGTAGCGCCACCTGGGTGGCGCTACCCGGTCGTCTATGAGAATAGATGGAACCTGTCACACGAGGTGGCGCCACCTGCCGGGTGGCACTATACGGTCGACCGTCCGACAGTCTAGCCGCCACCCGGTCAACCCATTGTTTTCAATTGAGCCTGTCACACGTCGCCACCCATGTCACGCCACTCAGCCCCTACTCCTTCAATCAAATATAGGGGAAATCAAATCTGGGGCTGACTGCATCCCTCATATGTGGGTGGCGCAAGTCAGGTGGCGGTCACTGCCATAAAAACGAAGAATTTACAAGCATTCAGAGAATCTAAAATATATTAATTTCCTAATGTCGAACAGCCCAGCTGATTTTGCCCAGCAACATTGGAGAATGGGGAAAACGGAGATCTGTTGCCATGCTACAGCGCCTTGCCCAATGAAGATTTCAAAAACTTAAAAATGTTCGCTCGTACCCTGTTCTCAGTGTTTGGCTCGATCTATGTTTGCGAGCAAACATTTTCAAAAATGAATTACATTAAATCAAAATTCCGGTCTTCCCCCACAGATGAACACCTAAAATCGTTATTAATGATTGGTACAACCAAGTTTGAGCCTAAGTGGAAAGACACTGAAACTATGTTAGATACAAACTTGATATTTTGAATAATAACTTTGTAAAATGAACGACTAACTTTATTGTAATTCATACTGTTATTGTTGTATTTTTATACTCGTGTGGTTAATCACAATCATTTTAATATATATTTGAGTGTTTTATTTTCTGCAAAGTAAAACTAGGCTAGTAACAGAAAAAAACTTTATTAACATGGTTTGTGTTTCAGCTAAAACCAAAACGGAAAATGACCGTTGGGGGGGGGGGGGGGGGGGGGGGTCCCCCAGTACATCTAGGGGACCCCCCCCCCGTACATCTGGGGGGGGGGACCCCCTTGGATAAAAAAGGTTGGGCCCTGATCTAAATAATAATAATTCATAATTTCCGTCTCAAATACTATACCTAAACATTTCAATTCTCCCTCCATAAAGATTTTGCTACAAACTAAATAATAGGAAATAAACAGCTTGGGTTTCCGGTGAAATCCGCATCACGAAGGGGTTTCGCTTCCACTACTGGAAGTATTTTCAGGGGTGTGGTGCATCGTGGTGTTGACTTGAAGCAAACACAGGATACCACCACGAGTTAAGTATTCGAGTCAACACCACGATGCACCACACCCCTGAAGATGCTTCCAGTAGTGGAAGCGAAATGTCATATTTCAACCCCTTCATGATGCGGATTTCACTGGAAACCCAAGCTGTTTGTGACGAATTTATCCGCGGAAGCCTACGGACTAAGTTAATAAGGAATACATTGAATCATAGTAATGTGGTTACACAAAAAGAACTATATTTCAAAACCTTTAAACCTCCACTTCAGAAATTATTTCTTAGTGTTATTGCTAACTTAGAATTATACTTAGCAATCTACAATTCGGTTGTTTTTGAATTAGCTATATATTTTATTTAAAAACCTGTATTAGTAAATTTAGGGTTTTTAGCTGGTTCAAGCAAAAACAACACTGTCAAATATGCAAATAAATATATTCTGTTTATTCAAGCTAAATTGAGAAAAGGTATAAAGAGGAGAATTATTGTAATGCTTAATAGAGGAAAAACAAAATACATACAGTATATTTGAATACTTAATAAATTATAAGAGTAATGAATTGTTCTTGGCAGCTATATAAATTTTGTTGAGACTGCAATATAAATATTGTTAAGACTGCAATATAAATTGTGCTGAGGTAGATTATTAGAAGATATTACACTAAACAAGGATTTTCTTTTCTTTTTTTTTTTTTTTTTTTTCATTTTTTGGTTTTACTACATGAACTGGAAGACTAGACCGACCATAAAAGGTGGGTAATTTGAGTAAACTCGGAACATGCCCTATTAAACATCAGGGTGAATCATGATGGAACGCCCTGGGGTTCGAACCATTCCTTATATTAAGGGTAAATAGCCTTAGCTTTACATAGGCTAATAACTTCGCTACACTGATCACTGATTATCTGATCACTTATCACAGTTATTTTTAGTTTTTCTACAAAACATAAAATAGTAAAACCTTATAAGGAAGTTTAGTAATTTCTGTAGGAGGAGGCTGGGTTGACGGTGGAACTTGAACTAATGTGGATGAAGATTTTCTTAAAGGAAGATATCGCTTATCTGGTAGTTCTTCACATCTACAGCACTCCCATTTACTACCCTCCGCCAAATCTTCCGCTTTAACATGTGGCTATAAGGACAAATAATTAAGAAATTATAATTAGATGCCTTTAAAACAAAATAAATAAATAAATAATTCAACTCCCTAAAGTATCAATAGATTGTATGATTATATTTTTTAATTGTTAGAAACAATATGATTAATTTTATCAGTAAACCCTTAATAAATGCATCTAAAAATAAAACAAATTATAGTATTATTTTAAAAAACTTGAGACAAAAAATTTACTAAATACCAAATGATTAGTACATGGGCAACTTTTAGACATGGTCAAGTATTTTTTATTAGCCTTATTATTTTTTTAAATCTTTAACCTGCATTAATCCTGTACAGAAATTCCCAAGTAACAAAGTGTTTTGTTGCCCTTTATATAATTATTTGTTTACTGAGAAATAACCCACAATCTTATATTTAAAACTATCACTTTTTAACAACTTTTGAACTTAGTCAGTCAGTTCACTGATAGAGTAACTTAAGTGTCAAAACTGGTCTATATTGAATACTAGCAATTGTAGTTTATTTTGTTTGTTTTATGATTTAAAAGTAATTGGCACTAAGTCCCAGTGGGTACAATCAACTTGAACTGATAACTAACAAAGTGCATATTTTCATATTTCTATTTTTTTTATTTATTTACTTACAATCAAAGCAATGCTAAAATAATGGTGATATACACATTCTCATTTATTTTGAAAAGCATGAGGAAAATTGAATAAATCAGAATACTTACAGAATGACAGAGCTGATGGTAGCCTCGAGAGCATCTGTCGCAGACAAGAATATCATTATCCTTTTTACTCTGGGATGACTTACACTTAACACACATTACATCGAAACCTGTTGATAACTTGGTTAACCTTGCAACAGTCGACCAACTCTGAGTATTATCACCAAATTTAACCAAGCACATTTCTTTAGCACAATCAATCTGTCAAGAAAAAAAATAATACCCAATAAATAAGCGAAATTGACTTCAAATTTTACTCTACACAACCAGCAACACACAGGAGCTGATATGATAAAGTATACAGTTAATTTTGAAATGTAATGAAATGATAAAGAAGTTAGAACATTCAGGATTATAATGTACTCTGAACCTTTTGGATTGTTTGTGTGTATACGTTGCAGATAACTTACTAACTTCCATTTAATTTATCCTATTTAGGACTTTTCTTACAGAATAATTTTATTATAGTCTAAACTGCTATTTCATTTAAATTTAATTGTACAAAAATATCATTATTTTATCTGTACAACCTCAATTTTTTATCCATTTCATTTAAATAAAAAATACTTAGTCCAAGTTCAATAAAATTCAAGTGGAAAGAAAAGGATTAAAAAAAGTGTTCAGTGTTTATTTTTTTAAAAAAAGCAGTTAGAATGCAGCGGAATCCTTTTTATTTTCATATTTTCGTAATTTATTGTCTTTTACATTTTTAGATAATTTAGATTACCTCTGGCATGTTTAATAACTTTTTTGTTGTTTTTTTTAATGAAAACTTACTTCAACAACAGTGCCAAGATAGAAATTTCCATCCTTCCTTTGAAGAAGAACTTCATCTCCAATAGTGAACTGCATTTTCTCCTTGGTTGTACTATCAGGTGTAGTGTGATTAGCCATTTCCTAGACATAACAAACATTCAAAACATTAGTAAAAAAAAAAAAAAAAAGTTTAGACTAATACCTCTGCCAAAAATAGAGTGGGAAAACATATTTTTCTTCAACCAATGAGACATTTAAAAATGTTTTATTAAAAAAATGAACTTTCTCTCAACACTATCTAGAATAAGATGACATTCTTTAGCTTTTACGCACTTGATAATGCAGCTTTTATAATTTTATCAAGTACCATAATTATTGTTGTTGTTTTTTTGTTTCTATTGTGCATTACTCAAAGAGCATAATTTATCATTTATTTGAGAATAACATAAATTTTGACCCAAGAGCTTTATTTATAATTTAATTCCCTAGAACGAGCATTAATGCTTTGCTAAATTTAAACTAATCTTTATGTTCTTTGAACATGGTAACTTAACTAGTTTTCTCACTTATTTTTTAATATTTTGTTTCAATAAATTTTAAATTGTCTTTTAACCATGATCAAGGTGTAAACCCATTTTAACAGTAGATAATGAATTGAGAACTCGGGGCTGTTAGGTACAATCAATACTTTGTTTATACAATATCCTAATTATTCTTATTATCAATTTTACTTCCACATATTGCCTTAAACAAAAGAATTTACGATGCAAGCCATTAAGTGCTTTACTAATTTTTGATACTGAGAATCAAGAAATTTTAATCAGTAGACTATGTTTTCTTTATCCATTTAGTATACTTATATATTAAAATTCTTAAGAATAGTATATATAGAAAATTTCATCCAAATATAATAATAAGCAATACATAGTAGGGCAGAAAAAAAAACTGGAAATAATATATATTTAATGGGAGTACCTGAATGTGAGAAAATGAGGTTGTCTGAAAACAATTTTAACAGAAGGTAGAGTGGTTGATATACAAGTCTGCCTCACAATCCCCCCTTTATTTATTCATAAACCTGTGATTTTGCCTAATTTGAAATGTAAAGAAAACACATTTATTATGTATTCAGGTCAAAAAATATTAATAAACAATCAGGACCTAGGCTATCTAAATAAAGATTAGAGCTTTTGTTCCTCTCTATAAAGTTAAGCAAAAATCCTTTGTGGAACAGTTGTACCTTTAAGCAATAAAAAAGGACACATAAAAAGTAAGAAAACTGTAGACAATTCAATGTTAGCCCTTAAAATGTCATAGCTTTAAAGATTGGGTAGGAATTCTACTGACTGTCCTCCTTGAGTTTAATGGCACTACAAGAAGATTTTGGGGCTACCTCAGCAGAAATGACATAAGGTACACAGCTACAAATATCATGAGGGTTCAACTAGGAAGGCAGAAGACCAAACAATCTACGACAACTAGTTTGTGTACCACCTCAATGGTACAAGACACAGACAGCATGCGCAAATGGTTTTTGTAAGTCCGAAGCTTACTAAGTGCAGCGATGTGCTGTAAGAAGGGATTCTGTCAGCACATCTTTACAACCTCCTAAGACAGGACTTAAAAAGTAATTGACTGGGAAGAGCATTCTAAATAACCACAGTTTACATGAACAGATTGAAGCCAGCCTCCATTCCATGATGGGCGGTTAAACTTAGACCCATAATTCCCCCCCATTAATAAGGGAGTTTGCAGTGACAGCTCAACACATTTTGACATGTTTGTATTTATTCTTTCAGTGTGTGGTTGTTTAGAGTAATGCTGGAGGGGGACTCTGCCAGAGACAGCTCACCAATTTGAATTTATTCTTTCAGAGGTTGTCTTGAGTATTGCTGGAGGGGGGAGTCTGCAGTGACAGCTCGACAATATTTTGACATGTTTGTATTTATTCTCTCAACAGTTTGAATTTATTCTTTCAGAGGTTGTCTTGAGTAAAGCTGGAGGGGGGAGTCTGCAGTGACAGCTCGACAATATTTTGACATGTTTGTATTTATTCTCTCAACAGTTTGAATTTATTCTTTCAGAGGTTGTCTTGAGTAATGCTGGAGGGGGGAGTATGCAGTGACAGCTCGACAATATTTTGACATGTTTGTATTTATTCTTTCAGTGGATGTTTTGTTGTACAAAGATATTATACGTTCTCAAAAATAAATATAGTTTTCCTTATTTTTTTAAATTCCTTTCTGGTTAAGTCTTCTCACCATTTCAGAATAACATTGACAAAATGTTTTTCACATAAATTTTAACATGTTCTTTATTTAGCCTCTCTTACTCTTTTAAGCATTTGGTACAGCACAATTTCGAATTTATTTATTGATGAACAGGTTATTAGTTTATTAAACAAAAAATTTTTTTTTTTCAAACAGAAGAGTTTGTCTAACATGACTATTATTAGCTTTCGTGGTAAATCTGCATTATTTGGCCCACCTATTTCTGATTGTCCGATTTACTTGCAATTTTTTTTAAACTGTCCCTTTTTACATATTAAAAACGATTCCGGTTGTACCATCTCGGTAAATTCAATAGTTTCTTTTTTTTAAAAATACGTAAAAGTGTCACTTTCTTAGGGATATGATGAAAGGTTATGCCGAAAAGTACAAATCTAAACCTAAACTAACCAGTGCCTTCCCTTATTTTTCTTAGGAAGTGACACTTTATGTATTTTTTTTAAGCAAGAGTTAAAGTGATAATTAATCAAATTTTGTACTTTGATTTGGACCTCTAACTGGTCTATATGCAGCAGGGTTGTTTTCCTTCAGAATATGAGCAGAGCACTGCGAAGCGGTGTGGAGCGGTCGTTGAAAATACTTCGTTTCTGTAATCAGCACTGTACACTTCACTTTTACGTAATTTTTATTTTAAAAACTATTGAATTTACCGAGATGGTACAACCTGAATTGTTTTAAATATGTAAAAAGGGACAGTTCAAAAAAATTGTAAGTAAATCGGACAATTAGAAATTGGTGGGCCAAATAGTGCAGATTTACCGCTTTCATATTTTAATGAAAAGTAGACTAATAGATTCACATTAAAAGAAGAACTATCGCCTCTTTAAAAATAGATTACAATAAATTACTGATTGCTCTTTTGATCTTTTTTCTTGCATTATGCTCAGCCATTGACTTAAGCACTGCATAGCTCATTCCCTTATATACCACCACTTACACAGAGTAATTTGTAATCTTAACTTAAGATATAAGAGTTATAACTGTTCAATTAAGTCAGTAAGTTGAAGAAAGCTCTAAAAATAGAGTTAACGCCTAATCAAAGTAGGTTCTTTTTTTAAAAAAAAAAAAATTATGTCTTTGAGATTTAGTGTAAACAATAGTGATTAACATCCATTTACAGGTCTTTATCTATATTAGCTGCCACCTGGTTGCGGAAACTTAACTGTTAAAGATATTTACATTGAGATATGAGGGAATATAAACAAATGGTACTTAAAGGGCTTAAGAAGGTCAATCAAAGTAGATACGTAGTCAAACAGCTAATATTATCTGAAATGAAATATTTTTACCTAACTTTATGGGCTGGTTAGTTAAATCAGTACTTTTTTACTTTAGCATCCCCCTTGGTTCTATACAATAGTTTGCCCGACAAAAGTCTCAAAGGTTTGGGTGTTGGTCTCCCCAAAGGGGAGCTAGCGTAGCCGTGTGGGTTAAACCACATCTGCTCAGCCATCAACGGATCAGGAGGTCGGGGTTCAATCCCTCGCCGTGATACTCTGATTTACATGGCTGCTCACTAATGATCACATACTCACTTTGGCGGTACAATGTACAGAGGTATGGTGGTGTGAAGTGGCTGGAACTCTCTACCATGGGGCTAGTAAAAAGGGCCTGAATGAAGGCCTAATTGCTAGGTTCGAACAAGTGGTTCGTCCTACCCATACCTTACTACTGCTACTGGTCTCCCCAAGAAATTGAGACTCCTGGGGCAGTTTTATCATGCTAATTTAAGATTGAGTCTTATCATGTGTAAGACTAAATCTTTTACCGAAATCTGAAGGACAATGAGTTCTATATTTTTCTTAGCGTTTATTTAACATTCCTTTGTCTTAATAGTTAATTAGAATAAGGGATATTATCACTTTTATATACACAAGTGTGATATTCCTTTGTCCCAATGTACATTGGACTAAATATCCCTTACTCTTATTAGCATTTTAGACTAAGGAATATATACTAATCTGTATATGTTCGTTTATCTAAATAATTATTACGACACTAGGATATACGGGGGGTGCTAAAGTAAAAAAGTACCGTAAATCAAAAGTACATTCAGCATTAAAGTGAAAATAGATGTATTTTGGGAATGAAGCTGTAAAGAAATGAATTGAACAAATTTAAGACCTGCCAAATAGGTAAATTACACACAAGAGCATTGACTATCTGTGCAGTAGAAGTTAACAGATGATCATCAGTTAACTTCAGCTACACTAAGTCAATGCTCTAGTGTGTAATTTACCTATTTGGCTAGTCTTAAATTTGTTCAATTCATTTCAACAGTTATACTTCCAAAATAATACTTCTTAAACGGGTAGATAATTAATTTTAATTAGTAACTTTAACAGAGTTATTACTGTTTCAGTGAGAGAATAGTATATTCTTTTGCACTTAAACAAACCTTATGGACTCACAGTGCACTATAATTATAAGACTAATTTATAAATAGTAGAAGAGACAGTTTGTAGAACAAATAGATCTAGGTGGTTAAATAACACTAAAAACCACCAGTTAAAGATAGTGCTATAACTTATAATAGTCATATTTTATTAAGCCCGAACTATAACTAGAACCTTCACGAATATTTTTAAGAAAGAAGAGATGCCTATATGAAACCAAGTAATCATATTATACACAAAATTAACTAATAGGATAATCACGAACTCGATATTGAACGAAAGAACCAAATGGTGTACTTAGCACAGCCTACATAGCTGAGTGTGATAAACTACTCAAATCATTAAAAAATTGACGTTACACAATAATTAATGTAAAAATGTGAAAGGCCAATAAAACAAGACCGAACTTACCTTGCTTTTTAGAGACATGTTAGCGCTCAGCCAGTTATTGAACTGACCGCACAAGCCTTGGAAACGGCTAAAGAAATCCAACTGTCGAAAAATGTTTACAGATTTTGAACAAAAAACTAAGAAATGCACTCAAATAAATTTGAAACAAGTAATAGAAGTCGCGGTTAGACCGCTTCTAAACTGTTAACATAACGAGGCAACGAATCGAATCAGGAGTCCTGAGTGAACGCTATGAAAAAAACAGACCGAAACACACTCCAATTAACTTTTTTCACATTTTATTTTTTCAGTGCATTTTGAAGATATAAATGCATACAAAAATATGAAATTTTCACTAAAATAAACTTATAATGAAGGCGAAAAATACAAAAACGGCACAAGCTTCCCGTCGGGGTCAGCCATATTTGAGAAGTTGTTCACCGTCCAATCACCAGTCAACAACAGGGGGGTGTCTCCCAATAGAAAATCCGAGGGGATATCAAAAGTGGAATTTTTGAAGATTTAGTTCGCCACAACAGCGCGAGATCGCAGCACTACTCATGAAAAAAAAAAAAATAATAAAATCTTGAGTTTTTAGGTTATCTTTTTTTTAAAAAGTAAACAAAACAACACATGAACATGAGTTGATTACATTTCCATTTCCAATCATTTTTTTTGAGCATAAATAAATGTTATTTTATGATTGTAAGTACTAATAAATAGTCATTTTTTAAGCTTTTTAACGTGTTATATTAGTAAATATTTTTAAGACATTATTACTTTGATTATTAACTATTTCGTTGTAAGAGTTAAAAAAAAGCATTGGCATCATAATCTTCTGAGTTTAAGTGTTTTTGGAAGAAGAGGATTAGAAAAGTTGAAAAGTAAGTATAAACTTTGTACAATATTATACTTTTGATGCATGAAGTACTATTTTAGAGATTAGATTTAAAGTTGTTTCACAATTTACTTGATTTAAATTCTAAAATGGGATTGAGAAGCCTTGATGTCATGCTTTTACTTGATGTATTAAACCTAAGTATTTAAATTATTGGAATAAGGTTCTTAAGTCTAACTTTGTAACTGCTTAAGTCTAACTTTATTATCTTACTCTTATTAAGTTGGGATTATTTGTGAGACACTGCCAGGTTCCTATGTAGGTAAGTGCCTGGCCTAATCCTTTTGGGAAAAGGGAAAGGGTATCAAGATGCAATGTACACATTAAATATTCCTTTTGTATCATTAAACTGCTAGCTTTTGTACCATTAACTTCTCTAGTTTTTAATATTTTCCTATCTTGCAGTTTTGTCTGATAATTCAGAAATAATAATTTTGAGTCTCAATTGCAGTTCTTTATCTGTAGATTTAACAGTTTCTTATTTTATTAAACATAGTTTAATAAATAATACTTCAGTCTCAGTCTAATGCCATGAATGAAATGTTGTTCTTCTCTAATAAATTATATTCGTTATTAATTGATTTGTTTTTTTCTTTTATGTTACAGCATGTGGAGATGATCTGCCCAAAGAAACAAAGGAAACTGCAGAACGTATGCTAGGTACATCCCCTTTTGTACATAGAGAATTTATTAAACTTCTTTTAAGCTTTATACACGTTTGGTGTGATAGCGATTTTTAAGTGGTAAAGATGTGAGATGTGTCCCTAAATAATGGGCTCAATCCATCACAAAGCCACAACATATTATAAGAAACATAGTAGATACACTTCTACTATAATGTAGAATGTAACATATCATGCATAGAATTGTATGTAACCCTGACTTAATAACAACACGTACGTCTCTGAGTCGTGTAAACTTAAAAGATTTGATTCTGCTTTGCAGTTATACTTTGCACTTTATAGTGCGATCAGATTATGCTATAACAAGTATTCGACCTTCCGAAACTATAAAGGTTTAGCCCTTAATATGCTTTTCACCTGAGATATTTGCCTTTTGTCAGAGTACTCTACGCCTCAGGGACGTAATGATATATTTTTGATTCAAAGATACTTTAAATAAAAAATTAGGAAAATTAAAGTCTGAATTTCATGATTTTATTAGCATGTAAAACGAAAATTTGTTCTGTTACATTTTAAATCGGGTTTTAAAATTGTATGAGAATAGATAAAAAAAATGGAAATAAAGTAAAATTTTGTGAAGTAATATTAAGTTCAAAACATTATAGCAGAAGATGTATAAAAAGTAAAAGTAAAAATGTAATTAATATTTTTATACTACTCTTTTTACAATTAAAATTAACTTTTAACAGTCAGATTCGCCAAACAAAATGAGGAAAAAAGAAAGCACCTGGGAAGGGTTCCCTAGTTGGCCCGACATTTTCTAATTCAAAATCTAAGTGCTCTCATTAGCTTTTTTCAATTTCCCTGTGCTGTCTAAAATTAATACTAATTTTAACAAGAGTATAAACTTTTTTTTAAATCGTAACTAAAATGTAAACAAATACGAGTACATTTATATAAAATTATACATATTTTAATAATGAATTATGTATGTATATTCGTGGAAAAATTTTTAAATAACGTTTTAAATGTATATTATTGTTACTAATTAGTAAAATTTGATACAAAAATGTAATTATTAATATAGATAGTTTTTATTCAATATATTCTGTATTTATATTATTTTGTAAAATTTGATACAAAAATGTAATTATTAATATAGATAGTTTTTTTTTTAATGTATTCTGTATTTATATTATTTTGTAAAAGATATTTCCATCCCTAAATGTATTAGTTTACATGTAGCAAATAGAGTGAAGCAGGGTAAGTATTAATAAGTAAATAATTTGATGCAAGGCATAAAACAAGTTACTATGGAGTGATAGTAAATTAACGCTGCTCAGGTTGTGTCAGTACGGTGAGATAAGGCTCAAATACAAATAAGTGCTTGGCATCTTATAAGATTTTTAACTAAAAAATATTCTAATTTTTTTTATTGTGTCTGTCCTCAACTCATTATTTTTTAATGAAATTAATTATTTTATATGATATCTAATTATTAAATAGCCTTAAATCTAGTTCATTATTATTGGATAAACCATATTTGAGGCTATTTAACAATTATTAAAAATTATATCAAATAAATAATTTCATTAAAAAATAATGACTTGGTGACAGAGACAATAAAAAAAATGGGAGACATAATACAACTATCAACTATTGGCATCTAGCGGTAGCTCCTGGAACTACCAGGCTGGTTTTTTAAAATTTTAGTTCCTCCACAACAGCGCTAGATGTCGCTAAGATCGCTTCGATTTAGCTCCGCCCCCAAAACTTATTGAAGTGGCGGGTCTATTTAAATCTCTAGTCTATGGTCAACAACCTGGGAGGCAGGAAGGTTGCTTGATTAAATATTTTTCCGTTAAATTTTTTTGTGTTTTCTTGAATAAAAACTAAATTCGATTTTTATTATCATGTAATATTTGTGACAAATTAATACGACCAAACTACATCGACAATATTTTTAAATATGGTAAGATTTATTATATCTTAATTTCTTTGTTACAAAATATTTTGCTTTAATTGCTTTTCTGTACAACTTACAACTTCTAAACTTCGTCGATTTTTAGGATTCTGCTTTTGCTTTGTAATAAAAAATTGAATGAAATTATAGAATTTATAGCTTTTATTTTACGTTTGCTTTTATGCAAGTATTATCAGAGAAATATTTATCGGCCTTATTCGAGATTATCTCAGGCACAATTGGAATGTTTATGTCTTATAAACTATACTTATTTTCAAATGTTCTTTTAATTTCCCTGAATTTCTAGTATATATTCAACTTAAATTGGATTTGGGCTTAACATATTGTACCTAATATTTATTAAGTCTATTCATTCGATGTAAATGAAATGGGCTAACATACAGAAACCATCTTTGAAGATGTTTTCACTGTTACAGTAGATACCACAGTCCTCTAAAAGATTATTTGGCTAATATGCAGTCTGAGTTACGTTCGAGAATCTAGCCGATTCCGTTATATTCAATACTACATTAGAGAGATAGCCCTTTTGTCGAAACAGTAGGTACCTTCCTTCGAGGTGATTAGTTTTGGCTTTTAGTCCTTTCTAGTTTTTTAAGGGGCTTAGTTTTCTAAAACCCTCCCCAAAACTTACCTTACTAAGCAGAATTAATCCTTAAATCAATATATGTTTCGTATAGAAGATAGAGAAAAGTAATTTGCTTTAAACTGAAGGTTTATTGCTCTCTTACTTTATTCCTGCTCTTACCTCTTACCCTTCAATTTTAATTGTTAAAGCTTTAACCAAAATTTAATCCCCCACCTATACTTTATTTCCTCAACAGTGTGTAGAGCCATTTTTTATCTATGCTTGGATTCAATGTTTTACCATAGGACCCTGTTTTCTAAGGGGGCGTTTGGCATCACTATCAAGTTCAATTAATAAATAACTGGTGTGTCTAGATAGACCAACCTGAACAACTGGCTGCATTTGTAAACTTTGAATTCATTTACCTAACAGTCGACTGGAGCGGTTGTGACTGCTTCGACTGAGTTTAGAATACAGTTGGTTCAGTTAGTTATATTTGTAGCGCTTAATTTGGAAGTTAAAAGCAATGTTTACTTCACTGTGAAGTGATTTTGTGCAATTGTATTTTGTTTTTTTATTTGCTACTACTCAAAAATAATTATAAAAAAATAATAAAGTTTTTAAACGTAAGCACTCACATTAGCTTTTCACGCCAACCAAAACCAGTTTACCTATATTTATAACCTGGTTTACCTCTGTCTTCTATAAGACACCTAGGCAGCTAGAATTACAAAAGCCGCCATAACACTAACCATAAGGGGTCGACCTGAGTGATTCGGAACGCCCCCTCAGTTAGAGGATTTCAACATAACCATGTAATCTTCCTCTTTCAAGAAAACAGACACCAAAAAATATACTAATAGATTGACACACCATTGTTAATTGTAATAACTCATTTTACCTCAATGAGTATGATGCTGTAAAGTCATAACCAAAAATTTGAATAATAACCTTGTAATAGGACCCTTATCTATGCCCACCCACCTCCACCTAAAATTTTCTTCTTATGATCTCACACCTCCACATACCCCCCTGCCTTATGTCCTTTATTTCTTCTTTACAAACAATTATAATTATAATCTGTGGCACAACAGCCTGTAGACTGCAATAAGGGCTTATAGAATTATAATATATATTGTCCAGGAGACATCGTGCAAAAAAGTGACTAACATCAAGCTAGAATTTTGTATAAAAGTTAATCATTTAGTGCCTCTTAAGAATATGTAGTCCGCTAATTTCGTATGAGGGACAAAGCTTGGAAATAGGCATTTGAAAAAAACAAACTGGCGGAGAGCGGCAATTTCCTGCCCATTTATGGTGGACAATGACATTTTCATGATCCTGAGTACAAAATTAGTTAGTAGACCAAAAATCAAGTTGATTTTAGTTTGTTACTTATAGTTAGTTATACAATATATTATTCCAAATCAAAATGGTCACCTATTGAGTTAACATCAACTTGATTTTCTCTATCTATTTAGTTGTTTTTCATAACTTGTGTAATTGGCAGTTTGTACATTTCTTTTACATTAGCCATAATTCATTTTCATGTGCAATTAATTACTTTTAAGTTTTTACCTATTTACTTAATGAATTCGGTGATTGCTGGAGAAAAAAACGCAGAGAGAGAATGATTTTCTGATGCAAACATATTATGTACTTTTTTTTATTTTAATCAATTAACTACCTCATTTGTTGATTTTACTGTAAACTGAAAGTGCTTTTTTAAATTTTAGGACTGGTCTTCATCAGTTTCACAGCCTAATGCTACAGATAATTTAACTGCTGCTATAAAGAGCAACATCCTTCCTAACCAAGAATATCTTCTTCAAGGCAGTGTCCTAGACTCTTCTGTTGAAGTTCTTCTTCAGAGGCTGAGAGGTTTATGTGACAATGTTGATACTGGACCAGAGCCTTTTCACGACCATGAAATGTGTTTTAGTATAAGTAAGTTTACTCACATTTAGTCAGTTTTTCAGTTCAAAGAGAAGGTATATACTGTATTACTTTGCACTTAAGCAACACTTTTTATTTAAATTTTGAAAGGGTAAAACTAAGGTGTGGCTGAAATTTAAAGCATAAGCAAATTTTTTTCCCAATTTTAACGTGTTAAACCTAAGTACGGAGTAAATTAAAAGTGATACATTGTATAAATTAATTTATTTTTGTGGTTTTCTTTAGTATAGAATTTAATTATTAAGTAAATAATTATATTGATAAGTGCAGGATTCTATCAGTGAGAGTTGAGTAATTAGGTAAATGTTTTCTTTAATTAGTTTTCTCTCAATAAAGATAAAAACTAATTAAATATAGTGTTATTATTGCACTCCACCTACTAATCAAAACTATGCCAAAACAAGTTGTGAAAGAATATTAATCCTTATCCACAATAGTACTTTTTTGCTCTATTATTATTCCAATTTACCTGTATTTTAATAATATAAATTATTAGTATTAATATTTCAAATTTAATATTTATTTATTATAGTGAACGTTGAGGGAGGTACAAATGCTCAGTCTCTTTCTTTAAGAGTCAGAAGGGCTCTAGATTATCAAGATATGCCTTGGCAACTGCGATATATTGGGCAGCCAGAAGGAACAGGTGAGGAAAATTACTTTAATCTAAATTATACTAACATACTACTAATTAACTAGATATTTGCAAAGGTGGGGAAGAAAATAAGCTTTTTATTTTTTGTTGACATGAAAATAAACATACAGGGTGTTCTGCATTATTTGAGTAATTAGTAAGCTATATAATTGCTAGAATATTTTAGATTTAGAGAAACTATATTTTAAAGTTTAATTATTTTTTTGTTTTAGGTGACAAGTCTCGTCCTACGATTGTAAGAAGTAGTATAGATATAGGAACCAGCAATACAGTAGTAGATTTCTTAACAGAGATGGGTTGCAGACTTGACTTTGAGTATATTGCACGAGGCTACATGTTTAGAAAAGGCAGAATGAAAATTACAGTTTCAAAAATATTTAAGGTAATTTTTTTTCTGAAATGTTCCTATTCAATTTAGTCCAGTCGACAGGTATTAAAAATAAGGGTCTACCTTGCAAAAGGTCATAAAAACTTTTTTCTTTTTTTTTATTGTATGTACCTAGACATTAGTTAAAAACCCAAGTTTTCGACCTCCTAGACCCTGTGCTAACCCAGCGGGGGGCCAAAATACGCGAAATTTTAGTGTTTCTTCTAGTTTTTTCTTTATAACTCTTTACCTATATGTCCTAAAAAAAAAAGTGAACTTATCTTTCTTGTAGAGCACTAAATTTGCAACAGTTTTTATGTACCACATTTTTTCCTAAACCATATACTTTCCTTAATATAGAGCTTCAAAGATGCAATATTGTTTTAAAAATATCAAAAATAACATCTTTTCTGAGGACGAAAGGGGTCTATTTGTGTTATCCCACCCCTCCCAGTTAGATATTTTGGGTATATTCTACCTATGGAAGTACAAATAACCACCACTAACCACAACTACTAACCACTGGCAACCAATACTAACCGCAACTAACCAGCAATAAACTAAGTTTTCCGGGTTTTTTGTTCATCCTTTCTTGTAGAGCACTAAATTTGGACCAATTTTTATATTTCACATTTTTTTCTAAAACCTATATTTTCCGAAATATAGAGCTTCAAAGATGCAATATTTTTTTGAACATATCAAAAATGACATCTTTTCTGAGGACGAAAGGGGTCTATGTTTGTTATCCCTCCCCCACACAGTGATTTTTTGGGTATATCCTACCTATGGAAGTTCAAATAACCACCACTAACCTCCGCAACTTGGGTTTTGCATTTTTTTAAAAAAAATACTGCATCTTTGAAGCTCGAAGTATATCGCTTGAAAGTATAGGGTTTAGAAAAATATGTGAAATATAAAAATTGTTCCCAATTTAGGGTTCTACTAGAAATTATAAACAAAAAATCCCGAAAATTTAGTTTATTGTAGGAAGGTGGCGGTTAGTATTGGTTACTAGTGGTTAGTAGTTGTAGTTAGTGATGGTTATTTGTACTTCCATAGGTAGAATATACCCAAAATATCTAACTGGGAGGGGTGGGATAACACAAATAGACCCCTTTCGTCCTCAGAAAAGATGTTATTTTTGATATTTTCAAAACAATATTGCATATTTGAAGCTCTATATTTAGGAAAGTATAGGGTTTAGAAAAAAATGTGGTATATACAAATTGTTGCAAATTTAGTGCTCTACAAGAAAGATACTATCACTTTTTTTCAGGCCATATAGGTAAAGAGATATAAAGAAAAAACTAAAAGAAACACTAAAATTTCGCGTATTCCCCCCCCCCCCCCCCCTATGGGTTAGCACAGGGTCTAGGAGGTCGAAAACTTGGGTTTTTAACTAATGTCTAGGTACATACAACAAAAAAAAAGAAAAAAGTTTTTAATGACCTTTTGCAAGGTAAAATGTACTTGTCGACTGGACTAATTGTTAATATTTAAACATTTGTTTAGTCATGTTTAACTTTATTGCCTCCAAATATACCTTATATAGATGACAAATAAATTAAAATCTAACTGCAACTCTAGTTTCAACTGGAATAGATAAAATAATTTAGATTAGAATCGTTTATACACTAAATACATTATAGTAAACTCTTGATCATATTAAATACTTAATTATTAAGCTTTCCATTTGTACTTTCTCATATACATAGTATGTGTTAGAGTGATGTTGCAAAAATATTAAATTTTGATGGATTTACACTTTCAAAATAGCGGTTTTTATATAATTTTGTATGTGCTGTCACGTGGAACTGGCATAACTGAGCTGATTTTTATGAAATTTGGCTTACATATTCTTAAAAATCATACCCTGTGGTGAAATTGAGAAATTAATTTTTGCTCCAAATTTGGGGATGCTAAAAAAAATCCTTGAAAACAGTACAGATTTGTTTAAAAAAAAAAAAATGTAGTCCATTTATAATCACATACGTCAAAGAAAAATCTAGTTTTTGAGATATTGATAACAATAAACCTGCTTTAACTAAAATTGGAAACACAAAAGGTAGGTTATAATTTATAATGTGGGTACTAAATGTTATTTTTAATCACATAACCCAGCATATTGTAGACTTTGCGTTATTATTGATTAAAATTGAGTCTCTTAACAATTTTTATCTTTTAACTGTTTTTCTTTTACTTTATTGGGAAATGAAAAATCTTATTCTAAATTGTTGTCTAATTCAATTTCAGATGGGTCATGGACAAGGTAAACCCTCTGAGGGTATGGAGCCACTTTCACCTTCCTACCTAGTAGAACTGAGTGTTCTTGCACCAACAGGTCAAGATGCTATTGCAGAGGACATGAAAAACTTTGCAGAACAACTTAGGCCTCTAGTCATGCTTGAAAAAGTAGATTATAAGACAGGTTGTCATATGTACCTCCCGAAAATGTGACTTATAAATTATTGTATTATGCATACAGTTAGATTATCTTAAGTTTTGACTTTTGACACTCAGATTGACCAACCTAAATGAGGAAAGAAATAAAGGCCTGTGTAAGGGGTGGGGCTAGTGACATTTTTGTTAGCCTAGTTGGCCTGACCTTCTAGAATTCAAAATCCTGACTTCTCATTGGCTCCCCACAGATTTTCCCGCGCTGTCAAAAGTCAAAACTTTAGATACTCTTACTGTAGTTACAGATTATTTCATTTATTATTTTACTATTGATGCATTAAACAGATGTATCTTTATATTTATTTCTGAAGAAACATATTAACAAGTTAAACTCATTAAACTGAATATATGGATTTTTTTAAATGTAGGTTTGATTGAAGTCTTTTCCCTTGAAAATTCCAAATTTATCAATATTGTGTGAGACAGTCCTGACTAACTCTCAAATATTGACTAAACATAATTATTAGTCTTTGGTAATTGAACTGTAACAAATAGAAATGCAGACCTGAAATCTTTGGTGCTGTGCGTTACGGTATTCAGCTTTAAAACGCGTGCAATTCGGGTAGCTATAAAAATAATTAAATAATAAAAAATAAAAAATACAAGTTTGAACAAAATAAAATTTTTAATATATTTAAATATAAATTCTTTCAACATTAAGGTCTTTACATAATTATTTAACATAAATTGGCAGAGATTAGGCTTTTATTATTCTTTATAATAAAACAATTAATATTCTTTCATTAATATTTTTAATTAAATTTTCTTATTAAATTTATTATATTTTTTATTTATATATTTTTCTATTTATATGAACCCTTTATTTAGTTTATACATATAATTAAATAAATTATAATATTTAGAGTGAAGCTCTGATCATACTCGTAAATTTCTGTTGTAATACAAACAATGTGTCGTGATATGGTTTGGTGATTTTTGGAGGGAAACCAAATTCTAAGAAAATTTGTATTCTTAAACGCTGTAAGATGAATTTATTCTTGTTGAAGTTAATGATGAACGTTGTATAGATCATTAATACCAAGTTAACGATCCAAAGCGTGAAATCACAGCAAAACAAAATAGAGTCTTTTAAAATAGAGTTGTGAAGCTAAGTAAATGTAGAGTTAAGAGTAGAGTGTAATAGAGTAGTGTAGAGTAAAGTAAAGTAGAGGCCCTGGAATAAATCCAAAAATACCAAAAAATCAGACACTAATAAAACTTAAGTCTCAATACAATACTTGTAAAACTCAACAAAAAAAAATTAAATTTATAAAACATAAAGTTTAAGACTTACGATTAGCATCGGCTGTAGACAACTCTAACGAAATAAATTTTGAGTAGAATAAAAAAAATTATTTATTTTTGTGACTCCCACGAGTCTTGACTCAACAACAAATGAGTTTAACACAAACTATATACTACATATACGACCTGGATATAAAATTTTACATCTTTCGATGGACTTCTCGTACGCACGTCACGCCAGTCTCGTGTCTGCAGGGCAAGTGGAGCGTCCCCCTACCACGACCCTTCACACCGTCGCCTAACAACTTAGGGACATCGCGCATGTCTAAAAAAAAGGTTCACGCCCTAGTTGTGACGTCATAGAACAGTTTATCCAATATATAACTTAATAAATACTAAAATAATAATTAAATTAACGTTAATATTCTTCATCAAAATAATTAAAAAGGGTTCATTAACATATTCTTAAATTTTACTATTTTAAATTATTATAATAATTATTTATTACAGTACATTTTACTATATTTATATGTGGTATATTTCAAGATACCACAGCGTATTTGAATATTAATTACTCGTCTCAAACAACTGTTTTCATTATGTATCAAATTTATTTATTATTGGTTAAAAAAATATTTGATCGATTATTCAAAATATCAAATTAAGCATGATTATCTCTCCAGAGAAATTTGAAGAATGTTTAATTCTCAGTAATAAAATGGAATAATTTCAAAAACCTTTTGGAAGTTTTAACATTATTGGACTTTAAACAAAACTAAGTTTGTTAGTGAAAATTTGATTGATCCAAACATTTGAGCAATATCTTCATTAATCCATGTAAATTTCATACATATATTTCCAAACTTCGTATTATGGAATGAAATATAATCTTGTAAATATGTAAATATTATTTGAATATATGTGTTTATTGTACTGTCTTAATTATCCCTGTCTTTGGCCCAAATAGCATTTTACCTGGATTCGTCTTATAATTATATAAACACTTTTGTTATCTTATAAACTTATTTTCTCTAAATACCATGAGATATAAACAAATTTTCCTCAAAAATCAGATTTTTCCAGCACTTATTTGGTTTAATTAATATTTATACCTTTATCAATCAGTTTCTCGACTTACGACCAATTAAGATTTTATGGATTTCTTCATCTTCCTTTATGGGATCTCATGCCCTTAAGTAAAGCCTTCCAAAAAAAAATAGCTTTTTAAGGAATTTGATTATCCTTTGCATATCCACTCCTTAATTTCATCTTAGAATTAAATGAATAAGAATCCCATCCTTGTATGTGTACACATACTTCATGAAGAGACGCTTTTCTCAAGATGTGAACCTCTCCAGTAAGCTGGCCATACAGTTTGCGGGTATACCTGTACAGATAACCGGTGCAGGTGAAACGGAGCATGTATGCTATCAAAACTGCAGTTATGTCATAATTTAATAGCACACATGCTCCAGTTTACCCGTTCAGGCATACCGCAGCGTGTATGGCCAGGTTTACAGTTAAAGGGGTTTAGGCTGAGATTAACCATCTTCTTTACCTCCAACTTAGGTTTGGAATTTAAAAAACCCTTTTAAAAGGATATTTATATAGATAGAAACATTCCTTGTAGTTTATTGAAATTAGTTTTAGTGATTTTCGAAATTGAATAAAGAAATTGGGCTGTTAGTTTAGAGAACTTGGCTTTAAAGCTGTATACATAACCGCCACCTTGAGTCTAACAGACAAATAACACATTTTGTTTAATAGAGGATGTCTGGGTTTCAGAGGTTTATACATGAGAGAGCAGTATTTTGATTTCATGTTTGTAGATAATTCTATAACTTATTTCTTGTTTAATAAAAGTGACTGTTTAGGTTGAAAGCAAAAAGGGCTTGGTCGTGGAAGCCTGCTTGTATTTCCCTTTCCCCAGGTGGTGCTCTAAAGCCGCGTTTACACAGCAGTTTGCAACTAAAAAGTTTACAACTATTAGGTTTGTTTGCAACATTTTAGTTTCAGACTTTTTAGATTGAAATTGAAACAAAGAAGTTCCAAACAAGCTTTGTTTGCGTTTTAAGTCAATAAGTGTTTCAAACTTTTTATTTGGATGGCTAGTGTTATTCAAGATGTGGAGAGTGGAGGACGTAATTGCAGCTGCAAGTGCTTGTTATATTTTGGCTACTCAAAGAGCACCAAGAAGATACTGGATAAGACCGTTGCTACGAGCAAGAACCAGATATAGTGGCATTGCACTATATTTGGTTACACAGAAGATCTGAACAGGGATGATATTTATCCAATGTCGGGAGAATTGCAAACAGATGGCAGCTTTAAAAACGTTTTGAGAATGGCAAGCAGTGACTTATAGCATTTGATACTTCAAGTAGGACCAAAAATTGCTAAGACCGCCACAAACTGGCAATTAGCCCTTCCTGTAAAAGAAAAACTGGTATTGACAATGCGTTTTTTAGCCAGTGGAGATTCTGAATGCAGGGAGGGAGAAAGTTTGCAACTTTTGGTGCACATTTGAGTTTCAAACAAAGATCAATAGGAAGTTTCAGTATTTTACCGACTACTAGTGGAAACATGAAATTCGGTTTGCAAATCGATAATTTTGTTTGAGTTAAGTTTGCAACAATTTTATTTACAAATCGTATTTTAAAAAATTTGAAACTCTTCAAAAGTTGTAAACTTTTTAGTTCCAAACTGCTGTGTAAACGGGCTTAATAGCGTAGGGAGGGAAAAGTCTGTCCTACACGAGAGTTAGTGAATTGGCAGCACGGGAAAAACTAGCAAATGGGGTGGGGAGCCAATGAGAGCTCAAGACTAGCCCCCTACACAAAAAAATGGGAGGAAAGTGAATGAGAGCTTGAGATTTTGGCGGGTAATAGGTCATTGCTCGACCATTACACGCCAAAATCTCAAGCTCTCATTCACTCTCCTCCCATTTTTTTTCTCGATTTTCCCAAGCTATCAGAGTTAAAAAGTATAATGTGTTTACTATAGCTTGTCGTTTGTCCAAACAAACAATTTCGTCTTGTTTAAAAGAGATGTTTGTTAATGTGTGCTCTCGTTTATCGTATAAAGTTTGTTCCAACCACACTTGTTTTGCTAATGCACATGGCACATGCGTCGTACAGTTTGAAACTAGTTTGAGGTGTGGTTGGAATAAACCAATAATACTATCCACACAATTATTGTAATAATAAATAACTCCAACTCCGCAATAAAGCATTCATAATCCATTGGTTGTCTATTGTTGAGGGGGGGGGGGCTGGACTCTCTTATTGGGGGGGGGGGTCCGGGGACCCTCCCCGGGAAAATATTTGTAGTTTACATTACTTTTAAACGTCTTTTTAGACTATTCCAAGAGCATCTAAAATGTTATTTTATGCAAATAAATTTAAGTTTTTTGTGAACGGGACATGCGAAGACCTGGGTATTTTATTTAAACAAAATTATATTTTAATAATATTTTATAATTAAAAGTAGTACATTAAAATATAAAAGATTAATGTTTTATTTTAGTAGCCAGTAAAATAAATTGGTACATTTTGAAAATATTTTAGTTACGTGAATGTTTTGAGTTCAACAGAAATTAGCTGATAGTATTAGGTTAAAAATAAAAATAGTTGGGTAGGTATCTACAACAGTTTGTAACAGTCCAGTCAAGAAGTACAAAAAATAATAGTCTTCCTTGCGAAAAGTCGGGTATATACAATTTTTTGGATATGTTGCTACGACCAATGCCGCAAGTAAAATTCCAAGTTTGCAGAAAAGAAAATCTTGTTCAAGAAGAGTTATATCGAAAAAACGTAGACAGTTTCGTTCTTTTATTTGGTTTTGCTCAATATCTCTGTGCCTATTCAACGGAGAGCAAAAGTAGTATTATTATCAATATTGTAGAGGATAAACTTTTCTACAACTTCTTTAATCATAATTGTTTTCTATTTTATTTTCTCTTTTTAAAACATGTTGAAATTAAATAGATTTGGTGAAATAGATCTTTAACACTTCATAGCTGTGCCTCTGTTGGTTTTATTTTTATTAAAAAAAAATGTTTGTCTCGAAGAATAGATAAATATAGAATCTTTCCCGACCTAAAATTTAAATTTTAAAATTACGTTTGCGAGAGGATTGTACGTGGACGCTTTGACGGACAATATTCCCCAATGAACTTAACCCAGCTCTGGCTCTGAGCACTAATAAAAGGAACAGGTATACCAAATTTCAATGTTGCCCCTATCAATATTGATAATAACTACTTTTATTTTACTCTTCGATACATAGGGACCGAGGATATAGGGAATAGGGACAGAGATATTAATAACCTCAGAGGAAGGAAGGGTTCCCGCTTCCTTGCTCTGAGTTAATAAATAACTCTGCTGGTGTAGGATTTTTTTTCTGCAAACTTGTTCTTTTACTAGTTACTAGTGGCATTGGTCCCAACAACATATCCAAAAGTTGTAGATGTAGATACCCGACCTTTTGCAATAATTTTTGCTTATTGACTAGACTATAATCCTAGTTTAAAAATAAAATGTAATATACATTTCGATGAAATATTTTTAATAAATAAATGCCACTAATTTATTTATTAAACACTGCAGCAACAATTGACAGCAGAAAGTAGAAGTAGAAACGAAACTGACACTGACAGTGAACTTCCGGGGTCCGGGAAAGCGAGAGGAATGTGTAGTGTGTAGGGAAGAGGAGGGGCCCTCCCTGTAGCGGTGGTAAGATTTTGGGGGCCGCCCCGAAATCTCTTAGTGGGGGCCCCTCTACGTCTCTCACCATTTTTTTTTCTCTAATTAATACACTACACTTTATAGATGAACAAGTGTTGGAATGTATCCCTAAGTAATGAACTTTATTCTGATCTAAACAACAGGAATTATTATCTATATTATAAAATTCTCGTGTCACGGTTTTTAATTCCAAACTCCTCCGAAACGGCTTGACCGAATTTTTTGTGTATATTCGGTTGGTCTGAGAATGGGTTCCAAAATTCCTAAATAGTTTTATTTCCAAAGCCTTTTAAGGATAAAATCAGGACTATATTATATATTACACATCATTAATTCCATTGGTAAGAATATAATACTCTCCAAATCGTAGTTTGGAGTCTATCTATATATTTAAAAAATAGCCAATAGAAACTAAGTTGTATAATAATAACTAACAATGCTAAAAAAAGGTATAACAAATAAGAAAACAAACGTAGACAAAACCAATTAGACTGGGAAGTGATTGAACAATCATCAACCATGATAGTGCATTAATTGAATTACCAGTCTCTTCTCTCAATACGACAGTTGCACCAGTAAATATTTAATAAAACTCTATATAATAACTCTAATAATGAAATAATAAATACTCGATTTTTCGAGCAGCAGTGTTAGGTTTAAGCACCCCAATCAAAAATTAAATCGGTCAACAATTGCGGACGCCATAAGAGCTCAGTCATTTTTTTTTTTTTTTTACAAAAAATTAAATTTAGCTCTATTTAAGGTAGAACCGATAAAGGTACGACAAAAAGTCATTTTTTTTAACTTTTCGGATTTATCCAGTCGGTTTGGGCCAATTTCCGACCAAACGCAAAAATCCTCGAGTCTCTAGGTGGTCTAGAAGTACCCAAACATTTTGATTAGCGAGTCTGTGGGGTTTGTTTACGGTGGGTCAACCTAATTTTTTTTAGGTTATTTTTTATACATTTTTTTAAATAAAATTGTTAATAACTTTGGTTCTACTCAATATTTTTAGATGAAACCAAGCCTACAAATTGCGCAACATGTTTGCGCACACTCCTGAAAATAAAATAATCGATTTCATTTAGCCAGTTTTGCGCCTATAAAGTCTGACTGGGGCGACAGACATACATACATTCCACATACACGAAAAAAGTTAAGGCCGGATTCGGTTTTCGGAATGTGTAAAATGAAAAAGTATCCAAAAAAATTTCAATTCTGACCAATGTACAGACAAAACTTGAATTTGATATATAAAGATGCAACCTTGTAGGTATTGTTTTTGTTTGCTTACATCGGAGAAACTGTCAAATAAGTTACCTTTTTTCTCACTGCTAGAAGCTAGCACCACCTGGAGACTTATTCTGTGGAGACAGCACTTTGCTCCTTCTACTCCTTCTCTACCATCAATAAACTCATTTGTTTTGGTTTCAGTTTCAAGTTGCAACAAAAACATGCATCTGTTTCAAATTTGAAGGAATTACGGAAAAAACGCTCCAAATTTTAATTTTTTTAAGTAGTAGTTGTAATAAAGAATTTACAGAATCGTGCTTGCAATATTTAATTTGTTTATAGTTAAATATGTTAAATTCGGAAAATAATTATTTTATTGATAAAAATATAAACTATTCCAAGGACTTAAATTTAAACTCTTTAGATAGCGACACTACTGGTAAGGCTGTAGATTTGTTTATTGAGGATCAATTTATTCGTGCACTTACGTCAAATGATGTTGGACAGGTCGAAAAATTGATCGTTAAAGGTGTTGATATCAATCTAAAATCTCGTAACAATTTCAGTTTTTTAACTCTTGCATCATCGCTGGGATGTTATGCTTTGGTTCAGATTTTAGTTAAATATGGGGCCGATGTTGTTGATAATCACAATAACATGACTCCTATCTTAGCTCTTTGTTGTTCTTCTAGCAAAGATGAAGACGAATTATTGCGATGCATGGATCTACTTTTACTCAAGGGAGCGGATGTAAATTCTTGTGATTTTAATAGAGTCTCAGCCTTGTCACATGCTGTTAAAAACAATCATGAAAAACTTATTCTTAAGCTGTTATCAAAAGGCGCTGACATAAATATGACTGATGATTATGGCTGGTCACCAGTGTTTTATGCTGTCGTTTCTTGTAATATTCATCTTTTGTGGTTACTTAAAGATTACAGTGCCAACATCCTTGTCTTAGATAAAAGAGGTCGAACTTTAGTAGATATTGCTCTAGAAATGGAGAATGATGATATCATTGAGCTGCTTAATGGTAGCCGTAACATTGACAATTGGTTTGCTCAATTTAAAACTGAAGTAAAAACCAGTGGAAATGTATTTACACAGATTCAGCAAGAGCTGCCTAGCAAGGAGGATAGGCTTTCTGGATTTGGCAAGGAAATTTTTAATATTTTGACTGCTGTACAGCTCTGTCACCTTGAGACAGAATTTCGGGATCACAATTTTGGATTTGGACATCTTTTAACAGCTGATGACTCTAAGCTTAAGGCTATCGGTGTGCATTTCTGGTTTGAAAGGCATAAAATCATTCATGCTGTAGAAAAATTTCATGAATATCCTTGGAGTACCAGTAGTTTTACTGTTGTTTCACCTTATCAAGAACTGGACTTTCAAATAGCTCTACTGATGGGAACAATAGTTAGACAGATATATGTAATTAGTGTATCTACATTCTGGTGGGCTCAACTTAAAAGAGACATGCATGAAGACAGAGCACTTCTTGAAACCCTTAAAGATGGATTAGAAGTTTTATGTGCCTGCCGTAGAAAGTTAAAAATATTACAGAGTATATTCAATAATGTTGACAGAGAATGCTCTACTATTCCATCAGATTTAATAATATTCAAGGCAAATAATAACAACAACATTGTAAAACCTATAATATGGGTTACTGTTTTAGGTACACTTATATATAAAACCAACTTATGTTTTAGAATACTTGACTGTTTGAAGTTAAGATAATTTTACTACTGTACTAAAAGCACAATCTAATTTAATATTTGATTGCTGACTGAAAAAATAACAAAAAAACAACTTGTAAAAGTGCAATAATATTAGAATTACTATCTTTACTTATATGTAATTTTATTGTGTTGTGACTGTGTAAAAAAAAACACATTTAATATTTAATTCCTTTGATTGAAAAGGAACAACTAAGTGAAAGTTTAATTTTTTTTTAAATATCTTTATTTAACCCATTCAATGCGGGTGGATCCATGCCATGCTAACACGCCTGGCAGGTGGGTCCAAGCCCTCCCTTTCAGCCCTCTGTAGCTCTATTCTCCGTGCCTCGAGTAGAACCATCTTGCAAGGCTCCGTCAGTCCCGCTCACGTTTGTATCCACAGTGGATCCAAACATTTTTTTTTTTAAATTTATTTTTAAATTAACTTTTAAAATCGTTTAAATATATATACAGTCACTAAGGTAGGTTCATGAATTGGATTACGCATTGAATGGGTTAAATATCTTTTGTTTAATTTTTACTTCATACAGTTTGGAACATCCACACAATTGGCATTCTTGACGCTGTAGCAAACCTCTGGTCCGTGGACATAATTATTTTTCTTTACACTATCTGAAATCTGTATTTGCGGCTTACTGTCTGATAATAATAAACTTGGTATATGTAAATACTGTATGAGTAGATTGCTTTATTCTTAAGGAATGGGATATATTCTTTGTTCGGCAAATACTGAATGTTTGAATGGAGTACATATCACCACTATCATATCTTTGGATAATTTGACCTGACTTCCATTCGAAGAGTGGCAAGCAGTGGGATAGACCAATAAATTAATATTGTGATGAGTTCTCCATTCACTTGCTCAAATTCTGGATTAGATTGGCGAATGCTGCATGTGTGGATGGGCCTTTATACAATATTTAAATTATTTATAAAATAAGGGAAAACATAATATAGGGATTTAGGGGACTAGGTTAGCCGAATGGTTGACATACTTGCCACTCCGTCTGAAACCTTGGTCAAAATACCAACATATCTGGTGATTTCTAATCCCAGCGAGATGAGACATGATTTACTCTGATGATAAAATTGAATAGTTGAATAAAGTGGCCAGATCCTTGCCCTGTTATAACATAAAGATGTGTGTGATACTATAGGATTATTATTATTAGGTGTACGTCCCTTAGTAGAAACAGCAAAAAAGGTAATAATTATAATAAAATATTCATAAAAATGTAAAAGATTAATTACCAACCTTTTGTTATAGGATTTTCTCTTTTGACATCTTATTTTTTTAATTCTAAGAATTAGTATTCTATTGTTGTTTATTTGTAAAAAATATTATGTTAATAAATATACATACATATGCAGTGGAATCCCTCATATCCGATTCCTCGGTATATATTTAATTATATAATTATAATTGTATTATTAGTTAATATTATCTCTTAAGAAAAATCATTATTTGCTTAGTTAAATGTATTGAGTGATATATTTGGTTGTCAAATTATTTGTTATTAATTTTCTTATTTTATTAAGAATATTCCCTCATATTCTACTTTCAAAAATTAAGTACTATATTTTTTATTTTGTTTTTAAAACTCGTTATGTTTATATATTTTTGTGATTGGGCTCACTAGATTCAGAGTAAAAGTATTTCCGTCATTGTTTTTCTCTTTTACCCTTACAATTCTCGTTTGAATGCTCCCTTGATAATATTTGTTGTCATTGCCGATCTCACAGGCTCATTTATCAATTCATGTAATAATTAAATTCTATAAATAGAGTCCGTCAGATGAACCTTGGAGTGTGCCTACCTTTAACATCCATTATACGTAGAATGTTTAGATATTTAATATTTTATTTGATTCATTTTTAATTATATTTGTGCTTGTTTTAAGATCTTTAATTGTTTTGTTTTTTTAAATATTTAAGTATTTAAATACTTTAATATTCCATTGTTAGATGTTAGGTACTTATTTTTTATTTACCTTAAATGTAAAATATAAACATACTTATATTGACAGTTTATTAATTTTTTTTTCAATGTTAATTACCGCAGTTAGGAAGTTATAAATTGAGGAAGTGCTTACATTCAGTTATAAATAATTGTTGAATGAAACCTAAGATTACTAAACTGGTTTGTGGCCACATATTTATCAGCAGAATATAGTTTCTTAAGAGTTCAACTCAAGGCATTTACTTAAAGAAGTATAGTCAGAAACTTTGAGTTTTGTATTATTTTGCTGATAGTGGTGCCATTTGGCTAATACTGCAGCAATTACTTTTACACTTTTTTTGTACTAACACTTTTATCTTTTCTTTAAATTACTCTTCTAAGTATGATAAAAATTTGATTATTTATTTGGCAGTAGGTGCTGCTGTCACCACAAAGATGGTTTTATATTGATTTCAACAGGTAACCCCGCTTGAAATTGGAATGGACTTAAACAACCACTTTCGTTGTCCAGTCTGATCACATTATTATTATGGAATTTGCTTTAATGCTCACAACTGACCTGTTATCTGGGAGGGTGGTTCCTCTATTGGCCTGGGTGAAGTTTTACAATTTTAAGTTTAATTTATTCATTAATAAGAAACTAAGGGTTGATATTCTACTTACAGTCCAGACTGTAAGGATTAGTCAAGACTGTTTTGATATCATTTTTGTAAAGCTTTTTTTTATGACTTGTAGATAAATAATGTAAACATTATGCAGATAATTTTTAAATTTTGTAACCCAAAAACTGACTAAGTTATTGCCATTTTTATTTTTTTTACAACTTTCTTGACATACACAAGCAACACTATCTCTGGGCTGCACCATTCTTTTAGCTATATCTTGAAACTACAACGTTTATGTCAAAAATAAAAATATTGTGCTTGAAAAAAAAGAAGAATATTGTTGTTCATGTTAATTTTTAATTTTTCATAAACGTAGTAAGTATTATAGAAAAAAATATATCTTGTGATGACACAAAAATTGGTTTAAAAAATGATTTTATATATGAACAGGTGATTTTAGAAAATGTCAAAAAATGTACAGTTTGAGCATCCAAAATATGTCCCAAAACTGTCCCTACTGGATATGCTAATATGCTATGGAAGTCCCATATATATAAGAAGGCCGGACATGGGGTCAGCCATAAGGCATCCAGAAGCAAACTTTCTACCTTCCTCAGGATGTGCCAATGGACCATGTGACTGATCCTGTGAATATCCTAGGACCTAGGGACCAAATCATACTACTTGGAGTATGTAGTCTGTGTAAGTATGTGGAGCTAAAATTACTAGAGTTGGGACAACCGACTAGAAAAAACAACCGTCGATTCAGGAAAAAACAATCGTCTGAATTCAATTGACTGAATTGACAATTGACAGTTTCATAGCGGGAATAGGGTATATGAATTAAAATATAGACTGAGTCTGAACCCTCAAGTTGAATATTTCAATCGGATGTTTTTGTTTTTAATTTAAGAGGGGTAGGGGAGGGGAACAACGGTGAAGGGCTCAGAGCTGAGGAGGGGTGAGAAGGCGCATGACACTCATTATCTCGTTATACACGTCCGAATTACAACTCCAAACTACAGACTTATATCAGTTGAATGAAAACTAGATATCCACAACCGAATGAATGAATATTTTAAAACAACCGATTTGTCGACTGTTTTCAGTTGATTGGTTTCCAACTCTAAAAATTACTGTGCCAATTTTGAAGAAATTTGGCATGCATATAATAAAAATCATGACCCGAGGTTAAATCAAGAAATAAATTTTAGGTTGAAGTTTGGGGCGTTGTTCCCTAAAAACTCTGAAAACAGGACAATTATTTCTTGTAAATGGTTCCGACGATTTTGATTGATAAAATTATTCAATTTTTTAAAATTCATATTAAGGAAATTTTAGTTTCCAAGATTTTGCAGAAAATCGAAATTACTTGTTCAGCATTTTTGCTGGTCTTATATTATTTCTATGTGTTTAATAATAAACACATTTAAAACATATATTTGTGTTAAGTATTAATTTTCCAAGCTCGCCTTTTAGATTTATCAAATTGAAATCCAATGTCAATATTTTTGGGCAACACTGATTTATTTTCCTGCAAAAAAGCGGGAACGCGGGAAACTGAGAGACTATTTATATTTATATAGCAGTGAAGTGATAATAATAAAATATAAAGTGATAGTGGAATTTCTTGCGGCGCGGGATATTCCTCAAAATACTACTTATTTACTATTAGTATTGGCTATTACAATAGTTTTTAGTTTTGAGGGGTTGGTTCGTTGCCTTGTAATTTAATTAGTTTGCAATGTCAAAACAACCTACATTGTTTAACTTTTTTTCTAAATCTCCTAACATCCAAAAGAAATTGCAGCCCGAAAAGAAGACGTCGAATTCTACCACTACCAGTCCAGCTTCACAAGTGAAGGAGAAGAAATCCGTATCGAAAACTCCTAAAACACCTGCCAATAAAGAAAATGTTAAGAATGGATTGGCTTCGAGTAAAACAAAGAAAGCTAGAAAACGAATTATTACTGAAGGTACCTTGGTTAATTTTCTATGTCCTTAACTCATATATGTTTTACCTTTCTCATTTCTATTGGTGATAAAGACAGGTTCACAGGTATCCAGTTTAGTGTTGTAAAGTATTGTAATTGAGTCGATTTAACTCCACTCGAGGCGACTGGTTCAGTACTTATGTAGTTTATTACAGTAGAGTTGAACATGCGTTCACACGCAGCCGATTGTTTGATAGGGCTGATTGACGGGAGTCGGATCGGCCTTTAGTTTATAACTATAATTATAATTAATTTATTAACGTAAAAGGGATTATGCTGAACGTTCTTTGAGCATTTTTTCCCCTTTTACACATGCAAAACTAAGTATAATACTGGTTTGTAAGTATTCATGGCAAATCTGCAGAGATAAGGTGGAGGAAGACCTTAACTAAAGAATTGACCAGGTTTTACTGAACTCGATTATTGACTCATACAATTGAGTAATACTCAACCAGCCGTATTATAGTAATTAATATTATTTTACTAAACTACTTTATGATGAGCATGGCTTGAGGCATACTAAACCTTGTACTTACAGTTTGTTTTATTTGCCTTTTATTCATTCTATATATTGTAAAGATAATATTTAATTTATACTAAGGGATACTATTACTTCTATTACACTGGAGAGGTAATATTCCTTTGTCTAAATCAGCAGTTCTCAACCCACGTACCCCTATTTTGTATAATTAACTGAGCGTACCCCCAAAAAACAACCCCTTATAGATACTTTTTATATTAAATGAAGTGTCGTTTAACAACTGATAATATTGCTCCATCATAGAAACAGTTGTAAATTGGTAATTTTAATTCCAAACATGATTTTTTAATTGACATTTTACTAAAAAGGTGGCACTTTTTTACTTTAGCACCCCCCTTGGTTTTAAACAATAGTCTGCCCTACAAAAGTCTCAAAGGTTTGTGTGTTTGTCTCCCCAAGACATTGCGACTCCTGGGGCAGTTTTATATTTAATATTCCTTTATCTTAATAGTTGATTAGACTAAGGGATATGATCCATTTATATACACAAGTGTGATATTCCTTTGTCCCAAGGTATATTGGAATAAATATCCCTTTGTCTTAATAGTAATTTGGACTAAGGAATATATGCTACTCTGTATAATGTTCCTTCGTCTAAATAACTATTAGCACAAAAGGATGTAGGGGGGTGCTAAAGTAAAAAAGTACCGTTTTATTTATTAGACAGAAAAGTAAACACAACCTTTTTTTAATTCGCCGCGTACCCCTTACACATTTTCGCACAGGTTGAGAACTGCTTGTCTAAATAACTTGGAAAATGGAACATCATTTGAGGCGTTCCGAATACGAAGGGCGAACTCAACATACAACATTTTTTTTTTTTTTTTTTCCTTACCATCGTTTAGGGTCTAAGATTAGGCTGTAAAGTTTTTTTTGTTGAGTTCGCCTTTAATTCCACTTAAAATTACTGGTTTAAACTTGTAGGAGAGGTTTGAATCGTCTATAAGTAGGCGGATACGAAGGGCGAACTCCACATCTAACTCCCCAAGTCCCCCCACTTCTCTTATAAAAATTCTATGACTGTTAATATGCTTTTTTGTTGAGTTCGCCCAATGCTTTAAAACATTAATTTCAATTTTTCTCAAAATCACCATTTGTTGAGTTCGCCCTTCGTATTCGGAACGCCTCATTTGTAAGATGACGCTTTTAGGAGGGGCAAATGTTTTATAGTTTAATCTAATTTTCTTAAAACTATGTGTTGACTTTTGATAACTTTTTTTTTTTTTATGCCGGTATGTTGGCAACTTCGGCCATAGGTCTCCTGGCTGCCCAATATAATGCAGCTTTCTTAGACCAGCTTCTGTCGTCTATCTTATAGTTTGATCTGATGCAGGACATGAGTCGAGATGCGAATCTGTCATTTCTTCACTGGTGTCACAGATTACACATCCTTGGTCCATAACCACTCCTATTTGACACTGATGCTTTTGGTAGGGATGGGTGGAACGGAAAGTAACTATAAAAATAACTAGTTCCTGTGTTGGAACGGTTCCAATCGTTCCAAGATTTCATGGAACTACGTTATTTTTGGAACGATTTTGAAATTTTTATTTTATATTAATGTCTATTTTTATTTATTTAATAATTTTTTATTGCTTGAATTCAATACAAATTTGTTACACCATTTTTTTTAAAAAATAATATATTTTAAGTGATTATGGGACAAAATAATACGAAACGTAACTAATGAAAGAGGAAACGGGAAGGAGCAAAAGCAGACATCAACGAAACTAAACAACTAACTTGAAGGGAACGTAAAAAAACTCGCTTCGCGTGGAACGAAAACGAGTTTTCGTTCCTCCAAGTTCCAGGCTTTGAGAATCAAAACGAAACTGTAACTGTAACTTGCACGGAGGGAACGTAAAAGATTCGTTTCGTGTGGAACGAAAACGAGTTTTCGTTCCAAGTTCCAAGCAAAACTAGTTCCACATCTAACCAAGCTGGAACGAAAAAGTAATAGGTGTTATCGTTGTGCATGTCTTGGTCTTGAATAGTAGAGTAGAGTAATGGAGTGGGGATGAGAGCTCGAGTCTCGGAACTCTTTCTGTTTCAGAGACAATGATGCCTCTTTGCCGCTTTTTTTTCTTTTAGTTCCATAGTCAACTTCCACTTGTAGCTTTCGCCATTCGCCACTCGTTCGTTTATTTTAGTTTCGTTTATCGCTTTAGTAAATAGTTAGTAAATTATACAAAATAAACAGGTTAAATATAATTTTACACTTAATAATATTATATTATGTTGAGTTTTATGATCTCGTTATGAAAATAACAATCAAATCAAATAAAGAGATCCTAATAGTATTATAAATATTTGTATTTTATTTCTACTTTTCATCGTCAGTGAAGAGTGGAACTATTTAATAAAGAAACGGTAGATTGTGGAACGAACCTGGACTAGACTCAGGAACACGTGAAGTACAAGAGAAACTGTTTCTTGGGAACAAACTGAACCGTTCTAAAAATAACTAGTTCCTGGAACTAGTTATTGGTTTGGAACGAAACGTTGTAACTCGTTCCACTCATGGAACCGTTCCTCCCATCCCTAGCTTTTGGTGGCATGGTAATCATGGCCTCTTAATGTACAGAAACATACTGCTTGAGTTCTTGGGAGAGCAGGTGGGATCAGGGCCGCTAGGTTCTTTTAATGCTTCCCACTGCTTACCTGTTGCCTATGTGGAGTGCTCTTCTTTCATCTCATGGCGTAATGTCATTTTAATCAGTCTTTTAGCTTCACTTTGCACTAATGGTGGTTCTTGCTGGTCTTTATTAGATCCTTCCTGAGCTAACTGATCTGCTTGCTCATTTCTATATATTCCGCTGTGACTTGGGATCCACTGCAGAACTACTGCCGTTCCTCTATGAAGGAATTGGTCAATTAGGCATCTGCAGTGATTTACACTCAGTAAATCACTGTTGGTGTTGCTTACTATTACTACGTTCACACATCGTTTTGAAAGCATTTCGGATCCAATTCGTTTTCAAAACTATTTGCGTTCACACAACAAATAATACAGGTGATCGGAATATTTGTTTTCGATATTTCATAACAGTGGCGTCACGAGTAAAATCTTCTTTCTAGTTAACTAAATATATCCGCGAATTATTAAATTTTATTTACAATTTATAAAAAGTTTTTACAGGTTCTTTATAGTACTAACTTTTGTTTAAAAATGTTTTTGGAGTTAAAAAAAAAAGAAACGGAAGCTCACGAAAACAAAGAACTTAAAAAGGGGAAAAGAGTAAAATAACCTGATATTCTGATATCTTGATCCCCTCCACGACCTGTTCATACAAGTGTTTTGAATTTCGATCCCCCGTTCCGATCATGTATTTTTGGTGGTAACCCGATACGATCCATCGATCTCCGTTCGAACGGCGTTTTGAACTAGTAGATCGTTTTCAAAACAATGTGTGAACGTAGTATATGACAGTTATTGCAGCTTGGGACTCCATCAGAAATACTACTTTACTGTCTGTCCTGACTTGTGATGAAGTGAACAGGCCAAGAAAAAAAATATCAATGAATAATTTTCCTGAACATAAATTTATAATATGAGACAAAATTTAATGTTGAAAGCCAACACTGTCATCATTATCATAGAACAACTTACCCAGTACCACTTAAAATTGAATCCAAAAATATTGGAATGGATATTTTTTTTATGTATTGAGGTTGGATCCTGAAGTGGGTAAAAAATGTGCAACTCTCAGTTCAGTGTGGGCAACGTTTCGACCTCACCGGTCCTTATCAAGCCTAAAATACAAATTCTTTATTTTTATTTATAAAGTTACATACACTGTGTCCCGTTCTTCTGGATCACATAATCACAATACAATTTTAAGTTTTTGGTAGTTTTCATACTACGGAAAGTTTAAATTTTAATTTAAATCAAATTATAATTATTACAGGAGACCCGTGGTTCAAATCCCGGCGCGGGAGTGTATTTTTCACTGTCTGTTTCCCGTAGTAAATAATAATTATAATTTGATTTAAATTAATCATAATACAGTGTAACCCCTCTTAACCGGCCACGGATCAACCGGTCCTCGGATTAACCGGCCTATTATGATTTTTTTTTTTTTTTTTTTTTTTTTTTTTTTTTTTTTTTTTTTTTTTTTTTTTCGTACAACTATATGTAGTTGTATCACTATAGTCAATGCAGATACAATTAAAAACAAAATATTAGATGGCAGGTGGCTCAAACATTGATTGTTTGACGGCATTTCCTGGTAAATAAAGGGGGGTCACGTGATGTGGTGGACAAAATAGGAGGTCGTTTGATTCTATGACTACACATTTCTAGGAATCAATTAACATCTCTGTGATTCTTTTTTCTTCACCTGTTGCTTTGTCGGAGCCTTTCTCCGAATTTCGTTACAACAAATTTCTTGAGGATAAGAGGAGAGAGGACGTTACTCACTCAGTTGTGTGCTTGCCTTTACAAAAAATAAGTTATAAAAAAATTAGGTAATAAAATAAGTTGCAAAAACGTCTTAATTGTTTTTTTATTCATGACATATGATAAAATATATAGGTTCTTTTTGATTGGTTCTATTTTTCACGAGAACCTCGTATCAACCGGCCAAACGGGTAACCGGCCAGGTCCTGGTCCCGACCAGGCCGGTTAAGAGGGGTTACACTGTATATAAATTTAAGAAAAAATAAAAAATAAAAACCCTTGTCATAAATACATAAAAATAATAATCATAAGTAATTACCTAGTTTAAATCTCTTGTAGACGTAGTATCTATCTCAATTTATGTCTGTTAACAGTCAGTTCAACAAATTAGTTTTGCTTCGTCTCATATTATCTATAAACAATAAATTAATTAAAAACTGTGTCAAAGCTAATAAAATTCCAACTGGTTCATTAAATGGAAGGAAAAAGAACCAACAAACGTAATTATACACATACCCTCCCTTTAGATACTAATGTCGTAATAATGATTATTACAACGACGAAAGTATCTAAAGAGAGGGTATGTGTATAATTATTTGGGCAATTTCGAAAGGCTAAAATCACTTATATGGTATATCCATCTATCAGTGTTTCCCATGCTAAATTGGGAATTTTACCCATCTATATTTATTAATTGAGGAGGGTACATAATAATGTAAAGCAGTGGTTCTTAACCTTTTTTAGTAACTGAGGCCCCTTTTAAATCTCAAAAAAATCATCCTCAAAACCCTTGCCGAGGGTGATGTCTCTGTCTATCCATTGTACTTTGGTTTATATCCCCCGATCGGTTCACAATGGAGAAAATTTGAAATACTGGCAGAAGTTTTTGACCCACACATAGGAAAAATATAGAGAAGTTAAACATTTAATAGGCGCAATGTGCAAGAATGTGTTTAGCTCAATTTTTTTTATTTATTTGTATTGCCCTGGATCCACTCTACCCGCTGAATTATTTCTTTATTTTTATTTTTTTTTAGATTCTGATGATGAGAAGAAGGATTTTGAAGATGAAATCAGTCCTGGTAAAAAGCTAAAGGATATTGGAATTGATAGTGAAGATTCTGGAGATGAATTTGTACCAGGTTACTTTTAGCTCTTGTATTTTTTTTTTTTTTTTTTTTTTTTTTTTTTAAGGCCAAAGATATTTAACATTTTCTATTCTTAAATTGAATGAATTTGTTTGAGAGGAAGATGTTTAAAAGCATACAATTTTGTTGATAAATAAAAACGAATATTAATAAAACCTATTTTTATTTTATTTTTATTTTTTATTTTTATAATCAAATTCAGCAGCATAAATATTTAGGAGATACCTACTCACTTTTACGTATAACATAATATGACACTTTTTAGTTTCTCATATAGTATAAAGAGAAAGATTAAGATTTAATGGATTTTCTTGTTTTAAGGTCCTCAAAGCCCAAAAAAGTTGTTTTAAAAACAACCTGTCAAAAAGCTCCTATTATTATTAAATATTTCTTTTTTTAAAAACTTTTATTTAACTTGTAATGTTTGTATGTATGTATGTATGTTCGGGTCAAATCTTGCAACTGAATTTTAAAGCAGTTATCCTCAACCGATTGAAATGAAATGCATTCTGGTTTAGTTTGAATGACAATGCATGGTTAGCTAAGTGACATCATTCTAAATCCAATATGGCGGACTAGTTATTTTTTAAGCACACCTATGATATTATTTTCAGCCCTAAATTCTTATTATATGTTATGGTGAACTTAAAAACTTAAAGATTTTGTAGGATTGATAAAATAAACTCTCAATAATTATTTAAACAGCTTCATTTGATTACTTAAGTATAAAATAAAAAAAATAATAAGATAAAATCAGGTGTGAAGAGTAATTTCTTTTATTAATAGAAACATTTACATTATTATTATCTTAAATATAGTCATATAGTGTAGCAAGTAGTCAAATTCTAGTTATTTTTAAATTATAATGGCAAAAAGTCAAGTTGAAAAAATCAGTAGGTAATAATCCCCTATTTTATTTTAGAAGAAAAATTGTGAGTATTATAATATGTGAGATTTTACGGTAATTTAAACATTCTGGGATTTAAATTTAGTATTATAATATTATATCAGAATTTTTCTGACCAATTTTTATTTTTAGTTGAATGTTTAAACATTTTTATTTATCTTCTATGTGTAGATGAAACTGTGAGTTCATCAGATCTTGAAGATGATGCTTCTGCTGATGAACCTGAGCCTTTGACTGAGAGTGATGAGGAAAGTCCTGTTAAGGTATCGACACTTATTTATCAAACTCTTTTGTTTTTGTGTTATTTAGACTAATTAATTTGCTATGGGACAAATAATGGAAGAAACAAATGATATGAGTTTAAACTGATAATGTTAACAAGTGGTATAAGTGTCGCTGACGTGCATTAATGTGAGATGTGATGGAATAATGGAGAAATCCAGCCAGTCCAAGCCAGTCTTTCTAATCCAGTTGAGATTTCACACTCAGTCAGTTTTTGTACAGTGGATGCCATGTAATATAACGAACTACACTAATAACTATAATTGAAATAGTTTGTTATATAATATTTTTTGTTACTCTTAATGTTGTTTTAGAATCAAAATAACTTTGGCTAAATAATTATTAAGAAAAAGGGATGTTTAGTCCAATTTACTTTAGGACAAAGGAATATCCTACTTCTGTTTTGATTAGGGGAGTAACAGTCTAAAGAAGAACATTCCGTACATTTTCTTTAGACTGTTACTTCCCTTTGTTTTTTTTTATTAGGGGAGTAACAATCTAAAGAGTTGCCTTATTGTGTGTTTCAATAAATATCCATGTATGCTTATACTAATAACCTCAGTTGCTTACTTACAGGGAAGGAAACGGAAACGTGAATCACTAGGTTCATCTAAACCTAATAAGAAGCGCATGAGTAGTGCTCCATCTATCACTCCTGCAAAGGAAAAGCTGAAAGCCTTTTCTTCTACTCCTTCTTTCGAGGTACATTAATTAAATTTTTCTGTAATTATGTTTGAACTCAATTGATTTTACTTCTATTTTTTACTGGATTAATGGGACCTAGTTGTATGGACTTGTATGCAGTTCATTGCACTCTTCATGTATATGGAATCATTTTTAGTTTCAACTGCTTCTAAACACTAGCTTACTCTTTTTCTTTCTTTCTCATTTGTCTATTTAGTGCTTTTTTTGTTTTTTCTTCCTTGCACATGACTCTATATTAAGCTAGAAACACTGCTCCTTAAAGTTATATCTCTACTGTATATATTATATATATCTCCACATATCTCTATTATATACATCTCTACTACAATTACAGAAGAAAAGTGTTGAAATTTTATTCTAAATTATCTTATAGCTTAACAGAAATAAAACTCATTAGGCCATTATTTGATTTTATTATTTTCTGAGCTCTTCATTCATTCTTTAAATTGTTGTAAGTTGTTTGTTTTGTTTTATTTATTAGTCACAGGCTGATAATGGTAGTAATGAAATCTGGACATTTATGAAGTATGACTTCCTTAAACCTGATAAAATAAGGGATGCTAAGAGGCGGCGCCCAAATGACCCTATGTATGATCCAAGGACTCTCTATGTACCTGATGACTTTCTTAAGGGATTAACTCCTGTAAGTTTTACTGATTTTCTTGTGTCTTTTATGTAATTTATTTATTTTTATAGTCATGTTTATATTTGCTGATTTTTTTTTTTAATCACAGGCTATGAGACAGTGGTGGGAGATGAAATCTAAAAATTACGATTGTGTTCTATTTTTTAAACTTGGAAAATTTTATGAATTTTATCATATGGATGCTGTTACTGGAGTGAAAGAATTGAATCTTACCTTCATGAAGGTATTTATTTTTTGAAGTGTGTTATTTTATTGACTAAGTTTCTTTTGCCTTGATGTTCATTTTTACTTAGAATTACTGTATTAAGAAAATCTTGTAATTAGCTGGTATGTGTTATCAGATAAACTTTAGCCAAGTGAATTAACAATATATTTGATTGATGAATTAAATTAATATTAATTTAATGTGTACACCTTATTAATTCTAAGTACAAGTAGGAAGAGTTGACAGATATTAAAGGTGTAAGGAAAAATTATTTTCTTAAATAAGAAACATCATTATTTCTTGTTGAAACGTTTCAACTCAATTCAGAGTCATCCTCAGTCAATATATATAATAATAATAATAAGCTTTTATTTACAGAGTAATTACTTAATAGATACAAAGAAAGTTTTCAAGCTACTCCTTGGAAATAATCCGTCAGGAGGGGGTTACACTGCTTGTTTAACAATTTTATTTATTTTATTTTTTTATTTTTATTATTATTATTAGGTAAGTTAGTTTAGGTATTATAGTGATTTATAAGAAAGGTTCTGTAATTAAGTGCAGACTTGAGATAGGAAACAAGGGGGCCCCAGTCACTATTTTTGTTATTTAGCAGATTTATGTACTGTTGCTCTGATAAGTAAGGTTGCTTAAAATGGGTTATTCTAAATTCTTTTAGTACAGGGCAATGTGCTATAAAGTGAAGATTGTCTTCCCTTTGCCTCAGATTGCACATTGTGCACAGCCATTGCTCTTCGCTTCTGCCTCTTCTAAAGTTGAGGGAAAACAACTCCCCTCTTGCCTTGAACAGCAAACTTGTGGTGGCTCTATCTTTAAACTTAGTTATATATGATTGTTTATTAACCATGCATGCATTCCCAGATATTAATAATTTGTTATAGTGAGTGTGAAATGTTGCTGCCTTTGCTTTAACAACAGCCTGACTCTGCCCATTTATTTTTATTTTGTCAATTATATTTTTCCCTCTAATACTAAGTACGTCTGGTTTTGTTGCTAAATCTTTTTCTATTATTTCCCCATGCTTTGAACCCATTCGCTCCCATGCATTCCACCAGCTCAAACCTCTAGCAATTGCTTCTTTTGCCAGAAAGTTAGTTAGTCTGTCCTGACTCTGATTCAGCACTTGTATAATATATTTTAAGTGTATCTCAAGATTTCTTACTATTACAGGTTCAAATCCCGTTTCTAAAGTTACTTGGTAATTTGGTGTATTATTAGGTAAAGCCAATACTCTTTTTACAAAATATCTTAAGAGTTTTTCAGCTTGTTCCACCCATTGATAACCCCATACCTGATTGCCATAATTCATTTTTGCCATGGCTGTTGTGAAAAAGATTTTAGATTTTGTGTCAAAAGGAATATTATTTGCCGAATAAACTTTAGACCATACACTGTTCATAACGAACTTATATGGTAAGTTGTTGATCAAAGTGTGTTGTAAAGCCTAAATTATAACAAAGCGTAACTCCCAGATATTTGTATGAGTTTACTATTTCAATATTATGTCCGTCATACTTCCAATTTTCTATTTGCCTTAGTTTACTTCCCTGTCTAAACACCATAATTTTTGATTTATCTAAATTAACTATAAGATTCCATTTGACACAGTAATTGTATAAATCCGAAATCATTTCCCTCATAGTGACTGGATCAGAGCACAACAAGACTATGTCGTCGCAATATAGTAGGATTTTTATTATTCTTCCATTAATTCTTATACCTCCCGTTAATGCCTCTTCTAAATCATTATTGTAAAGGAGAAATAATAGAGGGCTAAGTAAACAACCTTGCCTTAGCCCAGAAACCGTTTCAAAGCCTTCGGTTGTTCCCTTTGAGCACCATACCACAGACTCTGTGCCTTCATACATGGCTCTTATAAATTTTATCAGTTTATCTGAGAAACCAAGTTTCCTTAATTTATGATACAGAGCAGGTCTATTTATAGTATCAAATGCAGATTTAAAATCTACATAAAATGCATATAGTCTTTTCCCCATTCCTTTAGTAACAATACTGGCTACATTAGTTAGATTAAAGATATTATCTACAGTTGAATATCCCTTCCTGAAGCCCGCTTGGCTTTCGATAATGATTTTATTTTTATCTGCGTAATTTACCATCCTATTCAAAATAATGCCCGTGAGTAATTTAAAGAGGGCATCAAGAAAGGATATTCCTCTATAGTTTGAGACCTGTGATGCATCCCCTTTTTTGAAGATGGGAAAAATTATTGATTTTTTAAAGCTGGCTGGCACATATCCTTCATCGTACATTCTGTTAAACAGTTTTAGAACTATTTGTAAAAAGCTATCTGGGGCATTTTTATAAAACTCTATTGGAATTCTGTCCACGCCAGGGGCTTTGTTAAGTTTAGCTTTCTTTAATGCTTCTTTTAGTTCGTATAGACTGCAAGGATTATCTAGTTCCGGTATTACAACACCATTTTCATGCTCCCCGTGCAGTGGTGGAGGCATGGCTATCTGCAGTTTAAGTACAAAGGTAGTAAACACAAGGACATATTTTTACATTTAATTTTAATTAAGCAGTAGCATTCCCATTTTTCAAAACAAAACAAATGATCTTTTGACTTTTTATAACCTAATAGAAAACCACCTTTACCTCGGCCAAAATTATTAGTACGCTTAGCGTATACCCACATTAGTGTATAGCCATTAAGGAGGTTTTCCATTTTGGTTATAGTTTTTTCTTGACCTGCCATAACATGCGTTTCGGAAAGAGCCAACACATCAAAACTTTTAATATAAGCAATAAAATTTGTATCGCTTAGTTTGCTCCCAAGACCAGCCACATTATAAGCTAAAATATTATGTGAGTTGTTTATATTGTTTGCATAATTACATTTACCCTGAGTATTTAAATTACACTTATAATTATTATCAGCCTTGTTATCCCCTTTTTGTAAATTTAGATCAGGTTTAACAGTTATTTTGTCATCCAGGTAGTCCATGCCAGAATTCCTATCCCCAACCTCCGATTTTCTTTCTTTGGTAACTGCCGAATTGATGCTCCTTAATCATGCTCCTCCCTTGTTTTTCCCAAGCCAGCTCGTCCTGAATCGTTCAAATATCAGCCCTGCATCCATATTTAGTAATTCGGAAAGTTTAAACAGTCCATCACTATTTCTATACTCAAGCTTCAAATCTCTGGTTAATGTTATTCGGTTATCTCTAAGTATAATTTCACCTCCTCGAATATAAAAGTCTGCTTCAGGGTTGACCTTCTGCAGTTCTTTACGTAACATGATCAAGAAGTTTCTCTTCTTCCTTGTAGCAAAGGAGCAATCCCTTGACACTGAGAAATTTTTACCTCGCAGCTTGACACAATTTTTCATGATTTTCTCTATATCCGCATCTTTTGGAATATGCGCAATATGCAGACTTATGTCTACCCGATTGTGTAGAGGGTGAGCTCGGTTGATTAAAATGTTTCCAACCCCAAGATGCTCTAATAGGAAGTCATGGATAATTGCTTGAGAGCTCTTTTCTTTGGTCGCGTGTTCTAATCCTCTAAAAATTACATTGTTTCTCCTTGCCCGGTCCTCCATATCAGTTAGCCGACGTTCAAAATCCTCTTCCGTCTCCGTTTTAGATTCAAGTTTCTTGTTTAACTCTATGTATTTTTCCTTAAGTTTACTTTGCTCCGTTTTCACATTAACGATCTCCACGTTTAGAGCCGTAATAGTTTCCCTTAAACCTTCGAAATCCTCCTCAATCATTTTAGTCAATATATTATTATACTACAGTCTATAAGATTAGAGTTGGCACAATCGAAGGCGGGAAACAACAAACGTGGAGGTAGTTTTGGGGGTTATAAAAAGGGAAAATCAGTGTTGCCATGTTATATTTTTTTTGTGGAACAGGGGTAGAGTAGGGCATTTTTTTCTAAAGTTGCATTCAAGATGGCGGACCAATAGAATCGTTTCCCTCTCAAAATTTTCCCGCTTTCGATTGTGCCAACTCTAATCTTATAGACTTTAGTACTAGTCATATAAAGTTGGTGCTTATTAACATCTAGCTTGCAAAGAGGGCGCCAACGATTTGAAGTTAAAACATTAATAATTATATCAATTTTTATAAAAACAATTTAAAAATTTTTCCATGTTGTCAAGTAGTTACAAAATGTTAAAATCTGTATTATTTTATTTATTATTTTTTAATTATTGTAGCTTCATATTTTACCATTTTGGTAGTATTCATACTACAGAAAAATTAAATTTTAATTTAAATCAAATTATAATTATTATTAACTACGGGAATTCTTTTTTTTTTTTTTGAATTTTTCTCTATTTCCAGTAGTTAATAATAATTATAATTTGATTTAAATTATTATAGCTGTGATATAAGTGTTTTAGTTAAAGTCAAGTAATGAATGGTTGGTAGTTTTTAAATTGTTTTTATAAAAATTGGTATAATTAATAATGTCTTAACATCTAATCATTGACTTTATGGAGGCTAGGCGTTAATACACACCAACTTTATATGACTAGTATAATAATATATTGACTGAGGATGACTCTGAATTGAGTCGAAACGTTTCAACAAGAAATAATAGTGTTTCTTATTTAAGAAAATAATTTTTCCTTAAACCTTTAATATCTGCCATACTCTTCCTACTTGTACAATATATTTGATTAAAATTCTTTTTAAAAAATGAATCTTCTATTACTTACATAAAGAACTTTATGAACTTAATAATATATATATTTTATTTATTTATTTTTATTTTTATTTTCAGGGTGATTACGCTCATTGTGGTTTTCCAGAAATTTCTTTCACCAGATTCTCAGACATTCTAGTGGATAAGGGGTATAAAGTAGCTCGTGTTGAACAAATGGAAACTCCTGATAGCATGAATGAAAGACTTAAAAAGAGTAAGTTTCTTTATTTAAACTGAATGAAAATTCATTACTAATTTGATTTATTTAATCTATCAAATTATTAATGGGCAAGTTAATAAATTATTATATTTTACTTATTAAATAAAAAGAAAAGGCAACATTTTATTTGTTGTTATTTCAAATTTTTGTATTGGGACTAATTGTAATCAATTGTTTTAAATTGGCATAATCTATCTTTTCAGGATTCATAATATTATGTAAGTTGTTCGTATGCAAATGAGATTAGATTAAGTCCAGAAAAAGTAATTTTTTTTATTAAATTAATGTTTAACAATTTTATCTTAAAAAAAAGAAGGGCTTACAGATTTTCAAAAAGAAAAGCAATGAAACCTTCCAAATATCAGAAAATATAAAAAATGGCCTAATATAGCCTTTTACAAAGTTGGTTTAGTATTTTCGGCTCCATGCTTATGCTTAGACTGTTCGCGCCACTTTCTAGTTATTTATTTTCCTTATAAAACCTTCCTTATCTTCCCTCCCTATAAGAAGAATTAATTTACGAAGATAAGGACCGACGGTGCTGCTACTCGGCGGTGCGAGGAAGTAGCGGGAGAGCCCTTACGCCTCCGGACGTAGGAGAACCAGTCTCTCTGTAACAGTGTGGGAGCAGGGACTCACTTCCACCCGCGCCTGTCGCTTTTCTACGCCATTCAAATCATCAAAACCGTAAGCCTTCACACTCTACCTTCATCACCCTAGGTTACCTCTTTTTCTCACCCTCAACCTTAATTCCTTGGCTCCTAATTTCACCCAATTATTTTTCATTATCCAATTTTTTACTGTTTTACTTTCACCCCGTGCAACATTCCGGCAACTTCTCTCCCCCTTGGTACGAAGGCAAGCCAGGTACTCCCTCTTGCCCGTACATGTTTTTGGTCCTTTGGGCCGGATGCAGCATATGCTGTGCATGTTGCACATTAAAATTAATATAAATTTAAAAAAAAAAATTATTTTTTTATTCCAATTTTTATTTTTTTTATGCTATTTAGTAACTCCCCTTTTTATAAGTTTGATTGGCTTAGGAATTTAGGAATCCCCCTTTTACATGTTGAGGAACATATTTTTCATGCTCTGCGTGAATACTGAAAGTTTGGTCGACGTATTAGTTTGCGTCATAATTTTATTTTATTTCGAATAGAGTTTAACTTGTAGGCATATCTCATTGTTTTGCAGTTTGGACTCTGGGTCAAGATAAGCTTAGAAGCTTTATCGCTTGTTTTGTTTTTTTCATGCATAGATCTTTCTGTCATATTATTCTTGGAGAGATTATTTTTATTTTCTTTATTTACCTTGATAAGAGTTTTAGTTGGATTTATCAATATTTTGATTTTGATTGTCAATGTCATCTGGCTTATGTTTATTTACCTTTCGGGTCATTGCTTCCTTTAGGCCTGGTAATCAAATTTATTATAGTTCCGTTTATAATTATTTTTTACTTCCGCCCTACTTATAATTTCCAATTACGACTTTTATTTGTAAGAGTTGATATCTTTTCTCGTTCTAGCGAACTTAATTTAATTTTATTTTTCCTTCAATCACAAGATAAGTGATTCTTTTAGAAATTTATTTTATAATTTCCTCAAAGTAACATTTTTTATTTCACGCTAATTACTTATTTATTATTTAATCTTCATCTGTGGATTTGACTTTACCCTTTATTCTGTTAACAGAATCAATTTTGCTTCCGTTAAATCTTTCAAACAAATTCACTCTCTTTTTCTTTTTTTTTAAGAGATTCACATTGGCTCCCTTTAAATTTTTATTTTATTTTATTTTAAGAATTACTCCTAGTAATTTCTACTTGTTTTTACTCTTTGGTTGGCCCTTTTTATTTTTCTCACTTATCTTCGAACCAAGTCAGTTGAAATATATATTTTTTTTTTTATATAATTATTTTTTATTTTGTTTCTTCTCTCCCAGTCTATCCGACTACTTTTATTTGTTGTACTTGGCGTACTTTATTTTTTTGGTTTTGATTTTCCTCCCAGAATTATTTATTATTTGAGTTGTTTCACTTAAATAAAATTTGTACTATTGTTTGTACTTGCTCTTTATTATTTTTTTTCAGAACTCTTTATCTTTTAATATTTTAGTATTGTTATTGTTTAATATCTCTTCGTTATGGCTGATATTGAGCATCAGATTAATAATCTGAAAGGCAAATTGAATGCGCTTTTTAACAAAATAAAGAGTACTGTGGAGATTGGTCGCTGTATTTCTACGGACGTTTCTCAACTGGAAATATTTGATGCGCGTTTCAGTGATTTAAAAGCCTTATATGATCGTTTCGAATCTGTATTTGACGACCTTAGGTTACTGGTTATCAAGTCAGGGCAAGAACAAGGTTTCCCTGACAGTTCCCTAAAAGCATTGTATTCCAACGCCGAGCGTTATTATTATGAATGTTGTGCACTCTTCAAGACTTACTCTATTAAAGTAGATAACTCGTCGAATGTAAATCATTTTAATTCCTCCACATTTAATTCGAATCGTTCTCGGGCCCGTCTACCTAAATTGACTTTGCCCCACTTTTCTGGGCAATTGTCAGACTGGACACAATTTAAAGATATATTCAATTCTCTAGTTCACGACGACCCGACGTTAACATCTATTGAAAAGTTCCATTATTTACTTGGTGCTACGAGCGGTCCACCCCATAAAATTCTGAAAGCTGTTCCTTTGGCCGAGGCTAATTATTCTCTCGCTTATAAGGCTCTTTTAGATAGATATGATAATCACAGAATATTAGCCAGTTCGTACTTAGACGTTCTTTTAAACTTTACTCCCGTTAAAGGAACCCCTACACTTTCCGGTCTACAATCCCTCTTGAGTGTTGTTTCTGAAAATGTAGCTGCTCTTCAAACCTTGGCTGTACCTGATCTAGCTGATTTCTTATTATTTAGTTTAGTTGTTCGCCTCCTTGACCCCCTCACTCGTCGAGACTTTGAAAATGATCACGTCAAGGAGACTTTTCCCTCTTTTAATTCACTTAAGAATTTTATAAAAACTAAATGTCAGGTGTTAGAAATTTCGCGCGGATCCGCTCTAGTTTCCACTTCAGTTGCACCTACTCATCACCGTAGTCAAGTTTCAAAACCTACCCTTTTTTCAACTTCATCAAGTTCGATTGATCGTCCTTCTTCTCAGTCATCGTTATCACCTAAGGAAAATAATTTTAAATCTTCTTACCCTCGTAAATATTCATGTCCTTCATGTAAACAAACCCATCGTTTGGCTACTTGTCCCAAGTTTTTAGCTCTTACACCACATCAGCGGTTTAACGCTTTAAAAACATTTAATGTTTGTTTCAACTGTTTTGGATCTTCTCACACTTCTAAAAATTGTAATTCTCCCTATACGTGTCGTCGGTGCAAAGGTCATCACCACACATTGTTGCACTTTAATTCGCCTTCAAACAACCCAGCTATTTCTGACAAGGAACCTACTAATACTATTGAAGTACCTAAGACCCCTATTGTTAACCCAACCCCAGGGCCGTCGGCGACTGTCCTTAGTAGTACGACATGTACTTCAGATGTTCTCTTAGGTACTGCTGTAGCTTTTATCTATGATGTTACAGGTTGTCCTCACCCAGTACGTATGGTTCTAGATTCTGGGTCCCATTTTTCATTTATATCTTCTAGTTTAGCTAAACGCCTAGGTTTACCTCAAACCGATTTTAAGCAACCTATATCTGGAATAGGTCAGGCTTCTCTCTTAGGTTTCAAGAAAAAACTCATTTGTACAATATCGCCCAAGGATTCCTTCGAGCCTCGTTTTGAAACTGAAGCAGTAATAGTTCCAATTATTACTTCTAATTTACCTACAACTGAACTTCCCTCTTCTGTTAGCTCGCAGTTTTCTTCTTTGCATCTTGCCGACCCCTGGTTCTGGGAACCGTCCCCTGTAGATTTTCTTTTAGGTAGCGATCTGTTTGCGTCTGTCCTTACAGGTGGCAAGCTTTCCTTTGCTACGGAAGGTCCTAATGGTCTCTCTACCGTTTTTGGATGGGTTATGATGGGGAAGTTCAAAGGTCTGTCTACTCCCGACTCCAAGCAGGCTCTCAGTTCTCTGTTTGTGTCAGCTAGTTCACCCGGTATTGAAGATATTGTTAAGAGGTTCTGGGAGTTAGAGGAGCCTAGTTTTACTGCTTGTGGAGACCCGGAAGATTTTATATGCGAAGAGCACTTCGTGAAAACCCATACCCGAGATCTTTCCGGTCGTTACATAGTTCGCCTCCCTTATAAGCCTACTGACGTTGATTTAGGAGACAATAGGCAAATCGCGTTGTCTAGATTTTTTAAACTTGAACAACGTTTACTTCGTCAGCCCTCGTTATATGATGAAGATAACTCCTTTTTAAAAGAATATTTGGAATTAGGCCATATGTCTTTATCTCAGAAAGAATCAACGTATATTATCCCTCATCACGGTGTGATAAAACAGGATAGTTCAACCACAAAACTTCGCGTCGTTTTTGATGCCTCGTTCAAAACTTCGAAAGGTTCGCTAAATAATTCACTCCTTTCAGGGCCCAAGTTACAGACAGACATTTGTGATATTGTTCTTAATTTTAGACGTCATCCTATTGTGTTTATTGCTGACATTTGTAAAATGTTCAGACAAATTATTTTGCATCCGGACGATTGCAAGTATGTTCATATATTTTGGCGTTTCTCTCCAGAAGATCCAGTTTTAGAATATGAACTCAAGACTGTTACCTATGGTTTGACTTGTGCACCCTTTCAAGCAATTCGCACTATCAGACAACTTATTGAAGACGAAGGCTCGTCTTTTCCTTTAGCTGCCCCAGCTTCTTCATGATATTTATATCGATGATATCGTGAGTGGATCTGCTGATATTAATAGTGCTTTATCTTTACAAAATCAACTTGTTGGTCTTTTGAGACGTGGTGGTTTTGAACTCCATAAATGGAGTAGCAATTGTCCTACTCTTTTAGATAATGTTCCTAAAGAACATCACGAGAAACCTTTGTCTTTTTCATCCAAGGAAGATCCTATTTTTAAAGTTTTAGGTTTGCAGTGGGACCCCGCCCGAGATTGTTTCTCCTTCTGTATTAGTCCACCTGCCGACATAGTTTTCTCTAAGAGAGCGGTGCTCTCTATCATTGCAAGGATTTATGATCCCCTTGGATTTCTTTCTCCTGTCGTATTTTATGCAAAAAACTTGCTGCAAGAGTTATGGCAGTTTAAACTTGATTGGGACGAAGAATTACCTCCCTCTTTTAAAGAAAAGTGGTTATGTTTTATTAAAACTCTCTCTACCCTGTCTAAGGTATCTATACCACGGCATGTTCTCCCTCCAGACCGTAAATCTTGCCAATTACTTTGTTTCTGTGATGCGTCCCAAAAGGGTTATGCCGCTAGCATTTATCTACGCGTGGTTACTAATTCAGGACACACTTATTTAAATTTGCTTAAGGCTAAGACTAAGCATGCTCCCCTGAAAACTATATCAGTCCCTCGGCTCGAGTTATGTGGTGCGGTTTTACTAAGTCGTTTAGTTCACTCTGTTCAGTCTTTCTATACTGACATCAATGTAGAAAAAATATATTTGTTTACCGATTCTACTATTGTTCTTTGTTGGTTATCGACTTCTCCCCATCTTTTAAAGACATTTATCGGCAACCGAGTTACTACCATCCTCAACCTGACAGCTGGATCTAATTGTTCATGGCATCATGTTTCCACCACTCAGAACCCCTCAGATTGTGCTTCTCGTGGCCTGACTTCTCAAGAACTTTTACAGTTTTCCTTATGGTGGAAGGGTCCTTCATGGGGATCACAACCCCCTGAAACATGGCCTATCGATCTTGAACGTGTTCCTCTCGATCAAGTGGCAGAGCTCAAGCAAGAAAAACAAATTTGTTTAGTTGCTACTTCACCCCCCGGCTTAGACTTAGTCGAAAGCATGGATAGAATTTCCTCTTTTTCCAAGTTGCAACGTGTTTGGGCGTATGTTGTTAGATTTATTAACATATTAAAAAATCGTTCTCTTTGTAATAAAGGTTCTTTATCATGTAATGAACTATTATGTGCCACCAAGGTTTGTGTTAAATTAATCCAGGGTGTCCACTTTTTCCAAGAATATTCTCAGATTAATAATTTATCTTGTTCAAAGTCCTTAGCACGTTTAACTCCTTTCCTTGACAAAGATGGTATTATCAGGGTACGCGGACGTCTTCGCAAGTCCAATCTCCCTTTGAATTCAAAACACCCTATTATTCTTCCTACGAAGTGTCATTTCACCAATCTCGTCATAGATTATTTTCAGGTCTACCTACATGCAGCATACTACATGCAAAACACATCCCTTCCGTTGCTTTCGAGCGAAGAAGAATAACCTTAATTTACTTTTATTTTTCCAGAAGATTTTTTGGGTTTTCTTATTATTTTTTTTCCTAAGCCAATCAAATTTTCTGTTTTTTTGTTTTTCTCTCTCTCCTTTTTTGAAGGACCTTTAATTTTCCCAGTTTAGCTTTTCTTTTCTTAAAAAAGTTGTTTACCCTTTTTTGGTGGGCGGTTATGTTCGCGCCACTTTCTAGTTATTTATTTTCCTTATAAAACCTTCCTTATCTTCCCTCCCTATAAGAAGAATTAATTTACGAAGATAAGGACCGACGGTGCTGCTACTCGGCGGTGCGAGGAAGTAGCGGGAGAGCCCTTACGCCTCCGGACGTAGGAGAACCAGTCTCTCTGTAACAGTGTGGGAGCAGGGACTCACTTCCACCCGCGCCTGTCGCTTTTCTACGCCATTCAAATCATCAAAACCGTAAGCCTTCACACTCTACCTTCATCACCCTAGGTTACCTCTTTTTCTCACCCTCAACCTTAATTCCTTGGCTCCTAATTTCACCCAATTATTTTTCATTATCCAATTTTTTACTGTTTTACTTTCACCCCGTGCAACATTCCGGCAACTTCTCTCCCCCTTGGTACGAAGGCAAGCCAGGTACTCCCTCTTGCCCGTACATAGACTTTTTTCAAACATTAGACTCTTGATCCTTAAGACATGTAAATCCATAAATATACAGAGAAGTTACTAGACCTGCTGAGGCCCGTGTGCTAGACTTTTTTGAGCCCCCCCCCCCCTCCAAGGTGACTGAATACTTTTGTCCCCTCATTTTTTAGGACACACACAAGGTTTGTTAGAAATATCAACAAAACAATTATTTTATGATAAAAAAACAAACAGTTTTTCTCCTATTTTATATGCATATACAAGGTGTCCACCACATGAACCACTCAAGATCTCCGGAACTACTGCTGACTGAAAGTCGCGGTTTGCGTGGTTCTTGAAATGTGCCTACAGAAATAATGCTAAGCACTTGAAGCATTAAGTGGTCAACAGCAGTACTTATAATAAAAAAAGAGTGACCAGGAAGACATTTTAAAGACTGTATTTAGATTATGGCTAAAAATAAGAACTTTTTGCTCTTGGCATTATTTTGCTCTGAGCATCATTTTGACCTCTAGAATACACTAAAGTTTAAGAATTTGAGTTTTTAACTCAGCTTTAAAACTAAAATAATGTCAAGAATAAAAATTGAATAAAAATGTTGAGGCATTAAATCTACATCTATTAAAAGATTACCTTATAAGCAACTTATTAAAAAAAAAAATGTGGGTCCCCTTACCCCGAGGCCCCTGTGCGGCTGACCCCATGCACGCGGCTATTTCCGGCTTTGTAAATATACAATATATTGCCACCACTATACATTATTACTATGTATACTGCTTATAATATGAGATAGGCAGTACAAAAACTGCCCAAGAAAAGTATAGGATCTACCTCTCATTTATTGATAACTTATCAATTGGTTAAATAGGTTAAATGTGTAACACTACTCTCTTGCTCTTTGTTCAAGGTATTTCCCAGAATATTGTTAATGCAATTTTTTTTCAAGTGTTGTATTTTTTTATTTCTAGTGAACAAAACCACAAAATTTGACAAGGTTGTCAAAAGAGAAATATGCCAAATTATAACTAAAGGCACCCGGATTTATTCAGTTGTTGATGGGCAATATAAAGAAGCTGAGAGTAAATATCTTCTTGCTATATGTGAAAAGGTATTAGTGTATAAACTTTATTTCATTATTATAGTTTATTCCCAATTTTATTAATATATTTTGCTAGCCACCGATTTCCAAACATTGGCATCACCATCTTGCTGTCAACACTTTAAATAAAAGTTCTTTAGCAATAGTTTTAAATCTTTATTATCTAATACTGATTAAAAAATGAATTAGTTTAAAACAATTCCATAAATATTTAATTTTTACGAGGTCTCAACTTGCAACTCAATTATTTGTAAGAATTGCTTTACATTTTCTGACATTTTTTTGGACCCCAAAAAATCGATTAACTTAATTTTAGGCCCATGTTTTGTTCTCCATCTCTGCATTTATTTTTTTCGTCTCTTTTATTGATCATAATTTTTAACTATTTTTTTCTGCCTTGTTTTCATTGTAATAAAACAATTTATTATAACACATTGATCTGATTTTTCAGGAACTTGATCAGTTAAACTCAAAATCAGTTTACGGAGTTTGTTTCATTGATACATCAATAGGTACCTTTCATTTAGGACAGTTTGAAGATGACCTTCATTGTTCCAGGCTCCGAACATTGGTGGCTATGTATCCGCCTGTACAAGTTAGTAATAAAAAATAGTATTATCAATAATAATTATTATTCCTTCACTATTCTTCATACTCTGGGTATGAGGAATTCCTTAAGAGAATCTGCATTTTATTAGTTACAGTTAAAAACTAAAAATTGAGTTGGTGATCGCACCAGGAACCTCAGCATGCGTTGCCCTTGACAGCATTGATTGTATACACAGCATGTTAATGGATAACAGGTGTGTTACAGTCCAGGAGATAGCCAATGAGGGATGGCATTTACAAGAAAAGTAAATTTAGCCCAGTTTTTGGCCCATTGCATATTATGCAAAGTACATATTAATTATAGATTGGCCTATTAATAAGGGTCTATTAATAACGTATGGTATACAATGTTGACAAGAAAAGTTTTGTTTTACCTGAAAAAAGCTCCTGCTCATTATTCAGATGTGGCTAAGGCTGAACTTCAGCTATTTTCTTTTGAAATGGTTGTCTATCAACCCTATTCTCCTGACTTGGCTTCTTTCAAATTCCAATTCTTTCCTCTGCTGAAGAACTATAAAGGTACTGATGATAAAGTAAATTTGTAGTCTATTCCTTTTTTATACCTGAGATGCCTCATTGTTTAAAAAGTCATAAGCGGCCTTTACACATACGTTCTTTTCTGCGGGATTGAATCGTGAAGGATTGCGCGCGAGTAAAACCGTGCAAGTAATTGTGTGGGAAAGATTTGGTAGCTATAAAAGTGATTACGCGCTTTCCCAGAGAAAAGCGTGGCCGGTGTTGGCGTGACGGAAAGAACACATGTGTAAAGAGGAATTCCGCTCGTAATCCTCGGAGCATGGAGTGGTTGTCAGATGAACAGTTTTAGGGGGCACAATGGGGGTAAATTTAAAGAACACGGCAGGCCTGTGGGAAAGATCGCTGTCGCCTTTAGACTAAGGAGACTTACGCACGGTAATGCGTGCGTCTCTGTGCACGCGTAATCCCTCACTCCATTGCAGCCTTTACACCTGCGCTCTTTCCCCTTTGTTGCTCTATCCTGCAGGAAAGTGCCCAAGTGTAAAGCCCGCTATAGAAGCACTCCAGGATTGTTTAATCAAAATGTGTTGACCTGCAGGGTAACTATAATGAAAACATAAAATGTACACCACATTATTTCATACCTAAGTTAGGCATTTTCTGCCACGCCTAATACAACTAGTTATTTCTATTTGAATTTTGTTATTTGTGCCAATGATAACTTCTCTTTTTTCCAGATCTTGCTAGAGCGTAATAGGCTTTCAAATAGGACACAGAATTTGTTAAAATACTCAATGTCGGCTGTGCAGAAGGAAACATTGGCTTCAGGGTCTGAGTTTTTATCAGCCAACGATGCATTAACACAATTGGCTGAGAAGAAATACTTTCAAGAAGGAGAATTGCCTTTAGAACTTAAACAAATTGTGGGGGAAGGTATTTGATGAACTTTAGTTTAAATAACTTTTTTTTATTTGTATAATATTAATAATTAAATTTTGGCATCTATCCTATCTCTCAGTTGATGCAAATATTACTTTTAGCTAGCCTTCTTAAGTTTAATTTTTACAGTTAATATATATTGTGCCTAAAGATTTCAGAACTGTGGGCATAAGTGGTCTCCCACAGCTGCCAAAAGTTGAAGGGTTTATAGAGTGACTTAAATGTTACTCCTAATCAACTAATATTGTAACAAGTCAAGCAGAAGGGTTTTAACTTTAATAAAAACAAGTCAATTTAATAACTTTATTACAGAGGACAGTTTAAGCTTAACAGCCAGTGAGTCTAGTGAGCTGGCTGTAAGGAGTCTTGGAGCAGTACTCTGGTTTTTGATTCGATGCCAGTTAGATTATCAGCTCTTCTCTCTTGGACAGTTCCAAGCTTATACACCTGTAGATTCCTGCAGTTCCCAGCCTCGCAGTTCTCAGATCTTCTCAAATAGATTAATGGTAATGTTCTCCGGCTATATTCTTTATTTCCAAAGTTTATTGTAAATAGCTAAGAAATAATTATTATTGTGCCAACAAAAGTCATTGCTAATACTGATCATTTAAGGGGACATTATAATATGTTAATACTTTCATTGTTTTATTTATTAAAGATTTTCCCTTTTATATATTTTAAAAAGTATCAGTTTTGACCTTCCTAACTATTAATCTTTATTGAACTTATTACTATTTAAAACTATAAAGCTATTATTTCTTTAATTGGCCAACATTAGGTTATTTAGCATGCCAAATACATTGTTATTTCCAGTCACATAGCAAGTATATGTGTTGTAGTTAGTATTTGCTTATGTGCTCAATATTTGTTTTTTCAATTAAGTTTAAACTATGTTGAACAATTTGTAATCAATTAATTGCAATTTTTATTTATTAATCATTTTTAAAATTAATTTGATGTAATTATTAAACTTTTGATACATGAAATGAGGGAAATATACAGTAGAGTCTCGCTAATCCAGACCCTGCTAGTCCGTACATCCGGTTTATCCAGACGAACCTCAATAATTTTCTTAAAATGTGCAGTCGATAAAATATCAATATGATGGTAAAATTTTTATCCTAAATCAATTCGTAGGTTTAAAAAGTGGATCCTTAGGTCCACTTTTAACATTGATTTTAATAGTTCTACATAGCTAAAGCTAGCTTAACAATATTTTACATAGATTTTAATACTGATTCCGTTTAATCCGGACAGTGCCTGGTCCTATCAAATCCCATTAGTGAGACTCTATTGTACCTAATTAACTAGTTTAAAATCAAGATAAGGTTTTCCACAATCACTTTAATTATTACCTTACATAGCACTGTGTGCCTGTTAATGTACCAACTGAAGAGTGGGGCCTGGGTAGCCCTTAGGAGAGAGTTGTTGGTTGTTGGCTCTCAATCAGTTAGATTAAGCAGCATCAGGCATGGTCAGTTGTTGGATGGGTGTCCACTGACCATACACCTCTGGGTTTAATTCCTGGTTCCTGGACTGGGCATCCCACTCAATGTTCACCCAGCATTGTTTAAACAAATGGGAAGCTGTTTGAAAGAGTAGTGCCACCAGGTTTCGGCCTAGAAACTCTGATCGCCACTCTCGGTTCGATATGAAATCAAGATGTGAGATATGGTTAATGACCAATTTCCAAAGAGTTTGGTCTTCCAACCCGGGTTTGTACATTAGACCCACCTATGTGGTCTTGTCTTCAGGTGTAAAAGCCCCTTGGAAAAGAGAATAAAAAAGTGAAGAGTATAATTGCATGTTGGTTAGGTGATTGAAACTGATAAACTGACATTAGCTACTGTTGTTACTTGACAAAACTTTTGTTAGGTTTTATTCACCACTTCACCAGTTTTAACGATTTCAATGTCTAATGTGGCTATAATGAGCTGTTATCAGATGAACTGCACTCTTGCAACTTTATACAGCCAATAATTATTTATATTCGTAACATAAATAAGTTTATAGTTGTAACTTTTCAATATTATTAAAGTGCAAGTACATATTACTTTTTTTGTACTATTTCCCATTACTTTAATCATAGTTAAGTTTTAATTATGTATATATATATTTTTTTATACAGGTATTAGATGCTGTTACACTAGTTAATCTAAATATTACAGAAAATAACTCTGGGACTAAAGAGGGAACACTTCTTAACAAATTAGATCACTGCTGTACACCATTTGGCAAGAGGTATCTAAATCTTCTAAAATTGTTCATACATTTATGTTTAATTAATAAAAAGATCGCTTTCATATGTTCAAATAATCTACTACAAACACCCACTAAATGAACGATCTCAAAATAAATATTGAAATAATAACAATAAATAATGACAAAACAAGTTATGTTAACAAGAGTAAATCATTAGCCATAATAAATTATAAAATAATTAAAGGAACAAATATTAATAATAACTTAAAATTAAACATGCATATAAAATTCATTCTATTTCTTGTTCTTGGGAACACATTAAAAAAAAGGAGGTAAATATTTATTTATTTGCTACCCAAAGCTGAAACAGGAATAGTATTGTATGCATTATGTTACCAGGAGATTTGTAAAAAGCTATTTATTTATTTATTTATTTTGTTCTGTGCGAAGGCCACTAAAATTATATTTATGCAGTTATTTTAGACATTAGGTGTCTTATAATGTATTTTTTCTTTTTGTAACGAGTATTTCCTTTTCTGAGTATTTTCTATGTTTGTCAGAAATTATATTTTTATGATCTTTTTTTTTTTTTAATATTTATATCAGAAGATAAGATTTATTTCTTGTAAACAGGGACACTATAATCACACCAAATTAACTAATTTCATCATTATATGTGCCTTTTATTATATAATGTATTTTGTAACTCTTTGTAAAAAGCTGTAAGCTTATATACAAATATATATCATTCATACATTTATGTTTAAGGAAACTGATATTATATTTTATAATAATAATTAATTAAAATTTATTAAAGTATTATTTTATTGCAATAAAAAAATAACTATTATAAGTAATAAAATAATTTGTATATAATAAGAGTAAAAACGATGCTCTAAATTTGGATAGCTGTATTTAAATTTTTAATATTACCTTTTTTAAGGTAATATTTATTTTTAGTGTGTTAATTCTAATCATTCCAGGTTGTTGCATCAGTGGATTTGCAGTCCTTTAACCAGTGTTGAGTCTATTGAAGCTCGCCAGATAGCTTTAACTGTCCTGAAGGATAATCCAGAAGTTATCAAAGAAGCAAGATCAAAATTGGTTAAGTTACCTGATCTGGAAAAACTTATTTTCAGGTAGAATAATTTTTATGAATTCTATTTTTTAGATGTGGTAAAACTTTCAACTAATAGCAAAAGGGGGATGTATGTATGATAGCTTTTTTAAACAAAAGCTCTTACTACACACTGATTAATTTTGATCCTTGAGTTTTATTCACTATTAGTAAAAATATATTCTTTTTGTATGATAAAAAAAATTATTTATATAAAATTGGTGTAGAATTAACCCTAGCTTCTCTTTTTTAGGGTTTCGTTGGTAAAACCAAAAAAAAGAAACCCTTATAGTTTCGTTCCTGTGTCTGTCTGTCACTCTGTACGGTTCCAATAACTTTTGAACCAAAAGAGATAAAAACGTGAAACTTTCCAGTATAAAAGATCGTTTTGACGCGCACACAGGAAAAATATAGCGAACTCAATATTATCAGCTGTTCAAATTCAAAATGGCAGATGATTCACGTCACAAATTTTTTTTTAATTTTGAGTGGGGTATCAAATGCAAGGTATTCAAGAGTAGATTAGAAATATATATACCACTTAGGGAAAGTGCTTAATTTTCGGCGCCATTTTGTCAAAAAACATTGAAATTTTGCGTGCCCCCCCCCCCCCCTAAAATCGTATTTCCGCTGTTACTAAAAATATAGAAAAATATGCAAAATGTGTGGTCTGCTGGGCCATAGAAAAAATAAGATTTGCAATTTGATCTGATTTACTGGAAATCCAAGATGACGGATAATTCATGTCACTCGAAAAAAAATTATTTTTTTTTAAAAATTTTGAGTGGGGTATCAAATGAAAGGTATTGAAGAGTAGATTACAAAAAAGTGTAAAACTTGTTAACGTTTAATTTTGCGCGCCATTTTGTCAAAAAAAAATCAAAACTTTTCTCCCCTCCCCCTTACTAATTTTGTGTTCACAATACCAGCGAAACCCTTTTTACGTGAGACTTCACGCCTTACCAATTTTTTCTTAAAGAGACTTACTTAAAGATAAAAATGATTATTTATTGTTTCTTCTTTCTTTTTTTTGTACATAACTTAATCTAATAAAAAAAAAACTTTTTATAAATGTTGTATGATAATCTTGTATTAATAATTTATCTTTCGTTAATATTTTAGTATCCATTCACAAAGCAGTAAAGGGCTGCCTGAATCGCATCCTGATAACAGAGCAATCCTCTTTGAAGAAAAAGTGTATTCAAAAAAGAAAATAACACAGTTCATTTCAGTTTTAAATGGGTTCCAAACTTTGCAAGAAGTTGTTTCTTTGTTTCAAGGTTAGTATTCTTGTATATATATGAATGTTTCGCTAAATTAAGTTATATTGAAATTCTGAAAAGAATGCTGTTTTTCTTATTAATGTCCTTTTTCTGTTCTGTGCTCCTTTGGATTACTTTTTTACATTAAGCAGCAAAGCTCTGTTATTTTTTCCACTAAAAAACTCAAGATTTATTTTCAAATAAAATAAATATTGGTGTTATCTTTACAGAATAATTGTGAAGTTTCTTTTAAATTTTAAATTTGGTTTATGGTTTTTTTAAAAATGTAGTGGGAGTATATTTAACAATATTTGCAGCCTTTGTTGTTTTCTTAGTTTTAATGTGTTTTGGTTGCTTTAATTGGAGATTTCCTTGGAGAATTAAAATACCTTTTTTTTTTATTTTTTAAGCTTTAATAAACAATATGATTAAATATTTGGCAGACTACCCTCGTAATTATAATATTATACTCATACTCTACTCACATGTGGGCAACCCCCGGCCCGCGGGCCAGATCCGGCCCGTGGCATATTTTGATCCGGCCCGTGGACGTGCAGTTTCTATCTTACCAAAAGTCTATTAGTAACTGTGGCTGAGTTTTATCGAAGTTTCTTTTTTTTAATGCTTAGTGAGTTTTAGAATAAAATTAGAAAAAAAACATCTCTAGAAATTTAAAAGTTGAAAAACTCTTGGAGGCTGTCAAATCTCACAAAAACTTCCTCATTCAATACCCTTTTGAATGGTATAATCAACATTGCGATTCCGTATCAATTTCATGGAGAAATTCAAGTTTGAATGCCTAAAACATCACCTACAAAACTTTTAGTAGGTACGGTACCTACCAAAATGCTTGGGTGGAACGAGAAAAATCCACAACAATTTTTTCAAATGGGAATTTATTACATAAAACATTTCAATAGAAAACCATTTTTGGTTAAGAAAAATTAGATATATCTATAATAATATTGTGATAATGTATCACTTGTGTTTTTCTTTAAATTTATATAGCATTTCTATAATGTGTATCACTTTGATAATTCAATTTTTTTAATTCATATATATGTACTTACTACTCGAAATTCCAACTTTGTTTTATTTTAATAAATCCCAATCATAAAATCATTGAAAACAATGGCAATGCATGTTAACACAAAGGATCTCACAGGAGAATTTTCTACTATTTTGAAAAATACTTATTATGATATTCACCATTCATGCTTATTCAATATCTGGCGCAAAGATCTCTGTATTTTTTTACATACGGTGTTCTAGGGCTGCCCCCTCCCCCCCAGGATATTTGAATACATATTTTGATCCGGCCCGCGACTCGAAGGAACCGTGACAATCCGGCTCCAGACGAGAAAAGGTTGCCCATGCCTACTCTACATCATAAATTTAGAAATATTTTTCCAAATGAAATTTAAATGAGGGTCCTCAATTTTGCTTATGGAGCCTAAAATTGAAAAAAATAATTTAATATAGGCTAAAGATAAAATTTGTATACCCATAGACATTTTAATTTATGAATAAATATATTTATACATCTTTCTTTTACTTTATTTATTATTTCTTTTTCCAGATTCAAAACTTGGAGAAAAATCTGGCATTGTAGCTCAATGTACTGGTTTTCAAAATTCAGAACCATCAGGGAATTTTCCTGATTTAAGCAGCCACATTAAATTTTTTAGGGTATTGACTTTATCTACTATATTGATTTTATTTACTTTGACTTTTATGCTTCCAATCATTGGCTCTTTTTTTGCTTAAATTTTATTTTGCTTCTGAGCTTACTGATAGTGCTCTGGATCTTAACGGAAGCATTGTTATTGTTCTGAAGAACAACATTTTTTTATATCTCTGAATTCAAAAATTCTAAGGCAGAAATCAGTTTCAGTTATGAGGAAACATTTTTGGTCTTGTGTCTGTCGTTTAATATTTATGGAAACCACTAAACAATTTTTATACAATATCTTAAAAACTACTTGTCCGATTTTGATGAATTTTGGTTGGTAGGTTACAACTTGCTTATTGTTAGTATCATATTAATTTCAACCTTCGGTGCCCATTACATTTTCTTCCGCATACAAAAAAACATTCTATTTACACCTATATCTTTAAAAGTTCTCATCAATTTGTATGGTTTGTCGAAAGTAGCCCAATATTAATTTCAACTGTCTGATCTTATTAAAAATTGACAAATTGATGCTTTTATTATTGTAAAAAGAAAAAAACCAATTTTGACAAATTCAAAAAGAATAATTTCAAGATAAAAAAAACTTTTTATATACTACGTTTTTAAATTTTCTGTTGAATCGTATGTAACGTTGATAATATAATTGTTATTGTTATATAACATATTATGTTAATGAAAAAAAGAAAAAAAAAATAGTTCCGAATTTATTTACTTCACATAAATGACAACCATCTAGAGAACTGATCTTAAATCTATAAAAGGACAAATCTTTGTACAACGGATCTCCCCAACACCAAATCTAAACCGTGCCATCGATATATTTGAAATAATATAATCAATAAATAATATAATCGATATATTTCCTGTTTTGCTGTCATTCAATGTTTATCTCTTATTTATTTATAAAAATCACAAATTTGAAACCCGTCAAAATGAAGATTGCGTAAATATGGGACATGGCAAAACAAATAAAATAACTTGCGGATTTTTTCCAAACTAACTTTCCATACAGCAAAATTTGCTGAAAACCAATTAAATTCTGCTGAAAGATGGCTAAAAGTATTAAAATAATGCATTGTCATCGTGTTCTGAGCTATGCTAAAAGTTTCAAATGTCTAGCTGTTCGGGAAGTTAGTTAGAAATTGATTGTCAGATTTGTACCGGACAAACAAACAAACAAACAAGAAAGCAAGCTAATAAAAACGTAGTAAAAAGGGGAAAACATAAAAAAATATACAATTGTAGGTTGTAAAAAGAAAACATTTAAATTACCATTTAGGATGAAAGGAAGTTATGGGTCACACTAATTGGCATACTTATTTTGTCATTTATTTATGTTGTTTGTTAATTGTTAAATGGTATTTGTTCATTTGTATATTTTTCATGAAGAATGCTTTTGATCATGAACAAGCTGAAAAGGATGGGAAAATCATTCCTAAACCTGGTGTTGATACTGATTATGATAAAGCCCTGGAGACTTTGGATGATAATGAACATGAACTTAAACAGTATCTTAAGAAACAATGTGAACACTTTGGTTCCAAGGTAATTTGTATTTCCATTTATAGCTATTGGTCTTAGTTATAGTTTTTGACTTTAATTAACTTTTTATTGGTTCATCTACCTATGTATATAAAATCCAAAAACCACTCCACTCACTGTCACATCATAGAGTTGATAGTTGAATAGTTGGAGCTATCGATAGTTTCGATACTATTGTTAAATAACTATCGATAGGACTTTGGACCTTATAACGACCTTATTAATTTCTGGGCTGGGTATTAAAGTATAAATAAAAAACGAGTCAAGAATGATTTTAATGTGCTGAAAAACATATGACATATAGTAAAAAAAGGATAAGTATAAAAAATAAATTTAATTTATTAACTGTAACAATAATTAATTTATGTATTGTATGATAATAAAAATGAAAGATCAATTATATCATCCAAACAAAATAAACACTTAATGGATATTCTCTAATCAATAATTGCTTGCCAAAAACATTTGCATTCCAGCTTTTGTTGATGATAGCCTGTTTCTCTTGTCAGATATAACGAAGCCAGCTTTCGAGAACACCCGTTCTGAAGGTACAGATGATCCAGGGATATATAAATATTTTCTTGCTAATATTTGAAGTTTTATTTGAATGGGTTGCCAGAAATTCAAAACGTCCATGCTCTTAGGTAGCGCCAGGTGTTCAAAATAGCTTTTTGTGATCAAAATGAAGTCAGTACTGATGCTTCTAAAATTACGAAACGCATCCTTTTATCTAGAGCAGAAGAAAAGTGAAATTTTTATTACAATCTATGTCAGTTTGTGATGGTTCAAAACTAGAAGTGGATGGAATATCTTCGCTTATAATACAATAATGACCTACTGCATTTTGATTTTTTTTTTTTTTTTTTTTTTTTTGCTTCACTGGCCCTTGTCGAGCTAAGGAAGGCAGAGCTTTTCCACCGAGGGTCAAGTAAAGTTGCCAGAGCACTTACTGTCCTACTCTCGTATTTTGATACTCTGTTATCTAACCCTTTTTTCATATTTTGTAAAAATATTTTTCCGATTTGTGTAGCCAGTTTTATTTTATCCTTAAGGCAATAAACTATTGGTATAATTAAAGATCCAGTGATATAGTTCTCACCTGAAATTTCTTGAGTAGCTTCTTGAAAACTTGCAATACCCTTAACAATATCTTTTACCACATCTAATTCATCCTTTGTAAAATATGTTTTATCAGTTTTTGCAACTGCAATTAAAAGAGGATCTCCTACATTCTGAATCTGTTTCAGCATGAAATAAGTGCTGTTCCAATGTATTAATTTTAATTCTGGTTAGGACACTTTTTTTGTTCATTCCTCAGCATTTCTGTTGCCAAATAGTTGGATTTAAAATGGCGCGCTATTTCTTTCGCTTTATAATATTGGCAAAATTTCAGATATCACTTACAGCACCAGTAATTGCAAGCTGAAGAGTGTGAGCAGAACAAGGTAAGTGTTTAATGTGTGCGATTTCTGCAGCCTTGACCATATTCACCGCATTGTCGGTCACTAAGCACACAACTTTGTTACTTATGTCAAAATCAGAAAGACACTTTTTTAAAGCTGACAAAATATTTTCAGCTTTGTGTCGGTCTTCTAATATTGCATTTCGTAACGCCCAAGAACTGTCAATAAAATGCCCAGGGATTGAAATATATGAATCATTTGTAACTGGCCATAAATCGGTTGTCACGCTGACAAAATCAATATTTGATGAGGTTGAAGGTCTATTGCAACCATTTTTAGCAAAGCTCTGTCTATTTCTAGCTTTCTCTCACTGGTTGCTAGATAAGGCGGATGAGTTGTAAAAATAATCTAACCTGGCCAGTTTCGGTGCCTTCGGAATCGGAAGAGACCAACTACTTGCACCGGATCTTGAAGTTTGGTTTGCATCGCTGTCTCTGCCCTGAATCTTGTACTGTTCTTTGTGACGTCGAATCAAATGGTCACGAAGCTTAGTTGTATTAGAAGTATATTTAAATTGTTGTTTGCAAATATTGCAAATCAACAGAGGTTTGCCCAAGGCATTTTTGGTAATAAAGTTCCAAACATCAGATTTCGGTGGCATTAATTCAACTAATGATAAAAAAAAACTGGCAAATTAATACTTAAAACAATTAAAAAATGGTGAATTTAAATTTTAGGCTTGAACTCTATTCGAAATGCTTTGCTTTAGTTAACTTTTCTCAACAAGACACAAGAGACAATAGTCAAAGTCGAAAGATAACTAAACTAAAATAGAAATGAAATAAGTTATAAGTTGAAAGATTATGTTTTATTGATACCAATACAATAATAATAATAATAATAATACGTATATTTGTCAATAAAGCTAACAGATTTTTTTTTACAAAGGGTCCATAAGTACATACAATAACAATATAATTAAAAAAATAATATTTTGACTTCATAAAATTATATATATTATTATCTACTTTTTTTTTTATTAACAAAATTAAAAGATTTAATCAAATTGAATAAAAATGAAACATTGTTATTATGAAACTATAAATGAATAAATTAAATGAGCTGAACATAAAATAAAGATTATTCTTACTCGTTAAGCAAAAAATTTATTTTTAACATATTTACGACAAAGTAAAATACTGTTTTGCAGCTTCCTCAAATACACCACGTCTAGTACACATATGCCTAAATAGTTAAAGCTTGACACTTCCTCTAGTGGCTGGTTTTTCTTGTAGCATTTTGGCTGTTTTTCAGATAATTTTCCCTTGGAAACAGTCAAGGTTTTTGTTTTTGCTATATTCACATTCAATAGGCAGTACTCCTCTAATATCTTCAACGCTTTATTCAGCTGGATGACAAAGTCCGAGATAATAGTTAGGTCGTCGGCATATGCTAAGATAGCAAGGTTGGTCATTCCATCGACGCTTACTCCTTTAAATCCCCTGTCTTTGAAAAAGTTATCTATAGGTTTGTTCCAACAGCCAATTCAAGAACGGTTCTAGAACCAGTTCAGGATTTTTTAATGCGCATGCGTCTATGAGGACTGGTTCAGAACTGATTAAAAAAAAAAGCCTGTTGGAACGATTTTAGAACTCTTTCAGAACTGCAACCTTCATGTTACCTCTCTTTATCTTGTTTTTATTTTCCTCTTCGGATCTCTCCACTTGTTTTGTTTATGTTCACTCAGAAATGGATTACTTACGTGAACATATTCTATTGTTAAACTCAACAAAGTTTATAAGAATGCACTTTAGGGAAAATCGTTTTAAAGTTACAAATTTATCACACTGTCATTTCTGAATGATTATATTTCGCTCTCAAATTTGGGATTCGTCAGGCTCGTAACAATCCTGTCTTTTAGTTTCAGTTGCCTATTAAAAATTTGTTTGTATAAATTGTAATTTTTTTAAACATTAACTGTTAAATCATATAAAAAGTACCAGTGTGGAAATCCCACACATGACTTCCATGAAATGTTGTGGAGTCAATACGCGATCAAGAGAGAGCTCAGTATTTACACCCATTTTCATGGAAGTAAAAACATTAAAATGCCAATATCTCCAAAAGTATAGGTACAATCTACCAAATAGGACACATAATATATACCCCAAACGAAATAGAAATCAAATAATGTCGACTGAAGTTATCGTCTACAGACCGATTTCGTGATTAAGTGACTACAGCTCCTAAACATCGTGAGCTATGATGTTCAAGTTTGTCGCCATCAGTTTTTCCTACAAAAGTTGTAAAAAATGCCGCAAACCGCATCTCAGTACGATATCGTTAAAAAAGTATTTTTTTTATCAATGAAGCGAGCGTCCTGCAATAAGTATGTATTGAATATTGAGAAAAAAGTTAATCATGATGAGATGATAGTTAAGGAGGACGGTTGTAGTAGGTAGGGAACAGGACTGTTCATTACAATATTTTAAATTGAGTAGGTAGGGAACAGGACTGTTCCCTACCTACTCAATTTAAAATATTATAAAACATATCACTTCCCTAATATACAAAACCTACTGCTTGTATCAGGTTAAAATTTTTCATGCCTGTTTCAATTCAAAGTGTATGAAATTTTTTTTTAAAAAAAGGTTACATTATAACGTAAGATATCAGTAAAAACGCTGTTTAAAAAAGTTCTTTGTCTCATTGCATGGATGAAGTTAATTTTTTTCCCGTCCTAAAATTCTATTTTACATTTTAATATGTAGTTATTTAAGAGTTTAATAGTTTACGTTTATGCGAACCTTGCGCGCGAGCACTTAGGCGATTAACATTGTCCAGAGAAATCGTCCTGGGAATTGGTAAAATGAACATGTATACCATATTTCAATAAACTATGGTCAACTTTTACTCAAGTTATCGTCATTGGTAGATTTTGTGACGGTCTGTTTTTTTCTGATTTACTCCCGGGCTCCAGGCGCTACATAACGTGCCATAAGGAACTTAGTTCCAAAACTGTGATGGTTACATATGAACGTACATACATATGTACGCACAGACGTATATGAAACGGATTTTAATGATATCCCCAGGTTCGTAAGACCCCTCCTTCACAGAGATCTCGGAATCAAGTTTCGGATGATAAAATGTGAATTTTATCTTGGCTTATTAAAAATAAACCCTCATATAAGAAAAGCTCAACCACACATTAAGAAATATTTACAAATAAAGGGTTCAAAACTACAAAAAAGAAAATTATAAGAACAATTTATCTTCTTTTTCTTTCTTGTCTGTAAATCATCGGCAGATGTACAGACAAAAAGATCGGAGGTAATTCTTATAAAAGTTGACTCAAAAGTAGACTCAAAGTCGCTATGAGAAATTTTAATTATCAAGAGGAATAAATATATATAAAATATAAATTATATTTTATTATTCCAATATACTATCATGATAAAAAAGAAGAAGGAAGTAGTATAAATATTAACTGTGGAGAGAGAAACAAAACACGCCAGGAAACAGAGATATCAAGAAAAGAAACGAAAACAAATGTTAGGTTATAGTTGAACAGTAGTAGTAGTGTAACCTACACGCCTCCGTATATTAGTATTAGTAGTTCTCGTCGAGTTCCTGCTTCAGTCCAGGAACTGTTTTCACGGTTCTAGGACTGTCTCAGAACCGTTCGTCTTTCTGTTGGAACACGGGACTAAAAGTTCCAGAACCGTCCGAGAAGCGTGTAGGAACGGTCTTTCGATAGTGCGCATGCTCCAGACAGTTCTAGAACCCTCCGAGGCTCTGTTGGAACAAACCTTATGTCACTAATAAATAAATTGAATAAAGAGGGTGATACAATTTCACCCTGTAACACACCTTTAGTTATTGGAATTTCATTTGATTTTTGGTTATGATAACATATATTTGTTTTGGCCTGTTGGTAAATACTTGAAATAATGTTCATAAATTTAGAGCTTAAATTTAAGTTCATTAACTTTTGTAAAAGTAAAACATACATTAATATTTTTACAATAACCCTTAATTAACTTAACAATTAACTTTGTAAACCTGAGGGTTTTAGTATGATATTTGCAGCCTAATCTTGCAGTGGTAGGCTATTTACTTATGCATTATATTTGTTCTGGCAATGGGTGTAGCTGCAAGGTTAGGAAAAGCAACAGCTTGTAATGACCTAGGCTGTTGAACGGGACTAAAACCAAAAAATAAATGTGCTGGCTTTTATGATTTTCTTAAATGTTATGAAACTTTTGTATCCTAAACATATTTTTTTTCCAATTATGAGTTATTACCAATAGTTATTATTATATATTGTAAAAAAAGTGTTGAATTTAATTAATCAAAGTTACTTTATCTGACCCTTAATCAAGAAACAACTCAAGTTGCTCTTTGATTTATTTATTATTCCTTGCAAGGGGTCATTTAGGTTTTTACTAATTTCTTTTCTATTTCCTTATGATGTACCAAAGGATGTTGTAGGGAAATTGATTCTATAAAGTATTTTTAAATTGTCATAAGGAGCCTATAGACAATCTGTAAAAACTCACTGGGAAAATGGATCTGGCTGGTTTGTGGAGATTTTCAGATTCACACACTGTCCAGACAAGCTTTCAGTTCGTCTTTAGTTTTCACTTGCTACTCTGTTGGTCAGCCATACTTTGTAGTGTGTTTTTAATGGCAAATAAAATTTGACTGGCTTGAACTGGTCGGGTCCGAATAACTAATTGACTTTTTCAATTCTAATCTGACTGTGTCAGCAGATTCTTTTGATTCAGGAAATATTGACAGTTTTTCATCATAAAGGAATCCGGACAGACTGACCTGATTGGTTTTTTTCTTTTTGCAGTTATATTACGAGTATTTTTCTGTCTGTAGGTGACTTATGTTGGAACTGCTAAAAATCGCTATCAGTTAGAAGTGTCTGAATCGGCTGCAAAGAGAGCTGGTGATGGTTATGATACAGTTGGCCAAAGAAAAGGTTTTAAACGATTTTCTACTGATAAAACTAGAGTGAGTTGATAATTTTATAACATTATTGATTGTTCCTGTTTTTTTTTTTTTTTTTTTTTTTTTTTTTATGTAAAAAAATAATACAAATAGGAATCATCTAGTCAATATTTCTTCTAAAATAATGGTTTTATTTATTTATTTATTTTCTAGGAGCTTCTTAAGAAACAAATGGATGCTGAGGATATTAAATCGAACCTTCTGCAAAATCTGTGTAACAGAATATTTTCAAAATTTAGTGACAGGTATTTATTTTTTCTTAATTGTGCTTGGACCCAAACATTTGGCCCCAAATTATGCCTAGTTAAGTTATTTGTCATTACAATATTGTACTCAAATTCAATTCAATCATGGAATCAATATTACTTTTAACTATTCATAAATATCTTATTTATAGTCTTAACGCAATGCAATTTTAATTTTAAAGGATTGGCCAACCTATAAGAGGGAACAAATTAAGTAACTAGACCTGTGGGAGAAGTGGGGCCAGTGACATTTTTATTTGCCTAGTTGGCCTGACCTCCTCGAATTAAAAATCCAGTGCTCTCATTGGCTCCCCTCCACATTTTTTTATTTATTTATTTCTTCCTTCTGTCAAAGTTAATGCTAATTGTAACTAGTGATCCATTGCATAATGAACTCACATAGAATTGTGCTCTTATATCGGTCGTAATAAGTTTTCAATATGGCTACCAGCATAATGTTTCGGTGAAAACCTGACATAATCAACCTGAAAAGAGCTTTAAAATTATTTTATGTAACATGCCTTTTGAACATCCTTATTTCGGCTGTATTTGTTGCAAAACTTTTGTAATAATAGTATATTTTTCTTGCATTGTGGATAATCTTTTATTTATTTTAAAGTTTTTGCTGGCTCACTTCGCTTGCCTGCTTAAACAGCAGTTGTAGTTATTCTTTATTAATTAAAGATAATACAGGCTTGCTGCTGTCGCCTGTCTAGACAGCTGGGACTTATCATATTTTCCTTGCATTGTAGATCATATTAATTTTAAATTTTATATTAATTTGCATCACTCACCTGTTCATACAGCAATCTGTAGGTTATCTTTATACAATAAAGTTATTACAGGCTACTTTGATCAATTTGTCAATTTTTGTGCCAGTTACGGTTAGACAGACAAACAAACACACAAACTTTTCAAAGCCGAAGTCTCTAATAATAGTCTAGTAAAAATAAGTCTCAGAGATTATAGATTGATGTTGTATGTTAAATCTGATGTTCCTCACCAAATCAGTTATAGTTAAAGTAATAAACATTACATTTGTTTTACTAAACCTGGTCTTTTTTTTAACTCTTTATGCTTACAAATTGTCTGAGAGACTCAGTCTGGCATACCATTTCCTTTAAAGTTATACTTTTCTACATTTCTTTTGAAACGCTTAAGTCTCTCGACCCTTGAATTATTTTGGGAATATTATAGAGTGTAGGAAATGGATGAAGGATATAGGAAAAAGAACTTGGTAAGATTAAATGTTTGCCATTTTAAATTATTAATTTTTAATTTTGAAACTTTAAGGTAAATAAATTCATAACTATTTTGCCATTTTAGCTGAAATTCACACCAATTATAACTTTCTATAAATAAATATTGTTCTATATTTCAACTTAATATCTGCCGCCATTTTGGAATTATTTGATGACGAAAAGGTTTGAGATGCCCCGAGTCAAATTTTTAGTTATAGTTTTGTATTTAAATATTATTAATAACTGTATTTAAATTTAATATTATTTGTCTGACTAGGTTTAATGATTGGCATGAAGCGATTGAGTGCATTGCTGTTATTGATGTTTTGATGTCCTTTGCTGAATACTATTTAAAACAAGACTGTGATATGTGTATACCAGTTGTTAAGAATCCTAAAAGTGATCAAAAGGTAGTGCAACTTTTTTTAAAAAGAGAATTTATTTAAAAAATTAAAATAAACTTGTTACAATTGGATCTCAACTTATGACTGATTGTTAATTTAATGTGTGTCTAAGTATTAAAAAGAACAAAACACATTGACACTTCCACTATAATGACACGGATAATCCCCTTCAGAACGAACACAAGTCATAAATAGATCAAAGTTGATTTTTAAAAAAATGTATGTTCTTTTTTTTTTTGACCACCATTCTTTCATAAATAACTGTTAAATAGATATATTACTTAAATATATACATTCATTATAGTTTAGTATGAATTATTATAATGAAGGGTTTGTATCACTTGTCTAAAGAAATATTAACACTGTACTATTATAAAATATAAGTTTATTTGTCTTGACCACAATATTTAAATTTAATTCTAAATCAGACTGGTTTCAGCCTCTAAAATACTAAAATATAACAGGCATATAGAGTATGATGGCTATCTTCAGTGCCTTATATTTTTAGACTGAGAAGGTAAGGTGGGAAGTGTTTAGGACATAAGGTCGGGAGGGGTGTGGGATTCATGGAAAAGCGGGTGGGAGGGGTTTCCAATCGGATTAAGAGCTAGGGCCAAGCTCTAGGTCTAGGAGTGTAAAGGAAGTATAAATATGTACATAGAATTAGACAACATGAAAATTACAGGTTTGAATAATAATGACTAAACTTAAGTTATACAATGTTTACTAGAATCTAAGAAAGGGGGGAAGTTCTAAACATATCTCAAAATAACAAATAATAAGAAAAGAGTAAGTAACATTTAACATAATTAATCTTATTTAACCTAATTGTACGGATAGTAAGCCATATAAGAGTAAGTGTAATAAATGCTATGAGTTGATAAGTTGACAACTGTAATAATGAAAAGGGACTGGAAAAGGGACCCTTTCTTAGATTCTTGTAAACATTGTATAACTTAAGTTTAGTCATTATTATTCAAACCTGTAATTTTCATGTTGTCTAATTCTATGTACATATTTATACTTACTTTACACTCCTAGACCTAGAGCTTGGCCCTAGCTCTTAATCTAATTGGAAACCCCTCCCCAAGAGCTTTTCCATGAATCCCACACCCCTCCCAACCTTATGTCTTAAACACTTCCCACCTTACCTTCTCGTCAGTCTTTGAAGATAGCCGTCATACTCTATATACCTGTTATATTTTAGTATTTTAGAGGCTGAAACCGGTCTGATTTAGAATTAAATTTAAATATTGTGGTCAAGACAAATAAACTTATATTTTATAATAGTACAGTGTTAATATTCCTTTTAACAAGTGATACAAACCCTTCATTATGTTTGATTTCCACAAAATCTCAGTCAAAACAACGAACTTTTTATGAATTATTATGTTAATTTTTTACCAACTTCTGACTGGTAACTGATAATATCTGCCAGTTGTTAGTCGAGAACTAGTTTAGTTGTGTATAACTTTTTATGTTTATTCGAATCCTTGTAACGTAATATGTTCTTATCTTTGATTTCAGCCGTATATTCACTTGCGTGACGGAAGGTATCCTTGTGTGGTCGGGGATGAAAATTTTATCCCAAATGATACTGATGTTGGAGATCCCTCAAACCTCATTCTATTAACTGGGCCTAATATGGGAGGAAAATCAACATTAATGAGACAATTAGGACTCATAGTTGTCATGGCTCAAATGGTATTTTTTTAATTTATTCCTGTAGGCAGATTTAGATGACCCTTTAGAAAAATTCCAGTCATGGCTGTTTGCAAAGGACAGCCTACACAAAATCAATCCTTAAAATCTGCTCTAAAATTTAGGCATCTGTCTACACTATTTATATTACGAGGGCTAAGTTTTGTTGCTACTTTGCCACTAAAACAGATTTTATTTTGTTAAATATCTATTCACTGAAGGAGATCAACTACAGAGTTAGTCTACTATTTAAGTAGTTGAAACCATTCTATATTTATTATTTCATGTGTCATAATTTTTATGGTTTGCAACTGTTTTCTTCCACAAAATTCTTACCTGCTATTTTTATTATTAGGGTTCAGCAGTACCTGCATCGAGTTTGGAAATGACAGCTGTTGACAGGATATTCACTAGGATTGGTGCTCAAGATGACATCGTGTCTGGTGCCAGCACATTTTACGTTGAACTCAGTGAAACTTCCTCTATACTTAAACATGCTACACAACATTCACTTGTGCTAATAGATGAATTAGGTATATTTTAATTTATTTTTGAGTAAAGATGGCTTAGTAATTAAGTATTGCCTGATCTAGTATTTATGGTCAGTTTAGTTAGATTCTGATTAAAATTTCTTTTAATTAATTTACAATTTTTATTTTTAAATGAATTAATACTTTATCTCCATGTAAAACTTGCAAGAAACGTGGATGTTTCGAGTTCATTCTTTTTATTATTAAAATAAGTTAAAATATAATTTATCATATAAAATGTGTTTTAATAATTTATACTTTTGTGGTTCCATGTACATAATAGGAATTATGTTTAAGAAAAAGTATACTAACCAAAACGGTTTTAAGCCTGTCTGAATGAAATATTTGATGTGCTTTGTAAGATTCACAAAATTCTTTCATAAATTTTTTTATTGTGAATTTTTGTTTTATTAGGCCGAGGTACATCAACTCATGATGGTACAGCAATAGCAGAAGCTGTACTTAGACAACTCTGCTCAATGGACTGCAGGACCATTTTTTCAACCCATTATCATGCACTTGTTGAAGATTTCATAGACGAAAGCAGTGTTATGCTTGCCCATATGGTATGTTCGATTTGATAAATGACAAATTTAATAGATTAGAAGTTTTTCATTGTATTTTTCAATTCTGGAGTAGTTGGGTCTATTAGGGAATTTAAATGCTCACTTTTGTAATATTTTGACCCCTCCTTGGGTTATTCTCAAGCTGGAATTAAAAATTATTTAAATATTAGATTGTACCAAGTATAAATTATTCTATAGACAGGACATCAACAATTTTTTTTAAAGGGTAATAATTACTTTTAGTTTTAATATTTAAACAGTTTTTGATTTTAATAACCTGATTGACTATAGTTATATTACATTATACTGGTTATATTCTTGAACATTTTAATTAAAATCTTTCTGATTCTCTTCATTTCTCCCTAAAATATTATTAATTTATTGGTATTATTGGTCACATGTTATGTAGGTTATTAAAAATATTAATTTTAAGAGATTTTTTTTAAAGATTTTAATAGTATGTACTTAATTATAGGAGGGGTCAAAATATTGCAAAAGTGAGCTATTTGATTCCTTAATAGACCCAACTACTCCAGAGCAGACAAATTGATTTATACTACTTAGCGTGTGTGAGCACATTGATATTATTAAACAACACTTACTGTATTCCAAATAAATAATTAAAATTGATTAGTTTAATGTCCTCATTTATGGAATTCTAAACTATGGTTAGCAATAAACATACTGCTTATGCAGTCAAGGAAAAAGGACATGATTCAATAATGTACAGTGGGTTGTTTATAATCATAATTAATTAATTTTGTCGTAAGTTGAAGAAATAATTGGAGCAAGCTTATTTCCTTAGGGCTTATCAATAAAACAAAACTTCAACTGTCGTATTTTCCCCCCTTTTCAACCCATTTCTTTATAACCCTGTTGGACTAATTCTATTATCTTCTTATATATATATGATATCAGATTTGACATTAGTATTTTTTTTTTTTTTTTTAAAATATATAGGCTTGTATGGCTGAAAAAGAAGATTTTTCAGAAGGAGGGGAAGAAACTGTCACATTTTTATACAAGTTAGCGGAGGGTGCATGTCCCAAGTCATATGGATTCAATGCTGCACGACTTGCTGGTATACCTTCACACATCACACGTGTTGGGAGTCAGAGAGCAAAACAAGTTGAACTTGAAGCCACTCTCAGGAGACAGTTCAGATCGGTATTTACTTCTTCTCCAGAAGCCCTTAGAAAAATAATTTCATCACTTTAAACTCAGTAAACACTGTTTTGAATTTCACCTGATAACCAAAATAAAATTTAAGTACCACTCTGGTGGGCACATCAGTCTGTGAGACCTCTATTGTACCAACTTGGACCTGTGAGATTGCTAGCGTAAGTACCTGTAAAACTAGTATGCCTTCCCTTTTTTGCCGTTTCCTGGTAATTTTAGTTTTACTAAAACTTAAGCAGTCTGGTGGACCAGTATGCCTCACAACACATTATTTGTAATGTTCTTGTAATAGTCTGACTGACCAATATTCCTCATAACGTTTTGTTTTTATTGCTTATGCTCTGGACCAGCGGTTCTCAACCTTTCTCAACCCACGTACCCCTTTTTTGTATAATTAACTGTGCGTACCCCCTAAAAACAACCCCTTATTTTTATAAATACTTTTTATATTAAATGAAGTGTTGTTTAACTACTTTAATATTGCTACATCATAGAAACAGCTGTAAATAGGTAATTTTAATTCCAAACAAGATTTTTTAATTGACATTTTACTAAAAAGTTTTTATTTATTATACAGAAAAGTAAACAAAAACCTTTTTTTTAATTCACTGCGTACCCCTTACACATTTTCGCGTACCCCAAGGGGTACACGTACCACAGGTTTAGAACTGCTGCTCTGGACAATTCTTGAGTTGGTCTGACAGATCGATGAGCCAGGTTTATTATTTTTTAATTTTTTCTGAGATTTTAAATGTTATTTTAAAGACAATATTTTGTAAATGGGAGAAAATTAAAATATAACAGTAATTCTAGCATAGCAGTCTAATAGTGATGTGTCTGTAACTAAAAAACAAATTCATGTTCCCACCAGAGGGTTAAATAATTACTTGAATCTAAATTTAAGAACTATGTTGTAACATTTATTATTCATAGTCTTAGAAGTTCAAATTATTATACATTATGTAGCAAGTATAACTGCAATTATACTATAATGTTAAATGTGATGTGTCTACTGAAACTTTAAAACTTTTTTTGTTGTAATAAGTTATACAAGATAGATATAACACATTTTAATCGAGAATGTATGACCTGAAGACATGAAAGAAGAATGTTATCTAATTTAATTTTAAAGAGCTCAGAAATATTTATCAGTACAGGCTGCTTGTTTCTTACCAATATGAAATTATTTTTTTAAAAATGTTCCTTTTTTGCTTCCTTGTAAGTAAAAAACAAATACATCTGTCAGTTATCAAAGAAATAACACATTATCTTATATTATTTAGTAGTGCTATTTTTAAACTCTGCAGTTGGAAGGTTTGTATAAATTTTTTTTGTAATACTCAATCAACTTATCTATTCAACTATCTAACTTACTTTGTCACTTTTGTTTTTGAATTTGCTAACCTACAAATAATTTTTAATAAGTTAAGTTCAACTTAATAAGTTAAGGTATGAACCTATTGTAAGGAAAAACCCAGTTTCTTGGTCATTCATATAATTCTTATTTTACCCACTTAAAAAATAAATTGTTAAGTTTGATTCTTATTTGCTTGTTAAGGTAGCTGGGCCCCAAGGGGCTTCCATTGTATGTATAAATAGTAGACTCCCAAAATAAACTATTTGTGTTGATTTAAAGTTTGTTCTCTATTTGATATGATATATTTTGTACCTTCTTAGTTTAACCAGTTAATGTATTATTATTATTCTTATTATTATTCATTTAATTGTTAGTACTACTCTTTTTACTTTTCTTAGTATTACTTTCTGTTTTATTTGTTATGTTTAGACTTAAAATTACCATTGAAGTATTGAATGAATGTTGTATTAATAAATGTTTCTACTTAGCAATATTTGTGTATTTTTTTACATTAATAGTTAAAAATATGCTGAACCTAACAAAATAGCTGAGCTTGTACTAGAGAGACTCATACCTGAATTTTTTAAAACAGTTATTACTTTGTATGCAAATATGTGGTATCACTTCTTAGCCATAATGATTCAAATGATTTTTTTACTCGGTTTTGAACACTAAATATTATCCTTAATTCTTGAAATTAGAAGTTTTGTTATATTCTTTTGATAATAAATTTTTAATTTGTGGTTTTTCGAGAAAAAGTCATCCCCAAGAAAAACTTTACCTTGAAAAAAGGGCCAAGTTAAATTTGGGGCCAAGACCTCCTCCCAAATAAAGTCAGCCTATCAAAATAGTGATATCTACATTGTGGCTGTATGCTCTTTCTTTAGTCCATAACTTCACCAGTAGTGAGCAGTGTGATGAAACAAAGAAAGCACTGCTTCAGTAAAATTAATTTGTTCACTTATAAACTACAGCAAAAGTGAAACTCAATTCATGTAATTAGAAGACGCTTCATTCAAAAAGTACGCTGTCCGTAGGTAACAATCACTCAAAATATCCAAATCCTATTCATGTGAAGCGGAACTGTGACAGCACGCGTTAATGGCTGCACCCGCAACCTAACTCGGAGACAGAGAAAGAGAAGGGTTGCCATCTAAATATAAGCAGGCAAATGATGCTAGCTTCTTCTGATGGCGAAGATATCCGAGTGTGCCCGAACTCAGACGTCTGCACTTGACTCCCCCTCTGCTAAGGGCTACGAGTGTCAGTCGTCTCATGTCTTACATCAAAAGTTCTGAGGGAAGCTATGCCCATACTCTTATAATATAGGACCAAGTTTTATGTTTTTCACAAATATTTATAAAAAAATTAGGTTTCCCTAAAATTCATTATAATGCCCTAAAATGTCATTCTGGACTGTTACTAATGAGTCTCAGGGAGCCAAGAGAAATAGACTTATTTCTTAAAAATTTCGAAGGAGACATATCCCCTTATTTTGTTATAGCTAAAAGCAGAGGGAGGGGGGCCCACACCACATCAACCGCCTGGGGGCTCAAATACTCTAAATCCGGTCATTTCAATACTAGCAATAAAACCTAATTTCTAGGTACATCTATAGCTATCTACATATATCTATATTTACATCTATATATCTACATCTATATATTTTTTTATACATTTTATTTTGTTTTCTAATAATAAATTTACTTACAAATATAATAATATAAGTAACATGAGAATATGACGTTTTTGTTTAGCATCACAAGTTATTTATAATTATAATATTTATATCTATAATTAGAATACAACCATCACAACAACCTCAAATGTTGAAAAAGAGCATTCAAATGTATTGCAACAGTCCATCATGGGATACACTCTATGTACAGGGTGTCCCGGGTCAGGACCGACAAACTTTGGGATGTGATAGTACCAGGGCCGTACCGAGGCTGTGGCGAAGGTGGCCCTTGCCAAGGGCGCAGGTTTGAGAAGGGCGCAAAATGGAGAAGAGGAAAAAACATTTTTTGATTGGTAAGATTGGTCAAAATGAAAACTTTATACTTAGGTGTAATTTCGGTTGTGTGAGCTGTCAATTCGTGTTTTTATGATGAACATTAATCACATTGTGACATTGCGCTTAGCGCGGTGGCGTTCGATTCATGCTTATATTGGCAACGCTAGGGCCTAGCGTTGCCGCGAGGCGCATCCGCCCCACCCCCTAGCGGCTAGGGCAGTGTTTTTCAACCTTTTTCTAATGTGGCACCCCAACTTGGTTAATTGTTTCTCGCGGCACCCTTATTTCTTATTACTAGTTTAAACAAGTAAAGTGTGAAAAAACATGTAAATAATAAACTCAATGCACTCACCCATATCGAAAATTACTCAATTTATTAACACCATCTTAAATTATTTAAACAGTAAGAACACTTATGATATCGAAAATACGAAAGTAATAAAACGTTTAATAGTTTTTAGATATAAAAAATAATCAAATAAAGGGTTCACAACCAACAAGTGTTGAATTTTTTTTTAATAAAATGATTAAAAAGGTATGGAATATTCTTTTTTGAAAATTTAATTACATTTGTATGTATTCAGTAACAACATTTATGAATAACAATACAATATAATTATATAAATGCCCTAAAAAAATGTAATTCTACTTATTATATTTTTAAAGTACTCATTGTGTAAAAAGTATTTTTTATTTAAGAAATAAAGTTAAGATGTCAATATTGTAAATATCAACTTACTTTTTGTAACATTGTAAATATTTTTCCGTTCAGTATTGTACTTAATTAAATTATAGTTTCATATTTGCTGTGTGAAAAGTGAAATGACAGTTGATGTTTTATCTAAATAAACTTTTTATATCAACCATTTATCCTTGAACCGAAAAAGGAGTTATTATAGTGTAGCAAGGTGTTAAATAGTACTTTTTCTTTAAATAATACTTAAATGGTACTTTTTTACGTGTTAAATAGTACTTTCTAGTAGCGAAAACTAAAAAATTACTTTAACTTTTAGAGCCAGAATTGCTTAAAAATTTGTTTTACTGACGTTAAAATTCCAAAAATTTTCCGGAGGGGGGCCCCCGGACCCCCCTCTCCCCTGGGGGGTATGGAATACCCCCCAGACCCCCCGGTGGGGCGCACTTTTACGGGTTTGCCATGTACGCAGGGGCACCTAGGTACGGCCCTGGATAGTACAGTTAATTTGGAGTAAAAAAAGTTCTATAAACCATGGTCCTATTCTCATTTGTTTTATAGCTATCGCATTTTTAAATTTTTTTTTAGTTTTTTTTAGTAAAACGTGACTTTGACTCAGTGAATTGGTAATATCATTGGACCTAATGAAGCTAGAATTATAAATGATATACCACCTGAAAGAGAATGAAAACTTCTTAAAGATAAATATCATTTAAGCTAGTAAATTTAATTTTTAGTCACACGTTAATTCATTAGAACTTAAAAATAATAAAATTTATTTAAAAATAGAAAACTAGAAAAATGGTACCTACCTGTAATAGTACAGTCATTCTAACATCATAGTACTTAATGAATCTTATGGTGTATTAAGGGTGTAGTAATATAATTTTTATTATTATAATTAAGCCACTTTTTGGTTATTTAATAATTGATGACCTACTCCTTGTACCCTGTTCATTAGCTCTTCTTGACTGTTAACCAGTAGTCTATACACCAAATCTTTCATCCATCCCCAGAAACAGAAATTTCAAGGCGTAATGTCTGTCTGGTGACCTAGGTGGCCAAGCAACCGGTCCCCCTCTTCCAATCCACCTATTAGGAAAGTGTTCATCAAGCCAATGTCGAACTGCTTTTGAATAATTGGGTGGCAGTGGCGGATCCAGGACCTAATTTCGGGAGGGGGGCAAAATGGGACATTAAATTTTGGGAAGGTGGTCGAGCTATTGTAGCCCCCCGACAAAAGTGGGGGCACTAGCAAAAATTTGGATAAAGTTTAAATTTGATAAAGAAAAACTTTAGATTAAGTTTTCGGACATCATTGGTAGAACTGCAACTGCACTATTTGGCCCACCTATTTCTACTGTCCGATTTACTTAATTTTTTTGAACTGTTCCTTTTTACAGAATTTGTCTTTTTTACAGTATCTCTGTACAAAAACGATTCCGGTTGTAGCATCTCAATATAATCAGAATTATATATTTTTTTATATACGCAAAGTGTCACGGTTAATGTGGCAATGATAGAAGGCCAAAAAATTCTAACCTTAACCTAAACTAACCATAACCTTCCATAATTTTCCCTAAAATAAAAAAAAAAAAATAAACAATTAAGTTAAAAAATCATGGGGAAGTACTTGTGTCCAAGTACTTTTTAGTGTTATGTAGATGATTAAGCACACCCGTTATATAATTAATTTTTACCGTTATATATTTTTTTCTCTGACCTCAAGGGTCCCTTGTTCGATCCCCCGGGGGGTCACAATGTTTTTTATCGGTAATAAACACAAGATAAATTACATTTTTTCGGAAATTTTCATCGCCCCACTATAAGGTATAACCATGAATTATTTCGAAATTTTAGGACCAGGCGTTATATAGTGGTTTGGGGGGGGGGGGGAATCTTTGGGTATATTTTGACTTAATTAAACAATAAGAAATGCAAAATTTAAAAAAGCAAATATATATTTGTAACTTACGATTCAGCAGCTTTCATTTGATACACAACTCAAAATTAAAAAAAAAAAAAAAAATGGGTGCACTTCACATTTTCGTACACAAACTTGTCAATTTTTAAAAATTGGGGATGCACTCCCGGAATTTTCATTGCCCCACAATAAGGTATAACCATGAATTATTTAGAAATTTTAGGACCAGCCGTTATAGTGTGGTTGGGGGGGGGGGGGGGAGAAATTGTTTGGGTATATTTTGATTTATTTAACCAATAAGGAATACAAAATTTAATAAAGCAAATATATATTTGTAACTTACGATTCAGCAATTTTCATTTGATACCTACTCGAAACATTAAAAAAATATAAATTTTTGAGTTTTCCACATTTTTGCGACTTGCGCATGCGCATATTTAATTTTTAACTTCTTCCCGTGAAAATATAAACTTAAAACTACAAAAATCATCCTTAAATTATTTTATCTACTCGCGGCAGCAAAATTAAACATTACTGAACTGTTTTTAGGCTGGAAAGTACTATTTCCCTGATTTGTCATTAAAATGTTAAAAACAGGCAGGAAAGTAGTTAAAACAGTCAGGAAAATACTTTCTCTGCCTAGGCAGGGAAATATTTCCCTGCCTAGGCAGAGAAAGTAACAGTGTTTACTACTGCGTGTCATAACCTCTTATTTTGGCAAGAACAGTTTATACTATGTATTATCTCTATCTCATAACATTATACATTATAGTTAAATAAGTAATATTTAATAAATAAACGTTTTAATAATAAAATAATTTGTTAATATTTGTTAATTCTGTTAAATAAGTTCAATGATTAGTAGATCTTTAATTAAAAAAAAAGTAGAGTCACTGGCTATACTGTAGCGTCATGTAAACATTGAACATCCATATTATTTTTATTATTGAAGTCATTCCAGATTAGACTAGCTACTTTTCTTGATGTATTCTAGTTACTTCTTTTCTTTTAAACAATAGAAGATACCTTTAACACTTTAATTAATTCTTTAGTAAAAATATAAATCAATATTTTATGTTGCGTGCATTATTCATTCAGAAGTTATGTGTGTTATAAACGTGTGTTTTGTATTTTGTTGTTATAGATTGAGTTTGCTTTTCACTTATTGTTATTATTCCCAAGTTTCTTATTTGATCATTAATTTTAGTTAATACATACATTATTATCTTTATTATATGTTATTATCTTTATAACATAGTTATTATAACTATGTTATATTAATAAAGATAACATTTTAGCAGCTTCATTTTTCTGGCGCAAGTAGATAAAATATTGTATGCAACAAGGCAGCAAAGGAAACATTTCTGCCTCGTTTATTCATTGCCTGCCTCGGCTTTGCCTCGGCAGTCAAAAAGGTAAATTACCTGCCTCGGCTTCGCCTCGGCAGTTAATTATCATAGCCTGTCCTCGCCTTCGGCTCGGAGGCTAATCTAATCACTCGTCAGTAAAATTCCATTTTGCTGCCTAGTTACATAAATAACTATTATCTACTTGCGGCAGCAAAAAAAAGCAATATTGAACTGATTTCGGGCAGAGAAATGTGACTTTACTGCCTAGGCGGTAAAATGAGGAAAAATTTTAATGCCTTGGCAACAAAATTTTTATTATTATAATGTTGGAAATAACAGTTTATACTATTATCTCCTTCTTATAACATTGTATATTATATAGTTGAATAAGTAACATTTAATATATAAACGTTTTAATATTATATAATTTGTTTATATTTCCCAAGCTTCATATTTGATTTCTTTATCAACATTAATTTTAGTTAATACTTATGTTATCTTATTAATATGACACATAGCAATTATCTATGTTATATTAATAAAGATAGTATTTTATCAGTTTCATTTTTCTGCCGCCCGTAGATAAAATATTGTAGGCAGTAAAGGAAACATTTCTGCCTCGTTTATTCATAGCCTGTCCTCGCCTTCGGCTCTGAGGCTAATCAGTACTTCGGATACTACTTCAGAGGCTACAAATAATAATAATATAATCAAATTCTTAAAAAAATAGTTTAAGGTGGGCTAATTTTCTTTCGGGGCGGGGGCTAATTTTCTTCCAGGGGGGCTAATTTTCTACCAGGGGGGCTATAGCCCCCCTGCCCCCCCCCCCCCCCCTAGGATCGCCACTGCTTATATTACTTTGCTTTGTAAGTTTCATCGCACATTTCCGTTTCCCCAATTTTGAACCACTTACCGTCATTCAATCTTCCCCAAATTTTGCACATAGATACAACTAAGGTGAAGAATACAGAAACCAAAAAAAAAAAAAAAAAAAAAATGGCGTCAAATTTATTTGCTTTTTAAGTTTCATCGCACACCTATTACGCCAATTTTGAACCACCTATCGCCATTCAAACTTCCCCAAATATTACACAAAGATACAACTAAGGTGAAGAATACAGAAACCAAAAAAAAAAAAAAAAAAATTTTGAAAATAAGACCAGTTTTGAAAAATGGCATTTTTATATTAATTATTCTAAATTTTGTCAGTTTTCTATTGTTTTCTTTTTTCCTGTCGATCAATTTGTTTTTTCATGAAAGAATAACATGGAAAGTCGTGTTCCATTAACTTAGAATTTGTTTTTGTAATTTTTAAAAAGGGATTCGTTTTTTGGTAATCCGGTATTGTACTTTAAGTAGTAAAAATATATGTATATATATATATTTTTTAATAAATTTAGATTGTTAAATATACTTATTATTTATATTAACAATTAATTATTCTTACTTTATGTCAACAATTATTTGAAAGTCCATCACGCAAGAAATTTGTCAGATTCTACAAAAAATGTCATGGGCGATTTTAAAAATCGGGAAAATTATTCCGGTTCGTGGTGCACTGACATTACTGAAGTGTAAATTCAAGTTGGTAATGGTTTTTTTTTATAAAATACAAAATAACTTTTAAAATAATACCTTATTCTTAGAATATATTCTTAGGGATCGAAATGAGATAAAGTGAATTTTTGGCGGTATTTTGAGGATTATTCAATTATTAGGGCTTCGTAGGTCATCCTCGAAACCCTTATGCCGAGGGTGATGTGTCTGTCTGTCCGTCACACTTTGGTTCATATCTACAAACCGTTCACAATAGAGATTTGAAATTTAAAATACTGGCTTAACTATTTGACCCACACATAGGAAAAATATAGAGAAGTCAAAAATTGAATATGCATACGCGCAATACGCACATATGGTAAGTGGGGTATTAATCCAAGTTATTATTGTTATTTATGATATACTAATAGTTATGTGAACAGTAGACCTCGCTTTAAAAAAAATATATTTATAAAAAACCGTCGATTTAATGATTTCAAGGAATATCCATATCCATGCCCAATTTTAAGAAAAAAAATCTCTATTAAAAAAATAAAAAAAACCATAAACATAAAGTTTAATGACTTCAAGGAATCCTATTCCATGTCAAATTTGAAGAAAAAAAAAATCAAATTCATAAAAAATTAACCATATTTATCGATTTTAAAGACTTTAAGGAACAACTACGCAAAATTTCAAGAAACAAATCTCTATAAATAAACTATAATATAATATAACTAGGTGTGCAATGCAGTTGTCTGCTTGCAATATTGAGCTGAGCGTGCATTTCAATCTTAAACGATAAACATTTTTATTTATAAACAGCCGAAATAGGATCAAAAATAGAAATATTTCTAATTTTTAATTAAAAAGCATATTTTTCCTGCTTTTTTATTTTACCCCCCTCCTAAATGAAAATATGACAAATGCTCGTGCTAATTTAGAATTACCTAAACTCTTTGATGACATTTTTGGTAGCTATCCGCAATTATTTAGAGGTATTTATCAAGTGGTGATCTTCAGGTTAGAGGTGGTTAGAGTTTCAATCTTAAACGATAAACATTTTTATTTATAAACAGCTGAAATAGGATCAAAAATAGAAATATTTCTAATTTTTAATTAAAAATCATATTTTTCTTGCTTTTTTATTTTACACCCCTCCTAAATGAAAATATGACAAATGTGGACATAAAAACAAAAACTGTACTCTTAACGAGCTTTCCAACGACTTGCATCATGAAGGGCATAATACTATTTAAACTTTTGTACCCAGTTCCTCTGTGTACCAATTAGGAACATTTCAGATTTATACCTTCCTGTGGTTGGTCTAACATTAAACTTGTCGAATTTTGTGCGGAGTGGTTCAGACGTTCAGGAGGAAACTTTTGTACCCCGTACCCTGTGTATACCAATTTGGACCATTTCAGATTTATACCTTCCTGACTTTGGTCACTACGACCAGGCCGAATTTTGTCCGGATCGGTTCAGCCGTTTAGGAGGAAACTTTTGTACCCCGTACCCCTGTGTCCTGTGTACCAATTTGAACCATTTCAGATTTATACCTTCCTGTGGTTGGTCACATTGACCGTACCGAATTTTGTGCAGATCGGTTCAGCCGTTCAGGAGGAGTATGCGTCCAAACAAATGCAAAGTGTAGTATAAGAGCTTCACTTCGCTCAGCTCAATAAATAGATTTGAATGGCTTCAAAGAACACCAATGTCAAATATCAAGAAAAACAATCAACGTCTGACTGCGTAACATTCAAATATACAGACAGACAGGCGAAATGCCACACGATCGAGTGGAACAGGGGCTTCGTGCTAATTTCGTGCTCGTGCTAATTTAGAATTAACTAAACTCTTTGATGACATTTTTGGTAGCTATCCGCAATTATTTAGAGGTATTTATCAAGTGGTGATCTTCAGGTTAGTAACTGGGCTGTGCGTTAACTTAAAAATAGTGGGTGAAAATTGATTATGTGTGTCCATCGTCACAGGATTTTCCTCTTCAGGAACAGCAGAAATGGGTAGATAGTAAACAAATATTAGTATTTTTATTTGGCTTTGTTGCTACGAGAATATAATAGAAAAAAGTAAATATGTTATTTTATATATAAATTAATTAGAGGTTTAAGGAGAAATAAAAATATTTGTAGATCCCTAGAAATTAGAAATGTGTGTTTGTTAAGAGAGTATATGGCGAGTAAGTGAAATCTCCTTAAAGAAACAGTAAAATAATAAAATATAGAATTATGCTTTTTGCTTTGTGTCAATTTCACATAAAAGAGTGAGACAGTATAACATTAAAGTAATGTTAACATGGCAGACCACCTTAACTAACGAGGTTGTTTATACGCTAAAAGGTAATCCGGAGAACTCGTGTTGTTTCTTGTATAAAACAAGAAACAGCAGAAAGAGATTCTGATGAGCCATTAAAAGTCAGTCGATTTTGAGACGATACCTTTACACGATGTCGTGTTGTTAAGGTAGGTCTGTATCAAGGCGCTCTAGTTGATTAGGCTTCATGAAACTTGTTTTCATCCAAATTACCGAAATTCTCAAATTTAAAATGACACATAAAGCTACCGTGGATTCTCATTAGGCAACCATTCTCGTTTCCTTTATAACTTCATTAAGATCTCTTAGCACCCGTTTTTATATTTTTTTACTGTTTCTCTTCTCTCTGAGACAAGAAATGTTTAATATTAATACAGAATTAAGGAATATTCTCCAATTTACGATAGTTGTACACCCACAATTTTCAATTTAAAGAACCTCAGAGGCTGTAAGAATCCTGTAAAGGAGACGGCTGTAGAACAGGAGCCCCGAACCCATGTCATCCGATTAGGAAACACACGGGAAACGACACTGACGGAGCTTCAACCTCTGAAAGTTACGGCTTTTTTTCTTCTCGATTTTTAATCAATTTACATTATACATTAGGAGTGGCGCCCAACACAATTTCTATCGTATCTTTCGATCGCTTTTAGCTGCAAATCCCCTGATTTAAAATGAAACCGTTTTATAGATAAAATAGCCAAAAAGCGATAAATATTTATAACGATTTTTTTTAATATGCATTGATCCGGATTAATATCTTAGATAAATACGACCGAACCTTTTTTTTATGGGAGAAAAAATAAATGTTTAGCTATATTAAAATCTAGGCCAAAATGTTTACGCTTTTTTCAATCTTGGTTGAAGTTTAATATATACCGTCGAATCTGATAACCAATCCTTAAAACCTCCAATTATTATCCGATTTCAATAAATATGAATTATTAGTCTTATTATTGTTAATGATTTTGAAGTTGCTTTCTTAATTTCTATATTACAATTATTATAGTTGTATCAATTTTCCTTTGGAAAAGTCTCATTGTTACTCATATAGAAAAATATAGTACTGACAAAACCTTCAGCAAAAAAATACACTATGCCGGCTATGTATATATTAGGTCGAAGGGACCTAATATATATAGTGTGGCATTTATCTTAATAATAAATAGTCTCCTTTCTTCGCATCATACCTGCCAGCAAACCTCATATTTTTTTCAGAAAAATAATTATTTATCGACCCATAAACTTTGTATTTGGTATTAATAATCTTAGTTTTCTTTGGGTTTAGTCCTAAGGATCTTACTTGTACGCAAAAAAAACTAAAACCGCACCCCAAAATTAAAATATGTTAAAAGCTTAAAAGTTCCCTTATTACTATAAGCTATTTCAATAATTATTACTTTCTCATATAAAGAGAAAGTATTGTGATGGCGCGAAAGGTGCGTATTTTTGAGGTCCCCTGAGTCCAAAAAAGTGGTTTTTAAAAAATGTCTGTTGTCTGTCTATTGTCTGTCTATGCAGACGCCTGGGAGCCTAAACTACTGGGCCGATTATGATGAAATTTGACATACATTTTCAGAACAATCATACACCGAGGCGTAAACGAGAAATTAATTCTAGCTCCAAATTTAGGGGCGCTACCACCAAAAACTCTGAAAAAACGTGAAAAAAAAATTATTTCTCGAGAACTGTTACGACGATTTTGATTAAAAAAATTCTAAAATGTTGTCCATTTAAATACTAATCTAACAATAGAAGCCATTTTCCCGGGAAAAATCTAGTTCCTAAGAATAATCCTAAAATAGCTTTAAAGACAGGGAGAGTTCGGGTTCGATTCCCCGCCGAGGAGAAGTTATTTTTATGATAAATTTTGAGGAAATGTTATATAATTAATTAAATGTACCTCCGAACTAATAAATGAGAAACACTGGGCTAAGTAATTATGGACTCATATATGAGAAAGTTTGTCTGAGTTGTCTCGGACCGATTGTTTCGTAGATTGTAATTCTGATTTGTCATAAAATTATATATTTATTTGAAGATTAAATTAATGTCGCCAATGATAATATAAATAGTGATTGAAAGTGTTCTCTTTTACTCTACATGAGTTTGCACCGAGAAACCAGCACTGCATGAGTGCTTTTCAGTTTAACCCCACCCTATTGGAGTCAGGAAATTAGTTAAATATTACTTATTCCTTTAAGTGTTTTTCTCCACATTTATTATTACTTCTAGTAACTTGCAATACTTTAATTATCTATCTCAGGTCTTTAGACTTCCCTACTAGGTCAAATAGGCTATGAAGTTTTTAGCTTATGTAAATATGGTGCATCTCAATCAAAAGAAAAATTCAGTCTATTATGACTTATGACAATTCATTAAGATTAAATCTTATATTCTCACTTCCTATTTACTATTCGTACTATTATTAGAAAATTAGAAGTGTGTTTTTGCAAGTTCTTTTAATTATTATGAATTTAAGTAGTTTTGTGAATAACTTGTCAAATGATAGTACAATATTTTAGAAGTTGAAAATTCGATCTCAAGTTGACAAGTATCGAGGATCTCGAGTTGAATTAGCACAAAAGTTGTACATGTCGTTTCAACGATAAATTTTCGTTTTATGAAAAACACCCGAATTAAAATAGAAAAAATAAATAAGGCGTGAAGAGCAATCAGAAGTATTCCAAAGCTTAAAAATATGAAGAAATTTGAATGGAGTACTTCCTTCATCCGTAGATGAAGAAAGTCCTCCATTCAAATTTCTTGAATATATGTATGCTGAAAAATTTCTGAATATGTATGCTGCAAAATTACCAGTTAGTGGAGTCATTTCAAGGCAAAAAGCTCTTCAAATCGCATCGTCCCTCGGTATTGAATTGAAGGATTTGCCGCTACAAATGGATCGATAGGTTTAAAACCCGCCACAATATTACCTATAGATTAATAAATGGAGAACCCAAGACTGTCAATTTGGAATCTTGGCATACCAGAAGGTTAATCGGGGATTTCTGAAACAATTTTATATAAGAGGAGGGGGGATGGAAATGAGGGAGATGGGATTTAGCATACTCTGCTGTGGCATCTATATTTTCTCGATTAATAAAAATGAAAAATCAAAATTAAAACATACATTAAAAAATGTATTTTCTTATTCAAGTTATAATACAAGAACGGTGAGAAGAATGAAGGAATTATAAGATTCTTTAAGGTATTACACAAGAAAAATGTGAAGAATGAATAATTCTTTAATTATACCTTGAAGAAGGAATAGTACATTACGCTTCGAGTGCGGAAAGTATCATTTTGCATGCGAGTGTGGAGTTTGCACCCGAGCGACAGCGAGGGTAGTAAAACCACACGAGCAATGCAAAATGCCGTTTTTGCACAAGTTGCTTACCGTACTTTATCTACGATTGTTTGATTTAAATAATAAATACAGAAAAAAATAAACTTGCTGTATGTAAGTTCGTATCTCTTCTCTTGATAAAGATGGCATTAAGCTTGAGTTGTATTTTTTGCCGAATTAATTATTTCTGGAGGAGTATTATTCTCTACATTTTCGTCAAAGCCACTTGATTCATTCATTGTTTTTCCCTAAAAACTCGATATAAACAGTTACTTTAATAAAAGAATAGCAAATTAGTTTTGTTAAATGTAAACGAACTCGCTAATCGTGCGTAAAGCTGAAGAATTCCTCTTCTTTACCACGCTAGCGTGGTAAAGAAGAGGAATTCTTCAGAACTATGAGACGCGCATGCGCAATGAATACAAGTACGTAAATAATCACTTTCTACGCATCTAAACAGAGATATAATGTTTATATTTCGTATCAATCGTAGATAAACATATTTTCTGAGACGTTGGTGTAGCTAAACTATTTCTACTGTTGTCTGATCCTCGTTATTCTAAAATGTTTAAATCAATTAGCAACATAATATATTTTAAGAAAGTTAAATCATAATATCGCAAACGATAAAATATAATATAACGGCCCCAAGCAGGAAGTCGTTTGCAAGAAATACAGCAGAACTAAATAATAATAGTAATTCGATGAACTATATGCACGCTTCGGCTTACAATGAATTTGAAGTAACGACTCATAAAAAAAACTGGTGGATCTCTGAACACAATTGCTGATTAAGAAAAAATAAATAAAATAAGAGTGAGTCCTTTAAAGCCCACACAATTATTAAGAACAAAATTTAATCAAAGTAAAAAAAAATAACACTAAGGCCATAAGAAGTGAATAAAATAAATTATATTGGCTTTCAATATAACGTACAAATAAAAATGTAAAACTTTTTAATTTGTGGTAAATTAATTATTATATTCCTGAGGGGATAATAAAAAGTAATGATAAAAACCTAACGTCAAGCTGAGGGTTCAGTGCCTGTTCAGCTGAGTTTCCTGGTCGCTAACTAAAGTTGTACGGAAGCCGGTTGAGCAGAGTCAATCTCCAATGTGATCCATCATGGCCGTCAATTCTCCACAAAGAGTAGTTTGTCCTTCCATGTTCTACACTCAGAACACTGACCAAGGAGAAAAACAAATATGTACAAGGTTGATGGTCACTTTAGTTCGACATAAAAAAGAAAAATCCGCTCAGGGTGCGGTTTCTCTTGACTTAACTCTACATGGATGTTACGAGAGAAGGTTTAAGAAAACGTTAGTACGGCGTCGCGTAATCCGCTTACGCATAAAAACTCTTAGTAGGCTTATTTAGCGACTGTAGAAAACCGTTTCGTAGATTAGACTGCTGGGTTTCGACGAACTCAAAGAGAAGGGCACCGAACAGATGTAATTGAACATATGTATTAGATAATAATTATAATCTTTTATTTTTCAGCACAAATAAAAAATAAATACATAAAATTGGCGTGGATATACTTATAACAAAATAAGTATCCAAGAAATAATAAAATAGTTTGAAATCAATTTTGAACAATATTATTTATATATATATATATATATATATATATATATATATATATATATATATATATATATATATATATACATACACTCACATATTTATTACATATATTAGTACATAGTAATAAGGTTTATTTTTAATTCTTAATGTTAAGAAAACTTAATGAAGAGTCATTTTTAAATATAAATGACAATTATCATTAAAGATAAAATAATAATAGGATAAGAAAAACACTAAGAAGTAATTTGAATAATTATACATATTTAAATAATAATCCATGGTGCCACAGCCCAAGAAGGACCTATGCCTGCAAAAGGGCTTATATGCTTATTAATGTAATGGATGACACGGGGTTAGCCAGGCTTAGATTTTCAATGGCCAAAATTTAAAAATCGTCGGTTATTTGCTTGTGACGCCGAAAACTTCCCTCTCTACCGGCAAACAAAAATAAGGGGTGGTTTAATGATGCATTTACAATCCACCATTATCTCATTTATTTAATTTGTTTCCCCCTTTTTTTTCTGTCAAAAGTATTTTGATTTTTTTACGGAAATGTATTCATTAAAAAAAAAAAAGTAATAAGTGTAGTCGGTTGAATTATAATGGGACTCTGTGGCTACATTAAAAAAACCATACAAATTTCTTAAAAATTTGGGAAGGAGAAACCCATAGGCAAACAAGATTAAAACTTATATGGGAACAACAGTGGACTAATTTTAACTAACATCTAAATTTCATTAAAAACCGGACGAGTAGTTTGGTGGTGTAGTAAGCTGTATGTTGGTTCACAAAAAGTGTGGAGAGATCGACAGACAGAAACGAGACCAAATACTTTCCCAAACGGATTTCTGCCCAGATATTTTTGAAATCGGATACAAATATTTCGCTCTTCAGAACGATTACAATACTTCCATTACCTTCGGTAAGCTTGAAATAAAAAAAAATATCAATATATTTATGAACTTAATTAATTGAACTTAATATTAATTGATTGGACTATTATCACTGCATGAAGATTTTAAAAAAGGGAAAGTTTATTTTCAGTTCAAGAGTTGGAAGTAATAGTACTAGAGGTCGACCAAGAAGTCATGGAAATGTGAGGAGTGCGCTAGTGTCGCCATGTACAGTCAGTTTTTATTAAAATAGACCACTGTCAAAAAATACAGTGTTGTTCTTTTGTTATTAATAATTTTATTTTTGATAACTTCTATATTTTTTGCAACAGGCAACACTGTACCTGATAAGAAATCACACTAATATACGATAATATCTTTATATTATTATTTATTGATTATTCATAATAATATTCTTTAAATCTAAATAAATTTTCTTCTTTCTTAATCGATTTTTTTCTTCATCTTTATTTCTGAGTTTGATTTGTTACTTTTTTATTTCTGTTTTATTTGTTAATTGTCATGGAGAGCAATCATTTTTATAATAACAAATAAATATTAGGTTTGTTCCAACCCCATTATTTGTAGTGTTCTTTGCATTTGCATCATCATGGTGAATGGTACAAAATCAAAATTGTTGTGTGACAGTTGTGACTATAATTCGTATTGTATAAAAACAAACAAAACAGGAAACCTAACAGATTGGAAACCTTCTTGTTGTTGTTATTCGTGAGATTTGACGTAACTGCGCATGTCATACAAACTAGAAATGGGTATTGTCTTAGCACCCGACTGTACTGACTTCGGCACTACTCGGAAGTTCCGATTTTAAACGAAGTTAAGCTTTCAGTTTCTCCCGTGTTCATGACTTCTTGGTCGACCTCTAGTGGAAGGAAACAAAACACGTCTTTTTGTGGATTTGCTAAATTGTTTATGCATTGCCTCAAAATTTATTAAAATATAAAACTAAAAAAAAAGAAAACATTCCATTTTATAATAAAAATATTGTAAAATTAAATTGAACAATAAAAAGTTATAGCTTTCTCAGAAAAACTAATGTCTAAACTGAGAATTATTTATTTAATATATAAGACGTCGTTTGAAGCATTAGGACTCTGAGAGGTATAACATTGTCGATTTAGTTATATAGTTGCATCAACCTGTATCTCCTGTTACGGGTTGTTCTGGATTGTTATGTTTATGTATAATGCCTCGCTGAAATGTTAAACATTTAAACTGAGAGTGGATGGTGAATGTCGTCTTTAGAAATTCGTGCACCTAAACCCATACAACAGTACAGCTTCAAATACAAGCATGAAATGTATTTTATTTTAGGCATTATGAATAAATTTCTTATTTACAGTATAAATTATTGTTACGTATTGGGGTTAGCAATATGTATAACAAGGTACGTTACTGTTGTCGTTGTTTTTTACGAGGGAGAATAGTCAGGAACGAATGTAACAGACTTACATAATTCTTTTCTTTTTAAATTCGGGGTAAATATGTCCACCAATTAACAACATCTCAAAATTTATACACGGGGAGAAAACGACAGAAAACCGTGTTTAATCCTTATTGGGGGCGTCGGGACTGGAAGACCTCCGAGACCTGAGACGAAGCGACAATAAACGTCAGGGTGAGGAGAGGGAGGAGCGAGGGACTCGGGACGCGACACTTGTAGGAGGTTTGATAGATGGCGTCCGGCTAAGATTCAATTGTGTCTGAACAGGACAAGTCCGTCTTTATTTGACAGGACGAATGAAGTTATAAAATAATCTCACCTCCCTCGGTGGGGCGGCCATAAACGAGATGAGGAGACCAGATAAGAGTCGCTACATCGACCCGTCGCCAATTGGACCACTAAAAACCGATGCTTGGTGAGACGTCAGCCTGGACTTGGGCCAGCACTAGTTCTCATTTCACGGTACTTGTGCATACCTGTCCTCTCATGAAAATATTATGTTTATGCCAGTTATTTAACTCTGAAAACTCATTAAATATATAATAATATTAACTCTCGTCTTTTATTGTAAAAAAAAGTAATGTTGAATATATTATTATATTCAGCATTGAGATTATAAGGTTATATGAATAACATAAATATCTTAATGGCTACTTTAAATCTTATTTTGTTAAACCTAAGTCTTAGGAAACCATACGAAGAAATTTTGTATAATATTTGTTTTATTTTATAATTCTGCTTTATGTTTTTCAAACCTCGATGTCGATAGGTGTATGGTTGGTTCTAGTCAACTATCAGAGATGCCTTGAAGCCGCCATATATTCATAGGATATTCTCGATTCTTGTTCTTGTCGAAGTCTGGAGGATCTTTAATAGTTAACGGGTTTATTAGGTTTCACATCCGTAGTGGAGGATGAATTCTACATTCATATTGAAGATGTGAAGCTTGATTTTAATGCTACCAAATCTCAAAATCGGTTGTAGCATCGCGCTCTTTGTCATATTTATGTGGTTCTGCATGTCTTCTTGAATACCTCATCAACAGCAACGATGCTCCTCAGTTAGCAGAACTGGTATCCTTGTTCTATAACAGCGACTTACATTATTTTATTTAAATTAGTTTGAATCTCTACACGGATGTTTAGACAACGTTGGTATGGCGTTGCGTACTCCGCTTACGTAGAAATGAACTGGATTAATGAATTGTGTTTATAACAATCGGAATCGATTTTGAGGAACTTTTTTCAGATGTTTCCCACAACTTTTGACGCACAGACTGACAGGCCGATACAGGACCACAAATGTTCCCTGATGTCTGAAACGGATGTTGAAATGTTTAAATGGGAGACATAAAAAAAAAGTTCGTTCTTCAGAACGATTACATAGCTTCCGTTACCTTGCTCGGAAGCAATAGTGGGAAAAATTATATAAATTAGACAATAATGGATCTTATAAGGAAAACATTTTTGAATGCTGCAAGCCTCAAGAAAGCTGTATGTCACTCGTATTGGCCGACTATTTTCTTTTAGTTCAGTTTTACATGGTTTTGATTACATTATTTCAACATCAACTACAAGGAAAAAAACAAAAAAAAAAACATGAGTAAGTAGATGGATAGAATTAGGTATTATTATTCTAGAAAAAGAGAGATCAATCAATAAACTGTATTATTGTTTTCCTCTTATAAAAGGTTATCTATTGCACAATAACAACATCTAAAATTATCTTTAGAAAACAAATTGTTAGCATTTTAAAATTTTACAATTAATTTGCCCTGTTGAAAGCGGTAAAAAAAATCAAAGGGATCATTGCATTATATGCAAACTACACATAATGATTTCAAAGGAGACAAATTGTTTGGATGAATCGACTAGGAGAACCATGTTTAGTATTCTGACTGGGGAACAAACTACCACTCTTATCCAGCTACTGAGTTGCCTTGCCAAAGACTTTAAAGGAAATATTAGACAATAGAACAAGACTCTCTCATATTCATTGAACCAGTAACGTATCTGTCTACCCTCTTCTTCTGCCTTATTACTATTATGTATTACGCATACAATCTAATGTACTACTGATGTCTAGAAGGATCTGTGGAAAAACTAACTTGAATACAATGAACAGCTTCCAATTACCATTATACTTGTCTATTTATTGTCAATAATAAAACCATACCTTAAATAACTGTATTATATAGACTATAGACTATATTTAATTATTATCTATATTATTTCCCTGAATAATTAACATTTTATTTCATTGTTATCTATAATAATTTATTCTTATTTTTTGTTTTTTAGTATATGAATAAGTGAACTAAAAAGAAATATAAATATATATTCAATTTTTAAGTTTTTGGTAGTATTTATACTACGGAACGTTATTTAAATTTTAATTTAAATCAAATTATAATTACTATTTACAAGGGGAGACAGACAGAAAAAAATAGACTTCAGCGTCGGGACTCGAACCATGGATATCCCTCACGGAGGTCCGTGGTTCGAGTCCCGGCGGTGAAGTCTATTTTTATCTATCTGTCTCCCCTTGTAAATAGAAATTATAATTTGATATAAATATATATTCAATATCAAATATCGTTTGCAGAATGCACTCAATATATAAGTTTACCCCTACATTCGGATTTTCCCCATTATTCTGGAATAAATTTAATCATCCAAACTACTTCAGGATATTGTTTATATATAATTATAAAATTTTAAATACAAATGAATATAAATACTGAATATAAGAGAGGTCAGATGTACATTTAATAAAAAAATAAAAATATTTCATTAATAGAAACGTTTCAACCCTTATTTGAAGGTCATTTTCAGTCGTATTTATTAATAGATATTACAGAGTCAATTAAGTTCTAATATTTTCATCGGGGACAGAGAATGTCGATGAATATATAAAATTCTCTTAATTTACATTAACATTTTCTTTTTTTATTTAACTACATGATACTATGGAAATCATAATATACTAATCATTTTACAACAAATATATATACATATTTACATATAATATATAATAATATTTTATATGTATATATAAATACTAATAATAATAATAATAATAATAATAATAATTATATATATATATATATATATATATATATATATATATATATATATATATATATATATATATATATATATGCATATATATATATATGCATAAAAATATAACAATTTAAATTCTATTTTTCGGTCGAAACGTTTCTAATAATGAAATAGTAGGATTGTTTCTTCTATTAAATGTACGCCGTATAAGCCATCTGACCTCTCATACAGGGGCGTAGATAAGGGGGGCTGAGGGGGCTCCAGCCCCCCCCCCCCCGAAATTTGCATGGAGTGATTTTATTAAAGAGCAATAGCAAGAGTGGTTTTATTAGGTATATAGATGTATGTGTATGTATACACACACACACACACACACACACACACACACACATATATATATATATATATATATATATATATATATATATGAAAGGTTATCTAAATGAAAAGCATTACGTGTGTATTGTATATTCTTATACTCCCCCTTTTTAGTTTAGACCTAAAACTTGCTAGGTCCTGACACATTTATGTGGTTATACTCAGGGCTCGATTTCAGGTGGAACGGCGTTCCGGGACCTCTCTCTCTGATAAATAAAAAATAAAATTATTGGCACTAAGATTTTTTTAAAATCCTTAGTTAAAATTTTTTTTGTCAGTGAGTGACTACAAATTTTATTAAGGACATCATGTATTAAACTGACACCATTGTATTTTTTTGGGGGCAAATATTTTTTTTTTCCGAATACAAAAAATATCTCTTTTGTTGAGATTATACTACTAAATTATGATAACCTGAAACAACAAAGGTTTTTTTAATGGCAGGGATCGTATTAAATAAGTAATTTGCAGAGTTGCTGTGCTAAAACTCTCCCGGAGCTAGTGAGACAGGAAATGTTTTGTTGATTTAATTATTCGTATAAACCTAACTATCTATTTATTTATTGAGAGTATTATAACAACACGTGACATGCTAATCAAGAAATTGTTTATAAAAAATACTTTTTAAAATAAGCACGAAATACCCACCTGACTGCAGTGTGGGGTTTACGTGTAAAACTGCTGTTTTTGAACGTTTATTTTTAAAAAATTTCCCGGGGGAGGGCCCCCGGACCCCCCTTTTAAAGGGGGGGGGGGGGTAGAGAGAGGGTAGGTTGCAGATCCGGCACCTCAATTTCTAGAAATCGAGCACTGGTTATACTAAACCAGCAATTTAGCTCCCCCCGAAATTTTTCTCTAGCTACGCCCCTGCTCTCATATATTAAACCATAAAGGTGTATTACAATAATTAATTAATCGTTTTTAATTAAATTTGTTAACTACTGAATTTAACTATTTTTTGTAACAGATTTTGATAAGATTAAAATTTAAAATATCAACATATTGGATCGAAATATTAAGTTTATTAAATGTTATCAACGAGTATATCAAAATAACAATCTTTTTTAAATAACAAAATAATATTGCATAATTTACAACCTGTTTTTTGTTGTTGTTTTTTTAGCTCCCCCACTCTTCAAAAATATCGTCCAATTATATGCTTTCGAATTTTACAGGAACAAATCCCAGTTCTCTGTGTAATATAATGTCTCAAGTACGTACATTATAATATTGTTATTCATGAGAGAGGTTATTTGCATTTTGATAACGATTTTTTTCCCTTTATTTTCATGAAATGACAGACATAAATTATTATGGATTACCTATGTGTCAGAACAACTTACTACGCTTCCACGTAAAAATATATCCTTGACTACATGCTTATTAGCAATATCTCAGTCTCTCTCTTTCCCAATAATGTCTTTATTTATTTATTTTTTTTTTATCTATATTCAAAGACTCACACACTCATGGACCCTCTATTTTTTTACTCTTTACGAAAGTGCAGACTGCGTAATTTCAAAAATCAATTTATGTTATATATTTTAAATTAACTATTTATATTATCTTTAAAAATCCCATAGGCCTCCATAGCAGGCCATGGGAGACTCCAATTATTCTGCCTCTGGGCTCGAACTTCCTCTATAATGTCATCTTTGAACTTCCTTTTTTTCTCACTCCTCTAATGTGGTTCATAAGTATCATAGTCCATAGGTCTCTGAACACATAGTGACATGGCCAATGACCAGTCCGTTGTCACGAATTGGAACTAACGTATAGGAATGAAAAACTAAAAAATTAAAATAAAACATTTTCTATCATAACAAAAGGTTCTTCAAGTTGTCAGTTGGCGCTACTTAAAATATAAACAATATATTTTAAAATTTGTATCTATTTCCTTGTATCCACTAAAATGCTGAATGTTTCATCTGTATTTACAAAATTAATGTATTATCAATGCATTGATCAGAATTGTAAATCACTAAATAATTTCGGAACTATTTCACCGTTTGAGGTGAAATTCCCACCAATTATACCTCTCTAAAAGGTATTTTCCCCCCTATATTTCAATTAAATATCTGCCACCACTTTGGTATTATTTGGTAAGGCAATGTTCCGAGACGCCACGCGATCGATTTTTTTAAATCGTATTGGTGGTCCAAAAGTCTCCCCCCCCCCCTTACTTTTTGAACGGTTTGAGATAAATTAATGAAACTTGTTGGATCCCAACCATGTAAAAGGAAGTTTGTTTTCATACTCTATCGCGCACTAGGGGCGACCACCCACTTTGCCCCCCAGGCTACCCAACTTCAAAATTTCAAATTGGAGTGTATATTTTTTAGCGCATATTTGTAAAAATAATAAAATTTTGCTCGAAACATTTTTTTCTATCTCCGATATTTTGCCTCTATGGGGGGCAAAGATAGCAAAATGACCCTTCCGAAAAGAGTAAAACAATAACACATATCGTCATAAAATCTAAATGGTTTGGAATAGATTAATGGAACTTGGGGGATCTGTACCATGTAAAGGGAAGTGTGTATTCATCCACTCGTTACTAGGGGCAACCACCATTTTTGCATGTAATAAATAGCCTCAACTTCGAGTTACTGGGTATATTATTCTTAACTAGCCATGACCCATCCAGTAGCGCACCCAGGATGTTTTTTTGGGAGGGGCACAGATTAAAAAAAAGGGGGGGGGGATGTAATGTGGGCTTAGCATAATCACAGATAATTAAGAAGTCTGGTTTTCTATGTTCTTAAATTACTTCATATCAAGGGCGCATCCAGCCAATTATTAAGGGGGCGCGGCTCTCTTTTAGGGGGCCGGGGGCCCTCCCCCGGGAAATTTTTTAGAGTTTACGTTGCTTGAAAACGTCTTTTTAGCCTATTCTAAGAGCATCTAAAATGTTATTTTATACAAATAAATTTAAGATTTTTATGAACGGGACATGAAGACGGTATTTTATTTAAAAAAAATTATATACGAATAATATTTTATCATTAAAAGTTTGGCACTTTTATAGAAAAGGGCCCCCACTTTTTTTTTAATCTAATATACCTTCTTGCAACCGAATACACACTTTTTTTTATGCAAAAGTGTGATATTCCTTCGTCCCAAAACATATTGGACTGAATATTCCTTTGTCTTAATAGGTAATTAGACTAAGGGATATAAACTCTTCTGTATAAAAAACAAAAAGGGGGGCCCTATTCTATAAGAGTACCAAAAGTTGTACATTATATAATAGATTAATGTTTTATTTGAGTAGCCAGAAAAAGAAATTGTACATTTTAAAAATATTTTAGTTACGTGAATTTAGAAAAAAATTAGTACGCCAAATGTTTTGAGTTCAACAGAAATTAGCTGATAGTATTAGGTTAAAAATAAAAATAGTAGGGTATCTAACAGTACAGTCAATAAATACAAAAAATAGTTTTCCTTGCTTGAGATCGGGTATCTGTAATTTTTAAAATCTTATTCTACAATTGAACCCCTTTCTAAAATAATTAATTTTAATTATTTGATAATTGAAAACTATTAAAATGACTACTACTAACTATTTTAATTAAATTTAATTAATATATTAAAGTAAAACTGTAGATTAAAATATGAACCCTTAAAACAAGAAAATAACTTTTTTTTAAAAATGTTATATTGTAACCTTTCATTGAAAATAAACGATGCATAATAGTCAGGAAGAAATTCGTCCCACTAAAAAGTTCTGACCATGTCGGGCAAAACTATAGGTATATAATTACTTATTTATTTATTTTTTGACTTACTGATTTCGGGGAATTGCACACCTTTATTCATGATCTAAACCACGAACAGTTTAAAGACTATTTCCTTTTATGAATCGTCCTCAGTTTAACGACCATTCTAAATAAGATAAGAGATGATATAACAGAATGTAATGCAAGCTATCGGAGGGCTGTAACAGCTGAATCTTACCCTTTCTTAAATGTGCCAGCAATGATAACTTACTACTATGTTTATTTTCCTACTTGACAATAATATTATTGTGGTGGGATGCGGAGTCAGCTCTCAAAACCGACCGACAAAGCGAAGTCGAGATGCGCCTCTAGGCTCAGCTCAACTCAGCTCCACAAACGGTAGCCATTTAAAACAATGGGCTCCGATTTCACAAGCGGAGTCAACATAACTCCACTCCGCGCCGCTCAGCTTCTGGTAGCCGCTCGGCCTTAGGACCCCCCTTCCCCAATGGTATTTTGTTTGCCTAGTTGGCCCAACCTACTTCCCTACCAAAATCTCTAGCTCTCATTGACTACCTCCCCCCCCCCCCTCCAAATTTCCCATTTTCACTCGCTGGTATAATAGAATTAATTAATTTTTAATTGGAATTATTCTTTTTTTTATTTAGTGCGTGTTAAATAAAAATATTGCCGATCTTAAGTCAAAGACCCACCCCCCCAGACCCCCCTAGATCTTATACCTAGCGATATAGTTAAGAAAACAAATGAGAACAAATAACTAATGATCAATTCCTCATTTCAAAAGATACCGCGCAACATCAAATGGAACCGCACATGTAGGAACCTGTGCCACTTGCCCCGAGGGCCACTCCATCTAGATATTATTCTTCATCTGACTAATTGTTTCTTCTGTCTGTTATAATTAATATTTAGGTAAAGGACATGTGGACATGCTCTGATTGATGCTTCTAAAATATAGTCTTGGCTTTAAAAAATAAATTAATTAAGCTTGCCAAGGACAACGCTTTTTAAATCTTCATACTCATTTGTTCAGAACTTTATAAGGTACCTATAGAAATCAAAATAATATTTGAATCGTCTTAGAAAAATCTCAAACAGGCCATTCCTCCTTCATTTTCACGACCATTCTTCTTCAAGATTTTTTTTTTTTTTTTTAAGTGAATCTTATTATTTATGACAACAAAATGAATTGAAAAATTTGTTCGGTATTTTTATTACTACGAATATTCCTGGTTTCTACAATTGTCAGTGATATAGTTACAAAAAAAAAATCCTTATTTAGGCATGCGATAATTATAGAATAATGTGAATAAACAATAAATATCTGGTTTTAAATAATCTCAGTATCATGTAGTTAATAAATACTTAGTTCAATTAAGACTATAAATAAAAAATTATTTCTATTAAGCCAATTTTATTTTAAGAAACCAATTACCTCTATTCTACATTAAGACGCGTGAGTAGAAATTCGCTGAGATAGCAGGTTCACTGTCCTTAAACGAAGCAATTTGACTAGTTTTTTTCCGTACTGGCTCAAAAATAAATTTCTCGAGGTAATAAACTTCTTCTCGTTAAGTTTTAATAATCTTCCCCGTCCACTCAATTAATTTCCTTCCAAGTATATAGAAGGAAAAAATTGTTCCCTGCGTATACTCTGACTGTTAAAACAGCTTTTAAATTAGCGGATTTAATTATATTAAAGAGATTATCGAGTCAAATAGAGTGGACTCTTGATAAGAAAGACCGCTTTTCAACTAGATTCTAATGAAAGAGCAGCGAGTTAGGGGAACGTAAACATTTTAAGTAATTGCAGACACTGGTCTCTTGCCAGGAGCTGCCGGTGCTCATTGCTCACGTCCTATAAACATTATGTAATAGCAATCTTTATTATATAGCAGCTTTTTGCTAAATACCGATTCTTGTCCTACGTCCAAACTTACAATTTAAGTGATCCGCTCTAACTAGTATAGATAAAAAAGTATCCGACATCGACAAATAACAGGTCGGAGCTTCTTTGAGTGCGAAATCTCAAATTCGATAATAAATGATATTAAGCTTGCATAAAAAAGTCGTTATACTTCAAAACAACCTAGATATTAATCGAGGATGTGTCAGAAAGTTTTGTGAACATGATAATAGTCATAAAAAAAATCGGAAATATCTTATATTATTTTTGATACCGAACAGATACGTTTCACCTCAAAACATCACGGATATAACCTGAAATCAAATATCCAAATCCTATGTGATTTTTTAGGCACGCTTTCATTCAGCCACTTAATTTTATGCCGTTATACTTAAAGAAGTAGTGCTAATGCCTCAGCTCTTTATTAACTGGTCCGACTAGTATAATAATAAACATTAAACTGCTCTCGTGCAAAACTAAGTCGGAAAATAAATATTAATATCTGTATTTATTAAGTTACATTAGAATTTTATTATTATAAATTTGGGATAAAAAAAACAAAAACGGAGGGCTATTACCAAATTGTTACACACGAAATACTGTTTCAACTTGTTGGGAGAAGTTTGATTACACTAATTTCTCCTAGCATATTAAGTTGTGCCAAGTAGAATTATTCTTAAATGAAAGGTTTGTACCCAAACGACAAGATATTTATGAGATTATTATCGATGTGTGACTTTAAAATGCTATTCCCGGACCGGGGCCCCTCGCTCTTGTCGCCCGTTTATATGGCATCGCCATATAAACGGGTAACTGCTTATGTAAAGAGGCCTCTAAGTGGTGGTGAATGCCAAGTCTAAGGTTTGTACTGATGATGAAGCTACTCTCTAACCCCGTGTAATCAATTATATATATCTATAGACATACAAGATTTATAGACTTATATATATCTATAGACAAACATTAGATACAAGCATTTCAGATAAACTATTCACTGGAATGATGTTTTGAGCATAGCTCCAGTTCTATGCGCTTCGTTGTTCTAATCAGTATTTTACTTAAGATTATTTATTTCCACTTATTTATTGAAAGATACCGATAGCTACAGTCATATTTATAGATAGTCATAATATATCAACGACCAACTTCGTGTCTTAAAAATACAAGGACATTCATAGCGAAGGTGGTATATAAAGATTAAAGATATCAATTTTGCTGGGTTCGACCAAGATGTTTGGTTAGAACTGGATGTGACAAATATGTAATTAAATGTATACCAAATAATCTCCCCCCCCCCCAGAGGATGGTTTTTAATTTAATTCATTTGTTTGAATTTTTGAGTAATTAAAATTTTAAGAATTGACTTTACTGCCGGTACTAAGACCAATATGTATGATGCTCTGTATAATATGTAATATAGGAGCGAGATAATTACATACTACTTACTAGTTGATTGCATTGTATTGCTAGTGCAATATAGAGTGACCTACATCGTTTCCATTGGTGAGTGACCCTATTAAATGGATCCCTTTCTTTCTTTTTTTTTTTTAAGAAAAAAAAAGGATCATTATATGAGAATATCCATTTAATTTAAATAATATTAAAATAAATATATCTGTTTCTCATTTTCAAATAGCTTTTTCGCTTTGTATGTTGAAGTCGGCTTATCTTGTTTAAGTTTCTCTAAGGAGCAAGATAACACGAGGAGGGTGCATAAGTCAATGTATAATTTGTACTTTATAACGTTCTACAGGTTGGTGTACAATGTATTGAAATCAAGTCTTGTTTGGGGCTTATTGTTACCACATCCAGTCACTCTGTCAGTCCCACTCACGGCCCACACGCTATACAATTTTAAAACGGTTTGATATTTATACTTCCTCTTTAAATAAATTGATTAAAAATGTCCTTTATCTCGAAAAGTCACACGAAAATTCAATTTACTCAGTTCTATCTCCTTTTCTCATAATCATTTGCATTTATTTTAATATTTTGTTCATTCTATAAAGGTTTTTACAAAATTCTGCACTTAAATAGCAAATTTCACAAACATTCTATTCAGATGATTAAATAGATTGCGATTGAGCTATTGCACTATTAAAATCGAGAAATGCAAAATTGATGTAACTTATAAAAGTATACTTAGAGCTTAACACAAAGTATTCACTTTAAATATATTTATTAACTATGTATATGTAACTTTTATTGAAATGAATCAAAAACCTTTCTCTCCTTAGTATATCTATCATTAATTAGTAATTAGTCATATCTTATAGCAGAAATAATCCTTGAATTCTTTCTCCTTCAGAATATGGCTCTAAGGTCCCTACTATGCATTTCTAACATCTAATTTAATTTAAAAAAAAATAAATAAATAATTATTGTGTTATTGTATAAATCAAATTTTTCGCCACCTCAAAACTTTTTCTACACAATCATATACCTGTTCATTAAAACGAAAATCCTTTTCTTCAACAAGCCACTCTTCAACAAACAAAATATGTGTGAGACTCTCACGCATTAGAAATGAAACTTAAGTTCTAGAAACAGAATAAACATATGAAATAGCACAATAAACCTTATTTAATGCACATGTACATAAATCATTTATTAAATGCGCAACATACATATTTATAAACAAGAGTTTCAAAGCCGTCAGATAACTTCTCAAAGAAACATAATTTCAATTAATAAAATATTTTCATAAAATGTTAGCGAATAATGAAGAAAAACATGAGAACAACATTAATATATATATATATATATATATATATATATATATATATATATATATATATATATATATATATATATATATATATATATATATATATATATATATATATATATATATATATATATATATATATATATATATATATATTAATTGATAATATGCATATAATAATACCCTTAAATACCAATTCTGTGTACTGAATAAATCAACTACTCCCGTGGTATATATTGAGACTCTCAATCCAGGGGTCGGGGGTTCGAGTCTCGTCTAGAGGGAGATATTTTACAGGTAAAAACTGCCGGCCTAAGTCGGCAGTAGATTAATATATCTATCACAGGCGAGTCTTAAAACAAAAACTTGCAATTTCGTTACTTTCACATCAAAAATGTTTCTCTTGGACGAGTCTCGAAACACGAACTTCGTTTCCCGATGTCAATTTCATTCAAGCAAATTTACTCTATCGCGGCTAAAGAAGTTCCACTTAAAAAAACAAATATTGCAATCCCTAATAGTATCCCTTTAACTGATTAGTATCGATTTATTATATAGAAGAGGAAACTAGCTTAGTGATTAATAAACTATTATCTAAATTTATTAGAGACTTTAGGATAAGATATACATAATAAATAACTCACGAGCCTACACACGATGCAGTAACTTTATAACTTAGTTTAATTCATGTGTGCGCTGCTTTTAACTGTACCAACCTCCAAAATAAATTTATTAGATTGGCCAAAAATTTCTAATTTATACAAAGATTATAAGACTGCACAAAGAAAAACATTAATCATATTCAAAATGAGATTAAGCTTTAAAAATACTCTTCCCAGACACATTGCAGAACTCAGACAAAAGAATGAAATGCTTTTTCTTTCTAACCTTCTCAATGATGCTAATGATAATGAAAATAAGTCTAAAAAGAAAGTGAAATTAAATAGAGGTGAGTGACATAAAACTTTATTATTTTAATTTTAGGAGTCATAAAACATTTGTGAAGGATGTTCCTTTACAAATGAAGCTATTATTCTTGAAAGCTTAAAGATAAACATCTGACGGCTCATTAGGAGACTTCACCACCTCCAAAGTTAAATATAATACCACTTGAAGGTAATACCACAAGCATTTCTTAACATCATGGTACTCGTGTAACTGGATACCACACACAAGTCAAATTTTAATTTTCTTTACATTTCTTAAGCAGAATTTGGAAAATATTACGCTTAAACTTGACTAATCTTAAATTATAAAAGGCTAACTAGGTAACCGTAGGAAGGAGTTGAAACAAACAGAAAAATGTTTTTCTCAGCTCTTGTATCGCGGAGATTAGACATTTTTACTAGAAATTTACTTTTATAGGGTCTCTTTGATTTCATATATTATGTAAGAAGGAAATATAATAAAAAATCTAAATATTGAATATTAAAATGTAAAATAAAATAATGAGCATAAAGTTTCATGTTCATTCATGTATAATAGGTCCAGAAATAGCCAGGGCCGTACCGAGGCTGTGGCGAAGGTGGCCCTTGCCAAGGGCGCAGGTTTGAGAAGGGCGCAAAATGGAGAAGAGGAAAAATATTTTTTGATTGGTAAGATTGGTCAAAATGAAAACTTTATACTTAGGTATAATTTCGGTTGTGTGAGCTGTCAATTCGTGTTTTAATGATGAACATTAATCACATTGTGACATTGCGCTTAGCGCGATGGCGTGCGATTCATGTTTATATTGGCAACGCTAAGGCCTAGCGTTGCCGCGAGGCGCATCCGCCCCACCCCCTAGCGGCTAGGGCAGTGTTTTTCAACCTTTTTCTAATGGTGGCACCCCAACTTGGTTAATTGTTTCTCGCGGCACCCTTATTTCTTAATACTAGTTTAAACAAGTAAAGTGTGAAAAAACATGTAATTAATAAACTCAATGCACTCACCCATATCGAAAATTACTCAATTTATTAACACCATATTAAATTATTTAAACAGTAAGAACACTTATGATACCGAAAATACCAAAGAAAAAAACGTTTAATAGTTTTTACATATAAAAAATAATCAAATAAAGGTTTCACAACCAACAAGTATTGATTTTTTTTTTTTAATAAAATAATTAAAAAGGTATGGAATATTCTTTTTTGAAAATTTTAATTACATTTGTATGTATTCAGTAACAACATTTATGAATAACAATACAATATAATTATATAAATGCCCTAAAAAAAAAATGTAATTCTACTTATTATATTTTTAAAGTACTCATTGTGTAAAAAGTATTTTTTACTTAAGAAATAAAGTTAAGATGTCAATAGTGTAAATATCAACTTACTTTTTGTAATATTGTAAATATTTTTCCGTTCAGTATTGTACATTGTACTTAATTAAATTATAATTTCAAATTTGCTGTGGTGAAAAGTGAAATGACAGTTGATGTTTTATCTAAATAAACTTTTTATATCAACCATTTAACCTTGAACCGAAAAAGGAGTTATTATAGTGTAGCAAGGTGTTAAATAGTACTTTTTTTATTTAAATAATACTTAAATGGTACTTTTTTTACGTGTTAAATAGTACTTTCTAGTAGCAAAAACAGAATTGCTTAAAAATTTGTTTTACTGACGTTAAAATTCCAAAAATTTTCCGGGGGGGGGGGGGGGACCCCCTCTCCCCTGGGGGGTATTCGCACTTTTACGGGTTTGCCATGTACGCAGGAGCACCTAGGTACGGCCCTGGAAATAGCATATCCCGAGGCGAATTCGAGAAAAAGTATTCCACCTCCAAATTTACGGGCTATCCATATATCAAGGGAAAAACCTAGGATCCGAGTTATTCATGAAAATATTTCTGATTTTGTTAAAAATCAGATATAATTAAAAACTATCACCTGTTGAGCATTTTTTAAATGCTTTAAAAATTGTCTCACAATTACTGTGGAAATAGCGTCCTCTCTCCCTACTTCCTATAATTTAATGATATTATGCTTTTACAACCTATTATTGTTTATACTCCTCCCCCCTGTTTTTAAATCAATCAATTTTTACATGAATTAAAGTATAAATTTAACAAAACCTGAAGAGCACAGGCGGTTGAAATTAATCTAGGACTTGGGACTATCTCCAGGCTACTTTCGACAAACCATCCAAATTTCTTAAATTTCTTTTAAATCAAGCGAGTTACTTTTGTAGATATGGGTGCATTTGCACCTATATCTTCAAAAATACATGTATTTTTGATCTCACGTGGAAGAGAATCAAGGTGTAGAAGGTTGGAACTTATATTAGACCAATAATGGGCTAATTATGACCTATCATTCCAATTTCATTAAAATCGGACGTGTAGATTTTAAGATATGTTTGTACGCAATAATTGAGCGATAGACAGACATGGAACCAAAAATGTTCCTTGGTGTCTGAAACGGGTTTATGTATTGGAATTTTTGAAATCGGAGACATAAAAAAATTGCCGTCCAACGATCTCATAGCTTCCGTTACCTTCGGAAACCTCGGAAGCAAAATCAATTGAATGAGACATCATGGAATGCAAATAGAGTATCAATATCTATATAAGAGAAAGATTTGTTCGATTTGTCGGACCAATTTTTTGATAAATTTAACCAGTTAAATATGTCAAAGAAACCCTTAAAGTTACTTTCCCGGGAAAAATCAAATCTCCAAGATGAAGGAGTACAAAGATATGGAAAAATGGGTCATATTTAAAAGTGAATTTGAAATTATTGGTCTGGTCAAAAATTATGGTCTAACCAATTTTTATCTTTTCTACTTCTTATTAACCTGTCAGGTTATTCAAGTTTTTACGCAAGTAACTCAGCTCATTTTATAAAAAGCATAAAAAATAAATAAATAAAAAATATAATTTTCCCCCTGCTCTAAAAATGTATAAATGTATGTATTATTTTTAGTAACAAATAAATAAATATATATATATATATATATATATATATATATATATATATATATATATATATATATATAAAAGGTGTAGAAGAAAGATCATCCTTCAAAGTGCCATCTACAAATGGCTAAATTTAATTTAAATATTCGTAGTGAGTAATAACTTCAAACTGGATTAAAAATCTTGATTTTACCTATATTATATACGACTGCTGTAAATATTGATCTACCGTGTTCTTCATTTGTCTTTATATTTTTATTGTAAATCTGTGAATAAGCTAAATAATTTAACAAGAACTATAAAATTAACATGCTTCTTTTTTTATAAATTTAATTTATTTATTTTGTATCCTTGCTTAAACAGTGGTAGGTAGACGGCTTTAATTTCAAGGCGCCATTGCATTGATACACACACAAATATTATTGTGTGTATGTATATGTGCACACACACACACACACACACACACACATACACATACACATATATATATATATATATGTATGTCCAATGTCCACGGATGGAGTTGCCTATACGTGTAAATTCCAAAAAATTTCAATTTTCGAAGAAAAGTCACTCTTCATAAAATCTCCTGCTTGTTCTTAAATGAAGATGTATAGTATTACCTTTTGTTCAAAATGTACCCTGTACCCATAAAATCATACAAGAGGAAACTGGTCCAAATTTCGACTATTGAATAAAAAAGTATTCTTTATAATTCCTTTTAAATAATATTCAAAATTTACTTTTCGCATAAAAATGTCGATAGTCAAATTTCAAAATCCTCCCCCCCCCCTGCCATTAATAAAAAGTAAAATTTGTCTGATTCTAATACAAGAGGGGCCGATTTAAAGGTCTCATTGAGTGCATTAAAAGTTGTAATATTGCTTTTTTCATAAAAACAATATGAAAGTATTTATAGAGAAAATCTTATTTATTATTTATTTCTTTTTTTAAAAAAATAACATGAATTTATTTTCATAATTAATTTCCCTTTTAATAACTTTCGTGTTGTTTTTATCAAAAAAGCAATACCACAACTTTTAATGCGCTCAATGAGACCTTTAAATCGACCCCTCTTGTATTAGAATCAGACAAATTTTACCTTTTATAAATGACAGGGGGGAGGGGGGGGGGGATTTTGAAATTTGATTATTGAAATTTTTATGTGAAAAAATTTTTTTGAATAGTATTTAAAAGAAATTATAAAGATTACTTTTTTATTCAATAGTCGAAATTTGGACCGGTTTCCTCTTGTACGATTTTAGGAAATTGTACTTTCTGGGTACAGGGTACATTTTGAACAAAAAGTAATACTATTCATCTTCATTTAAAAACAAGCAGGAGATTTTATGAAGAGTGACTTTTCTTCGAAAATTGAAATTTTTTGGGATTTACACGTATAGGCAACTCAATCCGTGGACATACTGTGTGTGTATATATATATATATATATATATATATATATATATATATATATATATATATATATATATATATATATATATATATATCATATATATATATCAGCAGAGTAATACCGTGTTTTTGCACACTGCAATAGGCTACACAATTTGCGAGAGACACCAAGGGATGTGCCACGCAAGCGTGACACATAGGAACTGTTCCAACATCAGACATAACGTCATTAAGATGTTGGCTCGGCATTATGCCATGTCCTGCATCGTTTCGTCGCGTCCGACTCATCAGGGGCCCGACGATGCCCACCCAACTCTGGACCTATACTACATCAAGAAGATCAGATATAGGACTTATCAGAGACGAGGGTGCTCTCATACCGCCATTCTTGCTTGGCTGGCAAAACACATCAGCAGAGTAATACCGTGTTTTTGCACACTGCAATAGGCTACACAATTTGCGAGAGACACCAAGGGATGTGCCACGCAAGCGTGACACATAGGAACTGTTCATAAGTCCTATATCTGATCTTCTTGATGTAGTATAGGTCCAGAGTTGGGTGGGCATCGTCGGGCCCCTGATGAGTCGGACGCGACGAAACGATGCAGGACATGGCATAATGCCGAGCCAACATCTTAATGACATTATGTCTGATGTTGGAACAGTTCCTATGTGTCACGCTTGCGTGGCACATCCCTTGGTGTCTCTCGCAAATTGTATATATATATATATATATATATATATATATATATAAATATTTCTTTAGTTTGTTTCTCCCCTATGATTTAGAATATAATAATACATTCTTTTGCCTAAATTACTATTAAGACAAAGGGATGTTAGTCCAATGTACTTTGGGACAATAGAATATCACACTCCTGTTTTTATAAAGGGACTTTTTAGACCATAATAATATCACTTTTATTATTTAAAAATCTATTAAAAATTGAATTTTAAAGTAATAATTAACCTTTTTCAAACACATATTATTTGAAGATTCTAGAGGTCGCTCCGTTAAGGTAAGGTGTGTAGAGTCGGATCTTATATCCTTTAATGACTAAAGCTGTCGAACGAGATATATAAATAAAAAAATAAAAAATAAGCTGCTGTTGAATCGATTAGCCAATTAATTATAAGAAGATTGGCTTGGAACGAAGGGGAAAAAAATAAATACACATAATATTATGCATACGTACAAAGTGGAAGCTGATTCGAGGGTATATAATGAAAGCTCAGAGAAGGAAAATAAACAGGGTGGCTATCAATTAGTTAGATTTGGCTCTCCCACGGGGACGACTTGTAGCCGAGCATTAAGCCCATTATCTTATACAGTGGAGAACAGGCTCGACGTGTGTGGTCCCAAATCAATAGCTTAGCGGAGGCTATGTAACAATAAGGCTCGTTTCCTCCTTAAAATAACCAGGGAATAGCTAATACGTGTTATTCCCACTTGAGGTAAAATTACATGGGATCAACTGATGACAGGATGTCTCACATAATCCTCTACTCTCAATACTAAATCGTCATAATCAAATAGACTAAATTATTATACAGAGTAAAGGCTAAATTAAATAAAAAAAAAGCTGTTTATGAGGACCATGATAATACTAAGAAATTCTTTTATAATTAAAAATAATAATAATAATAAAATGTTCACAATAAAATAATTTTGTTTTTATTTTTCACATTCCACAGGTTAAATTAGAATAGTCAAAGGAGTACAACTGCGAGTTCAACTGAGTTTTGCTAATTAAAACACTCTGTATTTACACTAATTAAATATGATATAGAGATAAGGGCACGTTCTTGGTGCTAGTGGGAGGTGGTAGAAAAAATGGCGGAAGAGGGAGCTGACTGAGGACTTCCCCTCTACTTTTGCAAATCGAAACCATAAGGCCCCTCCACACTCGGAGGATACTCCGGAGTATCCTCGCCGATTATACACGGCGAGACTCCCCGAGGCGAAGTAGTCGCATCCACACTCTCGCCCTTCGTGGCGAGCACCTCATTGCCATGACTCAATGTTCCTCGTGTCCTCTTTGACTCGCAAAAAACCGCCTCTGAAGCGATGTCGGACGAGGCGAGGAAAGGACCCCCGAGGAACCACGAGCAACTTCTATATATAACTTCTATATTCTCCACATTCTCGTTCCTCGCCCGACTTCGGGCTACTTTACGAGAGTCTGGAGGGGCCTATATGTAGGGTGGACCAAAGTCTCCCCCCCCCCTCTTAACTTTTGAACGGTTTGAGATAACTTAATGAAACTTGGGGGATCTCTACCATGTAATGGGAAGTTTGTTTTCATGCAATCGCCCACCAGGGGCAACCGCACACTTTGCCCTCAGGCCACTCAACTTCAAAATTTCAAATTGGAGTGTATATGTTTGACAGCATATTTGGATTCTACGGTGAAAAGTAATAAACTTTTACTTGAAACTTTTTTTCTATTTCCAATATTTTGCCCCTTATAGGGGGGCAAAGATAGCCAAATTACCCTTCTGATAATACGTTGTAAAATCTAAACGGTTGGAGATAAATTAATAAAACTAGGGGATCCGTACCATGTAATGGGAAGTTTGTTTTCATGCAATCGCACAGTAGGAGCAACCACCAATTTTGTCCCCAGGCCACAAAACTTCAAAATTGTAACTTAGAGTGTATATTTTTGAAAGCAGGTTTAGATTCTACGGCGAAAAATTAAAATATTTTATTTCAAACTTCTTTTTCTATCTCCAATATTTTGCCCCCTATAGGAGGGCAAATGTATAAAAATGGTAAATTTCAGTGCCTGGGGGAAAAATGGTGGTTGCCCCTAGTATGCGAGTGGATGAATACACACTTCCCTTTACATGGTACAGATCCCCCAATTTTCATAACTTTATTTCTAACCGTTTAGATTTTATAACGATGTAAGTGTTATTTTCTTACTATGTTGGAAGGGTTATTTTGCTATCTTTGCCCTCGGGGCAAAATATTTGAGATAGTAAATACAGTTTCATGTAAAAGTTTATTATTTTTCACCTTAGAATGCAAATATGCTATCAAAAATATACATTCCAATTTGAAATTTTGAAGTTGGGTGGCCTGGGGGCAAAGTGGGTGGTTGCCCCTAGTGGGCGATGGCATGAAAACAAACTTCCCTTTGCATGGTAGAGATCCTCCAAGTTTCATTAATTTATCTCAAACCGTTCAAAAGTTAAGAGGGGGGGGGGGGGGGGAGACATTTGGACCACCCGTAGATTTAAATACTATGATTGCTACCACTCCGTGTTGCACCGTCCTTAGTAGATTTTAGTTTATATGACTTTAAATTTTGTTAGTTGCTTCATAATTGGCTTTTGCTTAATATTCTTGTTATAAGTAACCAGTAATTTTAGACAGTGATTTTGTGTCAATTTTAGCGATCACGTATGTATATGCATTTATTTTTTATTTTTAAATATTTTCTTCTAGTTTAGTGGGCTTGTCTACTACTGAAAAAAATGAAAAAAGTTCGAGCTTAAGAGATGAAATAATATAATAATATGCTCCATAAAATCAATTTCATGCTGTGCATTAAATTGGCCATTAGATTAGTCTTTGTTACTTTGTTTACTCTATCATATACGTGGTGTAGGTATAATTATTGGTAAAAAAGTTCAAAAAAATCATCCCCGAGCCAAATTAATGTATTATGAGAAAGTTTTGTAGGCACACATTGTATCGGGCAGATTCATAAACAAAACACGAAGACTGCACTTTGAGATGGTGCTATACACGTGAACGCGAAACTGGAGGATCGGCCGTCGAAACAGCGCTTTTTTTTTTTTTTTTTTTTTTTTTTTTATGGTTTAACACAACTGCAAATGTTTACAATGTAACAATAATTGCAAACGATATTATTGTCAACATGAAATCGACAATGCGAAGATCAGTCAGTGCTTAGTCGATTTATTCCTGCTTTTTTTTGGAACGAAGTTCCTTATGTCCTTATGGCACGTTCTGGAGCCCGGGAGTGAATCCAAAAAAAACCACCGTCACAAAACCAAGCGTCACGAAATCTACCGATGACGATAAGTTGAGTAAAAGATGACCGAGTTTGTTGAAATTTGGTACACATGTTTATTTTATCAATGCCCAGGCTGAGTTCGTTGGACAACGTTATCCACCCAAGCGTTCACGCGCAACGCTCGGGTAAACGTAAACTTAAAATGAAAAATTGGAATTTTAGGACAGGAAAAAATTCTAACTTCATCTATTTAATGAGACAAACAACTTTTTTAAATGCATTTTTTTAATAAAACGAACACTGACACTGCTATGAAGTGATAAAGATCGCTAAATTTATTAAAGCGGACCTAAACGTTTAAAATAAAGAAAACGTTTTTACCGATATCTTACGTTCTAACTTAATTTTTTAATATAACTTCTTACAGATCGTCTAAAGTACAATTGAAACAGGCAATTAAAATTTCAACCTGATACAAGCAGAAGTTTTTGCGTATTAAAGTGATATTTTAAAATATTTTAAATAGAGTAATAAATATGCCGGCGGAGTCTGAGGAACCAGTCGTGTTCCATCAACTACAAGCATCTGCTCTAACTATAAACTCATCATGATTAACTTTTTTCTCAGTATAAAATACATTATTTATTACAAGACGCTCGCTTCAATGTTAAATAAATGCTTTTCTTTTGATTTTGCCTCAACTCTGCTAAGTTCAATGTATAAGTAGTTAGTTTCGTAAAACTTAGCAGTGTGATTTTATAATTTATATTTAATGAAAAGCGTAAGGAACTTCGTTCCTACCGGGTGTCCCGCGACACCACAAGTATTTTTTTTTTTAGTGAAATGTTAAGGTCAAGTCTCTATTCAATTAGAGTTTGATATAAGTTTCAATCAACATGTCCGACAGTTAGTCTAGATTTAGGAGGATTGTCGGAAGATCAAGGGGAGTTTTATTGGTGTGCTTTAGATACAAAACATATTTAGGTACCTCTTCTAATATTTTGGAACAGTCATTCATCTGAGGTTGATGAAGTCCAGCATCCTCCACTTATCTTGGTTTATGGTTGCAATAACGTTTGGGTGGTCATACGCTACGATTTTTTTACATTAGACTATTTGTAGTTTCTAGTACAATTTTTTAATTTTGACTCAACAATGAAAAATTTTAGAAATATTAAAAACTTTCTTCATTGTAATTATTTGGTTCCAGATCGACGAAGAAAAAAATAAAGTTCTATACATTCCCTTTACTTACATTAATTATATTGAGAACCTTAAAGCCGAAGCCTTCATGTTCAGTCTTTGTAACCTCAGGAGGGGCGGAGTAATGTAAGTGACGAATTGCTACCACGAAGCTTTGTCTCCTATCGGTTGATGTATGAACCAAAAATTTTAAAAATTAAAGTTAAAATCTGAAACGTCACATTTTCAGATTTGAAGGAACGGACTGCTAATCTGTAGCCTTTAATAGTCCAGTCATTGTATGTCAACGCCTTTAGCTCGAGCTTTGCAGGTAAACTTTTCATCACTCAATTTTTCTTCTTAATTTTTTAGTAAACGCCGAGAAATGTTTGACGCTTTTCACTTAAATAAGAGGAGGTTTTGGTTCCCGTTCAGCAACGTTGTTTTCTTTTTCTTTTTGGCTTAACACTCCATAGAGATTTGGCGTTAAAAAATATGGTCCTGAAATAATCGAGATAACCAGTAATATAATGTGTTGCGGGTTTCACAAATTGCGTTGATGCCTGATGCCTGATCAATAGGTGACATAACGGAAGGCAATATGGTGTGGTTGGGGGAGAGTCTGAAGCCTGGTTTATAGCACGCCCGTATTGGGTTATATAGCTAAAAAATGTTTAAACCCGAAGAGTGGATGGTTTCGTTTAGGTTAGCGTCAATGTAAGGATAGAACCAACATTACTCGCGTCATTTTATGACAGCCATAGATTAAATATACCCGTGCCGTAGACCAGGCTTAAGGTAAAGAGGGATGAGGCACGCTCGGAAGCCAAGCCAAGCAGTGTAACCTTTTTAGGTTTAGGAGACGTTATCTGAGATCGCCGCCTTTTTTTTTCCGTTGAGCTCCCGTCATCTTATTATTGTTATTTAGATAAGAAGTTTGTTTACCTTTAGGGCTCTCTTTGCCTTCAACGTGAATTGCTTTATGCCGGTTCTTGTGTTTGTTTCTGAAGAGGAATCGGACTTGCCCGCTTCGTGAAAGACGCCTTATTCCCCTAAACCTTATATAGCAATGGCCTCTAATGTTGCTATACATATCTTATATTTTCTAAACTTCAACAATGCTCCTTTTCAATGGTCCAAAGACAGGTAACTACTCTTGTAATATCTTTCTTTATATATATATATATTATATATATATATATATATATTATATATATATATATATATATATATATATATATATATATATATATATATATATATATATATATATATATATATATATTTATTTTATTTTTTTATGTTTATAATTAAATGTTTAATAATGATTGTATTGTAAAAAATATGTTTAGTTAGGAGTAATTTTAATTTGTGGCGAGTCGAAGGAAAGTGTGTTGGGAAAGTTTAGTACGGTTTGATAAATTCCCATCTAAATACACACAGGACAAGGCCTATATATATAACGTATTATCATCCGACTATTTATCACCCTTAAATCTTGTCAACACCTAATTTTGTCTGAGATTTTCTTATGCATAAATTATCAAGAATTAATTTATTTATTTAAACAAAGTTCAGGACATCAAATTAAATCGAGGTAGGTGGCAAAGGCACAGCGGCAACTTCTCACGCGACATGGTAGGTCTCATACAAAATTACACCTTTCCACCCTTTTTTTGTGCAGAATTTTGAAAATTATTATTAAAAATTCCAGGAAGCCGCTTTATTTATTTAATCTTCGGCACTGAAATTGTTAACACTCTTGCGTCGCGTCGGACCATTTACATAGTAATGTTTGTTTATTTTGTGGCAAGCTGTTAAGTTTTAATAACGGACGTAATAATTTATACAAGGATTTATGTAGCAAAGGCCGAGGGGCAAAATGAAAGTAAATAAAGGGATACTTTGTTTGATTAGCCGAGCCACTAAAATCCACTCATTTGTCAGAGTAATTTATGTAAGGAAGAAAAGGATTGATTAGATACTCTCCCCTATAATTCATAATAAAATCCTTTTAAAAGGTAAATATAGCGTCATAAAATGTCAGTTTCTGGGAAAAACCCGTTCTTTCTGATTATAATATAATACGGATAAAGAATAGCGTTTTCAACGTGTATAAAACTGTCAAATCTTGGAAATACTTGGAGGTAGATTGAAAAATATTATAGTTCTAGACGGGGCCGAGCCTGCAAGTTTACTAGTTTCTGTAAAGGAGAGCTGCTTACCCCGGGGGCCTTGTGACCCCTAGATAACATCTAGTACTTGATTCCTGAACAAGACCCAGGCACGAGGGCTTTGTCACAGCGCCTCATAAACCTCTTAAACTACTTCTCCACTAGGGATTTATATTTTTGTCTCCGGCTAGATTTCAATTTTAACTGTCCCATTACCGTCGGGAGCGTGAGTCAACCCTTCTGCTGAAAACAATAACTCTACCAAGCAAACAACCGAACTGACCTGGCCTAGTTGTGAAATGTTCTTTAGACTGGGCGCTTTCATACTTAAAATAATACCGATTCAATTGTAAACGTGGTGGTAGTAAAACATATATTCCAACCTGAACAGTCCAGTGAAATTATTTTTACCCTTTTCCTCTAAACATTATATTGACGGCTATTAGGTCATTTTTACGGTACTTTGGTTAAGATTATAATATGAAGATGTGAAACACTTATTATGACTGAAGTCTTGTCAAACAATTTAAGCCTTTCGGCAGAACTAAAAAGAAAAAAAACTTTCTATCATCAAGTAAGTATTAATAGAGAAGAGGGATGGACACATAAAATGAACACAAAACCGGGAATCGAACCAAGGACTCAGGAATCCGGTATTCCAGATTTGCCAATTATTCCGATATTGTTCTTGCCAATTATTATTATTCTTCGACGAAGGAAAAAATCACTCGCAATAGCCAATTGGTTAGACAAATTATAATCCCGAGTCATCATAACAGACACTCATAACAACTGTGTTCTTTTAAACTCATATTGAAAAAGTCTTGCAAAAAACAAAGCTTGCAGAAAAGGAATATATATATATATATATATATATATATATATATATTTTTTTTTTTTTTTTTTTTTTTTTTAACGGACTACTTGTGTTATTTTGTGTACCTCTTGCATTTTATGTAGGCAATTACTAAGAACAAGTTTCAAAACTGCGAGAATAGATAATTTTGCTAATTTTAATATGACTTTTAAAACGGAGGAGTCCGAACAATTACTAATATAATACTAATGGTTTTTCTCTAAAGGATTTTTAATGTGTTTAGATTGTGCAGCTTTTGTTACCTAGAGCAGCACAAAGGGTAGGGCGGCTTTTTATTTCTGATCATTAGTATTGTTAAAAAGTCATAACCCGATATTATGAACTCGGACCTTTTCTGCTACGGTTCCCATCATTAGAGTGTAGTATGCAAACACAAAAAAAGTCGTGCAAAAGCTAAATAAAAAAACAAATCCAAAAAAACAGGTTTTCTCATAAATATTAACAGCTGTTTGGTGATTTATTATTCGTTTATAATAACATTTATCTTGTGACAATACTTGTCCCTTTTCATTATGTTTTTTCTTTTTTTTTTTGAACGGAGTTTGTTTTACAATCAAATTAGTCACGTCTATATTGTAACAATGAAAATTTTTAACATTGTATTATAATCTTTGATTTCTAACACAATCAAAATTAATCACTAAATGAAGGTTGTGACCTGTCTAGATACTTGGTTGATTTTACTTTTATAAGTAATTTGATTAGAAGACAATATATATATATATATATATATATATATATATATATATATATATATATATATATATATATATATATATATGTATGTATGTATACATACAGTGTGGGACCGGTTCGACGCATGAATTGGTTAAAAAGACTAAACTTTTTTAATTGAAATTTCATCTTCTGGAGTTTAATCGCTGCTTGAATAATAACTAATTAAAGACACTTTTAATTTCGAAAAACCAAGTATGTTTTGGAAATTATTAAAGAGTTATTTTCCTCACTACTAAAGTGTTTTTTTCTCTAGGAGATACGACAAAATGTTATTTATAAAAGTTGTTCCGGAAAAAAAACTGAATCAGTAATTTATTATAGAACAAATCAATAAGCACAAACGTGATTCAAAATGAACAATTACAAATAATTATTCTTATTCTAGTTTAGATCACTTCTTTTATATATAATTTTCAACAAGTGTGTAAAATTTTATGAGTAAAATGCTATAAATATTCTGAAATGTTAAAATTTTGGCTGAATTATTTATTCAATTTATTAATTTATTATTTAATTCATTTATTATTTTTAATATATTATATAATACCTATTATATTTTTTTTTTTTTAAATAAAAAATTAGAACACGCTTTTATATAAAATACATTAAAAAAGACAAAATATATTTTTTTTAACAGCTGTAGTACTACAAGCGATCATAGTAAAATGCGTTTGTCACTAATGATAAAAGTGTGGGGCGATATTAAAAAATGACAAAAACTGTTAATAAAACGGCTAATATAAACGGTATTGGAAAACTAATGACTAATTATTGTGTCATCATCGGAAATACATAATCTGTTCAAGTTTCAGCTTTCTATAGGTTGTCGGGAAGTGAGTTAAATTCAAGTTGCAAGATTTTTACCTGACAAATAAGTGTTCCTTTCCTAACAGGCAAGTGAAACTAATTCATCTAAAGCATTACCATATATACATTATTTATATTGACCATTTATACATCACAATAACATATACCTATTTCACTTTTGCGATCATCACTTTTGGTTCACTAATTGTAGTGGTTGAAGAAATTTAAGATTTAGAAAACATCAGCTAATCTGATTCGTAAGCTTACATTTCGATATATCGTAGCATACAATATTTCCTGGAAATAACCGAAATTTGAATGATATCAAGTCTAAGCCTAACATTTTGCTTAAATTATAAGTAGCAGCTTAAGGGGTATTGTTAGCTTGAAGCAATAGCTGTTCATTTCAGTCTAATTTATTGTTTCTTTGAGTCAACTCAATGATGCAAAAAATTTCCTTAGTAGTGTCAGCTAAACATTTACTTTCATGCGGTTGGGCAATGAACAGTTCGAGGTTAATTCAGTAACCTGTACAACCCAGAATTTTTAGTTTAAATCATTTTGTTTTAAAATTTAAAAGCGCGTTTGAAACTGCTATCCTCCTCTTACACTCCCTCATTTGTAATTTGAGAGCAATAAGAGCTTACATGATTTGTTTTAATTAAAAACTAAAAAATGTCAATTATAATTAACAGTGACCGAGTGCTTGAACTTGTGGGTTCAACTAAAGTTGTCACAACAAATCCAAGTCCTATTCAACTCTTACCTAATAACATGTTTTCAATATTTCTAGTGCCACCAATAATTCAGGCATTCTAAAAAAATATATATTTGATTGGGATTACACCAATGATACCCCAACAGAAGTTCCGCCTCTGATAAAAAAAATGATTATCAAATAAAATTAAAATCAATCGAAGAATGTGCTTATATTCTAGAGCTTAATCTGATTATATTTTGACAGCTGACATTGATCATTAATTAACTCGATCGGGTCAATTTAATGCTGTCGGTTAGGATCATGTAGTAAGAATAACATACAAGAATTTAGAAAGATTAAAATTTATATGTATCCTCGAAAATCCCAATTAGCCTTCTCATTTAATAAAAATATAAATATCCTAATCAAATAAAGATAACTGATAACCTTTAAAATATAATATGTATATTATTACTTCATAACCTGATGAAAATTGAAGAGCCATCTCTTTTAAAACATTGGTCAACCGTCTAATAATAAAAAACCTAAATTTAAAGCTGAAATTTAATTCCTGGTTACACCTCGGGGTATTTATATTTTTTGAACATAGATGCCAAACTTACTCGAAATCGGCTCAGTAGTGTAGGCTTCTCGGCTGGTACCGAAGTGCGCCAGCCCCCCTTCGGATTAGAAAAAGGTTACGGTCGAAGTGCGCCAGCCTCTTAGTCTAAAGGGTGAGGGTCAGGTAATCCCAGGTTATACCTCTTGCACCCTGTCTAAACCCAAAGAACTTTGTAGTGGACTTCGAAATTGGAATCCAACAAGCCGTTCGGAATGTCTTCCCTAGCACTTTGGAAAAATTCAGGATTTAGGATTTACTGAGGACTACCGATGTTCTACCAACGATGGCCAACTAATTAAGTTTATCTCGAACTACCCTATATAGACCCTGAAGAAGTTGAAGAATGTTATATTGAAGATTAAATAAGCCATCGCAATGATCGATTTTGGGACTATATCACCGAGAACTATATTGATCTGTCCACGGCTAAATTCCCAATACCAATGTGGGATTCAAGCCGCCTAGCGTTGGTTGTTTATAATAATAAAGTATCTAGATTTGAAATGTGAAAATCATTTTTAATTTATTTAGGAGTACGTACCGTACATAAATAAATTACACCTTTCAATATGTACTTTGTATTATATTTATTGAATATAGACTCAATTGTATTATAATGTATATTACATATGCAGAAGATTTTAGTTTTCATGAGTACGTTTAAAGTTAAGTTAATCTAAGCCATTCTAATAAATATTAGCACTTACTTATAAGTGAGTGTAATTTATATAAGAAACATTTCTTTAATTTTTATTATTAACAAAATAAATTGATTTTTCTCTCGTATTTGTTATTATTTTCTTAAATTTCCTATGTTTAATGACAATTAATTTTGATTTTGTAAGTTAGTTTTGTTTTTTTCATTTTGAATATTCACAAATTAAAGGGTATCTTCTGACTAAATTTGGATTTTGTTCTTACGAGAACATTCTACAGATTCTCCTATGCACTGAGATTTGCTAATGATCACCATATCACTCTGAGCAGTTTGTTCAAAGTAACTTGAAATCACTTTATATTGAGTATATGCGAATATTGACAACGTTTAGTTATTTAGATTAGAAGATCCGTGTCTGAGGTGGGTGGACTACCTGGGTCGAGAGGTAGGATTAACCCGGCGCACTTCGACCGTACCCTTCAAAAAGGGGCTGGCGCACTTCCCCCGTGACCCTACCTTTCCCGGCGCACTTGGTGTACAGCCGGCTTCTCGTGTCTCCATATATATATATATATATATATATATATATATATATATATATTAGTCCACAGGCCACCATAAGGGAGTGAGTCGCTGATTGATAAAGTTTTCTTACCTTATGGAATCGCTTATTTATGCCTTGTCCACCGATGAATTGGGTATATGGCAACTGGGCGCTGGGCCATTTCTTTTTTGTTGACATACCAAACGTGCCCTTCTGCGGGAACATTGAAAAGAGATAGATAAAGTTTTGATTTTCACAGGATCGTTTAGTTAAATTATTTAAAAAACAGTGGTAAAGGTGGCCACCGATAAGAGTGGGCCGTTTGGGGTGTCCACCGCCCCAAACATATCGCTTTGCGGGGACGTTGAAAAGAAAACGGCCCACTCTTATCGGTGGCCACCTTTACCACTGTTTTTGAAATAATTTAATTAAACGGTCCTGTGAAAATCAAAACTTTATCTATCTCTTTTCAATGTTCCCGCAGAAGGGCAAGTTTGGCATGTCAACAAAAAAGAAATGGCCCAGCGCCCAGTTGCCATATACCCAATTCATCGGTGGACAAGGCATAAATAAGCGATTCCATAAGGTAAGAAAACTTTATCAATCAGCGACTCACTTCTTATGGTGGCCTGTGGACTATATATATATATATATATATATATATATATATATATATATATATATATATATATATATATATATATATATATATATATATATATATATATATATATATATATATATATATATATATATATATATATATATATATATATATATATATATCCATGCTACACATTTTTGAAAGTAAAAGTAGGTCCGGAATAACTTTTCTTTTTTTTTTAAATAAAAATAATTTTTATTTACATATTTTTGCAGTCACTATCATTATTTTGTGCACAAAATGAGGATGTGTTTTATCTACCCAAAAGTTTAGTTTCCACCGGTTATCATAAGTACTTTTTAATAAAAAAAATTGTTAAAACCCATTTTGAGAAAAACACTTTTTCAAGGATTTTTTGTCGTATCTGGGGGACTCAAATTTAGAGCTAATAATTTTATTCAAATTTTTGCCTCAAATTAGACCACTAATGAATATATGTACAGTAAAGTTATTAAATAAGTAATTCAGACAATGCGCGTCAGCAGTCAGCACAGCCCACATATATTTAGATTGCATTAAATATAGGTTTCATTAAGTTTGCGATGCTAAAGAGAGTTTTCTGAATTATATTTTTCTTGTATCGGCCGAGGATCCTTGGATGACAGGCCTTCCCTAACTGATGCCTGTTGGGACATCACTAGTGCTGGTACATTATCGATGGAACATTACTGACGCCTGTTATGGTAAATCACTAGTTTCGTACACTAATCGTTTTTCTCTCCCTCATTAAAAATTTGCTGCGATTAACAAATAAAGATTGCATAAAATGCAGTGTTGCGTTTTCATTCTATTCCACTATGACTGAGTGTCTGAGAAGACTGAAACATATATATTGGTTTTAACTGCCAATACCTATGCCTATTTGCTATTATACCTATATATATATTGCTATAGAATATATATTATATTTGCAATATATAAATATATAAATATTTATTTATATTTGCTCTTAAACTGTTTTGTAACTTGCTACAAAAATACGTGTTATTGAATGCTTTTTTGCTATGAGCTATATACAAGGGTCTTTAAATTATTCCTTTAGAGATACTAACCCAATGAAACAAGCTGACGCCATACTTGACCCTATAAGTATTATCATATTTTGGGCATTTAGTTTGAACAGGGCAAATTAATTTTAGATAGTCTTCAAATTCATTTTTGATGTAGTAAAACCATTATTCACTAAGTGCAGATGAATCAAATATAATATAACTATACATACTTCAAAACTAACATTAAGCCACAACATTTCCTACTAGCCCTCCAAAACTTTTGCGTAGGTATAAAGTAGTTTGCATAAAAAGTCAATAAACATAGAATTATCTGAGTATTAAGAAAAAAGAATCTTGAGTGTTTATTGTTCCATTTAAATTGTCAGAATTACAATTCAACACGATTCTCTTTTTAAATCGAGCGTGTAAAACATGTCTCAAAAAACGAAAGCAATAATTTTAAATATAAAATATACATTGTCAGAGTTACTAAATTAATATTTAACTGACTAAGTCAGTTAAGTTGAATGGCTTTACTAAATATTTCCTAAATAATAATAATAATGCTTAATTTGTTGTTGTTGATATGATAGTGTTAAGAAATGAAGGAACTAAACCCTTATTAGTATTAGTAATTCAAATACAAATACAATCGTTTAAGGTTTAGGGAGCATTACTAAATTATGTCTATTTTTTATCTGTACCAGAAAACAATGACATCAAATAATATAGGTTTACTGTAAAATCAAAATTAAATTATAAATAGTTAAACATCAAATCTTGTTAAAATTAATAAAACATATTAAATATTATATTTTTTAAAACACGCTTCTATAAAGCATGCACTAAAAAGGAGAACAACAATTTTTTACAGCCACAGACAGCTCTAGGAGTTCTCTCAGTATTGCGTATGTCACTGAATCAACAAATGATAAAAATGTTTTATAGCTTCCCACGCTTTTATCTTTAGTGACATACTCATATAATGTGATCACTCCAAGAATCGTGGCTGTTAAAAATATATATATTTACTTATTTTTAGTGCATTTTTTTTTTTTTTAAATACATATAATATTATTTTCTATTTTTTAGTCTTCGTGAAATCATATCTTATAATCTACTTAGTATTGCACTTGGCCTAGGATACTTAGTATATGTACACAGTATTCAGTGGTCGTAGTTGTTGAATTTCTGAAATTAGTTATTTGTAAATTTATGACGTTAAAATTTAAATTATTTAAACAGAAATAACTTATATAATATTTTATTCTAAAAAAGCAATATTGGAAAAAAGACTACATAAATATAATTGTTGTGTTTTGATGTCAATTTTTATGTTGAAATTGACTCTCACTCTGTAAAAAATAAATCCCCAACAAAACCCTATCGTGAAAAAAAGGGCCAAGTTCCGGATCCCTTCCCAAAAAAATCAACTTATCAAAGTAGTGATATCTACATTGACATTGTGGCCAAGTCTCAAGTCTGCTCTTTCTTTAGTCCACAACCTCACTTTACTCCTGCTTTCATAAGCAACACTGCATTTTTATTTTTATTGCTTAACACTTTGCCAGTTTCTGAATGAGGTATGGCCCTTTTTCCACGGTAAGGTTATTGTTGGGAGTAGCATTCCTTTTTGCTGGGTTCAGCATCGTCTTAGTATTTCAGGAGTCACTGGAGGGAGCAAGGCCACTATATTTTCCCCATATATGCATTAAACCGACGAAGAATAACACGGGTATAGAGTTTTAAGGCTCACATTCACGATCAAACTTGTTTGATCAAAAGTATGTCAAGTATAAGTTTGACGCCCTGTGTACAGTCCAACATCAACCATCAACCCATCCAACTTGCAAACTTCACCAATACTCCGTCAAACTTTCTTGTCAAACTGGCTTGGCAAGCTTAGTTTGACTAACAAGTTTGATCATGTATGCGGATTTTTATATACATATGATATTATTATATGTTACTATTTTGATTATAATGATGCTATTATTATATATAATTATATGATATCTAGTTAATTATGCTTGCTGGAACTTGGCCTGGCACACCGCGCCGGGCTCTCAAATTATTACAGTATGCACAAGTCGGAACAAAAGTAAATGAACAAAATTTTAAAAAAAATAACAAATGACACAGTCCTAAAGTACAAATTGACGCGCTTTTCAAATTATATTCAGGACAATAAGCAACTTTAAAATAGCGGTCACGTGACAGGGCACTCGTGAAAGGTTACTCTCATGTTCTCAGCAAATTAATAAAATAATAAATGTTCGCTTTAAACAGCGTTAGTAAGAGATTTGAGCCCTTGAATCAGAAATAAAATCGGTCAATGATTGCGGACGCTGAAAATGAAAAAATATTTTAGTATATTTTTCGTCAGTTACATAGCTATACCTACAAGTGTGCCAAACTTAAAGTTTCTAGCTATTCTTGAAGTGACATAATTTTGATGATGAGTGAATCAGTAACAATAATGCATTCTTTGAAACTCTCCCCTTTTGAAAAGGCTTAATAATAAGAGCTTAATTTTTAACAGTGTCCTAAGCTATGTTTCAAATTTTAAAAGCCCATCTTAAGAGGAAGCAGATATATCAGGGTGAGGAAAACCGGGTGAATTAGTTTAAAGTAAAGATGCACTGCATGCTTGCTCAGACTTGGTTTTGTGCTCAGATATATGATTTGGTTTCATTTGTATAAAAATATTTATATTAGTTAGTTAACGTTCTTAAAAAAAATCGTTACTTCATTAATAATCTCGCTAAGTAAACAACGGTCGCCTTCGTGTACAATTTTTTTTATTTTTACCACCAAACTTTTTCTCTGGTTAATTATTGATTAGTCGGCTAATACAAAATATTTTGTAAATCTAATGACTGATTATTTTAATTTCAATGGAAATATATAATCTTTCTCCTTTCTAAGTAGTCGGGAAGTTGTTTAAATATGTATATATATTATGGCCCCTGACCCTGACAAATATTGTAAGCTAACAATAAGTATGAAAAATTAATAAATGTATTAAAAATAATACATTTAGGTTTAGGCCATTTGTCTTTCTGCTTTCTTATAACCTGTTTCATTTTTTAGCATTACGTTGAATTAGCCTTCTGTAAATTAGTATAACATGTCTTCCACTTAATATTAATGCAATGAAAATTACTCTTTTTTACACCATATCATAATTCTAACAGTTTCATGCTACAAAGTGAGGCGTCGACACGAGTACTTGAATCTGCTATGCAATTAAAATTTTAATAGAGATCAAATAATTACCTGAGTATGAATGAAAAAGTAGAATTTTAAATAAGTCAATTAGAAGGTTCCCTTAGGCAACATGTTACCGCCAACGCATCATGAAGAGTGAAGATGCGAAACATCACCTTGTTTAGTGCGATGAAAAGGTTTTACTAACTAAGCTTAAGAAAGTAATGAAACAAGATGTGTCTTCTTTACTTTAATCAGAGTATTTATTATTTTAGTGTATAATTGTTTTATTTTAAGTTTAAAAAGTTATTATAGTAATCATTGAAATGTAAATTTAATATCAACCAAGGGAGAATTCGAAAATTTACTTGGCGCTATTATAGACGAAGAAGGCTCGAATATCGACAAAGGAGAGGAGATTCAAAGAAGCAGCAGTTTCAAAAAAGGGAGTCTCTAAGGGTAGTGACACACTTCGCCACCCTCGTGTGGCAGGTGTGTTCGCACCCTCGTGTGGCAGGTCCTGCGGGATCTCGAGTGGCAGATTGCTGGCCGGTTACCGCCACCTGGGTGGCGCTACCCGGTCAGCAATGAGAATAGAATGCAACCTGCCACAAACTGTTGTTCAATATTCTAAGCAATTTGTTGCAAGTTCCACGTGACATTCCGCAAAAAATTGAAAATTGTTACTGTCCTCTCTTTGATACGCGGGTACACTGTATGAAACAAACTTGTATTTTTTTTGTCTGAAATTATTGGATGAACTCAAAAACGCCATTTCCCCCATCTTCTTTCACGAAAATAATGATAAGAAAGCACAGCTATCTCCTCTGGGTCCATTTCTCGACTGGTCGAAAAAAGTAAAAATTTGAGTGGCGCGAGACAGGTAGCGGAAGCAAGTCAAGTGGCATCAACCCGGGTGGCGAAGTGTGTTTCTAGCCTAAGACAATTCGTCTTTTTCATTTGGCCCGTGACTAAAATCATTAAGTACCGAGGAATAGTGTGCACTTATAAACAAAATAATAGTCATAGTCGTACTAATAATTTAAGTGTGTTGTGGATGGTACCGTCTTTGAAAGAGTGTTCTATATTGAACGGTCAATAATCCCGGTCGAGGTACTTAGCCTTGCTATGAAGGGAATACTCAGAGGCACAAATTCCTTAGATTTCCTTCTCACACACTGACACAACTGTAAAACTTCATGGTCCCGCCTTCTTTTATTACCCTCATAAACTTCCTTCTGCTTCTATAAATGGAATTAAATGCTAAAAGTGTGCTCACTAATAGTTAGGCTATTTCTTTACCATTTTTCCTTTTTTTATTAAAACCATCTCCACCATGTGTATGGTATTAATATAACCATGAAATAATAACAACATGAAGCTGATATTAAACACGAGGATGATTTCTAAATTTAACTAGGTCAACTTCGCTCTATTGATAAGAGATTGCATTTTTTTAATTTTTCAAAAATCTCTTGCTGTTCGAATAGTTATTTTTATCTAGAAGTTAATTTTGCTAGTTGACAACTTTTCATCTGAACAATAATAAGTCTATTTGAATTTAAAATACTTTTTATAGTTGAAGATAATACAGTTTTAATACCTAACATTTTAAAATTAGAATTAATATTTAGGATATTACATTAACGTAATTTGATTAAGTATCATATAAATATATATATCTTAGTATTCCCGGGATTATTCTAGCATCCAAGAAATACAGGACAAGAAAGTGTATATATATACACCAATTGACAAATTATTAATTGAAAATAGCTAGCCTGCGGCCGCGAAGCTGCCGTGATATTTGGGTTTTATATTTATGTTACATAGAGATAATGACAGCATGATCTGATATCAGTAAAACGTTCTTGTATTATATTATAACTATTTAAGACTAAGGACTAAGAGAGTCGATGGTTGACACGTTAACTCTATGGGATTAATTCATTCTTAGGCCTCTTATAAGTTAAGAGGCCTTTTAATTTAAAACTAAGGTATTGTTTAAATGTCGTCCCTTTAATAAATGGTTTAAGAGCATAATTTCTAAAGTAGTGGTATTTTATTTTCATATAGGTGTTCATAAATACTGATTAAGTGTAATTAGAGGGTTATCGAATTTTTATTAGTGTATTTAAATTGTTTATTGACTCATCGTCCTCTTGCACTTCCAGGGTGAATAATGTTTAAATTTATAAATAGCAACAAAAGCAAGAGATTTCGTTTGGAAATGGCCACCTCAAGGTCGTTATATACTGAAGGAAGTTACCTGCTTCACTGCCCACGTGCCCATTGCAGATTTTTTTTTTTTTTTTTTTTTTTTTTAATAAATCTTGAGACTCCTTGAATCGTTCGTCCAAACTAACTTCAGGATAACGGCGACTAAATTACATACTGCTAAAAAAATCAAAAATAAATAAATTAAAAGGAGAGAGAGAGAGAAAGAAAAGAAATTGGCGTTAACTTAATCTATTGGTCGTTTCCTGTCGGACATTGTTACATGAATAAAACGATACATATAAATTCACACAACCGAGTACACGGGTTGTAAGATTGGTAGTCGATGTACGGGGCAAAAGGATCGAGCCTAATAAGATTCAGAAGAACTTAGTTAAACAGATTTTTGTTCCTTATCTCCGACAGAGCATTTATCGCTGCTTTTCAATTATATTCATTATACAATCCTAAAAGTTTTAAACAAAAATGGAAATTCGCTAAAAGATCTATGTTTGGAGGAATCGAATAAATAAAGGACCCCGAGGAAAAGTTGGGAACCGACCTACCAACCAACTCTCGTCTCCGTACTTTGTCAGGACGACAAATAAAAAGCTAATAAGATTAATTTTATCTTTGGTGAATCACTATTTATTTTGTCCAAACTTATATATTTTATATGGAAGTCTGCATACATAAACATACAAGAATATAGCAAGGCAGAGATAAGTTTTCCATTTAAAATATCGAAAATGTATCAACAATATATGGGATCTGAAGTCTTTTTAGCGTTAATTAAAGTTATTTGATTTATCAATGAGTTGATAAAAACTCAAACTTCAGATAGTCCCCAAGTCACTCAGACATTATTATGGACCAAAGATATATAACAAACTAGGGTATATATACATCTTTGTAAGAGTTTGTAACAGATCAAGTCATCTATAAAATATAAATAGAGATTGATATACAAATATAGATACCGAGAAAATCTTGTTATGTTAATATTTATGTTTACGTTGATAAAAGCTAAATATTATCAATGTACAACTGACACCATAACGGATACAGTCAGTTCGGGCCCGAGCCTCCAAATGTGAGCTCTTCTTAAACCACACGTTTCGCATTATTACAAAATATAATATCATCTCTATGTGTCTAAAAATGACACCTGTGCAGATCGCTATGGCGGATCTGAACATTTAATTATTAAACAATAATTTAACCTAATTGGTTATATTTCTCTTCAGTCCAGGGGTTCCCAAACTTTTTTGGTTGCCTACCATTTGAAATATCTTGACTTTTTCATGAACCAGGGCGTTTTAACAGAAAAAAGGGGGTTCGGGGGGCCTTCCCCCGGAAAAATGTTGTGTTTTAAAGGTTAAAAAACGTAGGGCTATTCTTTAATACAAAAAGGGTAGGCATATCACTTTTTTTCTTTTTTTTTTAATGCAATAACATTTTTAAATTTAAGTTGTACCAGGCCAGGGTACTGTATCATTATTTGTGTTACCTTCAATCATTCCATCCTCTGGATAGAGAATAGGTGCTTGAGGATGATTGCTAAATAAAAGTGTATTTAAAAAAAAAAAAAAAAAAAAAAAAAAAAAAATACATTCATGAAAGAAAATAAATTAGAACAAAAAATAACATGAATAAAACATAGAATATTAATAAATTTGTATTAAAAAACATTCATGAAGATAATGAAAGGATACAATGTGGTTAGGCAGGTTAAGGGGATGGATGTGCTTGCAATAATTGGCTCAAACAAACAATGTCTGGCGTGATGGGACTGAGTTAAACGCAAATCATCCTCAACGCAGGACAGTCTGTTTCTATACTTGTTTTTGAGGTATATAAGGGATGAATACACTCCTAACAACCGCAAATATTTATGCGGCGCGTACCACTGGACACAATCTCGCGTACCACAAGTGGTACGCGTACCACAGTTTGGGAACCGCTGCTCTATAGGACCTAAAACCCCTGAGTTACAACACAATTTCTCTTTATTTCGAATAGTAGTTTAGAGTTGTATAATCAATAAATATTGGCAAATTTTAAATGGCAGCAGTTACCCTTAATTTGGTAATTTATGCCAAAGAAAAAATAAATAATTAATATAAAAATGCTTTTTTTCAAAACTGGTCTTATTTTCAACCTTTTTTTTTTTTTTGGTTTCTGTATTCTTCATCTTAGTTGCATCTATGCGCAAAATTTGGGGAAGATTAAATGACGGGAAATGGTTCAAAATTGGGGTAATAGGTGTGCGATGAAACTTAAAAAGCAAATAAATTTGAAGCCATTTTTTTTTTTTTTTTTTTTTTTTTTTGGTTTCTGTATTCTTCATCTTAGTTGCATCTATGCGCAAAATTTGGGGAAGATTGAATCACGGGAAGTGGTTCAAAATAGGGGAAACGGAAATGTGCGATGAAACTTACAAAGCAAAGTAATATAAGACCAGTAATAAAAAGATAAGAATCATACAACATATAATTTTTTTCATTTACTAACTCGTTCTACTTATTACTGTACCTAAATGATGTATAAAGTAAATTTTTGTTTTTTATACTCTGCTTTGTTTTATAATGGGAAAATTATTCATTTATAAACAACATTTTAATTTTTTTCTTCATTTTGGTTTTAACACGTCGATGAGTTAATTTAATATTCGAGTCCGATCCTGAATCTGGTATTTTGAAATCCCGAAAACTTCTGGAAAGGCGCGTTAAGATGTTTTCAAATTTATCTGTTTTAACTTGGAATGTCCTCCGCCTCGCCGCTTCGAAGCCAATTACTTGCACCTCGTAAAATATGCCTGATTATTTAATTACGGCTGATTTCTCTGATAATTTAGTTGGCCCAATAAGCCGGATTTTATACAGCTCTTATCTCTAAATATAATATAAAAAACTAAATCTTTAATTAAGAATGTTGTAAACGTGAGAGGGGGTCCTTATTAACATTTAGGACTTTTATCTGGAAATGTGTGATTCAGTTATCCAAAGAGGCTCTTGTATCGACTTGATTAAAGAAAGATTTGTGGACAAATAAGATTGAACTAACTAGGAGTTGGGAACCAAGAAAACTTTATGCTGGAAGACAAGCAACAGGTAGCAAGCAGGAGTCACTCGTTAAGAACTACACAACACAGCCAGACACCACTAAACTCAACAACTACAAACCGACTTTTATCTCTTAGCCAATGAAATAGAAATGAAACTAGGTGCCCGTTGAACAGGCGACAGACTATTAAATTTGTAACATGGACCTGCGTCTAGCTGAGAGGGTGGCCTTTCAAAATAACTTTATAATTAACTATTTTGTAAGTTTTAAAGCTAAATTTTATATATAGGTATATATATATATATATATATATATATATATATATATATATATATATATATATATATATATATATTTATATATAATGTTATATATATATATTTATTTATATATAATGTTATATATATATATATATTTATATATATATATATATATATATATATATATATATATATATATATATATATATATATATATATATATATATATATATATATATAACATTATTTTACTCACGGTATTTAATATTTAATCGTGAGCAGTTGACTACATTGCGCACTGTAACTGAGTGACGCACATCTCATTTTTCAAAACAATTTATCGAATTTGGAATTTTCAATCGATATAAATTTTTTCGTTTTAGATATCTCATCTAAGAATTTATGATATTCTATATAAATCCCGTCTACGGCGGTTATGCGACCGCATATGCCAATATAAAGGGTTTATACGCCGAAAGAGCGACATGATAACTCTGTATTATCCATTACATTTATAGTTGTGTAAACCCCTCGGCAGACTAAAAAATTAAATTTTATTTATGATTATAAATTTATTATTATATAGGAAATAATTTTATAATATATAATAAATAATTATAATAAATAATAATATTTATTTTTAATAATATATAAAAACGGATGTCCAGTTACACAGATTTGTATACTTAACTTACTTAACGATGCTATCGCGCCGGGCCTTGGGCGCATAGTTCCATAGTTAAGTTTTTTCAGTCCTTACGATTTCTGGACGACGTAAGGTGCTGATTCGCGAGACTGACTTCATTGTGAAGACGAATTGTGAAAGGATAGATTTGTATGGATTTATAAATCATTTGGATACAAAGTTTCAAGCAATTCCAAAAAATTATTACTTGCAGACATCTTAGTGCCTTATTTCCTTGATAAGGAAGAGTTACACGTTCTATGTACTAATTAGGTCACAGAACGAGAGGAATTAATGTTTTCGGGTCAAAACCTTGTCCCTTCATTAAACCTGCCAGTAATAAACCTTAGGCCTGAAATCAACATGTCAGCAGATCTTGTGAATAACGTTAAGGATAACCGCAATGATATTCGTTTGAAGAAACTTAATACACTAGATATCTATTAAAGTTTAATTTGAACTTATAGTTTGAAAAAAATTCTGGAATGTTCAAATCTTCAACAAGTTTTTTTTTATTGAGCAATGATAAAAAAAAGTTTAAAATATAAAAAATTAATAACACTCACATTAAATAAGAAAACTTGATATTTTTATGAAAAGGATATAGGCTGTTTACGTTTACTAGGTTGTATTCTTTGTTACAACTTTCACCATACATATAATATATTTTATTGCTATCCATATAATCATAATTTAATGCAACGAATGAAGTCCGGAACTTATAAAGAATTAAATATGAGTATAAATAAAATACGAATAGACTATTATTTTTTTCATTGAAAATGTGTTTCTTAAGCTTTAGTAAATGCCTATGGGTTTTATATATTTTAAAAATTTGTTATTATGCATTTTCTAAGTGCAGTTTATACTCGGTGAACTTATAATGCAATTGAAGAAATTATAAAACAAATAAAATGTTTCTTTCATTTTCTTAAGAGTGCTCTTTTAGTGTAGTAACCTCTTTCAGGAGGGACTATAGTAAAATATGAGACATGAAGCAAAACGTTAGTTACAACCCTTTGTTTAAAGCATTAATACAAAGAGATATTTAGTTCAAAATACTTTCGGCAAAGGAATATCACACTTAGGTATACAAAAGTGATAACATCCCTTAGTCTAACTATTATGACAAAGATTATTACTTTTTATGAATTCTATCCCACCCAGATCATATAAAATTTACAATGAAATTGTGGGCGTACGAAACTTCTGGTTAAGCTTATTATATTTAAATAATTATTCTTAAGATTGTTTAAAAAAAAATGTAAGAGTTATTTGACATTTTTTCACGAAGAAAAATAAAATTGAAAATAAAAATTAAAGAAATTGTATCTCCATGTAAAAATATTTTATTTTAAATTTTCCTAGAAACTTGTGCAATTGAACATAATGTAGACCGTCATTTTATAATTTGTTAATGCAACTATTTTTATGTAAGACATCAATTAAGTAGTTGATTCCAAAAGCTATTTACACTCTCTCCTCGGCACAAAACCATCACCTCTTCTACTATGCCTGGCAGGGCCGTCCCTAAGGGGGGTCAACCGGGTCAAGCTGACCCGGGCGCCACGTCTAGGGGGCACCGGGTCCCCTTCTTAACCAGGCCCCCTTCTTAACTACTAGGTGAATTTGGCAATAAGGGGAGGGGGCGCCAAAACCCCTAGGGACGGCCCTGATGCCTGGCTTATCTTATCAGGGTTTTGATGAAGGTGCTTTACATGTTTAACTAGTGAGAAACTTTTGGAAATGAGTATACCAGCTCAAGAAAAGAGCTTCAACGGGATTGATGGTCGAATTTAAAGCGGGCACATTCTTTTTTTGTGAAGGCCTGGTTTCAAAACGTTACAGCGTTAATCTGTCATATATTATTTTATTTTGGTTGCATGGTGACAGAGAGATAACGTTGGATATGTCAAAGCATTTATTATTTATATTTCATTGTAGCATTCATCATTTTTCTTTCCTATAATATATATATATATATATATATATATATATATATATATATATATATATATATATATATATATATATATATATATATGTATATGTATAAGTGTATATATTTGTAATTCTCCCAATTAAATTATTTTGTCGTCTTTACATAATTTAGTTGTATATCATAATTATGAATAAATCTCTCTGCTTTTGTTGACTGATGATTTATTAGTATATACAAATAACATTCTGAAAAGAAGGCTTAATATTTTTGACATTTATACCTTAATATTGTTGTCTAACACCAATCAAATTATGGGCAGATAATGCAAGCTGGATAGATTTATCATAAAGTATTTGGAAAAAAAAGGAGTCCGAGCTCAATTTCTAGAAGGTATCTATTTTTTGTATTTATCCAGCATGCAGTAGTAAATGAGTAGCTAAGCAATAGAAGTGGCGCACTTATCACTACAACAGCAGTAAGAGCTGTTTGGTCGGTGTTGACTTGTGGGTTATTGCAACAAAGCTTGTTTTCTGTAATATAATGTGGCACTGTATCATGTCAATACCAATACTTGAAATTGACACTTTAACATAAATCATTCTTTATTATTTGAAATTAAAAAAAAAATCTGAGTGCGTTAGGTTGGTTTCACACTGGGCGACATTCGTCGCGGTCGCACGCGATGGCGACGTTTTTTATTTGTCTCCGAAGACCGAGACGAAGACGGAGAGTTTTCACTAACAAAAACATTGCTATTGCGTGCAACCGCAACGAACGTCGCGTCGCTAGAGGGAAACCTGCCTTAATATTCTGTAATATCTTTTAGTTTTCTGTGTATATACGGATATGTGTAACAACACCAATATTTTTGTGTAACATATTTCACCAAAACGTTTATCAAGTGTATGTAGGGTGGATAGAAATCAGGAGCTCATAAAATTATCCCGCACCAAAAAAGGGGTGGAGAAGGGAGAAATTTCTCAGACTTCTTTCCAAAGAGACAAAAATAGTATATTATGTTACTAGGCTGTGATGTGAGTTTTTTCTTTACCGCGGCGAAATATTTACTGTCAAGAGCAAATATTTACGGGCAAATATTTTTGGCGGCAATATTATTGCCAAGGTAAAGAAAAAACAGTTCACAGTTGTGTAGCATAATATGCTATTTCTTCCGAGGTAGCAGACAAGGATAACTAACTTTTTGAAAAATAAAAACAGCGTAATGAAAAAAAAAAAAAAATATATATTTTGATAGCAAACAAAAAAACAAGTTAAAAAAGAAACCTAAAAGAGGTTCCACTATAAAAAAAGATAAAATGCATTGACATCTAGTGGATTTTAATCGTACTAAGAAGCATGTACTTGATTGCATCGCTAAAAACGGCACTTTTGATAACTACCCGTAGGATGTAACAAATTATTTTCCTCCTAGGTGGTTAAACATTTTTTCAATACAGTTTAAGAGTAATGACATAGTATACTATGTTACTAGGCTGTGAAGTGAGTTTTTTCTTTACCGCGGCAATTACATTTACTGTCGAGCGACGCTCGACATTAAATATTGTCAAGGTAAAGAAAAAAGACTTAACAGTCGTGTAGCATATGCTATTTTTTCCGTGGTAGCAGACAATGAAAAAACATTAATCAATATTAATAGTCAATAATCAAAATAATAATAACAAATATTAGTACATACTTAAGATTTAAAAAAAAAGAAACCTTAAAATGAGGTTACAATATAAGAAAAGATAAATAAAACGCATTGACATCTAGTGGATTTTAATCGTATACTAGGAAGCATTTCTACAAAGATTGTAGCGCTAAAAACGGAAGTTTTGATAACTACCAGCTGTAAAAGAAAAAAGTTTTCTGTCCTAGGACGTAACAATTTTTTTCTTTACAGCTAGGAGTAATGAAAAGATTTTTTAAGTCCACGTAATTAAAAAAATGGATTTTAGCTATGTTTTTTAGGCTCTAAAGTAACTATTTCACAGCTTACCACGGAAAAAATAAATTTATAATGTTATGCATTTTTGAAATTGCTTGTGTGCCACCCTTCATGAAACTGATAAATGTTTTCCATGACTTTACAAACGAAAGTAAATATATTTACTAGTATGAATAATTTTATTTTTCATATATATACAAGTAAATAAATGAATATATTAAGAACATTATATCAATATTTATTTATTTATATTTTTTTTTAAATACTGAAAAATATTTACATGGGTACTTTTATTATCTTTTTGGGAAACGAGATAAATTATTATTTTCTTAATCAATTTGACCTTTAATTCATTTTTAACTCATAAATCAATTTTTTGTCTTCTTTTTTTAATTTTACGAGCTTAGCTTTCATTTTTATAGAATATGTTCTACACTGATAGTTAATGTAAATAATTGTTACATAAATACATATTTTTTTTATTCTCCATCTAAATGATTTATGTAATTGAATTATCGGATCATAAACCAAAGTTAATTGCTAAATAAATTCAGGAATAAGAAGAGTGAACAAGTCTCTAATGTTATTCTTTTATCGAGAAAGAGACACTTGTAAAACATTTGACTGTACAAAACAAAATTAATATAATATCTATATATAAATAAACATTAATAAAGGTATTAAATTGTCTTATTGCAAATTCTCAATACAGGTAGCAATGTGAATACTAAGGTACAAAAAACTAATTACATATTCATATAGGTGGTTCAAATTATTTATATTATTATGTTATGACCAATAAATTTATAAAAGGATTAGTTTATTTTTTGCATAATTTAATATTAAACTAGAAGAAATGATCAGTTAAAGAACTCAGTAGACAGCACAAACTAATAACCGATAAAGAAGAATTGTCTCTGTTGAAGATAAGATGAACTCTTCTCTTAACAAATAGTACTCGTATCTCGTATGTATATAAATAAGAGTAAATTGATTTGGATAACTTGTTGCAGTTTTGGTGGTAAAACACGGCAATGAGAAATCCTAAGAAAAGAAAGAATGGAAAATAATAAATACATTTTCCTAACCAATCAGGTAATTAAATATTTAAATTTATTAATATTTATTTGTGTATGTATATACATCGATATTTAGGTATTGGTGAGAACAATTATAAAGATTTGTAAATAATTATTTTCACGTATATTATAGGAATGCTACCTGTAACAAATTTAAAAGTAACCTAATGCTAAACTTTAAAAGATTCTAAGATCTAGGATTTTATTAAGGGGGACGGCAAGCTTGAATCTGCCACCCCCAAGCTACCACACGTTGTTATATTATTATATAACATGTATTTAACTCTAAAATTTGCCGCCGGGGGCAAGCCCCCCCTGTCCCCCCCCCCTTCTAGATCCGGGCCTGAGTATAGGCATAAACTTTATAGTAAGTAACCTAATGCTAAACTTTAAAAGATTCTAAGATCTAGGATTTTTTAAGGGGGACGGCAAGCTTGAAGCTGCCACCCCCAAGCTACCACACGTTGTTATATTATTATATAACATGTATTTAACTTTAAAATTTGCCGCCGGGGGCAAGCCCCCCCCCTGCCCCCCCCCCCCCCTTCTAGATCCGGGCCTGAGTATAGGCATAAACTTTATATAATTAGAGGCACTACACTCAGTGTAACTATAACCTCTGTAATATATCCTTAATGCCACAGATATGGAAACACGGACGCCAAAAATCTATCTAGAATTTCGGATCGTATGTAATTCCGGATTCCGGAAGAATAGGGTCTGTTGATGCGATTGGATTATTTAATTGGAATGTCAATCGAAAATACTTTTTATTTTTACATATTTTCCAGGTCCGAACGCTTCAAACCCTTCACGTCAGTTTAAAGCGTCAGCCCAGTACGGTCAGCCACTATCATCTGTGTTTTCACGTTTTCTCCCTAGTTTAGATTAACGTTTCTTTCTCTTTAGTTTAGGAATACTAAAAATGGCCCAGGAATGTATGGAGATATTTATTTCTTTGGCCAAACTTAAACTCCTAAAAAAACGTTTATGAAGGAAAATGTGCTCTATTTCAAACACCAATCCTTCCACCAAGTCCAAGCGAGCTTCTTTGCTACTACTACGAGTATTTAGTGACAACTAGTAGCCCAATAATAGCCAGCAAATCATCGTCTAACAAAGTAGCTAGCGAAAAATGAATACAAACTGATTATCCCTTATAACTGAAAAAAGAAAAAAAAAGAAAAAATGAAATAAATAGATACTAAAAGTCTGTAGGGATTTCCCTTTCATTTGTGGTTGAGGGTGTATTCAGATCAAATTAGGAAACCTGGACAAATTTTCCTTATCCGTTTTTTTTTAGTCAGATTTTCTCACAGATAGGGCCTTTAGTGGGCCTCAGTAAATTGCTGCTTGATGCCGATGTAAAAAATTTAAGTAAAATTCATATTTGCGAGGCAATAAAAGACTTTTTAGGAGGTGTTGAGTTGATGTTGAAGGTGGGTCAAATTCTTTTTCTATGGAAATTTGACGATATAATATTTTGAGAGAAAAATTGATCAGTTCATTGTCAAAAAACCACATATTTTTCCAAATTTTTTAGTCATCGATGAACTTAATAATATAAAAATATTGACCATAGATATTTTAATGTTACCATCTTGTAACATAACTTATTGTATATGCCTAAGGTTATTCATTATAGAAACCTTCCTTCAAGAACGCGAAAATATTCGAGAATTTATAGTTTTTCTCGTTTATTTATAGTTTTTCGTTGGTATTTTTTACTTAACTTGGAACACCGGTGAACGTGAACAAACATTTGTTCGTGTTTGTGGAAAGCGTGTGGTTCGGCCACACCAAAACGTTATATTTGCAAATGTTCGCGACGTTATGTGTGCGAAATGTGTAGTACCCCGGCCGTTATTTCTACCAAGGTATAAACAAAATAGTATTATGGTTTTGAGGATTTAGACGATGCCATTATTTGGTGGTATTTAAGGACTCTGAAAGTGTGAAGGAATAACCTTTCTAAGATTTGCAGTGTGAGGTGTTAATAGCATCACTTATTTTAAACTTTTATGTTGAGCAATAAATTTTAATTTATCAATTCTTATTTATTTATTAATTATTGTTTTTTGAAAGTTGTCTAGTTAAATGTCGGGAGTTACTATCTTATCTTCTAACAAGAATTTATTAAATATAACTATCAAGATATATTTAGTCTCACTGAGTCACAGAAAATTTAAAAGCTTCACTGCAACAAAACCTGCTACATTACTTCCCTCATAAATAATAATAATAAAATACTTAAAAGCATTAAGTTAAATTTAAACAAAAATTTTATTAAGTTATGAAGTGAATACTTAAAATACATATTATATTATTAAAAGCAAAGGATAAATATGTTATTAACATTATAATAATTTATGGGTATACATATAAAATTATATTTTCTTTAGTAGTTTTGTTTTCATATGAATACACCGTAAAATATTTTAGTACGTCAAGTTTTTCTTGCTTATTATTCAGTGGAAGGCACATAATTTGTCAAGGGGAACTGGATTAGAGCCCAAGAAATGTTTTACTTAAAACTTAACCCTAAATCAGGATATTTTTTTTTTTTTTTTTTTTTTTTTTTTGTTTTTAAAAATAATAAAAGGTTTGATGATGTAATTCAGATCCCATTAAATACGATTTGAATTCCAAATTTAAGATTAAAAAAAATGGTTATGAGAAAGAAAATGAGGTAGACAAGATTAATTATGTTTTCTTTCGATTTAAATATTTGACACTTGTTCGAATTAGGAATACACGAGGTACGGATAATTCAAAGAAGGGGATATATAAAGCTAACTTTAATAGAAATAAATTCGAGCATCACGCCACAACTTGGTAATGAAACGTGAAAAATCACGTACGATTAATATTAATACGGTTTAATACTAAGCGGTTCCATATTTACATTTATATTGGGAGAACTCATGAATAGTGATCAGGGGGTAAGCACTGAGCGGGCGAGGCCTCAGTCAAGACAATATAATACTCCTCGAAATATTTGTTGTTTCTTATGCGTACAGTTAATTCTCAAGTCAAGAATAACTTTATTCCAAAACAAGCTCGAAAATGGCTTTAGTCATTCCAAAACTTTGATTGTACTTAATGTAATTAAATATGTAAAAAATACTTAATATACAAAAGTACTGCACTCACAGACAATTTACATCTAGTTTTATATTATGTTTTTTCATCATCTCTATAATGAAAAAAAAAAAAAAAAAAAAATCTTCTTTTGCATATACTTTAAAAATTAAAATAATTTTACTTAAATTTAGGAAAAAAATAAATTATGAATGCCTTTAGTGAAATTCTTGATTGGGTTTTCGTATTGGTTCTTATTATAACTATAATAGCTAAGTATGAGGAAAAGATTTCTTTTTCTTTCGTTTCGGTCTTAAATCTGACTGACAATTTTATTTCAATGAATGACACATTCAAAAACATTATTTTTACAAGTGAAAATAAAATAAACATTTAAAATATATCGCTCTCGCGACACTCCAGAGCTGGCTTGTTAATTTTCCTCGTGTCTCCATCGTGTCCGTTAATTATTTCTTCATTAGTAGTAATGATTATGGTTTGTCATCAATGGTTATATATCTCTTGGGTAATGTCTCTTCTTTATTAATAAATGAAAATAAAATTATAAAGTTGATAAATAAACAAAAACAAAAGTTGGAAATAAACAATTAAATTTTTTAACTTTTCAGACCCTCTATGCCTATTCATCCACTTCTAACGGATAAATTGTATTAATAGATCTGATTAGGTTGTTGGTCGATGTTTTCACAACGACCGACCTGATCGCTCCATCGCGACTAGTATTAACCGATAATATGCGCCCAACTTTCCATCTTTGTCGGGGCAATTTATCTTCGATTAATACCACTTCTCCCACTTGTGGTATATTTCGACGTGATCTTAACTTTACTGCCCTGGAAGATCTTTCTCGCAAACTAAGGAGATACTCTTTCTTCCAGACTTCCCAAAATTGGTTTAAAAGATTGGAACCTTTCTTCCAACTGTCTAAAAGTTCCCCTTGAGTTTTGTTAAACATAGTCTCTTCTCTATAATTGTCAGCCTCTAACGTGTCTGTTTTGTTCTTAGCTGACATAAATGGGCGGGGGTTAACATCTCCTCGGCTTCGGGACCCACATAAACTAGCGGTCGGGAATTCAGAACCGACTCTACTTCCACAATTATCGTACTAAGTTGGGTTTTGCAGTTCCGAAAATGTTAATTGTAAGTTTTTCTTCTTGTATAGGCACTAATTTAAGCTGTTTGGCTAACTTCTCTACTATGTATGACCTGTGGCTCCCTGTATCTAGAATTACTCTACCGTACACTCCTGAAAAATTTTCTTTGTTGCATATTTCTACTGTAGCAGTTTGCATTGATCCTAGAGGTGCCCATGCCATCATTTGAGCATCAACCTTTTTGTTATCATGCTTAATTTTATCCTTTTCATTATCTTCCTTTTTATTTCCAAACTTTTTAGGACACAAACTTCGATGGTGGGATCTGCTTTTACAGTAGAAGCAGACCTTTGTTACAGGACAATTTTTCGATGTATGCCAAGCTTTCTTTAAACACTTATAACAACAACCCTTTAACTGTTCTTTCCTAGAATCTATGGTAAGGAACTTGTGACATTCATCAGTCCAGTGAGCTTCACTGCAGTACCTACATCTTAATGATTGACCTGCCAATAGCATCCCTGTGGTGCTTTGACCCTTATTCCATTCCTTACCTGAATAATTTTTTGTGTAATAACTATTATCATACCTATTATTATTTCCTTCATTTTTTGTTAAAGTCGCTATTTTTTCTCGATTACTAATTAATAAGTCTAACTGCTTTCTTAACTTTTTTGTATCCTGTAATTCTGACACTGACCCTTCAAACATCCTAAGTTCTTCTAACTGCAACAGTATTTCTGGGGGAAATTTTGACTTTATTAACGAAAACGTATTAGAATTTTCAATACTTTCTCCTAATCCTTCTAGTGACCGGCAGAAATTTTCTATTTGATCTAAAGAGGACCTTAACCGTACCGTAATATTGTTACATTGGGGCAACATTCTAAATTTTGAATAAATATCATCAATAATTAAACTTTTATTTGAAAACCTAGATTTCAATATATCTACAGCAGCATCGTAATTTACATTTGTTAATGATAATCCCGCTATGGCTTGAGCGGCATCACCAGATAGTTGTTGTTTTAATAAATTAAATTTGTCTACTTTGCTTATATAAGTTTTGCAATCAACTGAAGTGTAAAATCTCTCCCAAAATTCGAACCATTTTAACCTGTTTCCACTAAAAGTGGGCAGTATTATTTTTGGAAGTTTAGCTGATAATTCCCCTACATCCTTTATACTCGTGTTACCTACTCCACCTACACAAACCTTATCTTTTAATCTATTGAGGAGTAAGACCTTAACATCTTCCGCATCGAGCAAAATATTGGTAAACCCATCAACATCAGCTTCAAACCTAGTTGCCTCCTCAGGACTTGCTGAAACAGTACCTAATTTGGCCACCAATTCATTATATTTTTCTAAATATCTGTCAAGTTTCCCAGCTAAATCTACCCCCTTTTTCCTATCTATTTGACCGTTATCCACGTTGTCAACCCAACCTTGAATCTCAACTGTAATGTCCGTCAATCGTTTCCGAACCGGACCTAAAGTACTTCTAACTGAACTAGCAGTGGAAGCCATCGTTCTGAAGTCCCAACCGTTAGCAAACGTGAGACCTTAACCTAAGAGATATTACCTACGTCTATTTCCTTCTTCTTATGAATGCCTCTCCTTCTTTGAATACCTCTTCTTCTTCTTTTCAGTTAGTAACCACGCTCTCTGCGACCATTTAGTGAAATTCTTGATTGGGTTTTCGTATTGGTTCTTATTATAACTATAATAGCTAAGTATGAGGAAAAGATTTCTTTTTCTTTCGTTTCGGTCTTAAATCTGACTGACAATTTTATTTCAATGAATGACACATTCAAAAACATTATTTTTACAAGTGAAAATAAAATAAACATTTAAAATATATCGCTCTCGCGACAATGCCATTAAGAAAACATATTTCTTAAATAAGTATCTTAATTTTATAAAAACAGACTAATATTATAGATAAAGCATAATACAATTTTCAAATTAAAAAGAAAAACGTCACAAGTTCCGTCTAACTTTATAGGATAAGTGGGTACGCTTAAGGCTAAATGAAAAGACTTACAAAATTTAAACATTCGTTTCAGTCATCGTTAAACCTCTACATTTTTTTTTTTTTAAAATAAATAAATATCAAACATCAAATAAATCTGGATATTCAGAAGGAGACCGCGAGAGTCGGTTGCTGATGACTCTCGCCATGAGCGAGTCTCTAATAATTGTCATTGTAATGGGTTAGAGACGTCGGGATTCACAAACTCTCTAACTCGGCTCCTCCGGAAGATATAAATTTATTGAACTCTGGCCGCGGAAACCTTCGCTGTAAATTTGATCTTAATTGTTTAAGATCATTTGATTTAAATTAAGAACAAATAATTGAAGCACATTTATTATGTAAAATATAAGGGTAGCTACTCGTATTTGTGACAGTATTTGAAAGTCTAACTTCTTCTATGAATTAAATTTGGACAGGATTATTATAAGGCAACCAAGCATTTTATTATTTATTACTAAGATTCTTGTTTAGTTTGCTGCTAAAAATCATTATATAACTAACAAATAGTGTTTTGAATAGTTGCTGTGCAACTACTCATCTTTGATCTTTATACCAGCCATTCACCATCTTGGTCCATCTTGGTAGTACGGTTGGCTCAGTCTCACTTCTGGAACTGAACTGGAACTTTCTCAGAAAGAAATGTGCATCGTAAAAAAAAAACAAAACGGAATGTGGTTATGTGTCTATTAATAGCTTCATTATTACAAAAAAATACGTGGGTCGAGAAATCTTAAACATATTCCTTGATGAATTTATTAATCTGACGCGAAATTGTTAGGTTATATAAACGACGGAAATCAGTCAAGTCCATCAGACAATTACTTCCTCGATATGCCTCAAAATATTCAAACAGATCGGTGTTATCCATTTTAAAATGTTGAAGAAATGAATGTAAGTGGTATTTTTGGGTGCTCGGAATGTACTGCAGACCCAATGACGGCCCAACTTGCTGTTCGGCTGATTAGGGGCCGGGCTTGTTGGCTCGTGTTGGGTGCACGGGGTTGCCAACACGTCCTTGCTTCGCACCATATTGCCAAAAACACCATTATCAGGGCTGCACGGTTGGGCAACTGCCGTACCACAGTTCTAGTGGCCTGCAGTGTTGCCTGCAAAGTTGGACCGTAAATGGCTTGCAATCATCAGACCACAGAAAGGGCTCAACTCGTCATGTATAGTTGGCATTTACTGGATTTCACCCTCACCCAGTTCTACTTACTTCACCCCCCTCCCCCACCCACTAATTATCATCTAATATATTTTTGACTTTCTCATATACGTAGATACATAAAGAGAAATTATTGTGGTACCGCGAATAAGATTTTGATGAATTTATACGTTTTGAGGTCCGCTGAGTCCAAAACATTGGTTTTTAAAACTGTCTATCGTCTGTCGTCTGTGCAGACGCGTGGAGTCTAAACTACTGGGCCGATTTTGATGAAATTTAGGCATACAGGTTCAGAAAAATCATACCCCGAGGCAAAATCGAGAAATTAAATTTAGCTCCAAATTAAAGGGTTTTACCAAAATAACTCGGAAACAAAATTTTTCGAAAATGGTTTCGACGATTTCGAGTAAAAAATTCTTTAATGTAGTATATTTAAATATGAATTCAACGGTAAGTATAGTATATGTCGTTTCCCCAGGGAAAATTGTTTCCAAGATATTGATGAAAATGAATCTGATTTTTTGAAAAAATAAAGACCGGTTGTTAATCACCTTATTGTGTTTAGGTATGTTTAAAAATTTATTAATTAAATTAGATATAATGGAATTTAAATTCAGTATCTATATCTATATGATAATGTTGAGATTGGTTAATCGGACCGATTTTTATTTTTTATCCTAGTTATTACACCAAGACTATTTTATAATTTCAACCTTTGGTAATTAAACTGGGATGTTTTTCGCCGATCAATGATATACATCTTTTTTTGTTTAGAGTACGTCTAAAAATGTAAAATTTAAGTCATTACTATGCGTACAGATTAGCGTGATGATAATATGACGTTCAAATTATGTTGCAAGAGACTGATTAATTTTTTTATTGATAATTTTTAATTATAATTCTTTAGTGTGAAAATTAACCGTTGAGGTTCCCTCTTTAATAATAATTATATTTTTACGTATAAAATGTATATAAATAATGTAAAATCTTTATAATTATGAAGGGTATAAATAGAGGATGAGGTAAAAGAGGACGGGATCTTGGTGTGGAGTATTTAGAGTTAGGTGATGAAACTGAATATTGATGGGGGCCGGCTTGGCTACAAGGAGGGGGATCAGGTTCTACTTTATAGTTTTATTACGTTATGACCGGTAATTAGTAGGGGGTGCCACTAGTTAGGTGAAAGAGTTATTAACATAATAACTTCGCTCCGGGTGGCATCTCCTGGAAATACGTTATTTGTTTCATACTCCTGACAGGATAATGCTTCAAGTAGAGGATTTATGTGACGCCTCCGGCTCAGTAGACGGGCACCTAAAAATTGGGGTAGTATTTTGAGTGTTGAACCAGCTACTAACTTGATGCTGAAGACCCTTCCATTTGCCATCATTTTATAAACATTATACATTTTTTTGAAGATTTAAAGTTTATTCGGTATTATAAAGTGTCTAATATGGGGTCTAAATTAGAGCTTTCGGGCCTTCTTTTACAATCTGGAGAGTTTATAAATCGAAAATAAAATAACAAAGCATGTTTTTACAAAATATAGGTAGGCTAAATAGGTGGACTGATTTGCTGGCTCCGATCTTAGTGAATCTTCGGAAGCGAGGCATCAGTGAAATAAACCATACTCTCTTAAAATTCTTAATTTGTTAGCTATACAAGAAGTAAAACGTAATGATTAAATATTTTATAAATACATATATATACATAAAAAGACACAAGCAATTTAATACCGTGTTTGAACACTGCAATAGGCTACACAATTTGTGAGAGACACCAAGGGGTGTGCCACGCAAGCGTGACACATAGAAACTGTTCCAACATCAGACATTACGTCATTAAGATGTTGGCTCGGCATTAGGCTATGTCCTGTCTTTCACAAATTGTGTAGCCTATTGCAGTGTGCAAACACGGTATTAAATTGCTTTTGTGTATTGTCAGCCAAGTAAGTATGGCGGTATGAGAGCACGCTCGTCTCTGATAAGCCCTATATCTGATCTTCTTGATCTGGTATAGGTCCAGAGTTGGGTGGGCATCGTCGGGCCCCTGATGAGTCGGACGCAACAAAACGATGCAGGACATGGCGTAATGCCGAGCCAACATCATTCTACAACTTAATAACAAAAACAATAACAAATTTATAAAATTGATATATATCAATTGAAAATTTTATTGTCAAACGTTAAATTTGTTATTGTTTTTATTATTAAGTTGTAGAATGATGTTAATGGTTGTAAAGTTTGTAAACTTAATTTTAAAATTTTTATAAGAAAAACATAATTAATGTAAATGTTATAATTATTGACGCTCTCTATTGAGATAGAGATTAATTTCCATCGTACTGCTAAATTGTAAGTATTACCATTAACACTAATTATATATGATCAATAATATTATTGTTAATTTTCAGCAAATTAGCGTATGTAAGCATAGGGCATTAATGTAATTGATTATTTTGTCATTTTAGAAATAAAGACTGATGATGACCTTAAGATTACGGGTCGAAACGTCTCTTAAAACAATAATGGAGTAATGTTTTAATTTTCGCACCTAGAGATCCATCAACTATATTTATATTATAATTACAAAGTTGCTGACTTCAATATATTCAACATTATTTATTTTTTCAAATCTACTTTTTAATTAAAGACGTATATATTACTCTTTCTATTTGATATTGTTATTTTTTTCTTGCACTCTCTTTATTTATTTATTTTTTTAAATAAATATTTTATAGTGAGTACATTTTGATCTCATATTTATTATTCATATATGCATTATACCTATGCTATACCGGTATATAAATATTAGTTTTTAATAATTACTTGAGATTTAAAAGGATATGATTATGCAAATAATGCATTTTATGAAACGGTCCTTGAGTGTTGGTGCAATTAAATCTTGAACAACATAAAAATGTAATAAAATAGATTCTAAAGTATTGTTTTCTGTTGCTGTTATTCTTTACAATATATGACTTGACCTTGGAATTTGCAACTTGCGAAGACTTGGTAAACAGATTATTATAATAAAATAAACAATTAGAAGCGTGAAGACAACAGGATGATACCTCTTATTCATGCTTTTCATTAAGTTAAACTTCTCAACGAGTTTTTCCATTCATTACAATATATGATTACACTTTATGAATGGGTTAAAATATAGTTAGTATTACTGTACCTATTGATTATCAGAGTACTGCAGACGAATGGGATTAATTACATTTTTTCTTTTGTTGGCTCGTGACACTGTTAGTAGAAATAAAACAAAGATAAGTTATGTAAGAGTATTCGCAACTGGCGCCTTATTGTACCCACGCATTTCTCTTAAGTTCGGACAACAGATGAAACACTCAGAAGAGAATAATTTTATCTATAATATGATTATATCTTCCAATATCTATGCATAATAATATCTTCAGTGTTGCAATAACAACGGAAAATATAGGATTGATACAGCTTTTTCAAACTTTAAACCAGACAGCTTCAATATAAATTTTCGCATTTCAATAATTTGTTTATTTTTATTGCTATAGATAATTGTTAAGGTTATATTTCTTGCTGAAATCAACTTTACCATATTATACGTACCTGTTTCAAAACTAAAAGATTTATTTTATCTTTTTTGTTCATTTTTATTTTAATTAACTTAATTATCCAATAAAAAGGAATTGATGGGAGATATACGAGTATCAACAAACATGAGAGAAGTTACTCGTATTTTTTTTTTTTTTTTTTTAAATATAAAAAAAGAGATTACTATGAAATTTGTAAATTCTTTTTTTTAGGTTTAGCAACAATTTTATGAATCGTATACTTGCTTTAACATATCGTTTGTTTTTTAATTTTTATTTATTATATTTTTTTCTGAGGTAAGATAATAATAAAACATCAGAAAGAATAATACATACATCGAGGTAAGGTTAGGCATTATATTGTTTTTCCCCCTTATTATAATATCGAAAAGTTTAGCGAAATATGTCCAGAGCGTGGCTGTTTTGACAGTATAATTTTATAAAATGCAAAAAAAATAAACATATAATAATATATAATATAAAATGTTTAAGTAGGTATTTTTTTTTAAGAATATGTGACGCTTATACAAAAATTTACTGATAAGTACATATTTAATATTGATAAATTTGATTCATTTTATTAAATTAAAATGTGCTTAACTCCTCCCGCAGTTGGATTTATATATAGATATATTTTTTTTTTTACTAAGAAATACAGGTTCATATAAAAGTAACTTTTTACTTACCAAAAGTAACGTCTGATTTAAAATGTTAATAACTTTTCTAAAAAACAACGAATTGAATAAAAAAAAACCCATACCATTGAAATCAACATTTCTTATCATTTAAGAAGAAAACGATGTCCGGCAAATGACCTCTACTTTGTTTGCAGGCGTGTCGTTACATTGTCCCGCTCAATTTCCATGTTCAGTTCGCCCACTTTTTCGGTTTTCTGACGGTACCCGACTCTTCGAACATTTTCACTAATCGCCAAACTGCAGAATCATTATACTTATACTCATGCCATTATACTTAGTAAATATGACTGCTCAGATTGGTCATCCTATGAGAGGGAAAAAATAAAACCACAAGGTGGTTATTTTAAGGTTATCCAGTGATATTTTTGTTTGCCTAGTTCAAGGATGTTAAATAATACCCCCAACACACTGGCCAACTGTCGGGCCCGACGGTTGGGGCTACAACCGTCGGGCCCGACAGTTGGCCGGTGTGTAGTGCTGTCGTGGCATGAATTCTGTCTGGGTGTGTGTAGGCAAGGCCCCGACAAGAACAGTCGGGGCCAACAGTCGTGTCGGGCAGTTGTGTCGGCCAGTGTGTAGGGGGTTTAAAGGGGATGGAAAGTTAGGTAGGGTTTAAAGGCAAAAGAGTGACCCCATGGAGACAAAAGAAATTGGAGAAAAAATTGTACTGCGCATGCTCACAACTTTAGACTGGGCAAATTACCTTACCAGATTATAAACTGATTTAACTATAAACAAATTCTTAGTAACCTATAACAAAGAGGAAGGTAATTTGTCTCATTGGAGCTCCTATTTTACATATCTTCATGGGGTCACTTTTTTTCCACAACCCTCCTTCATTCCCTTTATTTAACATCCTTGGCCTAGTTGGCCCGACCTACTACCCGCCAAAATCTTGAGCTCTCATTGGCTCCCCTCTCGTTATTTAAGATTTTCCCGCGCTGTCAGAATCACAAAGTATAATGGCATGAGTATAGGTACTTTCTGTCGGCCGATTAATGTGTGAAGTCTGCAAACTGTTTCTGCGTAACATTCTCTATGATTACAAGGGGTTTTCATAACCGTAAATCGTTGTGCGATCGTGTACCGCTCCATGGCAAACATATTCAGATAGTAATAACTAATACAAGCTTCTTACCGCAAGATATTTAGTCAATAAAAAAGATAATATCAGGTCTAACAACCAACTCCATCAAAAATGGCTGGCAATTCAAATCCGGTGCTTCTTTTGAATGACCCTATAAAAAGATAAACACTTTTTATGTCGGAACGGATCTTATGTAAATATAAACATTTTTATAAAGAAAATCTTGTATGAAAATATGCATGGTAGTAGAAACTAGTATAATAAACGTTCCTAGGTACTGACTTAGTAATTTGATTTATTTTGTTATTAATCACGGCGTAATATTCGCTGGTTATAAAATATCAAAGATAAAGTACCTTAATTTTTTCCTTAATCCTTAACAATCACTGCACTTTTTTTTTCACTAATGTATAAATATTTAACACTCCATATATCAGTTAAAGAATCAAGTTTATAATACTTGCGTCATGTTGCATCGAATTCATGCACTACATCGTTATTATTATTATTTTACAAACACAAAAATTATATTGATTTATGATTTTACAAACTCCCGGAGTATGTGAAAGATAAATCTTTTCATATCATAAAAGAATATTCGGTACGTGTTTTATAACGGCAATAAAAGATTATAAATTTTAAAAAAGTTGAAGCCTCCAAAAGGGTAAAATGGGTGTTGTTTTTAAATCAACAAGAGATTTTGGGTGAACTGCGGCTGTGTCCCGTTGACTGGGGATCGGGATATAATTCCTTTATTCTCCGTTGGTAAGATTTATCGAAATGTTTTCTACCTTTTCCATTCAGGTAGGGAGGCAGGGGTCAGGTCGTTCCCGATGGTATCAGGTTGTTATGGTATTTCACATGGCCACGTGTCAACTATATCCGGACTTGCATATTATTCTAACTTCTCATTTCTTCTACTTATTTGGGACAAACAAATTAGAATAATTAATGCATTTCGGCTCAAGATAAGACGACAGCATTTCTTTACCAACCTCCTTCTTATAATTAAACAACAAACAGAACTTGAAATATAAACTACTCATAGTGCTTGAAATGTGTAAAAACCATATATATTTAGAAATTAAAAAGAAATTTCATTACTATGTGCCAAAATAAGCTCCCAATGAATATATTTTTGTGACTAAAATCTATTAATAAATTAAACACGATTGTCAAGTTAATAGAACTTGAAGTTATTTCTAGGAAAAATAATTTTAATGAAGAAACTGGAATATTCTTCAATGCAAAATTAAAATTTCTTTAAGAATCCATTACTCATTTAAAATCTCTATCGTATCCTTTCACAATATTGACTATTACACAACTTCATGGGTAGCAGGTAATAAAAGTCTATTTCTAGAAATCGAATTAATGTAGGTACACAGCTACTGCCGCAAACAGAATTGATACTTACTCAAGGTGGTTTTAGACTCCTCCTATACGGTAGATCCTACAATAAATAAACAAACCTGTCCCAAACAAATGATATATGACATGCGTAAGAGAAGCGTTTAATAAGAAAGAAAATGATTAGAAATTGAAATGCAATAATCCACAGTGTAATTGATACCGGCTTTTTATTTCTCCTACATGATATATTTGTAGGATTCTAAAGATATTTATAGATAAACAATGATTCATCTGGAGAGGTACAAACTTAATTGTTTTTCTTAATGCTCAGTAAACAAGAAGTTTGACTTAAAAGAGAAATTTATCATTATTACTTTTTTAAGATGTATTTATTTATTAACATTCAAGAATGTCTAAAGATTTTCCTGTTTGAAAGTAAATGATATTTTAGAAATAAATAATAGTTTCTACAGATTATTTGATGTGCCAAGCACATGGCTTCCACACTATTATGGATATTCCCTATAATAGCTCGGTTGATTCATGTAGAAGTCTGAAAATCTTATCACTTATTTTATTTAATGATTTGTTATTGTTATTATTTAGTTAAAATATCTTTATAAATTTATTTCATTCCGATTATGAGTTCCAAAACTATATTGTTAACAACACTTTGGTATAACACGAATAACATTTTTATGTTTTAAGGTGGCTATATAGATCTGAAAATAATTAAGCTAGATACAGGTCATTTTTTGTAGCATTTGAAAGGATCTTCAATTTAAGCCTTATATCGATATTAGTTATTCAGCAGAATTATAAAAATTAAACCTAAAATCTAAGGAAATAACGATTAATGAGAATTGTTGGCACCGTTTAAAACAAAGTGTAGTATTATGATAGAATTTTTTTTCAGCCGGTTTTTTGTATAGGTTAATTTTTGGTGGAAACGACAATAACTCGTGTTAAAGAGCTATAGTTTTTATTGGTTCCCGCTCTTTATTTCCAACAGTTTTTTCAAATGAGAGAAATTTCCGCTCTTCACAAGTGGGGTAAATGAAGGTCTATATGTATCTACTCCCGCTAGAAAATCAAAGTTTTTATTGGCTCCAGCTGTTTTTCCTCCCACCAGATTCTTCAAGTGGCCGAAATATCGTAGTGTGAAAACTGTAGCGCCGGCGAGGCATTTACCATCTCCGAATGTTTACATATCGACCAATATGCCTCGTTTACTATAATTATTATGGCACTAAAAAGTAGTAACAGCAGAAGATTTTGGCTTGAATTTATTGCGAGTTGCCTGAATAATTGTGGAAGGTGAAAGGTGAATCATATTAAAATAGAAATATGAAGGATGTGGCGCACGAAAAATAAAAGGAAAAAATTAGTTGAGATAATGAAGGAAAAATACCCCAAAGGGCAACAAACCTTTTTGAAGTGTATAGTCGAAGTTTGAACTCAAAGTTGAGGTCAACGTTGAATGCTTGAGTAAAATGGGAGGGGTGGGGGAGGTTCTTTTGGTCATTGATATTTCAATGACTGATATCATAAATAATATGAAATTTCAATCGTATTTAATATTAATAAACTATCTTTTAGAAAGTACGCTTTAAATATATAATTTTTTTCATTCCAAGCCTGTTGCCAAATTTAATTTCCTTAACAGCTTTGTTTAGCTGAACTAATGTTTGTAATCTATTGCTAATAGCAAAAATGCCTTGAATCCATGAGAAAAAGTTTAAGTAATAGCTAGAAGCGCTAGAAGAGTTTAAAATATTAATTTATTATTTTGATTAAGGACGTACACGCAGGCAATCATATATAATTTAATGTTGAAAAGTGTCTGCTAGAATCGTTTAAGAAATTAACATGAACATGAGATTTCGATATTTTCTGCGATTCCGTAAATGGGCTCAGACGACACTTCGTGAGCTTCTCTCACGGCTTATAAAACCATGATAAATTTCGTTAGCTTGCAAAATAAACCTTAAGGAATTTCGCACTTTCCTCCGAGAAATTATCTTCAATTTATACGGCGTAAGGAGCCGGGAGGAATTTTATATCCAGTATCGTTTACCCGGGGTTAATGGTCTTGTCATTTAAGTGATAAATAAATAAATACACTCATACAAATTTATAAGAACGATAAAAAAAAAGTTTAATTTACCGTATAATATATAAGTTATTATAAAAGTAATAATATGTTGTTTAAGTTCCGAAAAAATACGGCAATTCGTTAAATAATTTATGTTGTCCTGGTTAAAATTAATTTGTAAGGCCGTAAACCTATCGAGCCGAGGCTGGAATGTGTTATCTTTCCACACATTTTGAGAATATCAGTCGTTTTAGAAAGAGAAAGTTATGAATACGACTTCCAAAAAAGGCAATAGTATGTTTTAGCTGAAGTATAAAGTAATGTAGCTATAAATCATTTGCCGTAGCTTATAATTGTTTAAATATATTTTCTGTTTTAATAACATGATGACCTCAGAAATTATTTTTGGCCTAGATTTGAGTTTTCTTTTTATTACGATTTGAATTTTTAACACATTTTAACTTTTCATTTTCACTAAACCTCAAAGAAGAATAAAGGATTTTTGGTGCAAAATCTATATTTTTAAGCGCATTTAACCTAAGCGTGACAAATCTATACATATATATATATATATATATATATATATATATATATATATATATATATATATATATATATATATACATATATAGATTGTAAAATATTAATAGAGAAACATCGAAACATAAATTATCCAATAATATCCATTTATTTTACATAATTTTAATTATATTCTCGTGCAACACAATTTAAGTTTTATAGCAAAAATCATTCGTGCATCATAACCTAAAATTGATCAGTGTGTCAAAGGTAGAACAGTAATAAATTGAAAAGTTAATAGTATTATTCAGGCCTTTTTTTTTTTTACTTTTCCTCACTACTAATAGTAGGAAAAGTATTGTTGTTTTTTTTTTTACCAAATTACTATTTTTCTTAAATTCCACTCTTACTTTTTTCGCTTTGAAATTTTATAGAACAAATTAAATTTCAAGTTGGAAGGGAGTTTAGTAGATCCAGACTTAGCTAGTGAGTCTTAGTTTAAGAGATGATTTGAAATAAAAGTTGAACAAACAGAGTATTTCGATTAAGTTTAAATTTCTTTTTATCTTCCTGCTCTTAAAAAATCAAGGATTACATTGTAATAAACATGGGATTTAACATCTTTTAAAAGGCTAAAATGTTTTGTCTACATATCATAGTGGTAATTCCTTATTCTTCTTTTACTTCAAATTATAGAATTATTACATAAATTTGTTTTAAATGCTAATGATTTTTCTAAAAGTGATTAAATGATACTTTATAAATTGAGTTAATAATAATATTGATAGTGTAAGTATAAAACTTCGTAAGTAAGTTTTTCCTAAATTTTTAGGAGTGCGACAAAACTGAATTGCCCTCTCCGATCTTCAAAGATCCACTGATATCTGTGGGTGACAAATATTTGATCATTCCATCTACTTATTACCACTTATTTAGATTCTTTATTTATTTATTGCCATCGTCATCATTATTTTATTGTATGTTATTTATTTTAACGATTGAAATCAAAAAGCATGATAAGAGGTTTTATATCATATTTTAATTTTACTACTCGTCACGTAAGAGTTTTTTTTACAACAAAATCTGTACAAAATATCATTTTCAGGGTGTTTATTTCTCCAGTGAAAAAAGACAAAACTCACTTTTAATCATTACCAAAATACTTTAAAATAAAAGTTAAATTCACCTAAACTTGAGGAAGAGAAACAAATGGATGAAGAAGGTTGAAACTTACATAGGTCCAACACTGGCCTAATTATGACCTACCATCAAAATGTTATTAAAATCGGTTAAGTAGTTTTTAGGGTCCGTAGGCAAAACCAAGGACCCTTATATTTTCCTGCGTGTGTCTGTCCGTCCGTCCTGTAGCCTGCTCTCACGGCTACACCTTTCGTCTGATCACTTTGAAATTTGGCATGTATGTGTCTTGTACCTACCCACATATTTTAAAAATATAGCGACTTAAAAAAAATATTTTTCAAAAAAATTAGGGTAAAAAATCTTAAGAGTTAAAATATTTTTTTTTTTCGACACCGTGAGGGGTATCATATGAAAGGGTACGTCAAGCTGATTACAAAAATATATAATTCTTTGGTTATAACTTTGATAGGGCGAGCGTAGGCAAGTTTGAAGTGGGTGTGAAACGTGCCCCCCCCCCCTCTATCTCGCTTATGTGAAGTGCAAAAAATCTGAAAAAATTCCTGAACATTCTTCGACCAAAAGTAAAGATACCAATTTTTGGAAATTTCGAAAAAAATATTATTTTATTTTTTATTGACAAAATACGTTTTTTTATAACTATGGTCTTTTAGATTATTTATATGGTTGTTGTCCGGTTCCGTGGCAAAAAAATACTTTATCAGAATTGTGTTTATGTGTTTTGAGAATATCAGACCTATAGGATAGTTCAAAGTAAGCTTTTTAGCATTTTTAAAAACACCATCAATAGGGGTACTACTTAAACTATACAGGGTTGCCTACGGACCCTCGCTGTGTGCTGACTAGCACACACTTGACCTGTTTATTAAGACATGTTGGTTCTCAAAAATTGAGCGACAGACCAACAGACTGACATGGAACCAAAAACCCTCAAAAATGTTCCCTGATGTCTAAAACGGATTTCTATCTTGGAATTTTGAAGTATGAGACATATCATTTTTGTTCATCAGAATGATCACATAACTTCCGTCTCATTTGGTAAGCTCGAAATTATGGAAAAAGTAACCCTGTGTTAAAAAATAGAAATATCTATATACTTTTATCTGCACAGTAACAGTTTTATGATACTCAGGTTTGCAAACCTATGTTAGGGGAAAAAATTGAAGCCACTCGGCGGTTATTCTGAGGTTCCAACTCCAACTCCTCTTCTAGTGACATTTATTTTTGCCTAGTTGGCCTGACCTTCTGGACTTCAAAATTCTCAAATAGCTCCTGCCCTTCCTCTCCTGGCTTCTCCTGGCTTCCTGCCCCATTTTTGCTTTCTCAAAGAGAAAGCATTGTGATGGCGCGAAAATTCGGTTTTGAGATTTTGATGGAGTCCAAAAAAGTGGTTTTTCAAAAATGTCTGTCTGTCGTCTGTGCAACTACTGCCTCTACTGACTGTAGAGCCTAAACTACTGGGCGAAATTGGGCATGTGTGCAGAAAAATCATACCTCCAAGAATTTAGAATTTTAGCTCCAAATTTAGGGGCATTATACCCCCAAAAAACTTTTTAAAAAATTGATAAACAAATTATTTCTCACAAATGGTTTTGGGTTTTCATTCAGGTTTAATTATCACTCGTGGTTTTATAATTGATGCCAGTGCCTTCTAAATTGATGTTTACCTACAAAATTCAAAACTAGACATTAAGATTTTGTGAGGTTTTACAACAAATTAAATGAACAGATCATTTTCGAAAAATATGGTAGATACGAGGTTTCAATACTTTCACTTTAGTAGATCTGGTTTTCAACATTGTTCTGACGAATTTTGTTTTGTTTTATTCTCTATGAGTAAGCTTTACAAAATCTCGATAGCAACCATTACCTTAGAAATAATAAGTGTCAGAAAAGTTACTCTTAATTTTTTAAATAATTTATAACATTTACTATCGGCCATTATAATCTATTGCAGAACACAATTATTTAAATTTATGACTTTATATCAGTTCCTTTGTAGTAAAACGCATTGCGTAAAACATCACACTCTTAAATTGATATCTGAAGTTTATAGAGGGCTTAATAAAACACTTTAATGTAAAACTGGCTCGGGATATTTCAAAAGATATTTTTCAAGATATCTTTCAATGCTTGTTAGTCGTTGTCTCACTTTATTGTTTAATGTAAGATAATTTGACTGTGTTTATTTGAATATTAAATTACCTTTATATTTCCAAGTGCGTAAGATTCTATTTCGAGTAAGTCCGTGCGTTGAGAAAGAGAGGTATCGCACTAAAAGATATTGTAAACATATATACAATCATTTATGAGACCACCCACACACTTTTCACATTTAACGGAAACCCATTTTTCAAAACTAAAAGACAAAAACCGCCGCAGACAAGTTGAACGGTGCAATCTAAAGGCTAATTTAATTTCTTTAAAAAAATAGTCTCTCGCCGAGGCTTTTTGTAGAGAAAGTATATACTCGAACTTGTAATAAAATTTTAAGGACAAAATACCGCAATACTTTAGACACTGATGCTTTTTCAATATTTGCATTTTATTAGTACCTACTCACGATGTTTTGAAATATATAATCTGGATTGTATAACTCTTATTTCCATTTAATTAATACGTTGCTCCATCATCAGATGACACACAATACACTATATATATATATATATATATATATATATATATATATATATATATATATATATATATATATATATATAAGATGAGATGGTCCCGTTTAAATTGTAACCGTATTCGCATATTTAATATTAATAAAGATAATAATTACATTATTGCGAACCATTATATCTTACTATCAAAATTGAACTACTCGTCCAATTTTAATGAAATATGGATTGTCGGTCATAATTAGCCTGTTGTATTAATTTCAATCTTTTGTGCCCATTGGTTTTTCTTTCACATACACTCAAACTGTTCTTTTCTTTTAACACACCTGATTTTGTTTGGAAATTTGGATGTTTGTCGAAAGATGCATTTAGATGGCCATTCATTTCATAGTTTTATCCATGTGAAAAACAAAATTTGTACAGATTTATTTTAAAAAGGAGGGACAAATTAAATAAATTAGAAAATAATAGGTCATAAAAGCAAAACGTAAGTAAAGTACGCGAGGAAGCTATGTGCCACACTAATTGGCAGTCAACACACAACAATATGCTGGTAATCTGGCTAAAACGAGTGAATATAATTATTAATTTCTTCTATACATAGTATTCATATTATATAAATATGAAGTATTATACGTTTTTTCTTCCCGTTTCTTGCCTTATCGCGGCGGTCGAGAGGGGAGAAAAAGTAGTGATAACTTATTAGGGCGGTCATAGTTCACTTGACTACCTGCTTCAATCGTTTGCAAGAGTCGAAGTTTAAGTTTAAGCGATAAAGCGGGAAGCGGTACACTAAGTACGTACGTTTAACTACTAAACCGATTTCAATTTAGTTTGACATGTGTAAATATGTATACGGAAGGATGTTGGTCAGTTATGTTGAAATCCGTAAGGTGTTTGCTTGAGATGTTTCAATATTCATTTGGAAACCCTTCCAACTTGTTTCCCTGATGCGATATTACTTTTATTAATTTTAAAAAGACAAAAAGAAAGTAAAGCTGACATCCATGCGACCTGAGGTTGTCATGGATTAATGAAACACCGACGTGATGTATAGCTAAAAGTTAAGTTAATACTAATTCAAAAAATGATAGACTGCAAAATGGAGAAAACCGTTACAATATAAATTAAATTATTACTCACCATGGTAAATCCAAGATACCTCTTAATTTGATTTTAACCTCTACAGTATACTTATTTACTGATGATTACATGTTCTTAAATTATTCTAACGATGATTGGGTTTCCTGAGCGATGCATCCATCGGCTATCAATAGCCATTATATTTCCGATTCGACCTCTTTCCTTTCGAAAACTATAACTAAAGAACAAAAAAATATAACAAAACTGAAAACTAGCGATACATTATGTATAGAGCCGTACCGATGCGCTTTACAGGGCTAACTGTTTAAATGGAAGTTTAGTTAGGAGAGCACGTTCACAAATTTATAAAATGTAATATTTATTGAAGTATAAATGAATTAGACAATAATAGGTCGTAAAAGCAAAACGCAAACGTACTGCTACGATCATTGTAGCAGCACGTTCCCATCATCATTAGAAGAAGTGGAATCGGCCACTTTTCACAACAATTTCAAATGATCTGCAGGTATCAACAGGTGTGTAGCATGTTCTATAAACATGCTAATAATTACATTTATTGAGTTTATGTAAAGAAAATAGCTTTTTAGTAATACAAGCTTAAAGAATTGTACTGTTTAGTTTAAGAATGTGATATGTTTGTACTAATAATGTGTAATATACGCCTAAAGTATAAAGCCATGAATGATTTATTGCTTTTCTTTAAATCTCTATTTATAAAATAAAATATATAACTGTATTTCCTACTGTTAAGTTAAACTTAAAGAAAACTATAACAAAAGGAAATATTGTTGTTAAACAAATAATACAGGTCTTAAGTTTATTTTCAGACTAAAGATTTATTTATTTATTATTAAAAGTGTCGCCAGTCGGAGTGATTATTATTACTCGTGATATTTGCATACTAAATTGTGGTACGGCAGCTCGGGGTCGCACTGTCGGCTTTCCTCTCCAACTGCAATGTAATTATTTATCCTACAGCAACGTGCAATTAATTCCACGCCTTATTTGTGTTGAAAATATTATAACTTATACATCAGATATTTCATCCGATATATGTACGATTAGATCGAATATCAATTTGGAAAATAACATTATAAACTATATTGTAAAAAAAAGCCATTTTATAACAAAAATAAAAAAAAAAAAAAAAATGTTAAAGATAAAATAAGCAACAAGTATGTAGAAAAATATAACATTTTTTTTTACACCCCGATAAACAGCATAGGATATTACAGGACGGAAAAACAAATAAAATTATACCTGTTTAAACTTTCTATTCTCTATAGTACCACAATTATTACCAATAATTATTTTCATGTTGTCCTGATCAATCAGCAGTACGTTCCTATCATTATAGGACGTTTAATTAGCCTGTTTTCACAATAATTTTATGTGATCATCAATTGTGTTTTTCTATATTGTACAAAGCCGGCTTAATATTATGTTTAAATTTATAAGACACAATAATCTCTATTAACTGTTGAAAATATTCGAAAGATTCAAAAGTTAATTCCAGAAGCCAAAGTTAAGTTCAAATAGTATATTGTTAAATATTAAATTGGATTATAATATAAGAGAATTTAATCATAATGGTCCATGGGTCCTAATTTAGTAGTCAAATATAAACTTCTTTTGATTTTTTTTTTATATTAGAATGTTTGAGATCTCCAAAACATGAAGTTGTGTAAGTGGTAACTGGTGCCTTATTAGAATGTAGAGACTCGGGATTTATAGGGCAATAAATTCGAGAGAGTAGACAGGATAAGATTTGTGTTTGTTTATATGCGGCCAAATATGCAAATTGATATCGCTCTCTTGGAACAACCTGCTCTTTCAAACTATTCTAATACATTTAGATGATTTCATCAATGAGTTAATAATACATCCAAACCAAACACAAATATATATGTAGATTAACTTCTTATTTATTTTATAAAAAGTACTGATATACAATTTTTTGCATTCATACATATATAATCACCGTTATTTAAATATAAAATGTAATTAATTTTAATATCACTACATATTTAAATATAAAGTGAATTACTGGATACAATTCAGTAATTTATTGTGAACTTTTCTAAATGGTTCTGTATTCTTACCATAACATTAAGAAATACTTATTCAAACTTTAATATATAATCGATGTCAATATTATATATTATGTCATTAAATACTATAAATCTCGAAAACAAGAACAAACATTATTGTGATGATATTTGTTAAAATGTCTGACCTTGAATTATTAGGTATATGAAAGTTAATAACTTATTTCGGGTCAAATGCTGCTACATTATTTTTTCATATATTATTAATAATTTATATTAATATATTTTCATTTTTTAATTTATAATTCCTATACTATAATATATTTATCCAGCAATATATCTTACCCACAAAAATGTTATAATATGTATCCATATAATATAGATACCAATTTTCCGGACATCGTGATCTTATATTATTATTGTTATAATAAAATAACATTGAATTTAACTGAATTTTCTCTTTACGAGAAGAAGTAAAAATTATTTAATGTAATAATAGTTTATTCTAAATTAGTTATTACTCTTAGTGATTAGTCTTATTAGTTATTACTCTTAGTTATGAACTCTTTAGTGGGTGGAGGAGTTCTTTAACCTGCATAATAGGCTCATCCGTTTCATGGCGGCCATTTAAAAGTTTGTATTAGTTATAACTTTTGAACTGTTTATTATAATGACGTAAAACAAATGTTTGTTGGGAAGCCCTAAAAAATCATCCCTTAAAAATATAGGGTTGCAAAAAAAAAAAAAAAAATAATAATAAAATAAAATTAAATGAGTTATGTCGGGTGTTAAATGAAAGAGCAGGCCACTCTCAGCACTGTTATATACTTGTTTTGGGCATGGAACCTAATTTACTTGAATACCCATCCATAGGAGAGTGACCACGTAAATTAGGTGTCATTAGGTGTTACCAAGTAAATGAATATCTTCTATAATTCGGTCCTATAATGTGTTAGTTGTTTTGTACGTTCCTTTTATTTTGAGAACTTTCCTGACCATGTCAGACATTGATAGTTCCACAAACGATGTCAATAATTATGGTTACCCTACCTGCTTCTTGAAGTACCCTAGTGCTTCTTGAAGCAAGCCCTGCAGCTGGAGGTAACCTTCAAATTTCTGCCACCAGTCTCTGAACTGATCGAGATTAACTGTCTTACATAGATTCTCAGGAAACGGTCTGTCACTAGACTGCCTTTAACATTATCTGAAAAAGAAGGAAGGACGGACTTGTCGTAAACCGTTCTTAAGAAGAAAACAAGAAAAGGGTGAATAGTTTTTAAGTTTTTACCGCACGAGAGTAAAGCTATTTAAGCTGACATAGGGCGTAGCTTGTCGTTATCATATTATTGATTCTCTGTACAATAAAAAAAATATGAAAAATGTGCTAGACATTGTCTGATACAGTTGATTTAAACAATGTGGTAAAGCTTTGTGAGATGGGAGGGGGTAGCAATAAGTGAAGAGGCCCAAATTACTAAAGATAAAAGGGAGATTCTGAAAGAGAGTTCCAAGTAAGAAGTCATGCCTAAGATGCTGCAATGAATGGCCCCAGAACTTAAAGGAATGCTCTGCTGGGGACATAATTGGTCAAAAAAATGTACTTCTAAGAACCCCTACTATACTACATTTTGTCGTAAGAAGAGAGAACATTTCCTTGAAGAGACAGATTTAGAAGATGATGTCAAAATCAGATGTATGATAAATGATAGTGTAGCTCGGTGGAGTGAAAAAATAAGTTTCAAAACTCTCGACACAATGTAAATCTAAATAATAGAGCACATTGTGAGGGGAAACAAAAAGCCACCCCAAATGCTGGAGTGGAAGTCTCAGTAGCTTAAAAGGAACAATTAAATACGTTTCAATATCCTCGACACAATTTAAATCTACATAATAGATCACATTGTGAGGTGAATCAAAAAGCCACCCCAAAGTAGCTACAGCTAGCTACAGTAGCTGTTAAAGGAACAATTGGATCAAAACTGAGACAGTGAAACCCTCTGAAGAACGAATTGCAGAAATAAAGAAACACCTAATAGATCGTGTTTACTAAAGAGGCACTAAAATCGATGGACAAACTCTTAGTTTTCATTTATTTCAAAATCTAATTGGGTACTGCACGCTGTAAACACAGTCAGGAGACCTTTAAGATCACCGATGGGCATCGTGAGTTCCGGAGACGAGTTTTACTGGTGAGGTATAGGTATCAAACTTCTAGTAACTGCTTGCACTGTTGCAGTGAATGAATCATAGAATTATTAAGGTATATAAGTTTAGAAATATGAAATAAACACTATATGTAAGTGCATACGTAATAACGAATGCTCTTTACGAGTCTTAAAGACAAAAATAATACATCAAAACCTACGAAACTAGAAATATTAAATGCGGAAAAAGAAATATAAACATAAACTGACAAATAAAATGAATAATAATAATAAAGAACAATTAACTTAAAACTTTATAAACTCTAAAAAATTAACAATTAACTTAACTGAAATTAAGTTGTCATTTTAACACATATTAGGTAAATTATGTATGCACTTCTAATAGATAGAAGAATTAAACATAAAAAATATGCTCTGTAAATGAGTAGAAAGCAAACAGTTGCAGGCTTTCGCAATTAAAACTGAACAATGGTGTTTGTTAGTAGACAGCAGACTTCAGATTTTTTACTAATATACTAAGATATTATTATTCTCCTTTCTGCCGTTTCTTTTCTTTTTTAATAGATTCCGTTTGGATTTGGTTTTCTTTTATACCAGATTTTACCAATATTCTTTTCTTCTTTTCTCATATAAGGAGAATATGTAGTGATAATAGTTTCTTTATAACATTTCCGGTTAGTAGCTTGTTCTAAAGCTACTTTGATTAAACCTTTATACTATATTCAGTGCGCATTTATTTTTTAATACTTTCCTTGAAAAGAAAAGGGTTGGGTTAGTTTCAATAATGACTGAATTGTATCATACTTCTATATATAATTTAAATAATAACGTTTATACTTATTTTGTTCATTATAATGATATACGATTAGAGATAAATTTAACAGCTTTAGGTGACATATCACACTTACATTAGAATTTATAACATAGAGGGCCAACTTTATGGTTGTAGGGCAGCATTTTAAAGCCCATTTAGTGCTTGATGCTGCAATCACCTTACAGGCAACGCATCTAGACATTTTATTTATAGTTTGATGCAGCATTGATTTAATTTATACCTGTTCTTAACAGTGAAAACATCCTAGAAGGTTAAGGCAACAAACAATGCGGGTGGTCCACTTAATAATTGTTTTTGTTTTTTTATTTGCTTTCATAGATTCACCCAAAAATAATGTTTCTTAAACTATTTATACATCTAAAGTTATATTCTCTGTGTTGTGACTGGTTGGATTTCCACTCACACCACAGAAAATGTCTTCTACGACTCATTATGAACTATTTATTATGATCAGTATATCTTGTTGTGACTTCGAGTTATAAATTAAGATGCACCACACCTTTGAAGATGGTTCCAGTAGTGAAATCGAAACGTCGGACTTTAACCCTTTCGTGACCTTGATTTCGCCGGAAAATCAAATTATTTTTTATTACATATGATATATAATTTAAAGTTCTTACCATTTAAGAATAAAAAAAGAATATGAATATCACAATTTTTAGGGGCAGCAATCCCACTTTTGAAGCTTTGCGGTGTATATATGAATTCCCTTTTCATTGCAGGTGATTAATTATTTCAGGCTCCAAGCATTCGGCACTGACACATATTCTTTTTGTAACATATATTTTGAACTCTAGATCTTCTAAAAAAAAAAAAAAATCGTGTCTCATATAATATACACAGGGTGTTGGGTAGAAGATGTAACAAACGAAGTAGGCATATTCTAGCCATAATTTGAAACAAAAATACTTTATAAAGCATGGGTCAATTCTCAATCATATCTGTAGAGAAACGATTGAGAATTGACGCATGGTTTATATTGTATTTTTTGTTGTAAATGGCAGGTGGAAAAGTTCACTTTGTTTGTTACATACCTGTATTCTACCAAACACACTATACCTACACTGCAAATACATAATAAAAGATTTATTCCAGTACTTCTACAGAATAAAAAAAAATAATAAAAAATTGACAATATACATATAATTGTACACAAAGGGGTAATAACAAAATAAAAAATAAATTGGTAATTTGACAATTTTATTTTTATCCATACTAAATATTTTACTCATACAGACTGGTTTGAACCTCCTTTTAAATAAATTTGTAAAATTCGTCTTTTAGTCTTGTTATTTGGAGACTTACAAAGCAATATGTTTTGTACACATGTATGTTGCAAAATAAAACAAGTAGACTAAAAACTTGAAGTGGTAAGCCGTGAATTTTAGCGGTATATATTTTTCACTGAATTCTTTATGATTATATGTATATCAGGTAGGAATATTTTCCTGTGAATTATCGAATATGTTCGCGTGAGTAGAGCATTTGTTTTATTTCTTCAAAAGGGATAAGTAGGTATTATAGTTTCTTGTAAGTGGTCATAATCATAAATAATATAGTTTTGATTCGAGATATGTTACTTAGTATATGTATAGTACATAGTATATACAAATATATTTCTGCTACTATCTATTTATGTTTCATGTTTCTTCTTTTATGTATCTTAGAATACAACAATTTTTAATAAGTCGAACACTATAATGTAGGTAGTTATAACAATAGAATGTTGTGTGCTCTAGTTATTTGAGTAAATCCCCCCAGATATATCTTCCAGACTATCCATAACCAACCTAATCCTTTGCAATTCGAATCTAGTGCAAAGCAATTTGATGATCTAGTTAGCATTCTCAATATGCAGTGATCAATGTAATTGAAATGACTACATAGCAAACGGATTTTCTCATCTGCCCATCGCTATCAATGTTTTATAGATTTCCAGTAGTCTGACGAATCAGCCAAACAGGTCTGAGTTTCAAGGAGTACTAGGGGCGGCGCCAGGATGCATAATAAGTCCAGTTATATTCGTGAGATGCTTTCTGGTTGAATTTGTCATTTTGTCATGTAAAGTTGCACTGCCCGAGGAGGTCGTGTAGAAACGCAGGCATCCTATGGGCAAATCGTGCACTCTTTACAAACACAAATCCAAAACCTTACAACTTTAATCATTATTTGTTCATTTCTCATGACAACCAGTATATGAGACTGGTTTTCAATGTTGCCTTCACTGGTTGTCTTTTACCCTAGTGACTGTAGTTTTTTCAAAAATATTTACACCTATATATATATATATATATATATATATATATATATATATATATATATATATATATATATATATATATATATATATATATATATATATATATATATATATATACATATATATAAAATAATTTTTTTCTGTTTTCATCTTGGTAGGCCAGTTTCATGTTAATAATTTATACGCCACTGTTACCGAGGGGAAAAATACTAATGGTAGTTTTGCAAGGTTTTTAATAGGATTGATACGCATGTATTAAGTCTCAGGACAGAGAAACAAGAAAAAGACAGCTCTTAGAACACTTTATTCGCTAGGCTGGTGATTAACATTCTGCTGGAACATGTTACAAGGGTCGTTCAAGTTTAAATGTATCGTAGCTCCGCCTACTGATGATAATTCCAGTACAATCGGTACTTGGAGCATGTGAGAACCCAGGCCGTGCGGCGTTGCACCTCTATCTACAGCCAATGACTCCGTCGCCTACAGAGGCATCAAACAACAGCTTTTTCCCTCGTATTTCCCGACAAGTAGCTCCTGAAGTCGTGGATTTACTATGTCCGTACATTCGACATTAGCAATAATGTTACTTCATTACCGTGATCCTATTCTCTGTACAAACGTCTTCATTTATTTTCTGTGGACACGCGTCCTCTTCCTCGAGAAATCGACACCGTTATTAGTATAAACCGGCAGTAAATTTCAATTTAACATCGGTCAACTACGAACCAGTTTTTCTTTTGCTCTTTCTTTTAATCTATTTGTAACATCTTTTCATACAACGATCCCAATGTCATAAGGGGCAATTTATTCGTCTCCATGTAGTATAAGCGTGTTAAAAATATTAAATGACTTGTTTCTTATGAATGAACATGAAAAGAAAAGGAAAAACCAATAACGTTTTGATTTTTTTATGATTCCTTCCTCGAGTTAAAACTTGATTCTGATAATTTAATTCAATATTTGCTTAATATACTTGCACAACTCAATCTCGTCTCGTTTCTTTTTTTCTGTTAATAAGCTTTTTTGAACACTTATGAAGAATTTCCAATCCTAGTCGTAAATTATTTAAGAACTGGTAACTTGTACCTCAGAGTAAAAAAAGCACCTTTCTTACTTCATATACAATCTTCTTACTTCATATTATAAAAAAGGAATGCTTAAAAAATTCCTTATGGAAAAACTACTTTTAATACATGTTCAAAAAATGTATTTACAAACACATATATATAGTTATTTACGGATGTCTGTAAAACATAACGACAGGTGTAAGTCTTGACAAACACGAATATAAGAGAAGCTTGGTAGTGTGTACCACATTCCAGTGGAGCATTATTTTTTGAAACTCAAGACTCTTAAAAAGACAAATTAAAGGTTAAATAAAATATTTAAATTTTTCAGGTATTTTAGACCTTTTAAAATGTTTAGCAAATAAAATATTGATTTTATTTAGCTAAAAGATTTAAATGAGCTTTTATATTTTTAGCCTAACCTTTGACTCCCGCAGCGTGTTAAAAGGTTAGAAGTTGCTCTGCGATAATTGTATCACCCTTTGCACTCGAATAAGTTCGGGTTGATTGAGATAGTTCGTTGTTTAATAATAATGTAGACTGATGTGTGCATCGCCGTCTTATAAAATAGAAATCACTAGATTATGGGGGAGGTTCTATTACCTCGGCACAATTTTTGGTTTAAGTTCAATATAGAATCACGAAAATGAATTTTTTTGGTCAACTCCTAATTTTTTTACCTCTTACAATATAATATGACTAAAAAAACTAAACATTATTATGAAAACAGTTTTTAAGAAATTTATTTCTAAACATTTTTATGGGGTCCTTTTTACATTGGACATCAAGGTCCCGTACAATTAACAGAGTCATAAATAAAATAATAATTACAACTATATTTGTCGGTATAAACTTGACTAACAATTGAAATTAAATGACTATACAAACACCAGGAGATGATATTAGAGCGTGTTTTCTAAAATCGCATTTTAAAAAAAAGTTCTGTTCACCAAGGTCTGATTCTCACCTTATTTTCATAAGAAAATGAAAAAATCAAAATTTCTTCTCATACCTACTGTTACTTGATAATAAACCAAAGAAATTCATGTATAATAAATTTTCATAGGGTTATTTTAGACACCAACTTTTCTGTTCTTTCAATTGTATTATCAATATTTTTGTGTCAATAATTCTGTAAAGTTGTGAGAAATTTCATGTATGGAGGTCATAAAATTGCATATCCTTCGATTATGGCTGAGAAACGGACCATGGTTAAAAGGAAATTTTTTGTTGCAAATAATCTCTATAATCACCTTCAAAGTTTGAACAACAGCAATCTCCAAATTCTTAGTAGAACTGATAAATAGGCTAAATAGACTAATAGGACTTATATAAACACTGCTTTCCTTGAACAAAAAAATATAGGAATGGGATCCCACATAAATCTGCTGGTCCCACTGGCTGTAGAAACTCACTCATATTCTTGGTTAAACTACCACGTTTAAAAATGCGATATTTAACAATAAAGGATAACCTTTAGCGCTAACTTCTAAAGACGAAGGAGTTGATAGAAATATCAGATAGAGCAAATACCGTAAAATCTGTTGTGTCACACCCTTTTCTCCAATTTTCATTGTTTTTTAATTAATTTCTTTGTTTTATTAAATTATTTTTTAAAAATTAAATGATATAATTTATAAATATATTAATACTTTACATATTAATTATAAAATAACTTTTCAACATACATTTAAGATACCTAGGTATAAATTTGATATGTTATACTTTTGTAGATTTAATTTCATTATGTTGAATGTCATATATAATTAATTATGTAATTGATATGAAATACATCATGATTTTAGCTTTATAATGACCTCAAGGGGGGTTGAAATATCGCAAAAATGTGTATAAAAGGATGAGAACGTAAAATTTGTTTTTTTTATTTTAGTATATCTATCAAATCGAAAGAAATAAACATTGAAACCAAAAAAATAAATAAATAAAAATAATAATAATTAATTTGTCCCTTTTTTCGTTCTAAACACATCGTACACTTTGGTATTGCGATAGTAGATTTTTTTAAAAACAATATCATCCCTTATTCTAATTAAGTATTAAGATAAAGGAATAGTTATACTATGTATATAGTGCTTCTACCCTTTATTCCAAAGAAGTGGAGATCTTATATATTTTTTTAAAAAAATTGTTCGTTATCACGAAGCCAAACTGTTCTGCGTTCTTAGAATATAAGAAGGAAACATTTCTTTTGAAAAACCATCAATATCGAAGGGAAAAAATGTATAGGGTCAGATACGACAGAATTACCCCAAATCAACTATACCGCTAATAACTAATATATATTAAAATGAATGCTGATGATGTCGGGAAGGTTGAATTTTCGAATCAGAAAAAATATCTCCCTCAAATTGTGGAGAGGCAAGCTTCTAAGGTAAGTGACCCCTCTCCCCCTTATCATATGCTACTTAGTTATTTACTTAAACTTCTTTCTTTAATTATTAAATTATAAATGTTATAAACCCGCAGGAAATGTTTTGTAGTTTTAAAAAACAGGTTTAGTTTATCACTTAACTTTTATTTTAATTAACTGAAAATACGATAATAATGTCCTCAACATAAAATACGAAATAACAAGAAGACATCAAAAGAGAAATATAAAAACAAAAATGTGCTCAAGATGAATTTGAAAGGTGTCCTTAATTGAATTTGTTTATTGAAATGGCTTGGGCGATTTTTAAGTAATAATTTTAATGTCTTCGGAAGTGCATTTATTTTATCAGTCTCCATCTTATAATAACTATATTTCTGACTTAAAATATAAAATTGTCTGGATCAACACTTTTTAAATTATTCTTCAGTATCCTGGCGTCACCTAGATTTATATCAACCATGCTAAAAATTCGATATTATTATTTCTCAATCTGATAACATTAATAGGCTTTTAACAAGACTTTTAATTATATTTGTATTACGTGGACATTTTTCAAAACAATTAAAAATCTCTCACGGTGTAACTCATCTCTCATGTGTTAGTTTAGGTGTATTAGGAAGCCGTTTCCAAACACCTTAACAGTGTTATAATCGGCGGACCCGAGAGTGATTATCTGATTTTATCGTGGAGAATATTATTTCATTGGTTCCGGTGTGTGTAAAACTGTTTAATCGATGTGGGTGCTTGCCGACCTGGCAGGAGCGATGATTTCACTGGAGGTCCACCAGTCTTAACGGCTTCTTATGACTTTTAGCCAAGGACATTTTATTCTCAGCAAGTGATAGCGGTCTCCGTCCACCTACCCCAGGAAGAAGACCAACTCCCATTTCACATTAAGATAACCATCTAGAGTTATTGTCGCTTGTTTTATCTTGTCGGCTATAAAATGGCGTGAGCTAAGACGGCATCTTCACTCAGAGAATGCGACAAATCCTATTTTTATATATAGATATTTCTTTCTACTAGATGTTAAATATTTTTCTTTAATGAAATAAAATAGCTCTTGTATATTTTTCTAATCTCTTTACAACATTTCACTGGCTATTGAATTAATATTAGAAAATAGTATTAGCCACTTCTAATGCGAGAGAATTATTACTTTTAAAAGCACTTTTCATTTATGTTGGACGTCTATGTCTGGTATATAATATGTAGGTATTTTTATAAATACATAAGTTATGGCTAATAATGTTGTAGACTCCCGAATCCTCTTTCCACCATTATAATATATTGTTAGTTACAAGTAAACAAATAGATAATGAAGGGTATTGCTACCCTAAAAGAATAATTAACAAATTTTGGAATATAGCTTTGGCTAACCCAAACAAATTAGACAAATTAGAGAATATCAAGTATTATAAATCGTTAACATATATAAAAGGATTGTCGGAAAGTATCCAAAAAACGTTTAAAATGTTCGATTGCAATGATATAGTGTTTGGTTTAAAACCTGTTAATAAAATAAAATACAAATATCATAGTAAACTCAAAGATAAGACTAAAAAGTTAAAAAGAACCGACGTAATTTATCAAATTAATTGCAAAGATTGTAATAGTGTATATATTGGGGAAACCACGCAAAATTTAAAAAGTAGACTTAAGCAACATTGCTATGATATACAAGCCAAAAACGGCAAGACAGCATTAGTGGTCCACACAACTAAAGAAAATCATTAAATAGACAAGGAAAAAAATCGAAATTTTAGACACGGAAAAAAATGATTCAAAAAGTAGATATCTAGAAGCCGCATATATTGCAATGTCCGATAAATCTATTAATTTTAAAACCGACTCAAAGGGCAAGTTTTATTCCGCTATTCTCAAAAAATAAATAAAAATAGTAACAGAATTAAAAATTATAAGTATAAAAAGTCTAGTTTTACAAATCAAAAAACCCCGCCAATTAAATAATAATAATTAATAAACGAAAAAATTCCTAACCATAAATATACATTTATAAATAAAGGTAATAATAAATTTAGAACACAAATATAAACTAAGTAATAAATTTTAATAAAATGAAATATAAATTATAGATAAAATAAAATAAACAGAATGATAAAATAATATATGGATAGGTTACTTTTACAAACAGGTTACCAAAAAATAATTTTAGCAAGATTATAGCAGTTTTAAAGATAAATATATATATATTAGAACTAAGTTTTAAGTGTAAATATAATAATAAAAGTAAAAAAAAAATTGACGGTAATATGACAATAAACGACGACGAACCAAGGAAATTGGTGAAAATTAGAACATAATATTAAATAAAATAAATGAAATAACACATAAGTCGTTCGTTGCTAAAAAAAAAAAACAAAAAACATCGAACGAGTCAATATTGATTTCCAATTATACAATCATTGAAAACAAAGATAATAATTCAGAAAGCCGAAAATTTAGAATGAAGAAAACTACAAGTGAGGGGGAAAATGATTAAATATTACATATTTTTAGAGGAAAAAATGACTGTGTCCTGCGATCTCACAGAAGAACCTCCCTCTATTGCTTCCGACACTGAAGTTCGCGATACATGCCTAACGGCTGGCTTAAGGAATGTTTGATGCAAATATATCACCGAATTTTTTTTTTAATAGGTACGGTACTCACTGAATACCCTAAATGGTGGGAAATGATGAAATTTAGACCCTGTCCGCGACACAGAAGAAGAATGTCAATCTGGCTCCAGAAGAGAAAACGTTGTCCCAGCCTGCTTTAGAACATTAAATGTGAATGCTCGAATTAATGAATTCTGATACATGACAAAATAATTTTGACAGCGTACCACGCTTATATTTTTAGGGACACGTATATTCTGTGATCACTCGAATTCCTGTGGCCGTTTAATGAATTTTCTCCTTTTCAGTCAATTCTTCTATATAATAGTGCATTTTACTTATTTTTTAAATTTTAACGAGTATTCCTTTAATATTTTTGATATTAATGTTATAATTAAATCTATATTTTATTACGATAGTTATGTATGTATCATTCTTTGTTTACGTAGGTACGAGATAAGGAAAAAACAAAGGTGCACCGCTTTTACCTTCACGCCATAGTTTTCTTTTCTTTGCAATTTCGCGCGTGTTCGTGATTAAACATAGAATTTTTTAAGTTTGGTTAAATGCATATTTTTAGTGGTAAACGATGACAATTTGTACCATTGGATTGTTCCTTACTCCTTAATAATCTTTGGAAAGTATGGATTGAGACAGGTAAAATTTTTATGTTAGATGGCCTTGGAGTAAATAAATTTTATTTGCTTGGGAACCAGGATGAATAATTAAGTTAATTTTAAGAATCTATCCCTCCTTTCTCAGAGCTCAGTTGTAGAGCTAGTTTTCCTAGATAATTAATTTATAACTGTGATTTCGAACCTTAAGGTGGTTTTGTTACGTTTTGGTATTTTCTTAACTTGTTTTCTTTGCGGCTAAATAATATATTCCAGACAACCGCCATTTTAAAACATTAATGGAGTTATAAAGAGAAGGTTTGTCTAGACGTCACCTTAATACAATTCTTAAATAAAGGCCGTGATGCAGAAATAGAGTAGTGCATAGCCGGACAACCGAATATATTTCTACTTGAGACATATTGACAGATTATTTAAATAAATATCGTTAAACGGCGTTTATTTATTCTCTTGAAGTCGATAAATAATGAAATTTGAATATAATCTAGGACAAATGCACCTACCGCTAAGGCAAATAAGAGTTATTAATGTAAATGCGGAGGTAAGGCAGGGCTTATTACGGATGCAGCAGCGGTCCACGGTGAAAAAATCTCGGGCCTCATATCGGTTTCTCGTTGCCAACAATCTCGTGCGTTAACCTCATAAATTAATTTTTTTTAAACTATTGGAAAGGACGGGAGGGTGTATGATGATACCTGTTATATACCCCTCTTCTTATTTACTTTGAATCCTTATACATGTATATAATATATTTACCTCTTGAGAACGAAAAGGCTCTGATTTATTCAATTACCTAGAGGTAGCTGATGACTAGCTATGATGTACGACTAGACAAAACATTATAAATCATTTTTATAGGTAAAATCAATAAAATAAAAAATCTACTGTTTACGTAATTTACATAATTTTAAAAATCTATAACACGGTGGGAAATAAACTGAAGATGTGATCCGGTTGAGCGTGAAAAAATTCCACAATATATACCTCTATCGTGTACTTCAAATATTTATTTCTTTATTCGAATATAAGTTAAACCTGTTGAGTACCCACTGACTTTAACACGATATACCTAATCATATTAAACATTTACAAAACACTAATCTTTATAACAGTATATTTATTTCTCTGCCTTAGTTTAAGAATGAAGATTAATGCCACAAAATTAATGCTAAAAAAAGAGGAAGAGAAATAAAAAAGAAAAAAGTTATCTTGAACAGAAAACTGAAACTCTTTTGTATGTAGGTACTTCCAAGAATCCAACTCGTTTTTTCTCTTGTCAGGCATAGCGACAATTCATTTAGAACACAGATAATAGACGTTATTTGCAAAGCAATGAAAAATGTATCTTGTTTGCCAATTTATCCCGTTGGGGATTAAATAGTATAATTGTTAAAACAGGGCAACACTGTTGTTATTTGGGTTTAGAGCTAAATTGATTTTTTTGGAGTCACTTCCAAGTATTACCCAGTTAAATATGTAAGTATGCTAATTTAATTTAATTCGCCTCTAAAGACAAAGAATCGTCAAGATACTAAAACACTTTTATTATTTCAATTTATCACTGGGTGTATCATCTATATTGGCAGACACCGAATTTTTGCGTACAGTACTTCGTATGAAAATAATTAATTTGATTATAATTTAACAGATTAATTTCGCTTTGAACATACGTTTATAATCTTGACGCTTTGTATACTCGCTTCGTAAGTTGGAAGAGCATTTAGTTGATTATTGACGAAAACGAAAAGTATTACATTCTGGCATTTAATCTACTTAACAGCTTAAGAATCGTAGAAGAAAAAAAGCCGACATTTATTTCAATCTCATAAATAATTGAACATTTATTAAATTTCTAAACCTCTATAATGTCCAGGAATAAGGTTATTTATTGCTCCGTTGATGTTTGGATTTTAAAAATAAAAGAGAGAATGTTGCAGTTATAAGTAAAGTGTTGAGCTAATATAAACAGCTCGAGAAGATAAACAAGACATTAGAGTTTAAAGTCCTTGGATATCGGTTATTACATAAATATACACAGGGCAAGGTGTTTTACTAGGTTTTGCATATCTCTCCATCTCAACTTACAATATGTGTTTATATCTATTTACCCTAAGTAGATCAGTATTATTAAAGTGATACTCGTATGTTTCAGATAAATATCTATTGGTAATCACATCGTTCTTCCTTAAAAGATAAAACCCAGATATTTAAAACCAGAGGATTTAATTGAGTTCAAGCTTAAATTAACAAGAACGGAGGATTGTGTCCTGAATGGATACCAGGTATAAAGTTTTCAATGTGCCCAGGTTAGGCTTCGAGTCCCTTTACACAAGTTTCAGCTAATCAACAACAACATTGATCCTAAATTTCCTGAAATAGAAATAGCTTATTAAATAGAACTCAAACCGTTTTTTAACTCAAAGATAAGCATCTTGTTTAGGTTTTAGTTAAATCACTCTATATACTGTCAATTAAATCAATCCTTTTTTAAAAATATTTATTATCTTGAATAAAACCAAGTTTTTTTCCAACTTTTTACATTCTTTCATTTATTTTTACTTTTTCATATAATATATTAGAAAGCATGCAGTATGTATTATAAAGAAAGTATTGCGATGACGTAAAATAAGCTAGCGTAAGCTTGCAGTTACAATATTTTTTATGAGATCAGAAATATGTTTAAACTATTTACTTCTTGATGTTGCCATATTTATTGTGACATTAATAAAAATATTAAATAATTTATTTTGAGAACTTGGAAACGTATATTCCTTAATAATACTTCTGTAAAAATTATAATAACTTCCATAAATACTCACTAATTAGGATCGAAGGTGTGAAGTTTGAAATCAGAGATTCACAGATGTTAAAGTGATTTATGGGGGTAAAATTTCGAAATATGTTCATAAAATCGAGTTTATTAGTTTATTTATTTAGTAGGAAACCCTTATTTTTCTAATAGCAGTTATTTAGTGGCTCTTCTTATAATAGCAGCGAAATGGGTAGAAATGACATAGTCGATTATTAATAACTTGTTGTTTATTTTTATTTCCTATTGATTGCAATTAATAAAATTGTATAATGTATTAATTATGTATACTTTTTAGTCATGTTAAAATACACAAGCATTTGATAGCATAAATAGAAGAGAACTTTACAGATTCTTAAGTATGGATATCCCGAGACAATTTGACTGATGGTTATCACGATAGTGAGACACACTAAGTTAAAGGTAGAAGTGCGGGATAAATTAAATGACATGTTTTCGTTTAATGCACTTTCTACAGCACTATTTAACCTTGCTTTATATTAGCTTATGGCTTATTAAAAATCTCATCAAATTCGCGACTACGCTAATGACCTATAGTCACCGCAGCCAGATCAACAAAGGAGATACAAACTTTATTCAGCGAGATTAAGAGACTAGCGAGGGGAATTGGCATGTCAGTTAACGTCTGAAATACGATGAATATGCGTATGTCTACGTCGCAAGATAGAAGGAGGAATTAAGAATCATCAGTTTGAGGTAGTTAGTTCTTTAAAAAATCTTGGAGCACTTGTAACGTCGAACAACTCAATGAAAGAATTGAAGCAGGCTGCCGAGCATATTATTATGCAAATATATTATAGCTTTTCTGAACCCACTTAAATGAGAAAAACACAAAACTGGCAGTATACGAAACACTTGTTAGAGCAGTTGTAACTCACAGCAGGGAAGATGAGGATATAATATGACTTGATTGCTGACGGTAGAAGATAGAAGCTGAAGAATACGCCAGAACCAAAAAATTGAACAACTTGAAGACGGACAGGGCATCGTAAAATTTATAAAATCTCAGAGAACAGGATGGTTAGGCCATCTAAAGCAACTGCATGAGATGAGGACCCCCAAACAAATGTGAAAAGGTACAGTGTTCATGTAAAGAAGACAGAGACAACCACGGATTAGATGAATGAAAAATATGGAACAAGACCTAGTAGCAATGAATATCAAAGGAGCGAAGGTGGCTGACACAGATGAATGGAGGAAGACGTCTATAGGAGGCCAAAGCCGGTAATAGGCTATAGTACTGGATATATAATATGTATAACATATTAATTATTCTATAGGGTATTCCACAACTTACGGTCAAATACATCTGTAATTATGTAAATTCTCAAAAAAATCAATAAGATGTCTAATTTTATTGATGGTCGAAATGTAAATGTATTACGCAGTTCTATTTATTATTATTTCTAGTTTATTTCATGTTAGTTTTATAAAGCTTAAAATTTCTGATAATACTTACTTATTGTAAATTAACATTTTTTTAAAATTCTTTCAGAAGAACTTCCAGCAGCGAAAGCGTTGACACAAGATATTTAATTTGAGATTTCATCGTGATCACATCAATTATAATCAAGGAAGAAAGTTTTTTAACAAAATTAATAATTTTTACTTGTGCAACTATTGCTATTCGAGTTTTTCCTTAATCGGGAATATCTTCGATTAGACGTTTAATATCTAAAACCATTTAATTTCTTCATCTATCCATCAATTCCGGATTTCACATTTGGTTCCCATGGCGACGAAATTCCTCGTTATTTTCTATTTGCGCGGAGTCTTGATTATGTCTAGGGTACATAATAGGGTTAAATTAAGGAGGATGGTTGTTGAGGATAGGCTATGCTTCAGCCCACCCAATATGATAAATGTTAGTTAATCAACGTCACGCTTATGTGTGTATACCTGTCCCTTCTCACGTGTAAGGAATCCCAAGCTATTTAACAGCTCTAAAACATCATTCTGGCTCTTCATATCTGATTACGCTTATAAATATGGGGTTTTACCTCAGAAATATAGTAAAAAAATAATAACTGAATTCAAGTCCACTCAGTTTCCTTGCCTGGTAAGATTAACCAACTCTTCCTTACATTCGTTTAGTCAAATAAATTATGCAATCAGGACATGGGACATATCCTGCACGTTAAAATCGGAACAATTCATAGTACAATCAAGACCCGTAGGTGTATTTTGTCGGCAGGTATATAAATTATAAAATATTATACATTTTGTTTCGAGCTCTTAAAGTTACGATTTTTGTTTTCATTTATCGCTTCCAATAAGTCGGTGAGTGTGAAAGCGTAGAAAGGGAGAAGCGGTGACGGCTACACGACAAAGCTTTTTGAGAAGTGGCGCACGCTGATGTTGGGAGGAAGTCGTAGGCAGGTGGTAGGCCCGACATGCATCATAATACCTGCCTCGACTCAGATGACGAGCCATATAGCTGTTAAGCGGCGCTCCGATCTGTTTGACAGTGACATTAATCCACGGCACTACATCGCTTGCTTACTTCCCCGGCCTGACATGGTCCAACCTTCACCACTGATAACTCCATTAGTCCACTTCATCATCAGAACTAATACTCTTTGAATACTTCCACTCCATTATAAAATAATCGATTTGCTCTATGTAAACACAAATACCAAACATTTTTAGTTTTCAATCCTTTTATTCTTTGTTTTTTAAATATAACATTACAGTTGATCAAACTGATGTTATAGAGTATTACATTTATTTTTGACAACAAAATAAATCTCTGAAACGTTACTATTAAACTATGTTACTAACATATTACTTTTATTGGTTCTGAACAGCAGTCCCGTTTGCAATTAGAAAACTTTTATCTCATCTGCTTGCATATTAAGTAACGGACGAATAATTATTACAAGATTAGAAAAAAATCACACACATTTATATAACATACTAGCCGGGTCGATTAAGGTCAAATCAACACAATTATAAATATAATATTTACCTTACTATTTCTGATTTTTCTGAAATTGTCATAGAATTCTAGAAATACCTCATTTTACCTCAATATGTCAACTTGTTTTAAATTACAGCTATGTAAAGTTTTTAAAAATGGGTCCCAAAACCTTGAAAAATATTTTTTTAAATTACTGTAGAAGCTTTCCTAATTAATCTAGAGAGCTGGGAAAAGTATCATTTTATTGCATTTTGCATGCTCTTTTCTGTGATATACATCAATCTGTAGGCCAAGAATTTTTTTTTGTCAAAATTTAAATCATAATTGTTATTTCAATTATTTCAAAAAGTACATTTTCTAATTATTTCCATGAATAGTTAGTATCTTTTAAAATCACATGACAAAATAAAATCTGGAATGGTAATGGGTTCATTGATAAAATAATTTACGACTGTAGCTGTTTTAATCATTATTCAGGTTAATAATATAAGAATACTAATTTTACACTTAATAATTATATTAAATGAACACTGGCATTAATAAAGAATACAGTAATAAGTTTAAAATGAAACGCCATTAAGTAATGGGATTGTTCTTCATTGTAAGTTCGAAAAAGTCATATTTGTTTGGCATACATCACTTTCAAATAGAACTCCCAATGATTTTCGTCAAAACATCTATTATTGGCGGGTGCTAGATAGATCTATTATGTGGGTATAGCCCATCAGCGATTCTTGGATGTGAGAAGGATGGAGAGGCCCAGCTGGATGAAGAAAAGTTAATTATAAAACGAGTAGACATATCAAGCAAAAATTTGGTATTTCTTCAAGTCTATACAAAAAGTACATTTGTGCCAAATTTCATGAACATCCGTGATGGTAAGGTTAATACCCTGAATTGAGTTGACCAGGAACAACCCAGCCTTCACCCCACTTATTAGTTTAGAACTTTATTAGTTTTATATCAGAAAATGGCACCGCTAAATTTGGGGAAGAAAGGCTAAACTTTTTTCTTTGGATTCTTTATTTTTTTGAGAGATATTACGCTGCCGGTAAATTTGAATTATTAGGGCCCACCTATAAACCTATTTCTAATGGTAAGATTTTTTAATTTATTCTTTGTTTTAAATGGTTTCAAATTACGTTTTAAGAACTTTTAACCTTTTTATTTTTGGAATAAGTCAATGTATTTTTTAAATTAGAAAAATAAATTTGTTGGTACCAATAAATAAGTTTTCTCATACAACTGTCCACAAACAATTAAATTATTTTTTTCTTGATAACTCTAGTGATTTTCGAGTTATTCACAATTTAAATCGTGCGGTTTTCTTTTTCGTGGTAGCTATACCTCGGTGGTTAAAACCTTTTCCATCTTAAGTTTTTGCTATTTTGTTCTATAAATATTAACTTACTAATAACAACTTTAATTTTCCTTTTTATTAGAACTGGATTTTTAATACCTAAAATAATATCTAATATAGGCTTTAAAATTAATTTCCACGATTTCCCATCATGTTTTTGTTTTAAATAATTTTGTTTTTCAAGGAAACTCTACAATTCAAAATATTACTATAATTTTGGCACGTCGGGACATTAGAAATAGGTGGGCATGATACTTTAATTTTAAAGTATTTAAATTAATAAATTATTTAAAAGTAATAAATTAAATTAATTTATTTAACTGATCTTTCTTTCTACGTCCCATTTACTACTAAAAATGATTTCGGTATCCTCTAAAATCGCTGTTTCCGAACAAATTATCGATATCTGCTATAGACTAATATTTAGTATAATTTATTTGGTGCTGGGTAACGATATATACCTGTATGTAACTGATCCTCCGCCAAACAAACAGACAAACAGATTTTTTTACATCTTTAGATAATAATGTTTTAATAAGATAATATTGCATAGCAATTTACTATTTTTAACAATTTTGGATGTTCAACACTATTAAATTAATTTTATAATTCAATACAAATGTTAGCATAACATTCTTAAAAATCACGTAATTAAAAATAAAAATGATAAATATCTTAGGTCTGATGACAAAAAGAGAAATAAGAGATGAAGACCATATTTTGTGGTTCTAAATGTACATGCATTTATAACATGGTCTTTGAAACTTTGGTTTGTATCAATAAACATAATTCACCAATTTGTTGGTCCGACATGTCCATGTCTGTAACTATCAAATATTATGACCTGCTATAAACCTCTGGAAGTGAAGACATTAAGTCACTGCCTTGACATTGTCATTTAATATTTAGTATCATATTTAAAGACCTTTAACAATAAAATTGTATAATTTATGTGATAAATTTGGATACTACTACTGAAAAATGACCATAGCCGTTGGGTGTTTTGTATTAAAGGGTCAGAGTAAGATTGGTATCGGAAGAAGGGCTATTCTGAAGTTGAGCCCAAACTTGAGAACATAAGATTCGTCTTGTAAAAGATGACTTCCAATCATCTTAGTTGGAGGTCCCGATAAGGAAGCCGATATAGGCAAGCTCTCATATCTCACCTTGAAGGACCTCCACGGCGTAAATTTGTTAAGGAACAGCCTCCTGTCTCGAGATAATCCTCCACACACCCATACTCTCGTAAACAAGTATTAATACCGTCGAATTAATCAAGTACTCCTTACTACCTCAGAGTAACACACCCGTTTTTTATGCTAATCTCACCTTGTTAATAGAATTTAAGATCATGGGAGGGCTGGAATTTGACGCCCGAAAGACATGACAACTCATGTTAATGTCCCTGACCAGGTAAACATATGATCACCTAAATAAAACTTATCAAAATGACGGCGTGAAAAAATGACAGAACTGTTTTATATCCTTAAAATATCTAAAGACAAATATATTGTTACAACGCTGTGAAATATAGCCTGTTTCATTGTATACATTTGTGACAAGGGGACCTGCCACGTGCCTGACTTTGTTTGGGACATTGTAGTAAGATATTTTACATGTATTTTTCAAGAATATGTAATATCTCAGTTATTTTTCTTATGAGAATAATAAATATGAGTTTCGTATTTTAATTCATCTGAATTATTACTTTTAAAATCTCTGCTGTATATTTACTTTATTATATTATGAAAGTTATCTTTCATTTTATTCTTAAAGACATTATTAATTAATTAGTCAAAGGCCTGAATTAATATTTTCAAACGCTTTATTGGCACTGGTCTCTGATTCTTAGCTTCCTGATGTCATGCCTTGGTTGTTTTTTATGTAGTTGAGTTTTAAGTATAATAATTAACTTAAAATAAAAACTTAAAAGTCAACTGGTTTTTATTCATTATAAATTATATATATATTTATATATATATATATATATATATATATATATATATATATATATATATATATATATATATATATATATTTGTTTTTTTGTTTATTTTTTAAACAAAGTTTTTTATAAAATGTTTAACACATGTTTGTTTACATTTCGGTTTCGATAACAGAGAGGACATATATATTTTATCAATATCTTGGATACTAAATTTTTTCTGGGTAAACAAACATCCTACATTACTAAATTTGTTTTTAAATAGACATTAGACATGTATGTAAAATTTAATCAAAATCAGTTCGGTTGTTTGATTACACGCCAATACCTTACAATAGAATTTTAGGTCATCACAATACTTTCTCTTTTATCGAATTTTCGAAGAAAATTAAGCTATAATTAGCTTTGGTAATTATGCTATTGCAGTGGCTTCAACATTTTTGTAATTTTTCAAAATTTTTGAAAATTGTCTCCATGGCAATCCGTTTTACACCATTCTTAATCGATTCCTGACATTTAACACTTTTTTATGTATGTATGTATATATGTATATATCACTCCAGACGATATCTCATCCTAGGATGCCCTTAAAAAATCCAATCAAATGTTAAAATTTCAATAAAATAAAATATAATAGCACAACAAGAGATAATGTACAATTTTAATTTAAATTTGTATATCTATAGGTGCTAAATAAACTATGTATTCCAATCAATAAGAGTATAGTACTAAAATTTTATAAAATTCGTGGCTCAATATTATTTTTTCTTTTATTTTAAAAACTCAAGTCTAAATTAGAAAAGAACTGTGAATCGCTTCATTAAAACAGAAGCTTTGATTGTAAAGTCGAAACGATATTAATTGCATCGATGTTAATTGAAATCGTATTAATAGGGACCAGAAGAAAAAAAGTTAAAGAGTTATTCTGCTCGGAAACAAACGTGATGTATTAAACAAACAACTAATCACATACATCAATGGTTTTGTTTGTAATAATATATTATTTGTTTTAAATTTAATTTAACGGATGAAACTTTGGCAAGGTGGTACTATATTCTATGCCCTATAAGAGGAATAAAATCACGGCTCGAAAACAGTCATTAATCTCGAACAACAACCAGATTTGTCTCTTTTAATTGTCACCAATTTCGAGTAGCTCATTAATATTAAATTGGGTGCGGAGTGGAAGAAGTTTTCGGAGCTCGAAACAGATCCTTAATTACTGGTCACGTCAATTAAGGAACGTTGGGGTGGTTGGATGAAGACACCGGCACAACTCTCCTAGTAGCCTCCTCACATAGTACCAGATTCACTTAATCACAACGCTCGAGTCCACTCTACTGTTTCCTTAACTTCACAATCCAACTCTAATTAAAATTGATTCTCCATCACCTTCATTAACCTTGGACACCGGACTAGTCCACCAACATATAAATTGATGGAACATTTTTTGTTTTCATTAAAAAAAAAAGTTCAAAAATATTTGTTGTAGTTGTTCGAGAGATTCTAACAAACAGGGGTTGGAGGGACCTAAGAAGTCCTGTAATACAGGTTATTTAACACCTTTAACAAGCGAATGAAGATGGTGTGGACGCATCTCTTATTACCCGAGTTGTTCCAATGCTCTGGCTACAGACCGTGTCCCATCCAATCAGTAGGTAATTAACAAGTGTTATTTACAACCAATCCTTTTACAATTAAAACACAGAATAAGACTATTTCTGACTATGTCGAAAAGAATATATTAACTTGGATTATTGGTAACTACTTTCCTATACTACTATCTACACAAACACACACACACACACACACACACACACACACATATATATATATATATATATATATATATATATATATATATATATATATATATATATATATATATATATATATATATATATATATATATATGTTTGATTGTTGATTCGATGTGAAGGTATTGCATGTGGCTTATTTTTGACTTCTTGGTAGTAGTAGAAATAGCATGAACTGAGATCTAAATATACTTTTTAATAGACAAATTATTTTTATAACAGAATAGCATGAATTACTAACGTATAACATTGTTGTTATACAGGGATAGGTTCATTATTAAGATGACAAGAGCGTGACCACAGCACTCGCAAGTTTCATCTACTTGGTTCATCTTCCATTCGTAAATCTGCAACGAACTGATCTTGTAGATTATTTATCTTGTGCTAAATGGCTAATTGACGCTAAATGTCGATAAGATTTTCTTTTTTTGTAGTTGATCACTTTTTGTGTGCATTTAATGGTAGGAACGTTAAACTGGTTTCATTAATTTCATTTATCAATTGTATTTTATTTCAAATATAGAAATAAAATAGAGAATTATTAATATTATAAGAAAGGTTTTATGATCGATTTGTGTAACAAATAATAATAATAACCGTGATAATAACTTGGTGTATTTAGGTTAAAACATTATTAAATAAAAATAAAGAAAAGAAAGTAAACAGAAGTTGTGATCACAGACCTGTTGAGTATAATTTAGAAGATAGTTTTGGAAGAGGAATTATGGTCTGAAGTTTGAGAGAAGGTAGGGAGGGTAAACTCGTGTAATGGGGCTCGTGAGAAATTCAGGGAATGACAGGATTCCATGGAGGCGCGAGCCACTAAATCTGAAACCTGATCCCTTCCTATCCATATAAACCTAATAAAAGTTTCACTCCGGAATTTATATATTTTATTTATGTAATATCTCAATAAAGAATACAGATATTAACTTTATACATAATTAAGAAGGTATTTATGTCCAAATAAGTCTTCATTTGTTTTTTTTATAAAAAATGTTTTTCTTTTAAATATAATTAATTATCTTTTAAAAGTATCTTATTTATTTTTGTATTATTTTATAAATAATCTTTGCCAGCACGCGACTTCTCTATTTAGCATTTAAATTAAAGAGATTATTAAAAAAAATTACATTTTGTCAAAATAACTTTTTATATAATTGTCAATTGTTTATAAAAAAAATGAATGTAAAAATGTCGTGGCTCCATCAAGAATTCCTTTAAACTGTTACTTTTATTTCACAATACATTAAATTAAACACTGACACAAAATACACCTTTTCTGATAGCTTACCCGACTCAAAATAAAAAATAATCATACATAACAAGGTTAGACAAGATAGTATGTTTCAACATAATTTGCTTTAGAGTTTCTTTCAGCTTTTTCTTAAGAGGAATTATGTATGAAAATTAACTTTTACCAGGGAGGATCCCGGAATTTAACAATAATAGACTTTTATATTGACAGTCAGACATGAATATTCATACAGAGTTTGTATTATAATGACTATAACCGAGTGATGGTGACAAACGGCTATCCAGTCCAATTATTTTTCATATATACTGATCCATACTGCAAATTTCACGCGGTTTGACAATAATAAACAAAAGTGGGAAACAATGAAATCCCTCCAACAATATCGAGGCAAATGAATGAAGTATTTCTAAAATATTGGTATAGCTAAAGAAATGATATGAATGAACAGCACGTGTAAGATGAAGATTCCGATTGGATTCTCTCGTTAAGTGGCTCTATAAAAAATCAATGAAAAACTCCTGTTAAAATCGAAGATAAAAACGTGGTGTTAAGTTCTCATAGGAGATATGATTTCAAATATTTTACATCGGTAAATATGGTTCCATTCTATGTTTTAAGATTTACTACTGCGGCCAATGCCTGACATCCTATCTAAACTCTGCGGGGGGTCTCCTTAACGTTGAATGGGCTTTAAAAAAGAATGAAATCTACCAAAGAGCCGTAAAAGAGAAAGAAAAAAACAGACTTTAAATAAAATAAAATATAAAAAATCATTCTATACAAAAAAGGTCGGATTCCTTCTCGTACCTCGGTCTCATCGTTGGAAATAAAAAAGAAACAAAACAGCCTAACAATTAAGGAACAATTGCCAATTTGGGTAGAAGGTTGCTTCTATACTCGTATTTCTTTTAGCCAATTGGAGACAGGCTGGAACGAGCCATAGTGATCACGGCGTCAGTCGGAGACCAATATTGGTCTTGAATATCTTCCAGGGGTTGATTGATTTGCTTTAAGTATTTAAAGTCGTTTAGTACTTGATCACATTAATTAAAACGATTTCTCTTGATTAGAAAGGAATGCGGCTACTGTCCGGCAAGAAACACATAAAATGCAAATTTTAACTTGTACGTGGCTCGACATTAAGAAGCAACTTTGTGTATGTGTGAGTGTGTGTAATAGGGATAAACATGAATGATACAGGCATGAAGTAGTGGTGAATGTTTGTTTCCTGTCAGACGTTGTAAAAACAGCGACGTTAAAAGGTTCAACTTACATACATTTTGTCGCTATAAATCACAAACACTTTTGTAATTATTTGTTTTTTCTTTATAACTAATGAAAAGGAAAAAACTAAAATGTACAAATAATTAACAAAACATTACTATAAGAAGGATTGCAATAAAATTGATTTAAACCTTCATGTGGCATTTAATAAACGAAGGATTATAGAAAGACTTACTCCATATTAATGAAACGATTATGAACTAGTATTATATATATTAAAATATTACCAGTTCATAAACATTAATATTAATATGATGTTCTAAAATTCACAGTTAAAAATATCGATGTAAAACTACTAGTGTAAAGATTTAAATAGATAATTAACCTTAAATACCTTTAACCATTTAATATCTATCACAACTATTACTTCTCATCTATTTGTCCATTACTAATTATTTTTTATTTGACGTATTAAGTAATTTGCATAGCATACTAACTGAAGATTATAATTATTTTTCATTTTAAGTTGTTTTTGTTTTGTTAAATGACTTGAATATATATTTTTCTTAATAATTATTATTCAGATATTTTCAAACTTACTTAATCTTTTACCGGTTATTAACAAGATATTAAATTAAAATTCGAACTCTTGGTATAGTCTAGCTCGTTGCAGCGACATCCTTTTTTGACAAAGGGTTGAATAATTAATGTTTATCTCGCCGTTGGAATTCTTCACCGTGTTCCTCGCAACAGTCTTCTCTCCCCTTTCATTATAACCTGACCAGGTTTTTTCTGAGGGCACGATAGTTTTATTGGCATCAATGAATTAGAAAGCTTTCATCTGCCTTCAAATTTTAGGGGCATATTTTATTATATCGATTAAGTTATCGCAGGTCATCCACCTAGTTCTGTATAAATCCTGAAATTCGCATTCCATACAAATCAAAATAGTTTTTTGGACTTATATAGGTACTAATCTGTACAATAAGAAGATAAAACATTGGGTTTTAAATTATTTGAATGTTGATAATAAATATCGGAGTTTAACTTTTTGGGGAAAAATTAATTTCTTTTTAGCTTCCCATAATAAGTAAACATTTATCTCCGTATAGTAGATATTTTGAAATGAAACGAAATGCTCTAAGGATGTGCTGAAGGCAAGAATGATGTGAGATTTGGTAGCCGAGGTGCCCATGGCACCCAGTCACCCTTCGGATTCCTTTCCCCGCCTGGCCTTACAGATTTATTGCACTCACTCAGGAATCTGATATAAATGGGAGACGGCGCGGCGCGCGGCCTTTGGTTTAAATTTCGCAGAGAACTCTTCTGCTGTCAGCTGGATACGTCCATAAGGATTCCTTAAGCTCTTCTATTCTTAAAATACGCATTCGCATACCTTCATTTTAAATAATTCACTTGATCACGATGATTTTAAAAGTAGGTTCGAACCGTTGTCTGACTTCACGACATACCTTTATGTTCATTCTATGTGGAAT